>CM061040.1:70710928-71310928 GCA_030762985.1 Adelphocoris suturalis | reverse complement strand
TTTGGTGAACGCTTTGAACCATGCTTCACAATCATGATATGACGGGAAGGTAAACAGACCTCTGTAATCTCGTCCTAAGAATATAGTTTCAGATCGGTTACAAACTAGCTAAAAATCTTTCGGCCGAATCACGTTATACACTTCGTTTCGTCGTTCCTCGATGTTTCAGCACCCTTAATGCGCGCCTTCGTAATGGATATCGGTTAAAACTTACCAGTTTAGGAAGGTTTTTTTTTTTTTTTTTTTTTTTTTTTTTTTTTTTTTTTTTTTCGCGCGAAATTGAGATGCACGAAAATAATAACATCGGAAGAAAAATCGGTATCAACACATTGATCTTTAGTTGAAATCAGTAGCCCGTTTCTTAGTGGTTGAATATTAGTTTCTAGAAGCGTGAAACTCATCATATGCGTGTACCAGTCCTATACCCATGTATAGGATCTACGAAGCATACCATTTAAGGATGACTCGGTCGGTTATACTACCTTCAAAGTGAAGAGATGGAAGCTTACTAGAGATTGTACACAGTGGTAATGCCAACCTCGCGATTTGAAATACAATACAATGCATCATACTGCTGTTGAAGCATCATGGCCTCATTTGCCGTACTAAGCCCGCGTCTCCTAGGTTTTATTTCTTATCGTGGTTCTTTCGGCTGGTTCTATCTTCAAACTGCATAGGTATGAAGGTACGCATTTAGTCGAACACCTCTTTATGTAGCCAAACAACGAGTGTTGACCAAGGCTAATCTTTTTCCACAGTGATCTCTGTAGGCCTTTCATATTGTTTGTCCTATAGGGAATATGGTGAATACATCGAAACTCGTCTGAAGTCCATTGGATTCACGGTTGATATAATGTTCCCGAATGAAACCGCCCCTATCCCTAGGGTTCTTGGTAACATTGCATCGAGAGGAACGTTGTATGCCATCATCGTCAACCCTGCTCACAAACTAAATAGGAGCCTAACACTCCAGGTCCTCCATGGAACTCCACAAGGTATGTGTGCGAATTGTTGATTTCCTCATCAAAAATTTCATTAATTTACTTTCTGAATTTTCACTCGTATCTAGTTTTAATAATGTAGCTTCTAAATGGATTCACCTTCTTGTAATTCTTAGTTGTTGAAAATTAGTTCCTACAATCACAAACGGCGGGTAATTGATACTTTTAATGTAATATTACATCAGTGATAATTATACGTGAATGAAGTGCCGGTCACTTATATTTAATAAGCATGAACCTGTGCTGGTTGAGACACTGTCGGTCGGCGTGGTAAAAGATCGTGTAAACTGTGATTGATGACTTAACTCCTAGACCGTAAAGGGCTCAGAGTAATTTGTAAAATAAGAGCTATCGGCTCAGTTGTTATCGAAAGTAGGGATGATTTTAACTCAGCTAACCCAGCTGATCTGTTTCCAAATGGAAAGGGAACGTTTCCGCAGCGTATGCAGGTATCTACCTACCTATTTACTTAACAAGACTGAAATCGTTTTACGTTACATATCCTGCTACTGATGAAATGTGTTGTAATAGGAACATCTAACAAGTAGGTAGGTATAGCCTATCCTACATAGTAAGATCTCCATAATTCTCAAAGTCGTCTACCCATCGTACCCACAGAACAAGTTTTGCTTAAGACAATTTGTACAAAAATTTATCAACGGAAAACAAAAGTTTTGTGTTACTAACTTAAATCAAAATACTTCGAGTAATAAATTTTCTTGCTGAATCAAATGAGGACTCTCCCAAGCTTTCACCTCGGGGTAAAATTCTTAGATCTTCTGAGATGCTCTGAAATGGACTCATTTCCCCTCCGTAAAAATTACAGTTTATCTTATCATGTTAATTCGAATCTTGGCTAAATTTTAATGGAAAAACTGTTCCTTAACTTGGGATAAATGCCACTTATGCTTTCTCGAAGAGTAATTTCCTCCTTTTCTCTAACCTAAGGTTTGAGCAGCCTTCATCCAACAGTTTTTAGGCTTATTTCGAGCCTTTCACTGAAGAAAGGCGTGATTGATGTCTGCTCGCATTAGAAAAAAATTACTGCGTCTTGGATCCAAAGTGTTCAAACCCCCAATTGCTGTTGGAACGGCATTATCTTGTTTGTTTTTGCACGGTAGAAAACCCCGTTTTGATCAAATTCTCGCTATTTGTATACCCACCATGGTTCTGAAAAATGCATGCAATGAATACAATTATTTAATTTTGACTAGAACAATATTATTGTGTACATGTCTCAAACAACAGCGATAAATTAATTTACATTTTGCTATTCTAATTTAATTATTTTTATACGAAAAATGTTATTGTAAATTTTCAAAATTTCAAATTTATTCAGTGTCATTGATGTCTGTTATATGATGCTGGAATAAATACATATTATGGTTTTAGTGGTCTTGATTTGATATTAAGAGGGGATTCTCATGACAGTGTGTATATATATATGTACATATTTTTTTTTTTTTTCCTTGATTACTGCGTTGATCGTTGGAATAAGTTGATCTTGGTGAAGATCCTAATTAGATGCAAACCAATCAGTGTTCTTCATGAGGTGTAGCCCACAATTAGAGAGTTCCTACGAGCTACCTTCGTACTTACGGTCAACCGAATCATATGCCCGTAACATTTTATCGTGCATCTGCCCATGCGTCCGGGGAACTGGTTTTCTTGATGCCTGTGAAATTCTTGCAGTTAACCGAATAGCTCACAAACTTACGGGATGAATTCTACAGGCAACTGTTCTGGTGAACCGAGAGAACCTTCTTCCTTGTTAAAAATTTTCGTATTTATAGCGCTTTTTCGGTCCTTATCTCGTTTTCTCGTCCTCCGACATTCCACGCTCGACCATCTATCGCCGTCATGCCAACTTTGTCTGGTCAAACTCACGGCTTTTCCTGTGTTTTTGGAGCTGATTCTCCAAGTACACTTGGACAAAAATTGAAACAGTAAATCAATAGAACTAACAGTGCCAACTCCCTGAACTCCCCATTTCCCTTCTCTCAACGCGAAATTCGAAATCCCGGTAACACAACATAGATGTACGAGTCGAAAATAAAAGCAAAGAAAATCGGTTGAGAACTTGGACCTGGTGAAAAAGCTCAAATTCTGTATATCTTCAATGAGTGAGAATGTTTGAAAATCTCTGATTTGCATCGTCCTACAAAACTAACTACAAAACTGTACTAACGTTTTGATAACAAAACTGGCGCGAAGAGTATCGGTTGTCTGAGCATATACCTAATATTGTTAATTTTGAACAGTTTTGGAAAATTCGCCCTTGTCATTCCACGAGTCTGCATTTTTTTCCCTTAGTAGAGGTCGCAGAACAGCTAAGCAAAAAGGTGGGAGTACCAACGGATCCAGAAGTTGTGGAGGAAGTATCTGGCTGGTGTGGCTTGCAGAGGTATGAGGGAGCTGAGGATGAACTAGTAGAAACACCCTCCAGTGGTTATAGAGTACAAGGAGCCTCTTTTGAGGTTTCCTTGCCAAATCTCTGGTGAACCAGTGGTACCGACCGTTTTCTTTTTCGTTGGTGATATTACAGCACTCCCAAAACATTCTTGCGTCTCGCTTTCTAGTGTTATTTGTGAAGTTCGGGAAGCAAATGTCAGAGCGAATAAGTTAATAGTTCATTTCAGTGGAGTAATAACGGTAGCGCATGCGCAAAACTAAAATTTATCGACACAGACAAAACTCCAAGACTAATGGATCGATTTTTATGAAATTTTCAGGAATTGTGCGGTTTAGCTCCTAGACGGTCCTCTATAAACTTTAATCATTGTAGTCTGTTCGCATGCGCAAACTTTAGTTTCTTTCATAAAGTTGATACCTTATCATCTATTGGTCAGATTTCGTTCAAACGAGAGCTTGTTGGGTCTAGGATGATGCCCTTTGTATTTTATGGCATGCTTGAATAACAGGTAACTGTTGCACAAGCGCATAACCAATATTGAATGACGATTCGAGAATAATGAATATATTTTGATGAATTTACAATTATTGTGTGGGTCAACCTTTAGACAATTTCCGCACATGAAAACTTGAATTATAGCCCTAATTTGCATTCTAGCATGTATACACATGATAAGGTACTTTTACATTTTGCATTCAATCATTTCGACTCGTCCTTTTTCTTCAACTAATTTTATACGTCCGTGTTACAATATATGAGGACTAAACTGCCCATCCAACTTGGCAGATTTTTTTTTCCAACATTGAAACTTTGTCTCAATTTTGTAAATGATTTATAAAGGATAAAAATACACGTGACTTCATCGATATTAATCTATTTATATATTTTTACCAATCCCCTCACAGTGGTTGTGGGATAAGTCGATATTTGTCAGGACCTCTGACTTTTGTATGTGTGTGTGTGTATTAATATTAGAAACAATATGTAATCTTCGAATCATTAATAATATTGGCCCACTTGGATAGAATTGAGAAGAGTAACATTTCAGATATACTTGATGTAAAAATTAACACTCTAGATCAAACTCATAAATTCGACCCTGATACAGCTTTTACCAGACGCCCATTTGTAGTCCTGTACATTGGAGTCTTTGGAGAGGGCGAATCGTTGGAGGAAGATGAAACCTTTGTAGTTGTAGCGGTTTGGTTTTTGCATGGATCAATACGTAGTCCATCGCAATCTCAACCTTTGGTAGGTATATCACCCGAGATTGAACACATCATGATTTGTTGAAAACTTTCCCGAGCAGATGCCAAAGCAAATGGTAAACTTAGACTCCTAAAACGACCCCAAGGAATTGCAAATGTAAGGCAGTTCGACATTCGGGTTGTTACTTTCAGCTACCAGAATCCTCCTAGTTCTCTCCCTTTGCCTCTTCGTGCGAACTAACCCCGTCCATTGGAGGCGAATCCAGTCCATTTCGACCGTTTTCCACTATTTCCTTTCTACCATTAGTAATATTAGTATTAGTAAGTAGTTCGCTCAACCGCAGCGCTTGCAGTGTACGGGCTCTCACTTAAAACAGAGTGTTTGAAGGAAGGCGAACCGGTTGTGCAAATTCGCCTCTTCGCACGAAATCGCGCTCACTGGACGGACAGCCTTAGGCAGTGTCCTACGTGGATCCGCCGCGAGCGTCAAGCCGCGCGTTAAAGACGAGCGTCAGTGCGTTGCCGCGCCATGCCGCGCGGCGGAAAAAAAAGGTGTCCTACGTGGAAACGCAAAAACGCTTCGTAGTTTAGCAAGTTAACCTGTTCTGTTCTCATCACTTGTGTTTTCAAGTTCATTTTTTCAATTTGATTTTGCATTCATGCCGTCGATCAACAAGTTTGAGCTGCTGACCAGCTCAACGGCTCTTTCCTATTATTCAGCTGTAAATAATAGAAAAAAAGGAGACCGGCCAAGGAAATACATGAAAGCTGGAGCGAGTTCGGTGAATTTCATCGCTTAAGCTCCAATAATCTTAGACGAGTTTCTGAAGATTTTGTGTGATAATCTTAGATAATGAGGTTTTATCATACATATAAAAAAGACCTTTCAATTACCACTGATTTCAGTGATTAATTTAGATCAGTGATAATTTAAAGGTCTTTTTTGTATGCTAAAACCTACTTATAATCCAAATTGTGGGAAAGTGAATAACACTTTAAATCATATGCAAGAATGACAGTAAAAACGTTCGATTACATCGTGAACAAAATTAAGCAAGAATTTTACCATTTATATTCAACAAGAATTTTAATTCGTTAAGTACAATGATTTTAAAAAAGGATAACAACAAATATTTGGTAGAATCCAAAAGTTTATTTGTATGGCAGAATAATAGGAACTACCTACAAGAAAGATTTCCAGAAAAATTGCAATATACTCTGAATAATTAATAAAATTTACTCACATGAGCATGACTCAAACCATTTTACGATTGTCTTGGAACACTAGACAATATATTGTAATTTTCTTCGAAACTGGGCATCTCCCGATAAAGGTGTATAATAAATGTAACAAATGTAGAAGGCCGTTTCTATATCAGCTAACTCCATTACCACAGAAGGAAACGTGCGGAAAAAGTACGAAAACAAGTTCAAAATGTCGAAAGAGGTTAGAAAAACATCATATAATCGCGTTTGACGCGCGGCGAACGCGAAAAAAATCAAACTTGTTTGAAAATCAAACCGAAGCGTTCAACGCCGTCGCGTCGCCGCGCGGGCAGGGTCACATGACAAATTTCGCAAATTTCATTGGTCCGCCATTTAATCGCGTAAACGCCTGAACGCATTGACGCGTGCGGCAAATCCACGTAGGACACTGCGTTAGTAAACAATGCGGCGCGGTGCAACTTAGCTGCGACTTCCTTAATATTTTGCAGGGGGTAGTGTCGACACTAATTGATGTTATTATTCACTTTGGTTAGATCTATACGAATTCTCGGTTTATGATTTTTACATACTACTGCTAATGGAGATACTGCAGGAGCTGGTGCATGCATAGGCGTGATAATGTCGTTTTTTTAATGTTCTTGTCTTAACTATTCGTCAACTTTATCACGAATAGCGAATTGAAGTTTCCTTGGAGGAAACATTTTAAATTTGGTTCATCGACTAAATCAATATCGTAAACTTACTGTTTTATGTAGCCAATACCAGTAAATATATCTTAACGCTTGCTAATCGATTCGATTCGTTTTAGCGAAGCTTCGTAGAAACTATCGCAATGGCTCCAAAAATTTTAAATTCAAAATTTTCGAAAATTTCCTTAATTGAAATCCGTTTTGGAACATTCTGAAACGAATCCTAGAGTTTAATATTTTTTCATATTATATATATATATATATATATATATATATATATATATATATATATATATATATATATATATTATATATATATATATATATATATATATATATATATATATATATATATATATATATATATATATATATTATATATATATATATATATATGTGTATTATGTGTCTGTGTGACACCCTTCACCCTTTGCCGTGCCTGTCGAGGTAAAAATGAGAATTTCTATCATGTGGTGCAGCGGTGTCCTCGTGCTCATGGTGGCCGCATTCTATGTCACGATGCGGTTGCCAAGCAGATAGCAGGTGCTTTGTCATCCAGCGGTTGGGATGTCGAAAGGGAGAGACTATATCAAATGCCGAGTGACTGGGGCAAGAAGCCAGATATCGTTGCCATCAAGCCCGATGGGTCTGCCATAATCCTGGATGTCCAGGTTTTCAGTCGCAGCGTGGGCATGGAGCAGACCTAGCAGGCTAAGATAAGTAAACGTGATTGAAATGATCTGTGACGAGCGATATCTGAGCTTAAAGGAGCAGCAACCAATAACATTAAGGTCATGACTGTGACCGTGTCGTGGCGAGGGATGTGGTGTGGGAAAAGTGCCACGGAGTTACTCAAGTTGAGCATCTCAGTGGAATTGCTCTGTGGTACCACCACCCGCGTCCTGAGGGGTTCTTATTTGAAATGGTGGTCGTTTTATAGGGGCACTTCCTTTCATCCCTCTCTTCCTTCAACTGCCTTGATCCCAAGGGCTGGCGTCAGGTAAACCTGGGCGTCCTCCCAATTTCTTTAATTTATTTTTCCATTTTGTGCTTTAATGGTGTGCCCCCTCCGCCTTTGAGGGGAGATTTGTGAAGAAAAAAAGTATGTGTGTGTGTTGTTGTGATCGAGTGCAGTTGTTGTGGTGCGATCGAGCAACTCCAACTGCTCCAAACCCCAGCTCATCTGCTGACTTTGCTGCTGCTCTGTATTATTCAGTGGATGGTAAAGAACTCCGACAGTGCTCTGGATCCCCCATTTCCTCCCAGTGGGTTGAATGGGCTTCAGAGGGGCCCGCGACTACCGACATTTTCATGCCGTTCGCGTGGCTACATTAGCTAAAGGTAGTCGTGGGACAGTAAACACCCTTTGCCGTGCCTGTCGGGGTGCTTTGTCATCCAGCGGCTGGGATGTGGAGAGAGAGAGAGACTGTACCCATATGCCAAGTGACCAGGGCAAGAAGCCAGATATCGTTGCCATCAAGCCCGATGGGTCTGCCATAATCCTGGATGTCCAAGTTGTCAGTGGCAGCATGGATATGAAGCAGACCTGGAGGGCTAAGTAAAAAGTAAATATGATAGGAACGACCTGCGACAAGCGATATCTGAGCTAAAAGGACTGGCGCCTAACAACATCAAGGGCATGGCCGCAACCGTGTCATGGCGTGGGGTGTGGTGCAGGAAAAGTGCCACGGAGCTTCTCGAGTTTGGCATCTCGGCAGGAGTGCTCCGTGGTATCACCACCCGCGTCCTTCGGGGCTCTTACCTTAATTGGTGGTCATTTTATAGGGGCACTTCATTTTATCCCTCTCTCCCTCCTCCATCTTCCTCAACTTCTCTAATCCCTAGGGCCGGCGTCGGGTAAACCTGGGCGTCCTCCCCACTTTTTAAATTAGTTTTTTCGTTTCTTTTTCTTAATGGCGTGCCCCCTCCGTCTTTGAGGGGAGTTTTCTATTTGTATTGTATGTGTGTGTTATGTTCTCCCAGACAATAACTCTCCTTAGGATTGAGATAAAAATTCTGTTCTTGCGCCAAAAAATCAAGCTTTCTAAACGTAAGGACAAGTTCGTTTACCAGCATTTTTTAAGCATTTTAAATTGATCAAATTTCAAAAATTGTGCTGAAAAAAACCACTAAAAAAGGCTAAAAACATAAAAATCTTTAAATCTATATTTTTATTTATGCTGAAAAATATACTTACATTTCATTAATATTTGCAAAAAAAAAGTTAGATAAAAACTGTAAACAAAGTTAAAATTTAAAAATTTTCTTTGAATCTCAAAAAAACTATTTGAAACAAGTTGTTTGCCATCAAATTTATAGTTACAATTTCGTTTCACTCAAAGTCCTCAATTTTTAAAACAATGTAAAATAATATAGTACAATAATTTACGAAAATTCGCTCATGCGATCTCACGACTGTTTTCCTTTGGTCTGTCTGCAATGACACTGACATTGGTCTCTGGTCCCACTCTTAGCGACTGGATTGAGAACTAAAAAGTTCTAGTCATGCAGCATAATCGTATGTGCGAATTTTCGTAAAGTATCGTATTTTATTATGTTAAATTGTTTTGAAATTTGAGCTTTTTGAGTGCAAGAAATTGTGAACTATTCGCTTTATGGTAGAAAACGTATTCTAAATAATAACCGATTCAAATAAAGCTGTCGAATTATTAGCTTCTAGCAGTTCTTATCGATTTTAGCTAATTTTAATGAATTTTAAGAACATTTTTCAGCATAATGTTGTGCATAAATTTTTAATTGTTCTATTTTATACTTAATAAACTTTATTTGAGCAAGATTCTACCAAAAAATATACATTTAACAATTTTTAGCTGTTTTTAGTCTTTTTTACTGATTTTTTAAAAGTATTTTTTGAAATTTGGCCAATTTAATGTGCACAAAAAGTGTTGGCCTACGAACTCATTCTTTCATCTGGAAACTTGTTTTTTTGGCGCAAGAACGGAATATTTATCTCAATCCTAAGGAGAGTTAACGTCTGGAATGCCATACATACACATATATATATATATTTTTTTTTTTAATGAAAGAATTTCACAAATATATAGAGGAAAGAAAGAATCTGATATTTAAAAAAAATTTTGTTTTCTCTCATTTCTTTGAGAAAGATCAAAACCGAAATATCAGATTCTTTCTTTCCTCTATATATTTGTGAAACTCTTTCTATATTTAAAACAAGTTCAGTAGAACCGCGACTAGTTCAAGTGTTCCTATATATATATATATATATATATATATATATATATATATATATATATATATATATATATATATATATATATATATATGGGTCATTTCACGCGAACGGCCAAACTTTTTTTTTTCGATATTTTTTAAAAGTCCTGATTTTCTAGTATGCTGTACCCATTGGTAATACAAGCTAGGAGCCAAATTTTCAGACCCCTTCTTCGCCCAGCCTTTTCTCTACAACTGTCCGAAGTTTAGGGGTGTGCGCCAAACACTAACTTTTGTTTTAATTGCTCAACCGTTATTGTGCCCTAAAAAATAAGTAAGGTGGCTAATTCTTATGGTAAATCGTCTGCTCTTTCTGGTAGTCATGTCTAAATGCACAAAAAACTTGAGCGTCCTCATGAAAACTCAAAATAAAAACTTCTTTTTCACATATCATCAATTTCGCATTTGTTGAAGAAAAAAATTTTTGATCTTAAATCATACCTACCAGTATGTAGAATACGAGGTTAAGAGGACGTAATGGGCCGACAAGCGGTTTGTCCCCAGTGGTACTTAATGTACGGCCTGCCTGTACTCCCAAAAAACGTAAGCTTCCCCAGGAAAACTCAAAATAAAAATTTCTTTTTCACATTTCATCAATTTCGCATTTTTGAAAAAAAATTTTTTGATCTTAAATCATACCTATCAGTATGTAGAATACGAGGTTAAGAGGACTTAATGGATCGACAAACGGTTTGTCGCCAGAAGTACTTAATGTACGGCCTGTACTCCCAAAAAACGTAAGCTTCCCCATAAAACTCAAAATAAAAATTTTATTTTTCACATTTCATCAATTTCGCATTTTTTGAAGAAAAAAAATTTTGATCCTAAATCATACCTATCAGTATGTAGAATACGAGGTTTAGAGGACTTATGGGCCGACAAACGGTTTGACGCCAGCGGTACTCAATGTACGGCCTGTACTGCCAAAAAACGTAAGCTTCATCACGAAAACTCAAAATAAAAACTTCTTTTTCACGTTCATCAATTTCGCATTTTTCGAAGAAAAAAAAATTATTTTGATCTTAAATGATACCTATCAGTACCTATGTAGAATACGAGGTGAAGAGGACGTAATGGGCCGCCAAACCGTTTGACGCCAGCGGTACCTACTTGATGTACGGCCTGTACTGCCTAAATAAAATAAAAATTTGAGTTTTCATTATTTTAAAGTCCCCAGTTTATCAAATTCGCTTAGAACTAACTTCACATTTGACAGCACATCAGATAGGTGCAAATTTTATCATGAAAATTCAATTTTTCTTTTATTTTGGTAGTACAGGTCGTACATTAAGTACCGCAGGCTGAAACCGTTTGTCGGTTCATTACGTCCTCTTAACCTCGTATTCTACATAAGTACTGATAGGTATGATTTAAGATCAAAAAAAATTTATCCGAAAAATGCGAAATTGATGAAATGTGCAAAAGAAGTTTTATTTTGAGTTTTCATGGGGAAGCATACGTTTTTGGGAGTACAGGCCGTACATTAAGTACCACTGGCGACAAACCGTTTGTCAGCCCATTACGTCCTCTTAACCTCGTATTCTACATACTAGTAGGTATGATTTAAGATCAAAAAATGCGAAATTGTTGAAATGTGGAGTTTTCATGGGGAAGCTTACGTTTTTTGGGAGTTCAGGCCGTACATTAAGTACCACTGGCGACAAACCGTTTGTCGGCACATTACGTCCTCTTAACCTCGTATTCTACATACTGGTAGGTATGATTTAAGATCAAAAATTTTTTTTTTTTTTTTTTCAAAAAATGCGAAATTGATGAAATTTGAAAAAGAAGTTTTTATTTTGAGTTTTCATGAGGAAGCTCAAGTTTTTTTGTGAATTTAGACATGACTACCAGAAAGAGCAGACGATTTACCATAAGAATTGGCCACCTTACTTATTTTTTAGGGCCCAATAACGGTTGAGCAATTAAAACAAAAGTTAGTGTTTGGTGCACACCCCTAAACTTCGGACAGTTGTAGAGAAAAGGCTGGGCGAAGAAGGGGTCTGAAAATTTGGCTCCTAGCTTGTATTACCAATGGGTACAGCATACTAGAAAATCAGGACTTTTAAAAAATATCGAAAAAAAAGTTTGGCCGTTCGCGTGAAATGACCCATATATATATATATATATATATATATATATATAAATATATATATATATATATATATATATATATATATATATATATATATATATATATATATATATATATATATATATATATATATATATACAAGCATCCAACTCTAGGAATAGTTTCAGAATGCCTCAAAACGGATTTCAATGCAGGAATTTTTCCAACATTTTTGATTTTAAAAGTTTCCGAGCCATTGCAATAGCTCAATTTTCTATGAAAATTCGCTAAAATTGGGAAATGTTGCTTCAGCATGCCAATCAAATGACTGTTGCCATTGCTTCCGCAAACGTGTAAGATTTTCCAGCTGGTCAGAAATCCGTAACGGCGGAGGTGGCTGTAGGTTTACACCTGAGTCGTCCGACATCACGAATAAACGGCGAACGTACGTACATTAAGATCATCGCGAATGAAACTCGATAAGCTCGATTTACGAGGTTTCGGTACCATGTAAATGATTCATAAAGGATGAAAATACCCACAATAATAATAATAATATCCATTGATATATTTTGACATTGATAATGTCTTAGTCGACGAGTCAACCGGAAATTTCGTTAACGCAAAGAAAATAGAAAAAAACGCGGCAGGCCGCTCGTACTTTCTCTCTTATGAGAGAAGAGCTATGAGCATTGAAAATGTCTCAGTAATTTCAATTTTTTTATTGTTTTAAATGATATAACAATTAGAAAACAGCAAATAATTATTGACACTCGGTTACTGAATTTGTAAGCCAGTCTCGACGATGCCCAATTCTTCCACGAATATGAATTCACAGGTAGATAATTTTCTGATATGGTGCGCGTCTACAATTACTATAGCCAAGATTAACTTCTCAACCAAGTGACAAAAAAAAAAAACAAAAAAACAAGCGGCATTGTTTACTACATTTATTTATAGCATAAATAAATATAAAACTATGACATGAATAGAAGAACAAGTACGAAAGAAATGCGTGATAAATCGAGAGCTTTCCAACGAGTGGAGAACGATTTTTGTCCGGTGAAAACTAAAAAAGTTTCATTTCCCCAGCAACGGCTTGGTTGTAAGTACGTGAAAATCTAACACCTAACTTGTTTATAGGTTGCGTGACATTTTTTCTTTGCGTAACAAAATTTCCGGTTCACCCGTCGACTATGACATTTTCAATGTCATAAACGTCACGCAACCTATAAATAAGTTAGGTGTTGTAATGATTATGTATACTAACAATGAAAATTTGTTAATTATGATGTCAATGGATACTTCACAATACCAGTTATTAAAAAAAAGGACTGTGAATTCATATTCGTTGAAGAATTGGGCATCGTCGAGACTGGCTTACAGCAAATTCATTAATTGTGTGTCAATAATTATTCTATGTTTTCTAATTGTTATTTTATTTATAACAATAAAAAACATTGAAATTACTGAGACATTTTCGATGCTCATAGCTGCTCTTCTGTCATAACAGAGAAAGTACGAACGGCTTCGTACTCTTTTTTGTTTTCTATCAGTCTTATCACAGTGGTTTTGTGTGGAGACGATATTTGCTCAGGCCTCTGACAGAACTGGCATGACGTATAAATTATGGCAATTATACTTTCTGGAGTAATTAGACGATACATGAATTTGGTTTGGATCGTGCGTAAATCAAAAATTAATCCATTTTAACAAAGATCGGTTTTTGAAAATAATGTTTGCGTGGATGATGCGCACACGCTTAAACACCTTGACCGATTTGGATGCGGGTTTTCCAAAATGATCAAAAAGTTCTTGAGATGGTTTTAGCGTATTAAAATCTTCAAATCAACCACGGTAATTTACGAAGTCGCTCGACACTGCACATGTGAAATTTGTGATGCTAACATTATGATTTAAGCTAAAGACCAGTAGGTAAAATAAGCACTGGGGACATACTGCGCACAGCTAGTTTGCTATATCCAGTATCCATAGACCGGGCCTTATGAATGAGATGAAAATTCCTTTCTTGCGCCAAAAAAAGAAAGCTTTCCAAACGAGGATGAGTTCGTTGGCCAGAAGTTTTGAGCACATTAGAGTGGTCAAATTTCAAAAAAATTGCTCAAAAAATCTGTAAAAACGGCCATAAATTGTTACCTTTATATTTTTTACAGAATTTGAATAAAAAAAAGTTTATCAAAGATGAACTAGAACATCAAAAATTACAAGTACAAATTTATGCTGAAAAATGTATTAAATTTCATCAATATTTACCAAAAATTTACAAAACTGTAAAAAATTCTAAAACTCCATTATCTTTTTTGAATCGCAGAATATTATTTAGAACGAGTTTTTTGTCATTATGTCGGTAGTTAATAATTAATTTTTACCCAAAGTGCTCAAATTTTTAAAACAATTTAACATTTTATATATATATATATATATATATATATATATATATACGATAATTTACCCTGAGCACAGGGTGATTTAGCGGGTACAAATTACGGGGTCATTTATTGGTTACACAGCACAGGGTGATTTAGTGGGTACAAATGACAGGGTCATTTAGCGAGTACCTATCATCACAGGTGATTTAGCGAGAATACGTCACAGGGTGAGATGCACATCCTAGAGTGTCTATACCCACTGTCCTCTTTTCTCTAAAGCTCTTTTAGATCTTTGATGGCCCAGGTGTTTGCCTTGGCCATACATGCGTTCCGTGTGCCTAGGGCTGGGGTAGGCCCATAGTAGTTTCTAGACAACCTTAACCTGGCAAGGCGATCTACCTCCTCATTTTCCATGTATCTCTCGTGACCTGGCACCCAGTTGACATACACTTTGTTGTCTGAAGGTGCCTAACTTGGTCAGTTTACGTTTGTAGGAATACTGAAGAAAAGAAGAGAAAAGATAAGATGATATACGGGGTAGATAAGGGATCCCTCAACTGCGCATGTGCGAACTGCTAGTTCTGATTCTCCGAACGATAATGAACGCCTAAACGAACAGCGGACTATCTGTTCCGAACAAGATCTGTGACTAAACAAACGCCCAAAAGGGGGCGTGGTCAGTCAAAAACCGTTCAAAACTCTTGGCCGAACGAACCTCTAATGTACTCCTCCTACCCATTAAATTTTCTCTTGGAATAAACTGGCTGTCTTGTCTCTTGTCCCAACTCTCTGGGATCACGAACTGAATTACTTTCTCATTTCTTCATTTCTAATTTTCATGACATGAAATGGTGGTTCCTCTCTTGCAAATAGATTCAATAAAAAAAACCCATCTTTAATAATTAATTGTTATTACTTTTATTGAGTTTCTGTAATTTGTATCTCCTTTTTGGTATCTAATTAGTATAAAAAATCGATTAATTAACAATTTTTGTATTATGTAACTGTCACATTTCTTTATTTTCAGTTTATTTTTTACATTTAAAATTGTTATAAAAAGCATCGAAATGTTGATTGTTTCAGAGCATCGTAACATGCTAATTGAAGATGCGATCATATTCCTCAATAGGAATTTTGAAAATTACTCAAAAAGCATGGCGGAAAAAAGAGGACCAAACGCCCCACCTGAGCAAGTTCGCCACCTGCTGGAGCTCGTGATTACTGCTTCTAGACAATTGACCACCACGCAGTATGACATTCTTGTCCAGTATTTCATCAATGAAAAGATGAAAGTGGAACCACCTGTGGCACAAGGTATAGTGTTACTGTTGAATTTTTATTAGTTGTATCTGAACGGGATCAGGAAGAAAAACACAAGGTTTTACGGGATCCAGACTCAAAATGTTTAATAACGTAATATGGGAGAGAAATTACCTTGTACGGGAGGCGGAAATAGACTGAATGAATCTTCCTTCATCGTCCGCAGGACGGGAAGGGCGCTAGTGAGTAATGCAGTGTTTACTGTATGAAAAGTTCTTAAACCATTTACAATTTCAACTTCACAATTTCACTGCACCTTCGGGAGCTCAAATCGTACATTATTAAGGAATGATTAGAAAAATAGGAATTATCAGGGTTCCGTCATAAAATATGTAAAAATCGGGATCAAAACATTGAGCTACATTAGCGCTGTGTCGGAAGTTTGGGAAAACAACACGCCAACTCCATCTCTAGTCCTGGCGGGAGAATAAGAATTTGGTTAGGGCCAAACAGTATCTTTAGTGGAGTTGTTCAGTGCTTATCGCATTTTGGTGTGAATTCAAGCAAAGACAGAACCAGAAATCTGTTGGGTAGGGGTGTCACATCCAAACATCACATCCCCGTCCATTAGCAGACTTAAGACTTGAATTTGTATATGAGTGAGTGAGATCAAGTATCATTTTATATCGTCACGTATTCTATTCTTCATGTCAACATTCCTTATTCATTATCTTTACCCCAAATCCAAAAATAAGATGTCATCTACGGCACCGACATTTTTTGCAAAGATGAGTTCAATAACACTCTCTCTAGTCAACCTTCATCGGGCTGGCATCGCTTTTAGCCAGACGCTGATGAGCACTTTCTTGCTATTTTTTTTTATCATAATTTTCCACATAAAGGTGTACCAATACTATGGTATCTGGTATGTAGAACCTAATCTCTCTGTGGAACCACTCTGGAACTGTTCCAGGCCGCTCAAGATAACAATAGGTACCGATACAGTCTCAGTGGTTTCACGTTTCCACTTCATGACCCCATTCCTCAAAATAGTTCTCGATCCTTAGTGATCCTGATCCGGTACAGGTTCACACCACGCCTTCTCGATTTTGTTTGAATCACTGGAGCTAACTGATCTCAATCCTTAGAGATCCCGATCCGGTTTTGGTTTAAGATCAAGTATACTCTCCTTCTCAGTTTTGTTAATATCGGAACTAACTGATAACGATCCAAAGTGGCTGTCGCTATCTGCGTTCCCACCTAGAACGCGACGCAACCATTGCAATGAAACTATTGCGATTGAAAATTTTCAAAATTTCCCCCATGGAAATCCGTTTTGAGTCATTCTGAAACATTGAGATAAAAAGCCCATTCTCGTGCCAAAAAATCAAGTTTTCCAAATGAAAGGGAGTTCGTTGGCCAGACTTTTTTGAGCACATTAAATTGCTTAAATGTCAATAAATGTACTCCAATAATCACTAAGAATGGGTCGTTGAATTTATTTTTTATTTATTTATTTTTATTATTACTATTTTTTATTTTTTCATTTATTTTATTTATTTTAATTTTATTTTTTTTATTTTATTTTTATTTTTATTTTTTTTGTTTTTTTTCCAGACTTGTAGTCATATATGAAGGTTATCAACGATGAGCTAGAACATTTAAATAATTTAATCACAAAATTGAACTGAGAAATGTACTTGAGTTTCATTAATATTTGCTGACAAATTGATAAAAATTTAAAAAAAAGCTGGGTAATAATCCAAAGTACATTTTGAATCCCAGAATATTATTTAGAACGAGTTTTTCTGCCATAAAATTGGCAGGTAGTTGATAATTTCTATGTACTTAAAGTGCTGAAATTTAAAAAAAAAACCAATGATAGTTTACGAAAAAGACAGGCGGCTGCATGACCAGAAGTTTTTAATACCCATGTTCGTCTTAAACTTTTTCATTATAGTCGACTTCCTCTTCAAGGATTAAAAGGCTTCCCTTTTACGTTACTTTTTCTTCATTTTCCCCCTATAGTCTTTACACTGCTCGACCTTCCCGGAAGGTGAGGAGGAGAAAACAACATATCCCTTTCCTTGTTTTTCATATCTCGTCACTGCACGACCTTCCCGGATCCTAATGAGAAGGAAAAGAACATCTGTCCCTTTTATTCTATCAATCGTATGCCGGTGAATCAAACATGAAAGAACTAAAATCATTCACCATTTGTTCAATTTTTACAAGTGACCTTGTCCCACATGTATGCCGATGAACACATGTAACTCATGCGTTGGCAAACATTCTTGGAACACAAAGCAGAGAAAAAAATTCCCTGGTTTTAATCAGATCCGTTTTGCCGTAATTTGTCAGTAAATTTTATAATACTTTACAATATAAACAAATTAATACTTGTTTACGAACCGTAAACTCCGTGTACTCCATTAATTTTCACATACCTATATGTGATGTCTCCCTGTTGTTAATTTTTTTTTACAAAAATACCTGCACGTTGAAGAGAAGGCCGGTTAAGAGAGAGTCTACTGTATTATCCTGAATCCTAAAGTGTATCAAACAAATGATGCCATAATAGAAAAGATGATTCTTGTTTTCTTAGTCTCAAATTTGTACTGATGAAAGTATTTTATGAAACGTACAGATAACTTTTACTCGCCCTTCAAGTTGGTAATTCTGATGACTGACATGTTTGTTTCAGTGGCTAAAGTCGATCGTTGCCAATTCGTGAAATTAATAGACTCTCTCTGAATTATGTTCTAGAACCGCTCCCTGTGACACAACAGGCTGAACTTCAGACAAGAATCCTCTCCATTCTGAACAAGAACCAAGGAGGCCCCACTTCAGCTGGTCCAAAAGCCCTTATGCAGATGGGTGGAGCAAGTCAGTATTAGGCTTCAGATTTATATCACGCTTCATCGATTTTCATTCATTCTACCTTAATTCCCGTCACAACACTCCTTTGTACCTACCATTTTAAACGAAAACTTACTCATTTCCTTGATGTGCAACCTTCAATTTTACCCAGAAAATGACCTATTCCTGTAATCCTTTGAAAAATGTTTTCCGTTTAATTTGTACTTGCAGTATATCCAAGAACAATCTGTCTCTTTATTTTATGTATTTTTCAAGTTTGTGAAATAGTGTATTGTTGGAGAGTTTTTGCACACCTCTGAATGCTTGTAGTTGGATGAGTAGATGGCACTACAAGTATAAGAAAGCTTATGAAGCTTTTAAGGATTTGCTAAAGTGAATCATTCGAGTAATCTAATTATAGGTGCATAAATTGTTCTATGAGTGGGCTTCGAGCTGTTTACAGTGCAGGATAACGTGAAGATGATTCACCTTTGCTGTTGCAAAAACTCTATAGGGTGAGAAAGGTGCTGTCAGATGGTTGGTTCAATTAAGTTTTCATCCGTTTTCTTTCCTTTTTACACAGGCACATAACTCATTCTGGGAGATGAAGATTTCTGCTACTGTTTTCCATTACTAATCATTAATTATACGCAAAAAATATGGGAAGTTATTGGGTCGTTGGAGGTTGTTTGTTTGTACACATGATCAAGCTTAACCAATTTACATTAAAATGTACCGCGTGAAATGATGAAACATTTAAAATACAAATTAAGCGCCATTCACGATTTCTCCGGGTGATAATCGGAGATTTTCTAAATGTAACTTTGGAAGTAGAATTATGGAGTAAAACTTAATTCAAAGTGGATTCAATACTTCACAGCTTCTAACCTATTATTCTGATATTAAAGTAAAGGCTGAGTCATGAGAATGAAATGTTGATTTAAAAAAAACGCGAGGACCCCCCCGCCCTATTTTTCTTGTGAAATGGCAATTTTTGTAAGCAGTTATCTTGGGACTTATTGATGGTAGGGAATATTTTCGAAGTCGGCCATGTAGGAAATTTAATGTTCTTTAATTTTCGAACGAACGATTCTTTCCACCCCTTTCCTGCCAACTTTAGCACCACGTAGAGTTCAGGATTCTTAGTATGTTCATCTACTAACTACTCTCATCACATCCCCGAAGAAATAAATTTTCCCGTCCAAAATGTTCTCTCTATCCCATGTTCATTGACTGGACTTTTCTTTCCATTCAGCGTATTCAATGTAGTCAGAGTGTGGTTTACCTAATCTAGGAGTTTACTAAGGATTTATTTTCATCCTCAAATGACTAGGAAACAATGCTATTACTAGGTGTGTATTAATGCTCTTAGTTTTCTCAGAATCGACCTATAATGGAGTTCTCTTCAACTCCAGAGATTCGGGGTTACCAGGAGTGCCTGTTAGTCATCAACCCTCCAAGAAAGGCATCTATCATAATTCCAAACAACTCTTCGCTTCTGAAGTGTTATGTCTGTGATATTAGCGATTAATCGCAAAGCATTACTTATTATGCATATCATTCGTTTCGTATGTCGCTTGATATCTTCTGTAGGTTCCAACAAACTTTTCCACGAGTTATTGCGTTCCACAAAGATGAAGGAGTTATGTTGGGAAGATCCAGTCTTCATGGCTGTGATATACTTAATTAAACAATCGCAAATCTTAACATAAATGCATCAAACCATTTGGCACTACTAGTCAAGAATCCTAGAAAAAAATAATTGAATGAAAATAAAATATTATAATAGTAAAATAAATTAAAACATTCTCTTCATTTTATGAAAAATAATTACGAAAAAACTAATAAGATTTCTTCCTCTTACACCCCTACAGTACACTTTCCACTTACTCTTTACAGGTAGTTCATACATCTGTCTTTCCAGTCTTTCGTGTTTTTCACTAAGTTTTTCCAGTGAAATTGTTCATTAATCAAAATACCAATATCTAACGCACCCTTCCACAGTGATTTTAATTGTCCTGGCGTTCACTCATCGTAATTCTCTGTAAAACATTCTAAACATCCAAGACATATGCAGGAGCAGCATCACAATCCATTGCGTAACATAAATGTGACTAGATTGGGGAATGGGACATTGTCACTTTTGATAGTCAGTAGAGGTGAAGTAATGCTTACGCCACCTTACCCTTTCTTATTAGTCCAGCCACTTTGTGTATTTATGTATGCGTCCCAACTGAGGGGGTACTTAATTCTAGTTCAAGGTACCTTACCTCATGAACCAGCACAGCTGACCTGCACCTTCGTTATAGAAACACTCATTTTCATCTATGCGTTTCACCAACGTTTCTGCAAAACAACTTAATTCAGGTACTAATGCTCTTTGAATGACTTAAGGCCGTATCACACTTGCATTTTTTCAGCTTTTTTCTCGCATTTTTAGTGCTCGAACGTGAAGAAGGCAAAGTGCTTTTTGCAAGGTCAGAATTTTCGACCATTGCGCATCCTGGCGGAGCATTTTAAACTATTTAATAAAACTGCATTCCGCCAGAATGCGCTGCTTTTATTCATCTTCAACATTCACAGCTGACCTTGGTGTGGTACGGTCTTTAGAATCCACTAAAAATCGTTAACAATTATTGGTGAATCAACAAACGCTTACAGACTGATTAAAGTGAGAAGTGAAGTAAGTGCTGAGTGTCTGGTGAGGCCCCTTGTTCACTCAACTACTTTTCTCAGTAATCCAATATTTTTATTCATCATACTATTTGAATTAAAGCAAAGTATGGATGTTGTTCATTGTGCCTGTGTAATGAGGTTGAATAAGGCTAAATTAATTTTTTCCGAATATTTGGATTTTACTTTGATTACTTTATGAATAAAATTCGCAGTATGGGTTATATGAAAATGGTGTGAAATACGAGCAAGTCTTGTTTTCCATTGTTGGCATGAAAATTTGTGATCTATATTTGTAACCACATCTGGCGGTTTGAGATAGGAGGCATGCACACTTTCTATTTGTATCATCATGGATTAAAATCTATTCATCATTGAACCTCTACTAACTACCTATCCTTGTCATTAACCAACTATATGGCCTTTTCCAGTTCCGATTTGATTTCCCGGTTGTCTTGGATGCCATCACCTAATCAGTTTCATCATTACTTTCCTCAAGTTATTCATTCATTAATTTATTCGTAAGGATGTTAGTCCTTGGGAAAACTTCCAAGTGAATCTGAACCCTCATAAAACTGCGATTTACTTATCTCGATATTGTCAATATTCATTCTTCAGGAGATTTTCAAATTACTCATCTCTTATCAGCTTAAAAATCTTCAACTTTTCCATTTTCCAAGTTTGAATATTTGACATACTGCCGATGATCCTTTATTTTGACAAGGAAAGAGAAAAGATGGAGAACATTGAAATATTTTGTGGGCAGAGCTAACAATACAGCGTGATATTGCCTTTCACCGTGGGGGTACAGCATCAGTTATTGACGTGTGGGTAGGTAGTAACATTTGCAAGTTCCAATTTTCCCATATTATAGGTCGCATTAGAAAGTTGGCATTTTCTACAGGAGCAAGCAATAGTAGGTAGCAATTCAACTGACTCATTAAAAAAAAAAAAATTAAAAATCCGTGTCTGCAATGAACGTGAGGACCCAATGAGCATATTTTACATTGTATCTTTCATATCCTGAAATATAACGACAAAAGCGCTCGAAAAATGTGCCATTTGAGAAGTAGAAAGAGCCTCATTACATACACTACCGTTAAGCAACCAAGCACAAGGCTAAGAAAAACATATGTATATTAGGTGATGATAATGATGGTGGCACATTTTGATAGGATGATGAATCTATGCCCATATACAGTGCCGACAATGTTGATTAGAAATGATTCTTAACTTCTCAATTTTGTGCACGAATTTCTGAAATATCCTATTATTTGATCATTGAAATGGTTTGATCCTCGAGATTATTTATAATGGAGTATTTCAAGTTTTTGATTAAAGTGGCCCTTTGTAGATCGCATTTTAGGAATTCAAAACTCCGATCAATGGAGGTTACATTGAAATCAAAGTTTCCAAGTTCTGTACACCGGGCCCAAGTACGAAAATGGAACCATAAACTGTTCTGATAATACATCTAAAAGTGCAATATAGAATTTTGAATAAATTTCAAGGTATCCGGTATTTCTTGCATTATCTGGCTGAAAAGGGTGTCGGGGTGACAGTTTCCCCACGATCTTCTTGCCTTCCCGTCTTTGGTTAGTAAAGTAAAGGTTGGGCTATCTCAAAATTTATACTATTTATAAGAATGAAACTCCGTTTGTCTGTTTGTTTGTCTGTCTGTCTGTCGTGTCTATGCACGGCCAAACGGCTGAGTGGGGGGATCTTCTTGGGATTTTCCGATAGGGTGTATAAGCGAATTTAAAATTTTCTAATCCCACCCGAACCATGGGCCGTAGAGAGGGGGGTCGAAGTAACGGTTAATGTGCGCTTTTTGGACTTCCCCGCTTCCGTCGAAAATTCTGGAAAAATACCGGTTTCGTAGGTTTTTGAACAAGGAAGACGACGGCGCGATCGGATCGCATAATTCAGTAACCCATCACTACCAGCTAAGTAGACGCATATTCTTGGATTCAGCATGTATAACTGCTCTATACAAGCCCAGTGTTCGGACCATGTTCCCCCTGTTAAATCATAGTGTAATTTTCTCGAATTTGAGAAACAATGCCAACTAAGGCACAGACCTAATGATGAGGTCTGTACAAAAGGAATTTAGTATCCTCTAATCCAAGTTGAATACTTGTCGTGAGGCGGGAGTACAAGGCGTCCTGTTCGGCTTGACCATTTTTATTTGCGATGGAAGTTGAGCCCCTGTTCGCCCTTGAAGGGAGGCTTGCACAAGTCGGGGCGTGCTGCAAGCAGTAGTAAGTTCCCCTAGCTTCAATCGTGGGTGCGTTCCTTCCTGGAGTACTTTCTAGGTCCTTCCTTGGGTAGGATCCACACAAGAGGTGATATAACTTCTGGGCCATTTCTCGAACAGCTATACTGACCTTCACAAGATGAATCCAACCAATCAGCTTTTCTGCCAAATTAGTACGTTGTTCCAGTTTCAGGTTTTACGTCTGTATTTGCCTTCAAATGACGAGGAGACATGGACTAGCTCTTAGAAGTGCTGATGAATCCCACATTTGGTTGTTGACCTTTCCATGCACGTGGGGGTAATTTATATCGCCTCCGTCGGTCGAATAGACATGCCTTATCCCGGAGCTATCAGCGCCTTTGCAAAACAATGTGGATTTGGTGTTGGCCATGATAATTTTGCAGCCATGAGAAACAAATCATTACTTACCTTTGAATATCAAATGTATTTTATATGTTCCGGTGATCCCAACCACTATTGCTGCTACCTGTATGCTGTAGGGGTATTTTGAACATTTTTTAAACGTGGTTGTAACTAAATAATTTACCAAGCCTGAAAAATTGCCTAACTTCGAATGTTGGTGCCAGAAATGACAAAGTGAAAGTGAAGTCTCCAGATTAGTCGTAAGTAATGGGTTGGTACCAAGAAAGCAGTATGTAGTTTTACGCAATGGGAGCATCCGATAGCGTAGAATCAAGCATTGAAGAAGTAATGCGTCAATAACCCGCCCATTACCAGTGCATGGGAAAGAAACGTGCGTTTTTAACTCCACGTAAGTAAAGGGTATTCAATTTTCCAAATGAAAGTCCCAGGTCTTATTCATGAATCCGAGGTCAACAGTTTTTGTAGAATGCATATTGAAATATGCTATTCTTTAACGTCTTGTGAGAAATTACAGATTGTTGAAATGTTCATGCATGTTTCTTAGAATTTATGGTATACACTCGAGATTCAGAGGTGGTAACTTCATGGAATGCGCTGAAGAGTTGTCACTTTCACAAAATGTTTACAAATCATCTCTTTTTTTTTTTTTATTCAAATTCTTTACTAGAAAAAATATCGGCCTTTTCCTAATGTTGAAAACTAGAGCATGAAATGAGAATACACTATTCAGAGACATGATTCCAACCACTGTATGTTCTCCACAGGTCTCAGCTACACATTATTACATAAAGGGCAACTATGTGCTTGGGTAAAGTCAGTCACCTTCCGCATAGATTAGTCTCCTTCCTTGTTTCTTTTGGGGAAAAAGTTGATACTTAATTAGTTCTCTATTATTGGTTAACAATTTTGTGATTCACAGTTGCGTTGGCAATCTTTTATCATAATTAGTATTAATTTTTTATTTACTCCCAATCAGGTATATTCTATTTATATTTGATAATTCACTTTATGTATATTCAACCCCTGAGCAGGGTTGAAAAAAATTGCTATCTATATAAAAAATTAAATTAATAGGATTTTTAGCGGATTTTCATAGAAAATAAAGCTATTGCAAAACGGCTAAAAATAGTTACATTTATATTTTTTAGCAGAACTTTGGTTAAGAAAAAAGTTTATTGACAAACTAGAACATTAAAAAAGTCTTTAAAATTATTCCAAAAATTCACTTTAATTTAATTAATTTGCTGAAAAATCTTTAAAAACTTGAAATCACAAATCTTTTTTGATTGCAGAATTTATTGGGGACCAGTTTTTTGCCATAAAATTTAGAACTAAAATTTTATTTGCACTCAATGTGTTCAAATTTCAAAACAATGTAACATTATATATCGTTTATACTAGCATGCTGCATGACTAGAACTTATTTAATTGAAGTACACAATTTTTTTTTCTAATTTTTAAATGTTTCAATACAAAATTTTTGCATCAAGTAAATGATGGTACGCGGAAATGATAAATAATCGAAAAATAGGGATGTTAAGCAAGGCGGCTGAGAAGGGGGGCTTCCGAGATTTTCCTTAACTAGAAAGTCTCAGTTTAGTCTCGATGAGAAATTCGTGGAACTCGATGCAGCCCAAAGATTTACAGAGGTAGGCAGGTAGATATATAGGTTACCTACATATTATTAGCTATTTGCATTTTTTATTTCATTTATTTTTATATTTTTAATGATTTTGATTTAAATCACGATTGTAATTAAGTACCTGATTTGAATCAAAATTTCCTGCTACTGAGGCCAAGTTGTCACACTTCTTTGACTGCTGGAATTATCCGCAAAATTTCCTTGGAGTCAAATATCAGCCATATCAGCTAAATTGGAGTCGTACGATTAACGGGTTGAAACTGTGTGGTTCTCCCTGGAAGAATTTGCAGCGGAGCGAGATCATTGTCACGGTAGTGGCCTCAGTGAGGGAGGAACTGAAGGTGCAATGCCGGGGAATATGTTGGTTATAATCTGGCTCGAGAGGAATTATGCACAGAAGTTTGGGTCCTGCTGTCCTGCTCCAATGATACCTCGAAAGAATGGGAACTCGTGCCTTTTCCTGAGAGAAGTCCAGAAAAATACTGCCGCCTGTAATAACTGGAATACGAGGAACAGTTAATTCCTCTTTGGCTGCGGAAGTTTTCCCATAAAGTAAAACCTGTGGTGCGCTTAATACAAGACAGTATAAGATGAAGGTTTCTCAAGATGAAACTACGTCCGATTTCAAAGCAGTGAAAATGATCCTGGTTGTCTGTGGAATGCCTTACAGTGGTTTGAATGAACCACTAATGATACCAACTTGGTTTGGCTCCATCTCTGGCTTGGGGCCACATTCATTTAAATTTTCATTCAAATTTGAATGGAAGGAACACCAAACTTTAATTGGTTCTTTGTCCGTTTTTCACTCTTTAAAGAGTAAAGCGATGTAAAAATACTTAATTACTATTTTACTAACAAAATTAATTTTTAAAAATATGGTCCATTTGAAAAGCGATGTTACTTGCAAAATTTTCTAGTGTTTGGAACTAAATTAATTTTAAAAAATGTGAATTTCCGTTTGAAAAGCGATGTTAGATCTCAAAACTCATCTTTTTGCACGTTTTGTAAAAATCTGACGTTGGATTCAGATTTAGTATAATGCCAACAATTAGTGGGAGTTACCATTGGTTTTTTTTTTTTTTTTTTTTTTTTTTTTTTTTTTTTTTTTTTTTTTTTAATTCCTTATTACGGGATTAAACCGATGGATCCTAATTAAATGGTCTCCCTGATGGTATTATTACACCTTAGTGTTGGAGAGGTTTTCAAATCTACAGCTGCATCAGTGATAGCTTCCATCACACCTTCCTTACAGAATACGTGCTGACCTACCATTAAGTTGAGCTAGCCACTTTACAATCGAAGGCTAAATATGGTATATGGTCGAAGTTAATACTTCCCTCAGATTCATTCCTATCTTTGAGTCCCTGAATTGCAATTCATTCAAAGTAAGCGAAGTTGTGTATTGTTTCTGTGTGACTGATTTTAACTTTGTCTCCTGCTTTCCCTATTTGGGCACTCTGTCATCATTGTAACCAGAGAATGAAGCACCCTCAGGTATGCAACCAATTATTTTTGATCAATTTCTATTAAATAGGTACAATTTTTTCTCGGAGAACTTACATAAATTGATATGACTGTTTGAAAATTCTGCACCATCATCGCATAATAAATTGTAAAGCTACATTTTGATATGTTGGTGATCTCTGGTACTAACTGGTATCTCTGATAATTGTCTTCACTATTATGTACGTATTACGTACCTTAACGTAATTACAGGTCAGCTGGACTACTGTGAATTCTGGGGAAAAGGAACCTTTTCTTGACTTAATCAAATCTCAACAAACTACCTGAGATTCTAATTTTAATACAGTGTTTTGGCTGATGTATTCCCCTAACCTATATAGCTTTGGTCTAAACCCGTCTCGAATGAGAAGGTGCAAAAACAGTAATTTTAATAATACCACAAATTATAAAATCAAATTATTCACCAAAACAAAATTCTTACGCTTTCCATAATTTCAAGACAAAGGGCCAAATCGCACTATTAGCTTTAAAAAAATCAACTTTTGAAGTTAGCCGAAGGTGGCTGTAATTTCTCTAACTCAACTTACCTTCAGGAAAGATAGAGTACAATAATAATAGGTCGAGCAGAAGACTGTTTACTCGTGCGGCTAACAAGTTACACATAGCATGCGGTGAATTTTCAGAGAAAATATTTGAAAAAACCTGCGAGAATGAGAATTTTGAAAAGGAAACAAAGTTTGGTCTCTCGTGTTAGCTGCCTTGGGCCTCCATCGCTCCGCCATGTTGAGGAGAAGCGTCCTCACTTTAGTTGAAAGATCGTTGAATGTTCCAGATGAATGAATGGGTTGTAGAAAAAAGGTACCAGCCTGGGGTGGGCACTAAACAGTCTTCTCCTTGACCTACTATAATTGTACTCAATCTTTCCCAAAGGTAAGTTGAGTTAGTAATTATAGTATGGTCTTTGTAGAAGACTCTTTACTTATGCAGCCCATTTAGAGATGTCATTCACCTGCTAGTTAGGAGAGGTGGTGAAAGCGCAAGGAGGATCCCAGACGAAAAATCCCACTAGTGATACAGACATTGTGTGCGCAGGGGGCCCGTGTAGCGCCACACACCCCCAAATCCACCTGAGCCTCTAGTAGGCAGCGTTCCTGCCCCCTTCCCTCCCCCTCTGAAGTGAGAACAGGGCAAAAAATACTATGGGTTTATTATGATGGCTGAATACAGGAGAGAATATTAGGTACAGGCTGGAGCCAAAAATAGAACACTACACAGCAGAGATAAATGGTGTTCAATGGAGAGTCATATTGAGACATTATAGATTAAAATAGCCTATAGGTGTGATAATAACATCCATAGTGCAAACGACTGAATTACTCGTAAAATGGACGATAAAAGATGCATAAAATCATGTATGTAGGTCACTCCGTAATGGGAGTAAATGGTGCTCAAATGAGAGTCAACTTGAGCTGTTATAGGTAATCATAGTACGTAAAGCCTCGTACGCACTGGGATTCTTTGTTCGGACTCTTTGTCGCGGAGCTGCGTCTCGGACTCATTTTCTTGCATCCGGGACGCTCCGCGACATTGAGTCTTGCATCTCGTGTGTTGCGTTTTAGTATTTTTTTGAGTCCCATACGGAATGGGATACTTTGAACAATGTCGCGCAACATTGAGTCAGTGCGTACGTGAATATCGAACAAAGTGGGCCTCTCACCGGTGTGTCTTCGTTGTTATCGCTTTGTAGTTATCGTTTTTATGCTTGTAGCTAAAAACAGGTAAAAATTGTTAATTTTTTTTTAGCAGAATTTTAGTCAAAAGAACTTTATTAGGTAACAATAAACTAGAAAAACAAGAAATTTGTGCTGAAAAAAGTAGGAACTTAAATTTCATTAACATTTGTCAAAAATGGATTTGAAAAAAATAAAAATTAAAAAAAAAGCTTCATTTTTTTCGAAAAATTCGCTAAAACATTTTTTGGATTTCCGAACATTATTTAGGTCAAGTTTATTTGCCACAAAATCGGTAGTGAACATTTCTTCCTAGTTAAAATCCTAAATTTTAAAACAATTTAACAATACCTATATACTAAGATAATTTACAAAAATTCGCTCATACGATTATGCTGCATGACTGGAACTTTTTACTAACTTATTAAGTCGTCTTATAAAATCGATTTGACATCAAAAAGCTGGATTATCCAATTAACGCTGTTTCCAACGGTGGTCATATTTTTGATTTTGCAGTGATCTCAAGTGGAGTTATGGTCGTTTGAAGGTGGAAAACATATCTTAAAAATGAAATTACTCAGAAAACACAGCATTAAAATAAATCTCTACCAAGTACTTTCGATCAGAAATGAGCTCTAGAATTTACCCATGAAGCATCATTACACCCTTCTTAGTGGTTGGCGCAGATGGGCTATCTGATGCAGATATAATAAAACATCATGTAGCATTTTTTTTACTCCGTAGAGCTATGTAAAGTGCTACTGCGATCCCCGAAAGCGCGACCTCGTTCGACATGGCTCAGGTTCAAACTAGATGCGTACACGATTTGCAGAGCGACAATGTCGCGGGGCAAAGAATCTGAGACATGAATCCGAGCGTCTGCAACAAAGAGTCCGAACAATGAATCCCAGTGCGTACTAGGCTTAATAGTGAAAAATAGTACATGCAGAAACTCCGTGTAAACAATCAGACACAAAAAATTTGGAATCAAAATGCATAGGTTATGTATGTGAACTACTCTGCAGAATGGCAGAGGCAAACGGGAAATTTTTGTGGTTCTTTTTTTATTTGCTAGATAGACAGAGCTGAGCGAGAGCTTTCATTCACGTCGTTCTTTGATCTCCAAGATTGGCCATCACAAACCAGAGCAGTTTGTAAAAAACAAATAGGGCTGATGCTAACCCCATGGGGAGGGCCGCGAACTCATAAATTCGGTTGCCCATCGAAAGGCTAAGTATTTTCTATATTCCAATCGAATCGAACCAAGAAGTATGCACCTTCGAGGTCGAGGCTTGCCCCCAAAATCTCTACAGGAGAGAAATGTAAATACGGAACGATAATCATCCATTTTAAAATGAGGTAAGATTAAAAATTTATTGCCGTAAATTGATAACTAGATAGATAGTCTGGTCCCAATTTCACAAGGACATTGAGAGTCGGAGAAAGGAATTATTTGGCCATATCTCTACCACCCTTTTTCTTGCCATTCTTGAACTATGGTTCCTTGATCCCCTCGCAGGAGGGGTGGTTGAGGAAATTCGTGGCAACCTCAAACTCTTGGGAGAAAGGCAGCTTATATCCCGATACCCATGACAACAAGTTGGATGAATTTGTAATATTCTTCCAATTAGGGATAAAAGAAGCAAGCCAGCCCACTAAAGGTGAGAGAGGGGAAGGGTTGATAATGTTAATAATAGAACTAACTGAAGATGTTAAAATCGACGAGGTTACTCCCCCTCATGGGGGTGGCCTCGAGTCTGACTCTGATGGTCCCAGCAAGCAATGCCGCTGGAGGATGAACCTGCTGGATGTCGGAAGTTCCTCTAATTCGCCTCGGGGAGGGGAGGCAGAGTGGGCAAACTGCTTCAGCTTCTTGGCCGATGAGGATGGGGAAAAGGCCCTTATTCAGTTTAACCCTAATTAGGGAAGATTTTATTTTGGCCCGGTCTGAGGTGTTCTGGATACATTTGGCCACCCCCTCATCAAAGAGGAACTGAAGCCCGGGCAAATGACCGTTGGCAGCAGCCCTGGATTCAGGTAACAGGTACTGCAGCAGCCCGTTCTTTTGAGACTGGGACTCTCTGTGCGGTATGGTGGCCATTATAAGGCTAGAGGCATCCAATAGTGCTTCGTAGATAGCCTTCTGTTTGGGTTCGGGGATGGAGACAACTTCTATGTTGATAGCCATGCTGACCAGAGCCTGCCCAGATGTAAGTTGATCCAATCGGATAGCGACAGATGGTAAACACTCAGCCTGCATGGGTTCAAACTTCAGGGTAGCAGGGCCAAAGTGTGGACCTCAGGGCCATACTTCTTTTTGAGATCTACATAAGTATCACGATTCACTCCGTACTACAACCCTGTTGCCATTTCCTGGTCATAGTAGGATGGTAAATATAGGCAGAATACCAACCCCCATGATATTTTGAAACAGAGTCGGGATGGCCAGAACAAGTGGCGGATTTTATATTGCTATGGCTCAGCTCCAAAGCCGATAAAATCCCCAGATGAGGAAGCAAACAGCAGGGAAGAGGGCCCCAATGATGGTCTCGACCATTTCTTGCGTCACCGGTCCCATCCCCTGTCGGACTCACAGGAGTCAAGCAGATTAGGATTAGGCTTTGGCTTCATGACAATGTCAGAGATCGAACGAAGGGTCCATTTATGTGCCCTATTGCTCAAATTGTCCCTCTGGAGGCTTGAGTCTGGCACAGTAGCATAGCTCTCAGGAGATGGACTTCGGGAATATCCGACACAGATCGGCCAGTTGGCGCAGTGCCTCCTCCACGAGGCATCTCCACTTCGACTTGTGGTTTTGATTTTATACATCTCAGATCCATCAGTACCAAAGTTGATAACCATTGTAACTGCCGACAAGACGCGCAATGAGCCAAAAAAAGACCAAAACACTGTAAAAAGAAGTGAAAAATGTCAATTTTGTGTGAGAAAAAGAGAGAGCAATCTGAACTCACAGGTGGTGAACATACAAAGCGAGGGTGCTTCTCCCCAACAAGGCGGAGTGGGGAGAGGCGCAGGGCAGCCAACACGAGAGATTGAAACTCCGTTTTCTTTTCAAAATCCACGTTCTCAAGGATTTTTCAAAATATTTTCTCTACAAATTCACCACGCGCTGTATGCAACATGTCAGCTGCATAAGTAAACAGTCTTCTAAGAAAATCGTACTATAATTAGGTACTGAGTTTGGTAAAGATTTGGTAAAGACCCTGAATGGAAAAAGGCGTTACAAAATGTACACAAATGGCGAGATGGAACAAGAATTTAAGGTATCACTGTTCTGTCATTCAATTCATTACGTGTTTGAGTGCTGTTACGAGCAGGAAGGCTATTAAGAAACCTACGCATTGGCAGAGATCCATTTCAAGGTGCCAACTAGGTACCTACTTCTGTTGCCCAAATCGATTGTTTATATTTGTTATTATTTTTCATGCGAAAATTTTGAGAAATATGTTATTAAAAAAAGGTCCAGTCAAGCGAATTTTTGTAGATTATCGTATAATATTTTTCAGTGTTTAGAAATTTGAGCACTTTGAGTGCAAAGAAAAGTTTATTTACAATTTTATGACGAACAAAATTAGTTCTAAATAATATTCGGCGATCCAAAAAAGATTTGAGCCATTGAAATAGTTTCATTTTTCACAAAAATTTGTTGAAAGATATTGCTAGTAATACACGTCATTGCACGTTTTCTGCCTGTTATGAACTTTTTCATAGGGGTTCTACTAAAGACTGATGAAAGAAAATTCCGTTTAGTCCGCACCATTGTTCACAGGTAGCTCTGGAATCCTTGAATTCGGTGGTGATTACAGGGAGTGCGCATGGGTTATTTTTAAATAAAGCTAGACCACACACCGAAAATGTTGACATCAACCATGCTCTCCTACGATGAGTAATTCTTTTCCTGCGATTTTTCAATGTTCAAAACCAAAGCATCCCTCTAGTCTGGGATGTTAGTATCTCATCTACCCTCTGTGAAGAAGTAGTTATTTAAACTTTGAAAAATCATTTCAAAAGTCCCTGATCATATAGGAATGCGGTTAGTGTCAAATTCTCAGGGTATAATCTACTTTCGTTTGAAATTTTCAAAAGCATGTCCACATACACCTCAATGGCTCAGTGAGCAATTTTAGGAAGCAATATTGAGTTTCTAATAGGAATTGGACGTTTCATGACTTGGCTATACTACTACATGACTCGGTCACAAAAATACGAAAGAAAAGGAAATTAAACCGAAATTTGTTTTGCTAATAATGTAATCTGGCCCACTGTGCGGTAGCCCAAATAAATATACCTACGTGCATCTCGGGTGTGGGGGGGGGGGGGGGGGGGGTTCCAGTAATGCAACATGATCGTATGAGCGAATTTTCGTAAGTTATCGTATTGTATAATGTTAAATTGTTTTGCGATTTGAGCTTTTTGAGTGCAAGGAAATTGTTAACTTTTAATTTTACGGCAAAAAACGTATTCTAATCAATAATCTCCTATTCAAATAGAGGTTTTGAATTTTTAGCTTTTATTGCAGTTTTTATCGATTTTTTAGCAAATTTTAATGAATTTTAAGTACATTTTCTCGCATAATTTTGTATATATATGCATTTTTGAATGTTCTATTTTATAGTTATTAAGCTTTATTTGAGCAATTTCCTACCAAACATATACATTTTTTAGCCGTTTTTAGTGAACGACATTAGTATCTCAATCCTAAGGACAGTTATCGTCTGGAATGACATATATATATATGCATACATATACATCTGAAAAATAATTAAACTCGAGGATTCGTTTCAGAATGCCTCAAAACGGATTTCAATGAAGAAAAGTTTCAAAAATTTTGATTTTAAAATTTACTAAGCCTTTGCAATAGCTTCATTTTCTACGAAAATTCGCTAAATCAAGAATTCTCATTAGCTACAATAATTTAGTGAGTCAGGCGAACTCGAGAACGAAGGCCAGACCCACTGGAATCCTAACGATCTTATGATTCGGATTTTCTGAACCAATCCTTCACAATTAATTTACGAAAAATTAATTCTTGACCAAGTTTGTTATAATAGTATAATTATTTCAATTTTAAATATGTTAGAAATTACAATTGAAATTTTTGATTATAATTGAGTGAAACTAGACCAAACGGAAGGAACCAAGGGTTCAAAATTTGTACGAATCGAAGAAACCATAAATCTGATGGGTAAATTTTATATAATTTATCAGACAGTAGACTATATACAATATATATTATTATCTACGTTAGCTATAGTGGTTGTTAAATGGATAATATGAACGGTTCGTACAAAATAAATGCACAAAGCTCCATCTAAGGCAAGATTACTGCTTCGAAAGATAAAATAGCGTATTTAAAAAAGCTCCAGTCGTGCAGCATGATCGTATGAGCGAATTTTCGTAAATTATCGTGTTATATTCTGGTAAGATTGTTATGAAATTTGTGGTATTTGAATACAAAGAAATTGTTAACTTCCAGTTTGATTGCAAAAAAACTAGTTATAAATGATATTTTCTGAGAGAAAAAAAAATATTTTGATTTTTTAGCTATTTTTTGTAGTTTTTGCCGATTTTTCAGCTAAAATTAATGAAATGGTGAAAGACAACTCAGTGCAGGTTACCCTATTATAGTTATTGTCCAAAACGTTATTTTTCTATATTGCATTCTTCGCTAGCAGTTACGTTACAGTAACTGGTCCAAAGAACTGGTATTTTGATAACCTGTTACCTGGCGATGAGTTGGAATTATAAAATGGGGATGCGTTAGGCGCATAATGGATACCTAGATACCAAATCCCTGCGGTCAAGAGTATTGAGAGTAACGTTTTCTACCTATAGCTTTAGATTCCTCTATGTTAGGTTGGTAGATACTCTGTATCCCAAAATAATTTATAGCTTTACTTTCCAAAGGATGAGATGATTTCAAAGGTTATAAACATTGAAGAGTCAAGGATTTGAACGTTATAGATTATGAGGAAATTTCAAGTACTGAAAACTGAAAAATTTGTTCAATAAGTGCACTTCTTAAAATTATGAGTAGGTATATTTCAAATTTTCCAGAGCCTTCCTCATGTTAAACTAAGCTGCTTCCACCTTTCGAAAGTATTTGTTTGTTTGGTTGCTGTTTGAATCTCACTGTTAGGCACTAACCAGTGCATAGAAACTGTGAAAAACGCGACAAATCCGATTTTTTTTTTTTTTTTTCTAAATAATTTGAGTTGAACCATTAGAATGCCTTTGTTATGAAATGAAGAAATTTTAATGTCCCAGATAAGTCATATACGTAATTCATTTCATATTTCTGAAAGAAGAAAGCCCATGACGGACTTCTGCTTTGTGCGTTTAGACATTGTAACAGAATACAGAACTTAGGAAGTAAGTATTTATTCTAATAACGTTGGTTTTCCCGTAAATAGATATTCAACTAACTGTTCTTGGCCGGTAACTGGTAATTTTAAGCGGCTCACTTATTTAACGCACATCACTTCCCCCCTAACTAGGTTATAAATAATAATGAAATAATTTGTAAATCAATAAACGTGAAACCAGCAATCTATGAACTAGATCCAGAGAATTTGAAACTTTCGCGTCAGTAGATCTGAATAAAGAGAACGAAAATCGTCTTATTGATAAGGATTTCCTTCATCCCTTCGTAAATCGAATCGTCGAAACTCCTGGATCATGAATACCCCTACTACCTTCTGCAGAGCAGAGTTGCTTAGGAAAATAGCAGTGGTACTGGTCGGTGATGATGGCCTACCATGCCTTGTTATCGCTCTTCCAACGGCAAATCCAAACTGCTAGACTCCAATTTTATTGTAGGTGCCATCCCTAACCATCGCGCCAGACTTTCTGTGTTTTATGTTGAAGTAGGTAGGTACTTATTTTCTCCAGTTACTTACCAATCAAGGGTCAGCTCGCCCACTGGACTTACCTTGAACCACGTTAAATACCCTTAAGTAGTTATTCCATTAATATTGTGGTTGAATCAATTCCACAAGGAACATTTGCTTTTATTAGCTAAATGTTTTTATGTCTGTTCGCAATTAATTCAATTTTCTGGTCATGTTTGTTCCAGAAGAGGCTCCGAGTCCACTACTAAAGGATCCTTCCGTTCAGAGGGCTCTGGATTCTTTAATGCAGGGTGGCTCAAATATTTTCAACGCTTTCAACAACCAGAAACGCTTCTAATATTTCACTTGACGATTGATACTTATCTCTGAATTCATAGATGCAGAGATTTCACATTCTATAGGGTTTCTCTTTTTGTTTTAATTATATTGACATCTGAACTGAATACAAATGTAGATTTGTGGCGATATGTAATTTTAATAATAATATGTTCTTTTCTGTAGTTCCATTGTGTAGTAGGTACCTAATAATATATTTGTTGGCAACATCCACTACGTTCACGTTTGCTTATCCAATATTGTCTGTAGCTTATAATAATGGAAATTAAAACCATGAATTCAGTATCTACGTATTACTGAAATATAAATATTTGAAAGGATTATGGATTTTATTCATTTCATAGCTTCATGTCCTCAATAATTCTTGAGACAAACAAATTTCCCCAATAATTGTTGATTACGATGTGCTGCGTAGACAACTGTTATTCTTCATTTTTTTCCTCATCATTCTAGCCAAATACCTAAGCATCACTGTATCTAGTAAAGCCATCGACAATTATTGTGCTGTCTTATAACCCCCAAATAACCCATTAAGACTATGGATAATCGTTCCTTATTGCGAGACAAACATTTGTGAGAAAGTGAGGGGGGGGGGGGGGGGATGCATGAATGTTTCATTCAGATATATGATGAGCATTTACAATATAGGTACACATAAATATGCCGAAACAAGCATAAGTCTTGAAATTCCATATTATTGAACTAATAATGCGTTTGATTGAAATAATCTCGAAGCCTGGTCCTTTATATTTGCCTTGCTTATCTGCTACAAAATTTCTTCAAGTTAAGTATTGAAGTTCGTGAGCATGCTCACGTATGTGGCCGAAACAGAAACGTTTCTTAAACTGAAACGTTCTTTAAACGAATTTCCAGCTTAAGAAGGAAGAAGGAGGTTTTAATACTGAATTGAGTGGATTGGACGTCGCATAAGGAGAGCCAGAGGTTATAATAATGATAATGGTAATAATAATTTATTGACCTCAAAGTATACAGCAAGGCATACATCATGGTAAGGTAAGTCATACATACATATTTGTAGGAATAATAAATATTTTCAATTTAAGTTTAAAAACTCGTTCAGCAAGTAAAATGTGCTGCAGAGGAGCAAGTTTTTCAGTTTATATTTGAAAATTGTCACTGTGACTGATCGTGTTTAGTATAGAGTTATATATTTTAATGCCAATAAACAGATACAAGTCGTGGAAAAATGAGTGTCGAGGGGATGGCAAGGACAGCTGGTTCTTTTTCCTGGTATCATGTTCATCCATCTTCGGCTCTTTCAAATTCGTGTCTCCTATTGAAAATAAATATCGATACGCAATAGATGAACAGGGATGGTACCGTTAATATATGCATTACGTTGAAGTGCATGTGGCATGAGTCACTATATCCTATATGCACCGCCAGACATAGGGCTTTCTGGGGAGTCCGGGCTGAGAGTCCGAGCAGTTCACTTGTGTCCGGCTCACGTAGTTTAAATCTCAAAATTAACTAGGATTTGTGACTCTTAATGCTCCAATTTTCGCACCAGTGTTGTGTGTAGTGTTGGTGTTAACTATTCGAATACCTAGTCGGTTCTGTTCTGTGCTGATTTACTTTAAACGAGGCGATTTTATTGTCAGATTCGCCAAGATTCCTGCAGTTTGTTGGGTTCGATTTCGGAGTGGAGCGACGAGACGGATAGATAAGGACCCCCCCCCCCCACTTTGAGGACAGTGGCAAGAGATTGGAGCAATCTGAAGGCCACGCTCCTCTATCCGATATCTGTCACACCGGTGAGTCCCCTCTCTCGTTTCTATTTTGATAGTTTTAGTTATCAAATCGCCCATTTAGTCGGATCGGTAGTTTCAGCCGACGGCTGAGCGAGGAAACAACGGACAGAGGTGGGCTACTTGGATTGGCGCTTTAAAAGACGTGCATCGTAAATTAATGCAGCAGGATGTTGGAAAATTCTTGCCTCGTACGGATAAGGATAAGAAGACTCCGACTACAACTAATTCCACCCCAAAACGTCCGAGAAGTTCACCCGAATCTTCAGGCGCAGGGAGGGAGGAAAAACGAGCCAATAAAATGGGAATCATGATGATTTACTCCTTAAATTCAGTGAAATGATGGATAAGAAAATGGCAAATTTGGCTACAAAAAAAGATTTTGAAGTAATTCGTTCGGAGATTCAAGGGCTTCGAGAAGAAAACAAGCTTCTCCGTGAAGAGATAATTGATCTGAAGACAGCTGCAGAGAATAAAGAATGACGAATTGAATTTCTGGAGCTGAATGCTAGGAAGAATAATTTGGTTTTGAGGGGCCTAATGGTGCGGCACGGTGATACTCCAGAGGAAACCGCACAAAAATTCTGCTGAAATTCTCAACATAAGTACCACAAAAAATTGCGATGGATTCGGTATGGTGTGTTGGAGGTCGGCAGGGCCAAGCCGGGGGAGGAGCGACTTTGATCGTGACTCCAACGCCCAAGCGATAAATGGCTTATAATTAGCAAAACATCTTGTTTGAGAGGAACTGGTTACAGTGTTTCCCAAGATTTTCCACCCGCTATTAGGTCAAGAGTGAGTTAAGGAAACGTTCCTGTTGTATCTCCATATTATTTTGTAACTCCATTGTTTTAATAACGTTACCTAATTACCACTGAATGCAAAAAGAAGATAGGTAGATTTAAAAAATATAAAATACTGTTATTTCGTGCGTTAATCAGTGCTCTGTGATTTATTACCAGTCAAGATACAATATTTGGCACAGTTGGAGTGTAAACTACGCGTTTTAGATCTAGTTTGAAATTAGTTTCACGATAGGTGTGTGAAATGGATTTATACAATAAACCAACGCAGTTCGATCCACACACGGAACCTGCTTCTGTTCAACGTCGATGGAAGTTGTGGTTGAAAGATTTTGAATTGTTTATCGTCGCGCGGAAAAAAGCTTCACTTCTGAACCTTGCAGGAAGAGAGGTAACGGAGATTTATAGAAGCCTGCCTGTGGATAGTGTAGGTACGACATATGATCAGTTGAAGACAGCTCTGAACAACCATTTCTCCCCCACTACTTATCCGTTGTACGAGATATTCAAGTTCAGAGGAACAACACAGGAGTCTAAAGAGACAATAAAGGAATATCGTAGGTATTACATACGGCTAAGAAGCCTAAGTGCCAACTGTGACTTCCAACCTCTCTCGATAAAGAATTGCTCATTCAAATCCTTTTTGGGAGGGACCACTTCTACTTGGTTGAGGAAAGAAATAATAAAAAACCGGCAATTACCTTGGCAGAGGTTCTTATTTTGGGAGAATCTGAAGAACGGGTAAATTTGCAAGCAAAAGGGTTCCAAGACGATACTACAGAGGGGTCTCAAGTCAACAAGGTGAGGGCAACTACGAGCAGTTAAGGAGCTGAAATGCTATGCATGTGGTGGTCAGTGGCCTCACAAAGCTAATGAAAAATGCCCTGCTATCGGAGTTAAGTGTAATAAATTTAACCATCTTCCTGCATACTGCAGATTGTCGGTTCAAAGCAGATCAAAAGTAAAGTGTAAATCTCATGAAACACCAAAGAAAAATGTAAATAAAGTTGACTCTACATTTCAAGACGAATATTCTTCCGATTCAGATATTACACTTTGTCTGAATCAAAATGATGGAAAGCTTCCTATGGTAAAAGCCAGAGTGTTGGGGCACAAAATCAATTTGATAGTGGACACTGGATCTTCAGTAAATATTATCAACAGGAAACAATATAGTCAGTTAAAAATGCTCCACAATTGTCTAAACACCAATCTAGGCTACTGGGATATCAAAGTGGCAAAGTAGACACAGTTGGCCAGCTCGATTCTACTATTGAATATAAAAATAAATGTGTGCATACAAAATTTGTTGTTGTTACCTCTGGCGAGGCGTTAGTCGGCCACCAAACCGCTCAAGCATTGGGGATCGTGAAGTTGACTTACAATATTTCGGCCCAGAAGTCAAGTTCTGAGAAAAACATTTTTATGAAGAGGTACCCAGAAGTGTTTGAAGGGGTGGGTAAGTTGAAGAATTTGCAGGTTAGACTTCACATCAACCCAGATATCCCCCCATCAGCTACAAATCATTGGCGGGCACCCTTTCATTTGCAGAAGCATTTAGAGGGTGAAATCAACAAACTCCTGACCTAGGATATTATAGAAAAGGTGGATGGTCCTACTACTTGGGTGTCTCCTGCCAGATTGGTTCCTAAGGCTGGTAGCACTGAGTACCGGCTATGTGTCAACATGAGACAGCCAAATAAGGCCATTATTCGAGAAAGACATCCACTCCCTGCTGTAGATGATATTTTTGCCACCTTGAACGGAGCGAAATGGTTTACAAAACTCGATTTAGCCATGGGATTTCATCAATGTGAGTTACATGAGGAGTCACGTCATATCACAACATTTGCTACTCATATGGGTTTATTTCGCTACAGGCGGCTATGTTTTGACATTAACTCTGCTCCGGGAAAATTCAACGAGATTGTACGACAAGCCTTGTCAGGTATCAATAATGTTATTAATGTGAGTGATGATATACTTGTGTTTTCAGACAATGAGAAAAATCACGATATTGCTCTATCTAGAGTCCTTGAGCGGCTTCGTGACCTAGGGCTTACTGTCAATTCAAAAAAATGTGTTTTTAAGAAACGGTGCGTTCGATTTGTAGGGTACATCCTGTCTGGAGAGGGTATTCAAGCAGATCCGCGAAAGGTTGAGGCTATAAAAAATTTGGCGCCACTTAAAGATGTTTCGGAAGTGCGCAGTGTACTAGGGATGGTTAACTTTCTGGCCCTTTTTATCCCTAACCTGGCAAATGCTACCAAACCTCTTTGGGATCTCACAATCAAAAATGCGCCCTGGAAAATGCGCCCTGGAGGAAGAGGCAGCATTTTTGAGAATTAAAGAGCTTGTTGAGCAACATGTAATGAATTGTTATTTCGATGTGAATAAAACATGCACCCTGTACGTTGATGCAGGACCTGAGGGACTTGGTGCGTTGTTGACTCAAGCATATGGTAGCCAAGATCAGGTAATCGCTTGTGCTAGTTGCAGCTTAAATCCTACTCAAAAAAGATTTTCACAGATCGAGAGGGAAATGTTGGCATTGACCTGGGGTGTAGATAGATTCAAGATGTTTCTGCTAGGAAAGGATTTCATAATAAAAACAGATCACCACCCGCTTATCAGCCTCATTAGTAAGACCAAGCCAACATCTGGAGCGTTTGAAATTCAAATTACTGGGGTACAATTTCACAATTCTGCATATTTCGGGTAAATTGAATCCAACAGATTATATGTCAAGACACCCAGTGAAACCATATGAAGAGGAAAAAGATGATGTGGATTTTTATGTTAACAAGATAGGTAATTGATTTTTCGTTACCTGTCTCAATGACAAGAGAAGAAATTGTCCAAGCAACGAAGAAGGATAAGGTCCTAAATCAAGTTATTAGCGCCATTAGGACTCAAGAGTGGAACAACCCAGAGCTTCAACCTTTTAAAGGCATTGGAAACGAATTGTCAGTATCTAGTGATGGTACGGAACTAAATGGTCCTGCTATGCCTATATATCTGCTTTAAAGAGTTGTTTTTATAAATAACTAGCCGCTCCGGCTCGCTTCGATCGCCTCCACGTCCAGCCAGGGGGGCAAGCCCATTACAATTGAATTAGTACAATATGTGTATTAAAATTGAAACATGTAGGTGATGTTGCTCGCTTCGCTCGCAAAGGTAGGTTCCTAAGGGTGGGTTTAACGTGTGTAGGGGATGTTGCTCGCTTCGCTCGTTCGGTACGGCTGTATATGTGTAGAAAAAACCCCATGTATTATTCTGTTTGTAGTGGATTTAAATATGTTTTACTTGGTGTAGGTAGACCAAGTGGGACATTTATATTCTGATTATGCGGGTTAGTCCCTGAGGTATTTCTGTAAGGAATGTGAGCGAAATCGCCAAGGTCAGCTTGCTTGGCGGGATGAACTGAGGGATAGTTCGTGTCGCAGCCGCGTGGAGCACTGGGCTCGCATAGTGGGTGCTGGGTTCGATCAGTTTGGTACTGAGCCGTTTTGTAATATTCCGGCCTAAGATTTATATCTGTAGGAGGAATATGTTGAGCTTGGTTGAGGTACTGAAAAGTATCCTTTGTTTTTTGTACATTTGGAGTGTATTTGACACTCGGATCGGCCGGGTAGCCTTGTATAGAATATCGTGGATATTCGGAAATCTTTGTCGAATCATAATGATTGACTTCAGAGCGGGTCTGAAAGGTATCCTCGAACTTTTGTGTAGGTGAGGCTTGATCTAACGTTTCCTTCGTGAATACGTTAGGTGAGAAGGCGATCTCGTCGCGAGGATCGAGCCTTGAGCCGTCGCTAGGAACAGCGGACTGGCCGGGCAGCGGGTAGGTAGCGCTGCGTGGGCTAAGAGGCCCGGCCGCGCCGTGCTCCGCCTCCCCTTGCATGAGGAAATAGGACGGCCGACGCTCCATCGAAATATCCGAGTTTATTAGCTCGTTTTCGATACCTCTATGTATAGAAATAGAGGGTTTGGAAGGTGGACTCGCTTGACAGAGCTTCTTTCCTTTGCTCGGATGTCAGGGTCCTACCTTGTAGTCTTGAAAAAGACTTCCTTGGACGGTAAATTAGAGCGTATGAGCTGAGTAATTTACCGGCGTGCCCACAGCGGTCGGTGACGAGCCTAGTGCTACGAAACCCGGGCGACACGACTAGGAACGTCCCAGCGGGCGTACGATCTAATGAGAATATCAATAGATGTACCGGGTGGCGTCCTGACAGAAGAACTACGTTGGGCAATGAGCAGGATGAATAATCACTGGACTCGTAGATGCCAATGCGAGATCTGTGTGGAGAGAAGGTAGGCCTTGTAGAAAGCAGTAGGAAGCCGTTCTTGAGATGAACTCGGGAGCAGAAGGTTCGTCAGCGTAGAGCGTGTAGAAATCTTCGTACTTCGAGGTGTAGTCGTCGAGAGCGGAGAGTAGAATGAATTTCGGAGGGCTCCGAGCGGGGTATTTATAGGGAGGTGGCCGCCTCCTGCCGCCTCCTGATTGGTCCGCTTAATTTCATTAATTCGACTGTGTAATCTCATTGGCTCGCACATTGTTTTCTCAGTATCTGCGAGTATGATAGCTGAGCTGGTCCTCCGGGGTGGTTTCCCCACGTCCGTCGTTGCGACGGGGTCCCCGGGGGTGGCTTACGAGCGTCCGTCGCGGAGCCGACGACCTTGAGTTTAGACGGGGACCTCGGGTGGTTTCCCTGCGTCCGTTGTTCAGACGGGGTCCCCGGGGTGGCTGCTGGACCAGAGGTGGTTGCTTGCCGCCTCCTGGTTGGTTCGCCTATTGTCTCTCGTGTAATCAGTGTTTCTGATTGGCGAGTAGGCTTGTTTGAATTGTCCTTGTTAGTTTTAGAGGACGTTTGATTTTCTGTTTGAGTTTTCTCATTCAAGGCGACTTGGTTCGAGATACTTGTCGCGTCTCTCTCGCCCAGTAAGTGTCTAGGGAGGTCGCCTTGTATGTTATTAGTTAATATTTCACTTTTGAGAGAGAATTTCGTATTTTCTCTCTGGTGAAATATTTTGTTTGACGGAGTTATAACTCGACGTCTTATAAATATTTTTGTGTTGTGTCTACCTCTTTTTGGTAGCCCTGAAAAGGGCTGTTGACAAGAGGGGGTGGTTTTCACCACAGGCGCCCCCCCAAGACGTCGTGTTATTAACGACGACGCCGGCTGGGGTGTTTCGAGCGCAGTCACCCACCTCTCGTCGAATTTGGTAGAGGGGACGTGCCTTCTGGCAGATTTTCGGGGAGTCTCCTCCTTATTTTCTGCCTGATTTTTGTTTAGTGACACAGCTTCGTCTGTTTTTAGAGTGTAAGCTGGTTTTATTTGCTGTTTGGGAACTTTTTTCGTATGTTCGCCAATTTGCACTGTAACCGAAAACTTATCTCTTTTAACCACTTTGAATGGTCCCGTGTAAGGACATTGCAGAGAGGTGAGCTGTGTGGGCACTCTGATATAGACATGTGTACATGTATCCAAATTTTTGGGCATGTTGACGGCATACTTCGTATTATTATGTTTAATATGCGTAGGCCGGAAGAAGAGAGGCTCAGAAAGGTTTGTAGAAGTTACGAAAATGTCTCCTGGGAGTGGTACGTCAATTCCGTAAACTTTTTGGAACGGTGTAGTTTCCGTTGCTGGGTCTACTGCCGTACGCATGGCGAGTAGTACTTTTGGAAGGGCGTCGAGCCAATTTTCGTTTTGTGCTTTGAGAGCCTCTTTCAAAGATCTATTTCTGCGTTCTACCATTCCGTTTGTTGACGGTTTGTATGGTAACGTGTGAGTATGTTTTACTCCGAGACGTTCCATAATGGAATTAAATAGATCTGATTCGAATTGTGTGCCTTGATCACTTGTGATGTATTTAGGTACGCCTTTTGAAGCTACCCAAATATTGATAAAGGCGTTTGTGATCGTGGCTGTTTCGATGTTGTTAAGAGGGACTGCCTCTAGCCAACCCGTTGCTCTATCGACCATCATTAGAATGTAACGTTTCCCTCCTTTAGCTAAAGGTAAGGGTCCGGTAATGTCAACGTGTACATGTGAAAATTTGTTAGCCGTTTCAAATTCGGAGTAAGGGAGCTTCACGGAGCGAGTGATTTTTGCTCGTTGGCAAGTTTCGCACGCTCGGACCCAGTTGGAGACATCTGCACGGAGTCCGTGCCAAAAATATCTTTGTTTAACTTTATACACTGTAGAGTGTATACCTGGGTGTCCCAAATTGTGAATTTGGCTGATTATTTCTTGCCTTATTTCGTTTGGAATATAAGGTCTTGGGTGTCCTAGGTCTAGGTTACACCAAATTTCTCCTTGAGGGAATTCAACTCGTGTGAGTTTCAATTTGTCCTCTGCGTTAGGAGGAGAACGAATTTGTGCATTTGAAATGTGCAGTAGAAGATTGCACTCTATTGCAGCCGTAATTTGCGAAATTTCGGCTATGGGTGGACCCTCGTCAGTTTGGGTTGAAATCGATTTTGTTTGAATTTCAACTGGATCGAAGGGTCTGGAGAGTGCGTCGGCGACGACGTTGTTCTCTCCGGGTATATGACGAATGTCACTTGTCATTTGAGAGATGTATGTTAGCCATCTTAATCTCATTTTAGAAAAATGTGCATTTTTCTTAAGCATCGTGCCTAGCAGAGGCTTGTGATCTGAACAAATATGAAAAGATCGGCCGTCCAAGTCATTGTGCCAATGAATGCAAGCTTGGTAAACGGCGAACATCTCTTTGTCGAATGATGCTTTATTCTTCCATTGTTCCGGAATTTCTTTACTGAAAAATCCCAATGGTTGGTAAGATTTCGAGCCGTGTTTGTCTGTAATTTCCTGCTCCAGTGCCGCTCCGATGTGTGTGTCGGATGCGTCGCAGACTATTCTCCACTCTGCTGTAGGGTGTGGATGAGCGATATTATGCAATGTAGCTTTAATCATTGCTTGTTTTAAGCTGTTGAAAGCTTTTTCTCTCTCTGATGTCCATTCGATAGGTGTTTTGTCATTTTTTTTGTTTGACTGAATGGAGTCATACAGAGGTTGTGCCGTGTGAGCGAATTTACTTGAGCAAGCTCGGTAGAAACCACACATACCTAGGAATCTGCGTAGACTTCGTACGTCTATTGGCCTAGGAAATTGTTCTATGGCTTCTATTTTATCTCGTTTAGGAATTATCCCTTCTTTCGAGATAGTGAAACCTAGGAAATCGACGGTAGGTTTTGAAAAAATGCATTTATCAAAACCTACTCGAAGTCCGTGTTCCCCTAGCTTGTCAAAAATTTGTTTGAGGTGGTTCATGTGTTCTTTATAATTTTTAGAAGCCACCAGTATGTCATCTAGGTATACAAATGCGAAATCAAATTTTCGCATGATGCTGTCCATGTATCTTTGCCATGTTTGAGCCGCTCCGGCCAAACCCATGCTCATTTTCTTAAACTCATAAAGACCGAAAGGTGTAATAATTGCAGTTTTATGAGCGTCATCTGGGTGCATCGGAATATGGTAATATGCCGATTTTAAATCTATTGTCGAATAGATTTGTGTATCATGTAAATTCGCTTGGAAAGAGCGAATGTGAGGAGGAGGGTAGGCGTCTTTCTTCGTTTTTCACGTTCAGGAAACGGTAGTCGCCGGTGATCCTCCATGACCCGTCTTTTTTTGGCACACAGTGTAACGGGGATGCCCATTCGGAATCTGATGGTGCAATTATGCCTTCGGAAAGCATTTTGTCAAAAGTACTTTTGACTTGAGCCCGTTTTTCGCCCGCCATGGGTCTTGCTCGGAAGTGTACTGGTGTTCCTTCCGTGGTTATACGGTGGTAAACCCCGTTGTTTTTCCACTTTCCTTGAAGTTTGCTCATTTTATCATTGTATTTTTCAATGATAGAGCGAATGTTTTCGTCCTCCGTGATTTGCACGTCCTCTGGTTGAGGGCTGTTGTCACGATGAGGGATAGTAGCTGCTATTTGTTCGTCAGTGAATTTTTTGTTCATGACTGCAGCTATTTTTTGATCGGCATAGCTTTTTATTTTATCTTTATAAATGTATTTGTGTTTGACCCGTATTCCGATATCCCAAGACTCGAGGAATGGTATACCGAGGATCGCTAGATCAACTTTCGTGATCATAAAATCGGTGGTCATGTCTCCGAGGCCGATGTTAATTGTCGTGTCAGCACGCCCTAGTGTGTCTATAGGGGCTCCGTTAGCTGCTGTGAGCTTTACGTTGGACTTACGAATTTTTAAGCCCAATTTTTTGGTGACATTGTGGGGCAGAATGTTCACTTCTGCTCCCGTGTCGATGAGAAATTCAGTGCCATTTAGTTTGCACTTGAAAAAAAGCCTTTTATACTCATTAGACTGCCGGTGTATAGGCTCAGATACACTGGCAGTTATTCGTTTTCCGAACTCTCTACGTCGGAGGTTGGAACGGTACTTTCTTGTACCGATCTCTGAGTATTTTCGTTTGAAACCCAGGTTTTAGGCTGGCTTATAGGCGCTGCCTTTTTGCTAGTTTTGGAGGCAGTGTTTGCCTTCCAAGTGCAGTGTTCTGGGTCTGCACATTTGCGAGTTTCGCTACCGAAACGTGCGTGGTTTCGACAGACATAGGCCGTCGGTTTGTGAGGCCTACTCTCTACTGGTTGGGGTTTGAACTCAGCTTGTTGTGAGAGGGCCTTTTTGAAACCAGTTTTCATGGGTTTCGGAGTAGATTCTACTCCTCGTATGTTGAGAGAGGGGTTCTCTGTTTTGTACGCGTGTAGCGTATCAGCTAGGTCGAGCCGGGCGGTCGTGGTAGGCTGAGCTGCGACCATACCTCGTGCTTCGATAGGTAGAGTTTCGATCCACTTTTGAGTGATCAGAGCCTCTGAGAAGTACCCAACAGCTTTAGAGTACATTTCGTGGTACTTGGTGCTGGGTTTTTTGGCGAGAGATGCGGGGTCCTCGAGTGCGAGGAGCCTGTCCTGTAAGGACAACCCGTATTCTCGCTGTAGGCGCTGTTTGGCCTCTTCATAAGGTGCGTGGGGTGCCGTGAGGTAAGCTGAGTCGATAGCTTCCCTCATTTCTTCTGGTACCCACTTGTATATAGCTGAGAAGCATTCGTTCTGCGTTCTCAGGTGTTTTCGCACGCAGTATTGATCGAACTCGGCGAGTGCACGATCGATATTCTTCTTTTGGAAGATTGGTTTTTGATAATCTCCCATTTCCTCTAAAAGTGCTCGAAAGCCACTTTGTGTAGAGGGTTGTTGAGTGAGATGTGGGGCGTAGAGGCCCGGCGGGGGTCGCACGCCCGCAGTGGTTCCCTGAAATCCACTAGCTTCATAAGAGGGAACGAAATGCTCCGTGTTAAGCCTGTTCAAAGGCGGGGTCACCATTTGTAGTGGATTTAAATATGTTTTACTTGGTGTAGGTAGACCAAGTGGGACATTTATATTCTGATTATGCGGGTTAGTCCCTGAGGTATTTCTGTAAGGAATGTGAGCGAAATCGCCAAGGTCAGCTTGCTTGGCGGTATGAACTGAGGGATAGTTCGTGTCGCAGCCGCGTGGAGCACTGGGCTCGCATAGTGGGTGCTGGGTTCGATCAGTTTGGTACTGAGCCGTTTTGTAATATTCCGGCCTAAGATTTATATCTGTAGGAGGAATATGTTGAGCTTGGTTGAGGTACTGAAAAGTATCCTTTGTTTTTTGTACATTTGGAGTGTATTTGACACTCGGATCGGCCGGGTAGCCTTGTATAGAATATCGTGGATATTCGGAAATCTTTGTCGAATCATAATGATTGACTTCAGAGCGGGTCTGAAAGGTATCCTCGAACTTTTGTGTAGGTGAGGCTTGATCTAACGTTTCCTTCGTGAATACGTTAGGTGAGAAGGCGATCTCGTCGCGAGGATCGAGCCTTGAGCCGTCGCTAGGAACAGCGGACTGGCCGGGCAGCGGGTAGGTAGCGCTGCGTGGGCTAAGAGGCCCGGCCGCGCCGTGTTCCGCCTCCCCTTGCATGAGGAAATAGGACGGCCGACGCTCCATCGAAATATCCGAGTTTATTAGCTCGTTTTCGATACCTCTATGTATAGAAATAGAGGGTTTGGAAGGTGGACTCGCTTGACAGAGCTTCTTTCCTTTGCTCGGATGTCAGGGTCCTACCTTGTAGTCTTGAAAAAGACTTCCTTGGACGGTAAATTAGAGCGTATGAGCTGAGTAATTTACCGGCGTGCCCACAGCGGTCGGTGACGAGCCTAGTGCTACGAAACCCGGGCGACACGACTAGGAACGTCCCAGCGGGCGTACGATCTAATGAGAATATCAATAGATGTACCGGGTGGCGTCCTGACAGAAGAACTACGTTGGGCAATGAGCAGGATGAATAATCACTGGACTCGTAGATGCCAATGCGAGATCTGTGTGGAGAGAAGGTAGGCCTTGTAGAAAGCAGTAGGAAGCCGTTCTTGAGATGAACTCGGGAGCAGAAGGTTCGTCAGCGTAGAGCGTGTAGAAATCTTCGTACTTCGAGGTGTAGTCGTCGAGAGCGGAGAGTAGAATGAATTTCGGAGGGCTCCGAGCGGGGTATTTATAGGGAGGTGGCCGCCTCCTGCCGCCTCCTGATTGGTCCGCTTAATTTCATTAATTCGACTGTGTAATCTCATTGGCTCGCACATTGTTTTCTCAGTATCTGCGAGTATGATAGCTGAGCTGGTCCTCCGGGGTGGTTTCCCCACGTCCGTCGCTGCGACGGGGTCCCCGGGGGTGGCTTACGAGCGTCCGTCGCGGAGCCGACGACCTTGAGTTTAGACGGGGACCTCGGGTGGTTTTTCCCTGCGTCCGTTGTTCAGACGGGGTCCCCGGGGTGGCTGCTGGACCAGAGGTGGTTGCTTGCCGCCTCCTGGTTGGTTCGCCTATTGTCTCTCGTGTAATCAGTGTTTCTGATTGGCGAGTAGGCTTGTTTGAATTGTCCTTGTTAGTTTTAGAGGACGTTTGATTTTCTGTTTGAGTTTTCTCATTCAAGGCGACTTGGTTCGAGATACTTGTCGCGTCTCTCTCGCCCAGTAAGTGTCTAGGGAGGTCGCCTTGTATGTTATTAGTTAATATTTCACTTTTGAGAGAGAATTTCGTATTTTCTCTCTGGTGAAATATTTTGTTTGACGGAGTTATAACTCGACGTCTTATAAATATTTTTGTGTTGTGTCTACCTCTTTTTGGTAGCCCTGAAAAGGGCTGTTGACAAGAGGGGGTGGTTTTCACCACACTTACATGTGACAGAAATGACCGGATCTGAACTAGAGAGGGTGTCCAGCATAATTTAATGTATGCATTCACATACAATAAGACCTGAAAGGAGATCAAAGTACACGGGAGGTTCATAGAAAATATTTTATTTATTACAAAATTCTTTAGAACATTTAAAATATTTCAACTATTGACGACGAAGAGAAGTTCGGTCATATAGGAAGGACAGTAGATGCGACCAACTGTAGAGATGAGTCTGAATCTATTCTCTTGCAGGAATATAAATAACTTACCTAGGAACAAGATTTATAAAGAGATTTACTGAGAAATATGTAGGAAACTGAACTATAAAAAGGAACGAAACGCAAAAATATCAAAAATAGACAAGAAAAATTAAAGGATAGCAAATTTGTTTAACATTTAAAAATTCTCACCTAATAGGTAGATCAAAAATAGAACACTTTACTGAGTATAAAGAACCAACAAAAATGTGTCATTGTCCAGTAAAACAAAGGGAAAACATCTTTTTTCGCTTCTTCTCCTTATTTTTTCTGCTGTTTCATTCTTCTTCTGAGGGGCCATTCTGAAGACTGAAAATTGTAAAAACGAGAATTAAGATGCGCAGAAAAAGGAAAACCTGGAAAATATGTAATGCCCAATTATATATCCATACCTAATATCAAAGAACTGAAGTAGAACATGGGTTACTAACAGAAAAAAAAGTTCCAGTCTTCCAACATGATCATATGAGCGAATTTCCCATAATTATCGTATTACACTTCAGTTAAATTAAGTTGTGATTTGAGAAGTTTGTGCGCAAAAAAATTGTTACCAATTAATTTTATTGTGAAAAAACTTGTTGTAAAAAATAATCTTCTTTACAAAGATTTTGAGTTTTTAGATTTTTTTAAAATTTTTATCGACTTTTTAGCACACTTTATGATGAAATTTGAGTACAATTTTCAGCATAAGTTTGAGCTTCAATTTTTAAATGACCTTGGTCATGGTTGATAAACTTTTTTTGAGTAATATTCTGCTAAAAAAAATATAAATTTAACCATTTTTAGCCGGTTCTGTAATTTTTGTGATTTTTTAGTACATTTTTTGAAATTTGACCAATTTACTGTTTTCAAAAAGTGTTGTCCAACAAATTCATCCTTTCTTTTGGAATTCTTAATTTTTGGCGGAAGAACGAGGTTTTTATCTCAATCCTATCGAGACTTATCGTCTGGAATGACACATATGTACATTTATATACAAATAAAAAAGTGTTAAAATTCAGGAATCATTTCAAATGCCTCAAAACAGATTTTGATGAAGAACATTTTTATTTTAAAATTTTCGGAGTCATTCCAATAGCATAATTTTCTAAGAAAATTCGCTAAAAGCACGTTTCTGAACAGTCGTTACAGATTTCAATAACCCGTAAAATAAAGGCTAAAAAACGGAAACCCCACTTTGAAATTAATTTTGTATTGGGAATATGAATTCTACAGAGGATTTAAAAGTTGCGAAGCTCATAATGTTGGTTGAAAGGAGCAAAAAGAATGAACGAAAGAAATGAATAAAAATCGTCATTCCTGTCACACACTGTCAGGTCCTGTCACGTGACAGAACTGACCGTGACAGGAATGACGTTTTCGCACATTACTGTTCAGTTGGCAGCCATATTAGTTTTTACAACTGTTCTGAGTCACTGGTTGAATTCGGGCTCCATGGAATTACTACCTCCCCTGCTTAAAACGTTTTTTTGTAATGAGTAAATATGGAAAAAACAAGTGACAGGAGTGATGAACAATAAAGGTACGCAACGGTTTTGCGTTTATTATACCCTGATTACGAGAAAAATCTGCTGTTGGACTTACCTATGGCATTTTTCGATGGAACTTCAAAGTCAACTGAAGATGTTGATAGCAGCAGGGCGCTCCTCCGGATATTTCCCGAACCGCCACACGCGCCGCCAAAAAGGGGCTGCCCCTGAATTCAACGTTTGGGTGACAACACTTCCGAGCCTAATATAAATTAGGGAAAAAATACTCCTCGCCCACTTTCTGTTGGATTTAAGAGAGGGCATATGTAATATATTATCGGTATATCAGAAACATTCAGAAGTTCAGTGCTCAAAGTAAATATTTTAAAGTACAGTTCACCTTTGTGTCCTGGGGACACGTGACATAACTGACGATCCGCCCTTCATCACTGAATAACTCGAAAATTTTGAGAGCTTTGAAAAAGATCATATCGGAGCGAAATAAAGAATTTTTGGGGTGTTAAATAAAAATAAAAATTTTGTGAATTCGAGCATTAGTACCAGCGTTATCGCGCAGTGACTCGATTTGTCCGCCGTGTTGAAAAGTGGCCTGAAATGTCTTTCAAACGGAAAGGTTCCTTCCTTCAAGAGGTTCCCTTTCAGGTAAAAAGGGCCTGCGTCGCAACATTCCTCATATGGCAGGCTAGCGAGCTAAAGTAGCTAGGAGAGAAGTCTCATTTTAATCACATCACCTCCCTTCCCCTCCCATTTTGTCCAACTTCCCGTCACTTTTTTCGATAACCGAGTTTGGATTCATATTCGGCTGAATCAAAACTGTATTTCCTCTGCAAACACTGTCCCGAAAAACGTCTCTTTATGGGGTATATTTTAATCAGAAAAAACGAAGTTTTTTGTCGGAATTCTCGAGAAAACGGGTCCCTACCTACTCTTTCATTTTTTTACGCATTTCCAATATTTTTTCGCAATTTTATCGCACCTTCGTATTCGTCGTACAAAAACCTATGAAACCGGTATTTTCCCGGAATTTTCTACTGCTGTTTAGAGGGGTAGGGGAAGTGGGGAAGTCGAAAAGAACGGCATTAAAATGGGCTCCCACCCCCCTCCCGACCATGGTTCGAGAGGGGTTAGAAAATTTTAAAATAGCCTATAGACTGACCGAGAGAAATCCAAGATTCCCCCACTAGTAGACTCCCACCACTCAGCCGTTTCGTTTGGCCGTGAAAGCGAAACTCACTCACAGAGTTTCATTCGTATAATAGAGATACCAACAATTGGGGACTGGTTTCGACCCCTAAGAAAGCCATTGCTTTCCAAACCCTGTAATACCGTTCTATTCTATTCTTAAATCGTTTGTTAGTGTTTACTCAACATCACAATCCTCTACAAACGCATTTGCAACCTATTCTATACTAAAAATTACTGAAACAGAAACATCAGCTTAAAGGTGTACCTACATCCATTTTACCCTTGAAAGTCATGGATTGTAACAAGCCAGTACGATAGTCGTGGCATCTATGTCGTGACGGCACAACTACCACTAGACTATTATCATTTTTTGTACTCAAATTATGTCACCCTGGATATCCATCCGAGCTTTACATAAAGAAGATCCATATATCAACCATGGAAGGTTACTTCAGAAGTATCCAACGCTCACTGATAAGATGTTTAGACCTCTTGTATGTGTATTGCTTTGGGTGTTAAGACCTCTCGCGTTCCCATCCCCAGTTCACATCGGCAGTTTCTCGTTTCGTGGTCGCTGTTTTAGACAGTCCTTAGGTTTGTATCTGTTGTGTCAATTTTTGTAATAGTTAGTACTATATCATTCTATGGATTTATGGAGGAAGTTGTGCACGCTAACTTGACATTAATTTTCTTTGAATTGGTAGGTGTTAGTAGTTATTATTTCCCTATAAACCATAAATCTCATTAACCAAGGTAAACGTAGAACCTATCTACCTATCATTCTATTAGAAATATTAGTAATATATAATTAGGGTCCATTTCGAATATCAAATTTATAGAAAAGTGATGGTTTCATGTGGTTCCCTCTTCGAAAATCTTAATGCTAAGCACCACTTGCAGAGGAATTGATGAAAGCCAAATCAGGGTATCTTACCTCCTAACCAGGTTCTAAATGATTGTCTGTCTGTCTTCTCCGGTCACTGACCGTGCTCACTGGTTTAGTATACAGTTATAATGATTTCTTGATTGTCTGTCTGTCTTCTCCGGTTACTGACCGTGGTCACTGGTTTAGTATACAGTTATACTGATTTCTTGATTATCTCCTAAGTCCTGATGTTATCCTCTTCTGTCTTTTTAGTATCTTGCCCTATTCTCTCCTTGCTCTTTACTCTATGTTCTGTGTACGTTTATATCTGCTTTTATTAAATCGGAGCACCAGTTTCTGTGAGTACCCGCTGAAGTTCCACCAATTTTGTAGCGTCGTCCAGTCACTGTTTCAGGTATTCTTGTATTGAGCAGTCAAGGATCCTGTTGAGAGTAGGTTGCAATATGTTGTGCACTCGGTTAATACATGCTCAACTACGGCATCTACATTTCGCTTGTCTGTCGCAGATTAGGCTATTAGTGATTCCCATGCGGTATTTAAATAAATTATTTTTGGCCTGTCCTGATGTTTATGAGTGTGATCTGTCTATTTGCCAAAGATCTATTGTTAAGGCACCACGGTATTTCAGGAGGAATGGAAAAATCCAATCTTGAGCTCACCGAGAAGACCATCAACTCGGACTCAAAGCCATATGAAATCAGGAACGAGCTAAAGAAGAAAATGTTCACCAGGTGGAGCAGCCTGCTCATGAAAGGAAAGGGAGTCTCTCTCTACAGCCAATACCCGCCAGCCAACATCAGCATTAAAAACCGACAGGGATTGACTGACAGTGAGATGAGGACCTACCTACAAATGGTCGCAGACAACCTACCGCTGCGGGGGACTCATGGAAGGAGCCGAGACGGGTACAACTGCAGGCACTGTAATGAAGCCTTCGAAAGCCAAGGCCATGTGCTAGGCCAATGCGAAAAAGGGCCTGTGACAGGCCAGGCATAGTGCAGTTAGAAGCACCATAGCAGATGGGCTAAGGAAAAAGAAAGGGTGGACTGTCCATGAAGAGGTCCAAGGGATCGAGGATAATGGATCAGTGAGAAGAATTGATATAATTGCAATCGATCCTAAAACCATAAAGAGACACATCCTAGATCCGACCATCAGATTGGAAAGTTCAGCCACCCAACCCCAAGACGTCCACGAAGAGAAATCTTCGATATATACCCCAACAATCGCATACTATAAGGACAAATACAGTCTCTCGGACATAGAAGTCGAGGGCCTCTTTGTCGGAGCTAGAGGAACCATATCAGAGCACTTCCTCACATTCCTGAAGAAATTCGACCTGGAAAGAAACGTCGCCCGAGAAATCGCCGTCACAGCCGTTGAATACTCGATCCAGATCATCAGGAACCACCTCTACTCCTCCAACTAGTCCAACACGGAAAATCAAAACTCCCAGATTGGAAAAGCCGATACCAACTAACACGAAGCCAGACAAAAGCCAACTAGCATGAAGCCAGACAAAAGCCCGAAACAACCACCGCCAACCTGATAAAACAAAGACAGAATTACGTCAGACTTCACCAGTCTTGCCCGTTTGGATCGTTGGACCCACTAGACCCCATATGTGTTTTTTTTACCTAAGTTTCCTAAACTCTGGTCCAGTTGTTTCTGATAAGAGCCCTGGACAATGGCGTTCAGCATGCAGACAGATTTTTTAAAAGTTGTTTTTAAAAATTATTTTTAATTATGAACCTTTGTGATTGACCAAGAACAACCCCCCCTTCAAAATATGTTGGTGACGTTTCAAGATGCATATCGAAACCAAGGCACTTCTAGTATTCACCATACGGCCCACATATTCTGGTGTCAGCTGGTGGGATTGCTCAATTATTCCGATTGAGCACACAAGTTCGATAATCGAATATCTGTAGGACTGCAGTAATAACTTCAACAATATGGAATTCATTTGCCAAGTTCGACCATGGTTCACAACTACTAGGACCCTTTTCTCTGAAAGAAATAGGAGAAATGTAGTACGTGAATCTTGTTTCGTTTCGTTCTCTCCATTTTACTGAAGTGTTGGAGTGGCAAGAATTGAATCAGTGTGACAACGCTTACAAACATTTACCTATGTACCTACTTTGGATACATATTTAATTTACTTTTTTTACGAGTAGGTAAATCTTTAAATCTATAGAAGTATTTTCCTTCCAACACTATAATGTTTGATAATATCAACTTTTGCAATAGTATCGTGTTATATTTATGCAAATAAATGAATGATTGACATTGAGTTGAATTCTCATCGTTTCTTAATAGAGCATTAATTTATATTGCAAGTTCAATGTCTTTAGCTGAAGAATTTAACGTTTCCAACTTCTTAGTTCTAAAACAGTTTGAAACCTGCTCTGTGCACAAAACCAGAACTGATATCGATTGTAGGTATATGGAACATCATATCAGTAGTTTGGGTGGATGCTGTATTGAAAAGTCTCCATTGGGCTACAATTCTAGTAAAACATGATGCAGTATGTGCCATGTGGTTGGGAATATTGTGTGTACATACAACACACTTACGTTACAAAATGTCTGCACAATATTATGCTGAGAAATTTACTTTATTTCCATAATTATTTGATTAAAAAAAAAAAAAGTGAAAATCAACGAGTTTGTTTGCCATAAAATTTGTCTTTAACGATTTCTTCGCACTCGAATTGCCCAAATTTCAAAATAAAGTAAAATGATATAATACTATAAATTACGAAAATTCTCTTATTTTGATCATGGTGATATACTGGAACTTTGAATAAAACTGGACTGCATCAAAAGAGTTGGATGGCATTAGGTCTGATACAGGTTCTGGGGGTTTTTGAGGGTGCTGAATTCGAATTGGTGGTTGTTTTTTTACCTGGATGTCGAGGTTTCGCTGTCCATCATTCAAATGTTCAGTAGCTTAATTTTCGAAGAAAATTCGCTAACAACTTGTGAATTTTTAACTCTTTATTTTATTTATTTTCCAATGAGCAGATGCAACATTGCCTTGAAATTTCGAGGGTAGACTCAGGGATAACGTCGATAATCCATATTATATCACCAAACTAAAGGATTTAAATGATTTCATAGTTTCCATTGAGTAGGTATTATTTTCTTTATTTCTCCAGAAATGAAATTTCATTAATTTTTTATATAAATTTTATGTTATATAATTTAAAATAAATAAAATCAGATGCCCAGAAGTAAGGTATTCCTCCCAGTTTTCTAAGCGGAGACATTTGCAAGTATAGTTTGTGTAGTAGTAGTTTGGAAGGGCGATATAGCCTATATGTTATACAGGCTCTACCACCCTTCCTTCGACTCATATTGGGAAATTGACTTTACCATTTGATTCTTTTAATTTTAAATACTTTTAAAATGACCAAGTCAATCATTTTAGTATTCCCTCAAAAGATTTTAGCATGTCCCTCAAAAAGGTCGTTTTGGCCCAATGTGCGTCGTTGGCCCTAGCGATGAACACCCCCCCCCCCCCCCTTCTCATGTGCGAGCTGATGAAGAACTAGTGCTACTAAATGAACTACCAACAAAGAGTTTCATTCATCTCCCTAACGAAAAATAAATACGGTAGTAAAAAATTCGAGTTTGTGATCCACATCGATAATATCACCTTCCGTGTTAATTTCACTAACTTTCTAAATACCATCACTTCTTTTTATACAGTGTTGATTTTTAAGAAGTCCTCATGGATTGTTACTAACACTGTGCTTGTATATAGTTTTGATGATGTCCCGTCCAATTCCACCAACCAACCCTTAATTAGTATAATTATTATAGTTTAACCAAGTACATAATTGATAGTGCATTATTACTTCGATAGAACACTGCTTTGTCATTTTTTAACTATATTCAAAACCGTGACGCTGATTTGTTTTTGACACTAACACATCCTGTACTTTTTTTTTTTTTTTTCTTTCTTTTTTTCAGAAAGAGCTTCATCCTCAAATAAACTATGGCTGACGACGATGACGATGGAAAAGAGTACAGATGGGAAACTGGATATGAAAAGACTTGGTACGTTCAGAATAGATGATTTGCTACCTAATTATTTTGTATTGTAAATATTTGTTTATATACTTAGCTTATAATTGTTTATAGTGTAAACACCCCACCATACTTCCATATGAGAGTCATTTCGCAGCTTTATTGATTGATTTTTACCATAAATTGTACCTTCATCCTGGACTCAACTTACTCCAAGCACTTCTCCAGATAAGATATTGGATCCCCGGAATGAGACGACTTGTCCGAAAGAGAGTTTTTCATTGTATTACCTGTTACAAGGCAAAGAGTACACCGGTAATACCCAAGATGGGTGACGCCTGAATATAGATTGAAAGAAAGTGGTGCATTCTTGCATACTGGGGTTGATTACCCGGGTCCTTTTGTTATACGCGAATCACTTTGTCGTAAATCCACTACTTCAAAAGCCTACCTCTGCTAGTTCGTGTGCCTTGTCACCAAAGCATTACATCTTGAGGTTGTATCATTCCTAAGCACATTGGATCGCTTTATTGCCGGAAGAGGCCTACCAGAGCAACTTTATTCTGACCGAGGTACTAATTTCATTTGCCAATCAGCTGCACGATTTGTACACTTGGTTTGAAAATTCTTCAACCCAAGATCAAATCGCTGTATGTACACTAATAGGAGAGAAATTAAATGGAATTTCAACCCACCATATGCTCTTCACTTTGGGGGTATATGGGAAGCTGGTGTGAAATCGGCCAAAACACATATGATGAAAGCTGCAGGGAATCATCAGTTGACATTTGAGGAATTGACTACCTTATCTGCCAACATTGAAGCAGTCCTCAATTCAAGACCACTATGCCCGTTATCTAACACTCCAGCTGAAAATCATTACCTATCTCCAGGTCACTTTCTGATTGATCGACCTCTTTTGAGTGTTCCCGGACCAACATTGCTTGTTGTACAAGAATCGAGGCTCTCTCGATGGCAGCTTGTCAGAAGGCAAAGTGAACTCTTCTGGACTCATTGGAGTCTTCATTATCTATCTACTCTCCAGAACCGCAAGAAGTGGACTTCTCAGCAAGACAACCTCAAGAAAGATCAACTGGTGCTACTCAAGAATCGAAACCAGTCTTACTTAAACTGGCCTCTTGTTAGGATTGTGGAGACACATTCAGGCAAAGACGGCCGGTTGTACATGTGTGCACCATACAACTTGGCAACTCCACTTACAAACGCTAAGTTTCGTCGTTGATTCCTCTCCTTCCTCTATCTAATAGCAGATTAAATAAAATTTGCATTCTCTCTCGCTCATAGAAATTTTGGTGGGCGGAATGTTGAAAATGCACACAATAATCTCTTACGAACTAAAACTTATAATTAAATTATATTTTAAAACGTATTCTACAACTTAATCTAACATTTATCCTAAACATTATTTGTGTCTTCAATTATTGTATTTTAAACTCTGAGGTACTTACCTAGGAAAATGTTTCTTTCTATTCTCATCTTATGATACCTAATGTATACTTACCTTCTAGTGACTAGGTGATTGTGAATGTGTTGTGCAAATGGAAAGGGTGATCCAGAAGGAAGCCATCAGACAACAACAGATTCTAGTTCCTACAAGATCCTGCTCACCATTGGACCCCAATTCTTCGGCCTCCCAAGTTACCATTATCAGTCCTTTGTCTGCTCTCACTCATGGTAGTGGCCCACCTTCATCTCAGCCTAAGTTTTGCTGGAGTTTTCCCCTTTGACATCCCTTGTTGGTTTTTCTTTGGGATTAAGTGGTCAAATACGTCTATAACACGGTGAAATTGCGGTTTGTGCAAGAAGTGCCTTTCCAGTCTTCATCCAACTGATCTTCCTTTTGCAGTTGCCTACAGCATTGGAATCAGTTATTTGGGATCCCAGCCTCCAGATTTTCCTGTAAGTACTTTCACTTACTCCTTCTTCAGGTTTGTACTGGTAATTCTTATCAAAAGAAGCCCTAAAAGGTGTTCTTAGTACTGGGAAAGGAAAGGACTTCATTGATTAGAAGCAGTAGGCTATCTCCAACCATCAGGCGTTGGTGGTCAAGAGGTTAAGTGAAAGGCTCCCATTCTGAATCATCTCTCCATCAACCAGTTCAATCCCAGGAAGCAGCAGAATACTTTTTCGTCAACAAGAGACTGTTTAATTTACCAACAATTCAACTATTAATTTATCTTAATATATTTAATTAATTAAAATTCAGGAAATAATACATTTTGAATTTATTGTATGAAATGGGCCCATTATTTTAATGATTTTTTCGACTCAGTACAAGCAGTTTTTCTTAATTTAAAGTTATTCTTCAGTACCTCCTCATTTTATAATTTTTCTTAACAGATAAGGAATTAATTTATTGCTAATTCGAGCAATACCATTTCTTGTCAATAACACCACTCAAACATGAAATTTCTCTTTGTGGCAATTTTACTTAACAGGATTGTCGTCAATTGTTACTTCATGAGTAGTTCAATGAGTAGTTCAACTTTCTACCACATAGGGCACACCCTCGGAACGCAAACCATCACTGTTCTACCTATAGAAACAGTGTCTTTTTCGACCCCATGAGCACTCAAGTTGGCGATCCAAGCCAGCGAGCTGGTGAGTTGGATCTTAGCTTGGATCCTCTGAGCGGACAAAAGGGAAGAAAAAGGGAGGAAGAAGCAAATGGAAAAAGGGAGGAAAACGGGAGCATCAACGAGGAGTGTATACTTCGTGTGAACATAATTGGTCTACATTATAATTGAATGGCAATAAAATGCAATGCTTGAACGTTTTTTAGAGGTAAGTAACAACATTTTTTGAAAGGAACACAACTATGGATATGGACAAGGTGTACAGTCTCTCTCTTTCTCTCTCTCTCTCTCTCTCTCTCTCTCTCTCTCTCTCTCTCTCTCTCTCTCTCTCTCTCTCTCTCTCTCTCGCACTTTTCAGAGAGAGAGAGAGTGGTAGTGAGAGGTTTTTTCCCTCCTACATGAGTATACTAGCGGAGGTGGAAAAAGCGCAGTTCTGCTCCAAGTTTCCTTAAATGACCTTTAATTACAGGGAGGCTATACAAGAAGATGATAGAGGCAATTTGGAAGCCTCGGTGGCGGAAATCATCCAAAAGGCTAAGCGGCAGGCTCAGATGCAGAGAAAAGGACATACTCGCCTAGGAATGATGAGGCACATGTTCATTATTCTTGACAGCTCGGAGGCAATGTTGGACCAGGATTTGAAACCTACTCGGCAGATATGCACCCTAAAGGTTATTGGTGATTTGATAAATTGACTGGTGTAGCATGATAATTTTTTATATTATAATTCATACTTAGCCTAACTTCAGTATAATATGTTCATCTGGGATTATATTAGAGAGTTGATGGTGGCCACAAATGTGCCCTTAACGTCACCCAAACAGGCCCAAGAGTATGTGACCTTGAAGGGAGGTTAGGCAACAGGCATGTTAGAATGGCTCATTTCACATCCCCGTTTGGTATCTAAAGGCACTCCTTACATGCCTCACCTTCCTGTAATTGTAGCACTACACTCTTCTGGTCTCCTTCAAAATTGCGGTAATACTAGCTGAAGTAAACAATATTAGTGTCCCAATAAAATAATGCCCCATTAATTATTTTGATGTAGCTGGTAGGTTTTTTGAACACCCCTCAAACTTGGATATTTACATTTCAAGTCACGTAAACCCGAATCTACTACCTCAAGTCCGCCTCTGCCATCCAGGCTTTACCAGCCTTCAACTCTATAGAAAAAAATTCGTTCTTTTGCAAACAGATACTATTTGGTCGATTAGAGCCTTGTTTTTATTATTATTTCACCCATTTTAAATATCAGGGACCTAAGTTTTAAGAGACCAATTCTAAGCAATATTGTTCTTAGTTTGCCTGATCTCTCAGCTATTTTCTCGTGACCATTGCGTAAAGTGCTGCTCCCATTGATGGTTATGAGATGAATTCTTGGTTCACAGTTGTAGAGATAAATACTTATTTATGCTTGTTGATGATTTACCCAACGGAAAACCCAATAGCATGAAGTTCGTAACGACCATATACCTCTAAGTAGCTACTAAACCACGGCGTTTCCCCTCTTGAGGCTTACTATAATTGCGTTATGTAAATCCAATCCCTGCTTACGAATTGAAAACTAATAACGAGACATTAGTCCGTATTTGTACTGAAACTAACATAAAATTCGAATTAAGGATTGAAAATCGGCGTTTCATATCGGAATAAAGAAGATGAGTCGACAACGAGTAGACAAGACAGCTGGGGGGGATTATATTGTGATACCCTACCACCGTTACTGTGGCGTTAAACTACGAGGCCATTTGAGTTAACATTTCATTTGCTCCCTCAAGACTGTGGTGTCGGGTTGTGCTTAGTTGAAGTCGTCAAAAACTCCCTATTAAACACAAGAAAGCACGTCACAGGTTTGCATACCTTAGATTGAAATCTGCCTAGCTATGGAATTACGACGAACTTGTACCCATCTGAAAATTGGTCTGAAACCTTTAATAGTCTCTTAGACCACCTCCAGTTCACAAATGTATGATGAAACATATCAACAAAATTTATTTTCATAATTAAAATCGAATTTAAAAATAGGGTGAAGAGGAAGGCGCTGAGAATGCTCTGTGATTGGCAAACTAGTGTGTAACATCATGATTTTCTAATTCCGATTGAGCATGGCCATTTCCGCTCTGGAAACAACTATACTAAAGTAAAACTTGTTTTTCTCATTACTTTCTGAGATTTTTCAACATCTACTTGCTCACAAGAATATAGATCCAGCACAACACCAAACAGTATACGTAGCAAAATTCATTGGGTAAAAGAAGAATGAAGAACAATGCTTCTGGTGTTGAGAACAATTCCCTATATCTACAGCTTTTTGTCCGTAGACAATGGGATTTACTATTTTTTGTATTGTTTGGTTGGCAAACCTGTTTCAAGTTAATTATTGGGTAGGTAGGTTCTACTTCTCACTAGCTAAGCTTTATGTTATCACATTCGTATTTCTAGTTTTTTTTAAAGATAACTTTATTGTCTTATAAACATTACCGTTTTTACAATGTATATAAGTAGGGGTCCGTAACATCTTAATTAACTTGAGGTGAGGTTGCAGTTCATTAAATGTCCTCAGCCAGAAAATTTGTTCTCTGTAGATGATGGAGCAATGCGCCTGAGGGCGTTTGCGTTTTAGTATTTGAAGTATTTGGGGATGAGGAGGGTTTAGAACTAGTTGGTTGGTGTGTGTAGTCATGAATAGTTTTGTTAGAAGAACTTATCGATCACAGATGGTATCTGGAGGTAAGCCTCTTGCGTTGTAGATACCTAACGAAAGCTGCATTCGTGGCCTGAGGGCTATGAGTAGCACACTCTGCAAATGCCTTCCGATGATCAACCCATTTAACTGTTTTCTCCCTCCCGTAACTCTGGCATGCGGTTTGTGAACCAGTAATGCCCCCAGTCATTGTTGAGAACTGATCACCCCGGTCTTGGGGAACAGCTCTGAAACTCTAACACCGAATGGGCGGACCCCTGGCTTTTTATACCTCATTATGTTAGCATTGCCTTTATCTTGCCCCACTTTATCTTGACAGTGTTGGCGTACAAATGTATGCTTAATATCATACCAATGCTGGCCAGCAAAGCGTAATGATATCAATAGTTATTTGAAATTAATCAAAAAGGAAAAATTAATTAACCCCTTAACAAGCAAGGAGTCCCCTTAAAGAGCAAGGAGGGAAATTCTTTTCAAACAAAATTTTCTCCTATCTATTTCTTCTCATGGGGGCTCTAAAAAGATGGAAATACATATAAAATTATTTTTTCCAATTATATAAAGATTTTAAAATTTTGTTTCCTGTAGGATACACCATCCACTTGTCGAAACATTGCCTATGCTTACCGCAGGGTACATTGCCCATTAATTACTCCTTGATCTAGTGTTTTCCATTGATGGTGATCGACTTTCGGGCAATGTATCCTCATGTTTACATCATTAATAACTTTTAATTGTATCATTTTCATTATAATTTTGCTATAGGAATAAGTACACATTGAGATCTCAAAAAATCTTGGCACAGGTTCCTCAAACTAAAATTTCATCTGACCATTAGCCGTATGATTTTAACAAAATAGTTGCTGTCGACTACAATTCTTCAATAAACTAATGATTTATTTTGTGCTGTTTACGACGATTTTAACATGGACAGTGAAAAAAACTCCATTGGCGATTGCCTTATCGATTTCCTTAACCCATTGACCGCGCCTAACGAGAGTGCCTTGTGAGAGTGAGTAGGCCACCCATGCTACTCACAAGAGAGTCTTGTGAGTGCTTCCCCTCCCTACACAACTTCGTTGAACCCCCCTACCAACCACACTTGCTTCCCCATGACAACAGGAAGGTTTTTATTTTGTATTTTCCGAGGATTTTCCAGCAGAAAACTTCAAAAATCCTCTTTTGGGATTACCTGGAATATAACTAAGCACATTTCGTTTAAAAAAATTGTTCTCATTTTTGGGGCAGCAGTGACAAGCTCACTGCAAATCTGAGGCGCGGTCAATGGGTTAAACTACAGAAAATATAAATCTACACGCAATTATAAGTCCGAGTTTTCAGGAAAGAATAATATTATTGATCAAAAGTCTTGAACATATTTTCAAAATCAAATGAACAAATTAATGAGGTGGAGGTATATTGAAGGAGTATTTATGGTCAACCGATAAATCCGAGTGACCTAGTCTGCTGACTCTTCAACTTTCAGTGGGCAGAGTTTACCATAGTACCGTATTAGTCATAGTACGGAATTGGTAATCATAGTACCGCAAGTTGGAGGAATATTGAAGGAGTATTTATGGTCAACTGATAAATCCGAGTGACCTAGTCTGCTGGCTCTTTAACTTTCAGTGGGCAGAGTTTACCATAGTACCGTATTAGTCATAGTACAGAATTGGTAATCATAGTACCGCATTAACGGTCTACTGTTCATCAACGCTTCCTCTTCGGCCAATATCGTTTCATCCTTGAGGTATTGTGCATGCATAATCACAGCCATAGTAGTTGATCGTACCAAACGTTCCCTACATCCACCAGTATGAGGAACCAATCAATCGTTCGATTTGTCAAAAATGAAACATTAGAATCTTGATCTCACTCAGATAAGCACTTCTCAAGTTCTCTCTCAGCTCCTTCGAAATTGTTTCCATTTTCAGAAAAAACAATTTTTGGTTGGCCTTTACGTGAACAGAATTTTTGCAGTGCCATCAAAACGCTGTCTGTACTCAAATCAAACACTATTTATAAATTAATAGCTCTGGTAGACAAACAAGTAAACTACACACCATATCATTTTTCATAGTGGCGTCTAACTTTCACATATAGTGGCCCAAAATAATCCAATCCTTCTTTTGAAAATGTTCTCAAGTGGTGTTCTAGGCGTTCCTATGGTAATCGCAATATATACCCCAAATGGCTTGTTTTTGCGATGTGCACACATAGGACATACACTCCATGCTCTCCTAACAGCCTTCCTCGCCTGTAGTATCAGCCTGTATAGTTTTCTGACCAGTATGAGCGGCTTTAACTTGATAATGAGTTATGAGGAGCCAGGATCTAGCACGATTGGGTGGTTCGTTAATTCAGTTATATCTCATGCTTGCCTTATTTTCCCTTGCACACGGATCAGATTGAACTCATCATCCAAAAAAGGTGATAAAAACCAACTAACTTTTTCAGGTTTTTCAAAATTCCTGTTTCCTCTCTGAAGGAATCTTCCTGAACCTTCTGAAACCAGAAAATTCTGCTTGCTATATACTCGTATCTATTGGTAGTAGTTCCCCTCTTCGTTTAGGATGTGTTGCATTCCATTTGAATCTAAGAATCTATGCAGTCGACCTTACCAACTGCAGATAACTTTGGAATCGATTCACATCTGGTAACCCTCCAGTCATGTTATCAACGAGAACTTCTGTTCAATACTCAATTCTAACTGATCAGATGTTGGACCCAATAGGATTTCCTTTGACCAATCTGCTTCTCTCGAGGTGAGGAACTTGGGGGCCATTCCACCATGATTCTCCTTCTGCTTGGGTGGATTTTATTTTGTTGGCAAAATCAGCAGGATTTTTTTTCGTCATAACCCATTTCCATTGTTCCACTTTGTTGTGTCTCAGGATTTCTGTTATTCTATTAGCGTCGAATGTATTGCATTTTTTTTCCTTGTGCTCAAATCTAATGCAAAACTACCATGGAGTCAGTCCAGAAAGTAATGCTAACAATGAGCAACCCTATTTCTCTATTCAAGAATAAGGGCAACTCTCTATTCCAGATCTGGGATCACTGGACATTGCAATTCTAACTTCGGTATCGACATCTTTTCAACAGGAGCTAACTTAGCACGACTTTAAGCAAAGCTGGAGTCAATACTATCGCCACTCTCTGATAGGTTAACGCCCATGTAAGCTTTTGCACTCCAATCATTTTGCAATATTTGGCTCGATTTATTGTCTCTAACCATTGCATCCATTTGTGTCTTAGCTGTTCTGAAATGGGTTCGTCCCACCCTTTCTTTTCCTTCCATATATCTTGCATCAGCATACGTCCTCTGATCTTAAGATTATTCAGAAACCCTAGTGGGTCAGAAATCGAAATAACGGGAGTCTTACGTTGCGCTCCCAGCCCGGTGAAAGTATTACGATGCGCTCCTGAGAATATTGTACCATACGCTCCCGCTATTAGCGTGCGCTCCCCTACAAAAATGACGTTGCGCTCCCAATACCAACTTGCAGAATACGAGTAATACTTAGAGGGTGAGTTATTGTTAAATGTGTTAGTTACAAAACGATATCAATGCATTGTTATGTGAGCTATTAGCGTTACCCAGGGGACACCGCGAGGAGGTTGCTCACGTTGTCCACCCATACCAGTGGCATGAGCCACCTCTTTCAATTAAAACGCTGCAAATTATTACACAAAGGTTTATTATTTATGTATTAGACAGCCCTTCTACGTAGATCTCTGGTCCATAATTATTAAACGCCGCTTATAGTATATTTAGTATCGGAACTCGGAGCTTCGGACCTCACAAATGGGTTCAATCCATAACAGCAGCGGAACCTCACAATTTGACGCTTTTTAATATAGTTGATAAACATAACAATTTATTACCAAGTCATCTTTCCAACACATGAAAGTGTTACCTATACTGTATATTGATATCATTCAAATTTCAAAAAATGTGCTGACAAAATCACTGAAAATGGCTAAGAATCGTTAAACTGATATTTTTTAGCATAAGATTGGTCAAATAAAGTTTATCAACCATGAAATAGAACATTCAACAATTTATGTACGAAATTATGCTAAAAACTTGAACTTCATTAAATTTTGTTTTCAAAAATCTATAAAATTGCAAAAAATAGCCTAAAATCCAAAATCTCTTTTTGAATAGAAGAGTATCATTTAGAATACTTTTTTTCCATAAAATTAATAGCTAACATTTTCTTTTCACTCATAAATCTCCAATTTCTATACAACTTCAAATATACACACAAAAAAGACACTTTTTCACCTATTTTTGGCTCATAGCACCCATGGGTGTGGAGCGATCGAGCTGGCGAGAAGTTATGACCAACTAGACCCCAAGTGGAGTCTATGTACCAAAGGACAGATTTTTTAAGTCAATTCTAAGGCCTTTTATGGCCCGGACGGCGAACGGCGGACGGCGGACGGACATTTCAAATTTGGATTCTGCGCACCTTGAAACGTAAAGTGACAAAGTTTGAGGGGGTGTTATAAAAATTTTTTGCTTTACGATCACATAGGCTTATTATTGGAAATAATAAACCAATAAAATCTACGAATTTCGCTAAATGTTGGAATATTCGCTGGTCAGTAAAAAAAGAAGCAATGCTAAAGCAAATAAAAGTAAAAACATAGACACATGGCAAGTTTACAAGTCACTAAGTAGTGAAGTGAGGTCGCAATTTGTAGGACAGTACTTTGACGAGCTTATATACAGGGAAATCCATTTCATTTGCCAAGTGACGCTGGATCATCTTTTCTACCCATCGTTTTATTTTCAACACGTTTTGCCGTGGCAGATGCATCTCGTGGAGGGAATTTTTGGTTTCGGATAGAATTCTGCTTGTAACTACCGCAACTCATCCAAAAACAAGAAAATGTTGGGGTGAGGAGAGTTGAAATCTTTGTTGAAGAACGAATGGAAAGATTCACATGCGTAAGTGGTGCGTGTCACTTCGCTCGATTTGCATGCCCAAATGACAGGTGGGAAAAAAGAGTTGTCGGCGGCGTAGGTGTCGCGAATGTACTCTATGAACTCTTGAGGTTTCACCACTAGTTAATTTTTTGTGGTACACAAACTTAAATTCCCCACGGAAAACTACGTCGCCTCCTCCTTTAGCTCCGCCTTTAATCCATTCCGTTACCGTCTCGTATGAACTCATGATTGTGACAGACCAGAAGCGATAATAAATATACACAATCTGCGTTATCTCGCACGGGAGCGCAAGGTAAAAGGTTCACTCAGTCCAATCGAAACAAACAGGAGCGCATCGTATTGTGGCCGCGTGGACTTTCACTTCAGAGCGGCCAGCTGGGAGCGCAACGTAGGTCGCCCGAAATAACTGCCTTCAGTACATTTCTTTTGGTAAGAGGATCGTTCTCCTCAAGTTCTTAATGTTGCACAATACTAAATTTCAGGTTCATCCACCTAATAGGAGAAAAATGAGCTCCCTAGCTCACTCAGCTGATCACGGTGGGTCCTCTCTTTGTGAATCGTATGCAGCCTATAGAGGTTCCATGCCGAATTTCAGCCTCCTACGTCTGTTAGGAGAGAAATGAGCTCCCAAGCTCACTCAGCTGATCATGGTGGGTCCTCTCTTTGTAAATCGTACATAGCAGGCCTATAGGGCTCCATGCCTAATTTCAGCCTCATAGGTATATTAGGAGGCTAAAAAATCAATAGAATGACGCCAGCAATCAAAAGTCACCATGATCAATAGATGACGTCATGACGGCTTGTGCTGGATTTTTGAGCGCACAACATAGCAGCAAAACACATGATACATGATATATTTTGCAAGGCAGACGGTTTGTTATGGATAATTCTACTGGACTACGTTTATTCTATCCATTTCTGGACAGACGTTTGGCTCTGTGCTTGGTGCCTTGAGCTTCCGAAATGTGGAGTCCCATTGCATTAGTACATTTAATGTTACAATCTGCATTAATTTCATACCACAAGATTTTCTCCATTTAATTGCTTTGATCAAGTATTTCCTATTGTTGTTCCTTCTATTGGTGCCTGATGACTATCACAGTATTATTGGATCAAATCGGAGGTCATGGAAATGGTAATTGATTGGGTTCTTTGTGAAATGATTTGAAACTTTTCATTTTTAAATTGATAACATAAAGTACACTAATTTCATGTGTGATCTATTTGTCTCAGCTTTTGGAAGGTTTTATTGAAGAGTTCCTGTATGAAAGTCCACTCAGCCAACTGGGGTTCATTTTAACAAGGAATAAACGTGCGGAGAAGGTAAGTCTTTGGTGTGAGCGTTTTTTTTTTTTTTTAATATTCATTTTACATTATTACGTCAAATATGTAAGAAATTTGTAAGCTGGTTTGAGTAGTGCAGAGAAAGTGCATTCACTATTTCATTATATGCATTCTTAATTTCTATTATAGTCACTATTTTCTTTCTGGTTAATTTGAGTGTAATTTTGGCGCACTAAATCTTTTTGTCTGCCACAATCTTTCCTCCGCTCTAGAGGGAATTATACTTTTGGTTTGTGATCGGAGTATTTCCAAGTTTGAGGACTGTGTCTGAAAACTAAGATGAATTTCCTATAAACCTGATATAAAGTAAAACTTCTTTAATGAGTTTTAATTAGTCCAAACAGTAATTCAAAGTAGAAATTCAGAAACAAATTTAATTTTTTCTTTTTAATTTTAATTTTTTCTGCTTTGAGTATGGGGTTTTTCAGGCGGGGTTTTTCATGGAGTTTGGGGCAGGCGGTCTTCAGGGAAAACTTCCACAAACTATCAGCTTTCGAACTGTCTAGGTAAAAAAAAAAAAAAAAAAAAAAAAAAAAATTAACCAGGAAATTGAGTGAGAAAACTGCGTTTAGATGCGGAAATATGGGATTTTATCGGTTGAAATCCACATTTCTCCACAGATATTAGCTTGTTACTTTGAAACATTGATTTGACTGTGTTACTTTTTATATTTTATTTTGCTCGGAATGATTTGATGTTAGACCGAAGGATAGTGTCACTCCCATACCGACGGAGCAGAACAAGATGATGCGAATAATATTCTCAAACTCATCTTTCGCCAGCCTCATCTATTGGAGCCAACTTTGATAATTATCGGAGGAGACTGGCAGAAAAAAGTACATAATGGGAAATGTTGGTAGAAGAAAACGTGCAAAACGTAGCAACAAGTACAGCGATCTTGACGATCTTTTGGCTAACTTAGTCAATAGTGCTTCAAAATTATCCTCCATAATTATATCTAGGGGCCCTAGAGGGTGTTTTAACAATTTAGTGGCCTCTGCCACACACCGGATAGATCTGTGGTGCCTCTGACATAATTATTAACGAGCTTCAATAGGAATTTCGTTTATTCATAAATTATTTTTCATAATAGTAATATTGAATGGCTTGGCAATGAATCACAATATTAGTCGGTGATATTCCCAATTTACTAGATTCAAAGCATCACTACCACAGAAAATCAAAATAAATTAGCCTTGTCACTCTCAGGCTGACGAAGCAGATTTATCCAAGTTAGCACAAGTAGATGAGGCATGCGGAAGATAAGTTAGAGAACATTATTCTCTAACATCTTCTCCTGCTCTGTCAATCTGAGAGTGACATGGCTAATTTATTTTGATTTCCTATTATTATTGATTCCGTATTTACTATTATTTGGTTTATCATGAAATACACTGAAATACATCATAATATACATGAAATACATTGCATTATAAAATACAAACAATACTAAGGTCGCAGCAATTCTTCAACGTATCATACTGATATCCGACAAAGTCACGTTTCTTGGCAATCACACGCTGCTTTTTCACTCATCACATCATTTTCGGTGATTTTGGTTTATTATTTTCAACAATCCCTTTATTTGATGCATAAATTAAAATTTGATTATACCTTTGAAAAGAGCGTTAAATTTCTTATCTCCCTAATGTCAAAACAAGAATTTCGGAGCAGCTCCAATAGCTAAAACGCTGCAAATTATTACACAAAGGTTTACTTTTTCTGTATTAGGTAACGTTTCTATGCAGATCATTGGTCTGTAATTACTAACTCAACTTACCTTCGGGGAAGATTGAGTACAATTATAGTAGATCAAGAAGAAGGCTGTTTACTTATGCAGCAGCATGTTACACATAGCGCAGGCATGACTTTTCCGAGAAAATATTTGAAAAAACCCACGGGAACGCGGATTTTGAAAAGACACCAGAGTTTACGCTCTCGTACGTTGGCTGCCCTGCGCGCCTCCCCATGCTTCACCATTTTGGAAGAGATTTATATTTGCCTCACTTTAGTTGGAAGATGCTGCAGGTTAATGACGGGGTGGCTGAAAAAAGACGCCAGCCTAGGGTGGGCATTAAACTGTCTTCTCCTCAACCTGCTATAATAATTGTACTCTATCTTTCCCGAAGGTAAATTGAGTTAGTAATTAAACGGTCTTTATCATTGGTGTTGGTGAAGACACAAGAGAGCTCCCAGGAGTAAAACCCTGATGAAGAAAATTTCCTCTAGTGGTACACACCTTGTGTGTGCAGGGGCACAGTGTACTCTTTGCCCCCGAACCTACCTGAGCCACCAGTAGGTAGCGTTCCTGCGCCCTCCCTCCCCCTGAAGTAAGAACAGGGAAAAGAAAAAAAAGGAAGGTGGGGGGGGGGGGGGGATGGTCGATCCACCTCAACCATTAATAGCCGATTTATGGTGAGCATGGGTCTATTACATCAGCTAAGTACAGGAAATGGTAATGAGAATGGGCTGGAGCCAAAGCTAGAGCTCAAAACAGCTGGGATAGATGGTGTCCCATGGAGAGTCAAATTTAGATCTTATTTACGAGAAAGGCACATAGGTGTGGTAATAGGACATTTATGGTGAAGATATAACGAGTAAAGCATAAAATTGCATAAGAAAATAACACATGCATAAATCATGTTTGTAGGTCACTCCATAATGGGAGTAAATGGTAAATTTCATCCGTTATGTTGACTAAGAATTATGCGGAAAAAGTGCATCCAGTTTCCAAATCTCGTGCGGATATGGGATGGCGTAGGTAACGATGCCACCGGAAGTTCAGTTTGCGCCGTTGTATCCGTGGGCGCGTCCTCTTCATCAAGACATCTCGACATTCCACCTTTTTATCCTTTTCAGGATATCAGGTTCGAGAATGGTCGATAGATAATCCCACAAAGTCCTCCGATTCAGACTGAGTTAGAAGCCACAGAATGTCGTGTAAGCACTCGCACTCTGCCATCCCTCCATGTAGTCCGGTTTCACCAAGCGGTCTTCTTACAGGGTCGGGAGCAAATGGAGGAATATTGGGTCGTGTAACCATTCTTGTCGAACGCATTTTCGTGTGGAAAGATGCACAATGTTGCACCAAAGTCTTATCCTTTTCAGGAAATAAAGTTTCGACCCCTCGAGGTGTCGGCCTCTGCCCTTCATCCCCATTGTCCAGTTTTGCCAAGCTGCCGACAACTTTGCAGGAGAGGATCTGGAGAACCATTAATCTTCAGCTATTTTCTGAAGAATCCGCTAGTACTGGTAGCATTCGTTGATTTTACAACCGTGCTCCCATTTGCAGACATCGAGTGCTCCGATCTGGGTTAATTAATTCGTTTCTGATTATTTATTGAGACTCCTCCAGTGGTTTGAATTTCTTCCATCCCACAGTGGTGAATAAAAAAGGACTAATCAAAGCCGAATATGGGCATTATTTTGACGTCTATTCGGCCCCCTCTCCATTCTTATGAATCTCTATGAAATGTATTATTAATATAACGTATTATTATTTTCAATCAATGAGCATTAATATTATAACACGGTCCCAGTTGCTGTCAGTTCAAGTGCTTTGTAGCCGTAGCAGAAACACTCAACCTCACCTCGGTCTCTTTCAGTACCGGAGGCTGAGCAAAGGACTCTTTGCACAATTCGTTGGGAATCTATTTATGACCAACTTTTGCAGGAAATCATAGATCCGTAGAAATAGACCGTTACAACATTAGATAAGTCGCTTCGGAAGTCCCAGGTGCTGTCGGTTCAAGTGCTTTACAGCTGTAGCCGAAGCACTCAACCTCGGGTGGTGGTAGGGGAGGGGGAGGGGCGTTCCGAAATTCAGCATCTCAAGTTGAATTGGAACAAAGTCAGTTTTTAGGTAGGGATAGAAGAAGCTGTGAAGGAGAAGCTCGCTTCTCTTGCACGTCCTATTGCATACCCACCATTGTCTGAAAAATTACTTCAGTTCAACACTTCAATACTTCCTGATAGATAATTAATAATAATAAGAATAATTTTATTATTATAGATTACCCAGCAGTCCCCCAAATGCCTCAATTCAAATTTCAGCGATCAAGTTTCAACCTGTACCTAATTAATTTATCAACCAAGCTTCCCCTCAATGTAACCAACTCAATTTAACCTCAGTTACTTTAAAACTGCTCCCGTCTATTAATAAGGCGATTTGAATATCTCTTTTTGAAGATCTATCTTTACGAATAAAAACTGCTTGGCTCGCTCGCCCCACCAAGGGCGTTTGGTATCGTTGAATTTGTTACCGAAAATTTTTTACGCGTGAACCATCAATAACATGAGGTCTTATGTGATCGATGAACACCCCATCCACATCTGACGTGAAAAGTTCGATGCATGTCCAGTTTTTGCTTAATTACGAAATCGAGCGAATTTTCGTAAATTTTCCTGTTGTATAACGTTAAATTATTTTGAAAGTTGACCTTTTTGAGTGCAAGGAAATTGTTGACTATTAATTTATGACAAAAATCTTTTCTGAATAATAATTTCCTATTCAAATAGAGGTTTTGAATAGTGTAAAATGAACTTTGTGAAAAATATAAACAAACAAATGTTATATTGCTTTTTCGACTTCAATGATGATTAGCTTAAATATTGAAGTATTTGTTTTTGATCTTGAATAAGTATTTGAACAAATGAGTGATGGACGTTTTAATTTGCATATTTTTAAGTGATTTTTATGTATTTAATTTTATTCTGTGTTTATCCCAAAATGTTAGATAAAAAAAATGAAAAAAAAAAAAAAATATCTTCAACATTAAATAATTTAAACCAAGAAATAAAATTGTACAAAAATGTAAATAAAGAAATGTCAAAAATAAGATCAGGTAAAAAATGAAACCCCTTAAAGATAAATCTCTCAAGTAAGTACATAAAACTAAAAAAAAATATATTAATAAAATGTTAACAAAGTAATAATGAAAAAAAAAAAAAAAGAAATAAACTTTGAGAATAAAAATAAGTTTATGGATAAAAAATCTAAAATTTTATAAGAAAAATATAGACTATAATTTGAAAAAATACTAATTATGTCGTTCATAAAGATACATTTAGGGACACACATCCACATTGTACGCATCATCGGAGACCGAATTACTTCATAATTACTTTCGCACAATATATAATTGCACACGGTTCACAAATATAATTGTTTGACGTAATAGGAAGGACAGAATTGGAATTTATTTCTTAATTTTCTTGTTATTGATTAAAAGTAACAATTGTTTCAGATATCGGAGTTGTCTGGTAATTCCAAAAAACACTTGGAAACCCTAAAGGCGAATTTTAACGCACCCTCTGCTTGTAGTGGGGAACCATCGCTTCAGAACTCTCTTGAACTGGCTAAGTCCACCTTGAGGAACATGCCTCCACACGCCATCCGAGAAGTGTTAGTGATTATGGCTAGTCTAACGACTTGTGATCCTGGAGATATCAACACCACAATTGAGGTGGGTATATCTATTCCTGATAAATTTTGGGAGTTGTGGGGAAAATGTGCCAGTAATAGTTAAACCTGACATTCAGCCAGATTTACTGTTTATATTGTAATTTATCCGTTAATCTGTCCACTTTACTTTAGTTGTCTTTTCCCTTGAGACCATTGCTGTCGAAAATAAGAAAATTTAATATTATTTACATTAAGTTCAATATTGTTCTTGGCAACAGAAAATATCCGAATGGAATCTGTATCCTGTTCCCTTTTCAGTTGTATATGTATCACACATATCAGATTTATATATAATCTGATAGTAATTATTTATATTGTCATTCTGTGTTACAGTCTTTGAAAAATATGGGAATACGAGTGTCAGTGATAGGCGTAGGGGCTGAGGTACGGCTTTGTAAACATCTTTGTCAGACAACGGGAGGCACTTACTCAGTGATTCTGGATGACATTCATTTCAAACATCTCCTTCAGCAGCATGTATTACCACCTGCAACAGCCCAAGCTTCTAGTGAGAGTGCCCTCATAAAGATGGGGTTTCCTTTCAATCCTCCGTCTGAGAAAAAGACCACAAGTTTGGCCATGTGCATGTGGTATGTATTCATCTGTAGAGTTTACCAAGTTAGATCATAGCAAACGATTTGTGCTAATATATTTCATTGTAATTACGTTGAATGTGCAATAATATTGTGTAGCTGGGTGTCAAGGAGGTTGCCAACAAATGGCTTGCTGGGATCTAGTTAGATTCCAAGGCTGCAGACCTCACGAAGCAGTACATTCCTAACATACTCGATTACTCATATCTCCGTGAGAGGTTGGCCCATTTTCGTTATTCATTCCTGCTGCATAAAAGTTGGAACAAGTGTCAACAACATTAATGTTACAATCATGTCTCAAAGATTTTATTAATTGTGAAACGCCTGTTTCCATCCACCTAATATTGTTTCTACATTTTGATGCCTATAGGCAATCTACAGCAAAAATACTTGGAAGGGCTAGTAAGGATTCCACACAAGCGCTTATAAAACTGCCAATGATGATCCAAAGACAAAGCCATTCATGGAAAATAAACAAACTCAGTTATAAACAGGATTTTAATGTTGTGCACATCAGATAGGTGCTGTTGTTCAGAACTTGTAGAATACTTAAGAGACAGATCTGTACAACCGCTGGAAACTTCATTGAAATCTAATGAAGATTCCAGGAATACTATGCATGTTACTAGAATGCAAGTTTACGGATCACAGCGCTCACCAACTTTCATATTCATATTGGACTATTCTTGAATATTTTACCAAAACGAGGAAAATTTTATTGTTCTTATAGAAAAGATTTCATGTTTTAGGAACGTTGAGACATAGAAGATTGATGTGAATGTGAACTAAAACACCAGACCATGAAAAATTTGTACACAAAAAAGTGCTGAAGGATGTAGGTACCTAAATTTCTCCAAGATGCTAACACATTAAAGGATACTTAACAAAAAAAAATAAATAAATAAATTAAAATAAAAAATAAATAAATAAAAATCCAAAATATTATTTTTCTCAGCAAAATGTCATTGTGAAAGAAGAGAAAATATTTTTCTTTTCTTTTTTAAAATAAAATTAATAGTCATAATAAATGTAAATTTGCATATGATTCCCATGGTGCATGATTGGATTTTAAAAATTTAAACTATCTAATAGGTATAACTCTCTCACGTTTTAGAAGTAACAATAACAGCAGGACAGCACTGCAATGGGCCGGTGCAAGACTGGGCCGTTCGGGGCCCCCTCCCCTCCTCTTACCCCACTCATAGGTGAATTCGTGGATCGTGATTCGTGGTTCCCTCTTCACCGCAGGCTCCCGCGAATCACGATCTGCGAATTCACCTATGAGTAGGGAAAGAAGAGGGAAGGGGACTGCAAACGGCCCAGTCTCGCATCTGCCCACCACTACCCCGTCCCTGGTCCTTTTGCACTCCTGAATCCTGAGAGAGCTATACCGTAAAAGATATGTACAATTGAGGTTTGTCCTCCATAGTGATGAGGTGATACCATTACTTGGGAAGTGGGTATCAAACCTGATTCAAACCCAAGGATATCAAACCTGATTTGATCAATGAAAATCTAACAAACTTGAACTTGGTCGTGAGGTTCACATGCCAGAGAGCCAAGAAGGAACCGCTAATGAGAGTATACCCCCCCCCCCCCCCCCCCACAATTTTCTTCATGACAATAAGAGTTTCTTGTTTTGAGTAACTACTCAGTTTTAATAAGTTTCTGAGACTACAAGAAAAAAGACATCAACATAGGAGCGAATCGCAATCAGTGAAACAGTAAAAATCTCCTTAAAACTAGGATATAATTCAGTTGATATAATTCCAATGGAATTCTCACTTCATGAAATTGAGTTTATTATAACTTCTGTATCCTACAGATGGAAACATAGGTAGGTGTTGAGAAATCTACAGTAAACATTCAACTCCCCACATATTTGTTTACCAAATGATTTGAGTTTAATAATAAAAAGGTTTGTAATTTGTTCGTTTGTTCGAGAAAAACAACACGAGGATTTTTTCTGTCATAGAAAATAATTAGAAATGAGTACAAAGGCACCATCCAGTTTAAAATACTATATATCCCCAACAAATTCTGGCACCCCTGGTTGGACACATAAGTAGGCACACAGTAAGAAACTGGAACTGGTGAAGAGTAGAAAATGGAAGGCCTAATGAGAAGAAGGGACATTCTTCGATCGATGGTGATAGAATCAATAAGGAACGTGGAAGAGGCAATAGAGCGAGGAGATGGACCAACCGTTCATCGAAATTTCGGAGTATTAGAGAGCAGCATTTTGCGCTCAGTCATGCGGAAGTTCGGACAATGATGTCAATATTACGGAAAAGATTTTGGATCACAGATATACGCAGAGTGCTCAAGCGAGTTATCCGGAGCTGCAAGGAATGTAAAAGCCAAAGTGCTAAACCAATAGAGACCCCCTTTGCACCATTGCCTTGAGACAGAGTACGACAGTCAGCAGATTTTGAGATATCAGGGATTGACTATGCTGGACCTCTGTATTTGAAAGGAGATGGAAAAGCTTGGATAGTGCTTTTTACGTGTGCTGTGTATTGGGTGGTGCATTGGAAGCAGTGACTAGTCTGTCTACTGAAGGTTTTTTCGAAGCATTGAGGTGATTTATTGCATGCCGAGGACGTCCGTCCGTGATATACACTGATAACGGGACACAGTTTTCAGGTGGAAGTAATGCATTGAATAAAATCGAATGGGAAACGGTGATAACTAGGGCAACTGTGAGAGCCATTAAATGGAATTTTATTCCTCCAGCCGCACCGCGGTGGGGTGGTTTTTGGGAGAGGATGGTCAGGATGGTGAAACAACCACTGAGATGTAACCTAGGAAGAGCTAACGTGACCTATGAAGAGGCTGTAACAATTCTGTGCAACGTGGAAGCTACAGTTAATGCTAGGCCACTAACTTACGTAGCAGGAGATAAGACAAGGACGCTCATCCCAACTTTATTCATACAGGGAGTTCAGGCTACAGGTGTTCAAGATTTGTACCAAATTTTGAAACACAGTTTGAATAGTCGCCTGAAATATCTTCTGAAACTGAGAGAGGGACTGAGGGAAAGATTCAGAAATTAATATCTGGCCTTGATAATAAATCGAGGGAATCGCCGGCCTATAGAAATAAAACCAGGAGATGTAGTGTTAGTAGGAGCTGAAGGCAAGAAGCGTCAAGATTGACCTTTGGGACTGGTGCTAGAAGTAAAACCTGGTGCAGATGGGCATGGTCGGGTTGCAAAACTGCGGGTGATCGGGAGACGATAAATTGTTCGTTGCCTTCATGGCTGGACGGGCTGTGTTAAATACGGAAAGATTAGTAAAGTGTAGATGTTATATTTAATTTAATTCAGAAGGCGTTTATGGTGCAGTTTCATTTAGATATTGTACAATAGATTTCGTTTAATGAATATAGACAAGATAGCGTTTTGCGCTTAGGATTCCAGGTATCTTGAAACTTGAACCATCTACAACGACCTGCATCTCTACAATGCAATTAAAAAAATGAAGGGACTCTGATCAGCTGTAGGACGTCTGAAGCTAATTCCTTATCTACGGAAGGGGGGGGGGGGGCGAATTTGGAAATCTATATTGTGACCTACATGCATTCTATAGGTCGTCCTTGATATTTTTCACTTTGCATAATTGGCTCGTACGACTCATAAGGCGGCAACCGAATATTGAATAAGACTGTATTTCGAGGTCGTATCACAAAAATAAAGATGTGGTACTTCTGGTCTCACGCGTGCGGGAGCCCACGCAAAAGTCCTCTGTGTGCCGAGACGTAGACGGAGTGGGAAGGCACGCAAGGAGGGCTGGCTTATTCTGTACACTGCATGGCGTGCTTTTATTCAGTTTGTGTCTGGTAATCAGATAAGATGGATTGTCGCCAGTGTGTAGCTTTATTGTTGCTGGATGAAGAACAACCAGCTGATGATTTGTTGTTTGAGAGGATGCTGGAAAACGATATATCACCAGAGACCAAGTGAAGGTTGCTACGCCTTCTGATACTTCGGCATTTGTTAGACGACGAAATGAAATGAAAGCATATTTCGAACTCTTCCGCAATCAAGTTGAAGAGGTTTTCAATTTCATCACTCACATCACATCAATCTTTATTTATTCTATGACACAATCGAATTGTCTTATTTTGTCTCTAGTGCTAAAAGTGTGCAATGAATATAAAAATAATATTCGTATACATTGATAAGTACTACTTACCAGACTTCCCCACTATTTCAGCTATCCATAACCACACTTGGCCCTTCTTCACTGCTTCTTTGTAATGAGGATGACCCAAATCATAAAGATAGGGATCCCCTCTCACAGTCTCTATTGGAAGTTCTTCGTCAAACTTCTTCAGCGGGTGTATCACTCATTAGCAAAATTTTCGTAGAAAATGAACTATTGCAATGGCTCGAAAATTTTCTTCATTGAAATCCGTTTTGGGGAATTCTGAAAAAAACGTAAGCTTCCCCATGAATACTCAAAATAAAAACTTCCATCAGTTTCGCGTTTCGCATTTTTCTTCACATTTGACGGCACATCAGATAGGTGCAAATCTTCATTAGATAGTGAACCGAAAAATAATCGTAATGAAGTGATTTTATGAAACTCATTAGTTTAATGAGACCAATAAGAGATTATGTAAGGTTGTTTCATTGTAATAGGAGAATGATATTGTGCTCGTATCAAAGTTCAAACGATGTCAACGTAGAACTGAAAAACAGATTAACAACCTAGAAGGAAAAAATATCTTTTCTTCCTTTGTACTTTCGATGTTTACTCTCACAAACCTGCTTCGACGTGTTTAGATTGTGTATCCGTCTTCATCTGGGGGGTCAACGTTAACACGCGTAATGGCTCAATACTTCCACAATCGTTGTTCCAACTCGTTTAAATTGAAAGACCATCATGTGAAAACAAGTGGCTTGAGATTGATTTCCGGTGTTTTAGCTGAAAAGTGGAACTTACCAACGGATTATGTGGTGTGTACTCCTTGCAGGAAACAGCTTTGAGCAGAGGACCCTCCTCCAGAAATTCCTTTTGAAGGAAATTGAAGGAAAACGAGGACGAATTCATTCCTTATGAATTACAAGTGCCTGAACACGTTTCTCCTGATTTGGAGATATTGGAGCAGATGAAGCAAAAATTCAGGGAACCTTCAACGTCAAAGAGTAAAAAAATAACGATACTGACGAAGGCACCAAAATCTTGGACCACAATAAGCTAGCTACCGAATTTGAGACATCTTGGAAATTCGCAAATAGAACCAAGGAATTAGTCAAGCAGTTTGGGATCTTTACTTCGCCAAATCTCCGAGAAGGTAGAAAACTCCTGCCAGAAATGGAGGATAAAATCAAACTATTCTATCTTTATGAAGAAAATAGCCGGATGATGCCACGAAAAAAAGACTACGTCTCCGTCAAACAAGCCGACGGAACAAGAAAACACATTCAAAAGCAACTTTTTCTTTGTAACGTAGAAGAACTGTTCGAGAAGTTCAAAAAAGAAAATCCTGATATGAAGGTGGGGCTCACTAAATTCTTCACTCTGCGACCAAAACAGTATGTTTTTGCTGGCAGAGCTGGTACACATTCTGTTTGTGTATGTGTATGCCATGAGAATGTTAAACTCATGCTGGCTGCATGACAAATTGCAACTCTCACACGTCGAACCGACATGATCCTGCATTCATATGAAGAGTGTCTGAAAAAATCATGTGTGCTGAACCAGACGAACCATGCTACTTACCTTCTATTGGGATTTCGGGCAAGAATCAATGTACATCTTGTCCTGGTACCGAAGGCATTGAAGAATTCTTGAAAACAATTTTTGATGATAATGATGTGGGCGAAGTTCAATTCGAAGCATGGACAGGAACTGATCGCTGCTCTCTAACAGCACAAACACTTTCAGGAGATGATTTTGTGAATCAGCTTTGTAAAAGCCTGGATGTATTGTAACTTCACAACTATATTGCTTCTAAGCAATCTGAATTTTTAAAAACACTCTAAACTGACCTGCCAATGGGTGACGTTATTGTCCAATGTGACTTTGCTGAGAACTATACTTTCGTAGTGCAGGATGCAGCTCAAGCTTTTCATTGGAACAATGACCTATGAGCAACAATTCTTACTGCTGTGTTCTATTTTAGAGATAACGAGCATCTGAAATGTGGGAGTCTCGTAATGATATCGGATGATCTAAAACATGATACCACAGCCTTTTACTGCTTCCAGCAGATCCTAATTCAGCATCTCCACGAAGAAAAAAAAAAAAAAAACTACCTGTTTCCCGTGTGATTTATTTCACTGACGGAGCCCCTCAGCACTTCAAAAATAAGTACAACTTTTCAAATCTTTTCCATCACAAGAAAGATTTTGGAATTCAAGCTGAATTTCATTTCCATGCTACCGCACATGGGAAGGGACCTGTTGACGAAATTGGAGGAACTTTGAAGCGCTTAGCCACCCGAGCAAGTTTTCAAAGACCTAGAAGTCAAGGCGCTATTCCGATTACGTTGCCTAGGCTTCTGTATGAGTGGGCCAAGAACTCCCTTAAGGAAACAGATTTCTATTTCCGCAGCAAAGACGAAATCGAATTGGAAAGAGTGGCCCTCAAGTCTCGCTATGCTCAATCCTCAACTATTGCCGGGACCTACCATGCATTTGTCCCGTCTTTTGAAGGCCTAATCATGAAAATGGTCAGCAGCTCTCTAGCAACGAAGTTTTACCGTTTTGGGGATGACTAGTAGGTAGTAGTTGAGTTCATTTGCCTAAAGATTATTATGTAATTATTAAGATCATATTATGTAAATGTTGAATTAAGATCATATTATGTTAATGTTCATTTGCCTAAAGATCATATTTTTTCTAATAAACTGGTAATTTTATAATGAAAACTCAATTTTTCTTTTATTTTGGCAGTACAGGCCGTACATTAAGTACCGCTGGCGTCAAACCGTTGGTTGGCCCATTACGACCTCTTAACCTAGTATTCTACATACTGGTAGGTGTGATTTAAGATCAAAAAATTTTTTTTTCAAAAAATGCAAAATTGATGAAATGTGAAAAAGAAGTTTTTGTTTTGAGTTTTCATGGGGAAGTTACGGTTTTTGTACATTTAGACATGACTACTAGAAAGAGCAGACGATTTACCATTAGAATTGGCCACCTTACTTATTTTTTTGATCACAATCACGGTTAAGCAATTAAAACAAAAGTTAGTGTTTGGCGCACACCCTAAACTTCGGACAGTTGTAGAGAGAAGGCTGGGAAAAGAAGGGGTCTGAAAATTTGGCTTCTAGCTTGTACTACCAATGGGTACAGCATACTAGAAAATCAGGACTTTAAAAAAATATCGAGAAAAAAAAAGTTTGGCCGTTCTCGTGAAATGACCCATATATATATAAGACTCTTAGGGTTAGGTTGGTACTGCATGGTCCCCTGTAAATTACGGTGTGTTTTTAGTCACACATGAAATTTAAAGATGCAAAAGTCATAATTTTCAGCTGATCTCGATGAAATTTTTAGGGTATGTGAGGTTCGTCTAGTGAGTTACATCTGGAACGATGGTACCCACTGTGCCTTTGCTCACATGGAACCCTACTAATATGACCATGCTTTCGTCATTTTTGTCATTAACGCTCATTTATATATGCCTTACAGCCACTTGGAGACTGGTGATGGCAAGTTGGAAGGTGGAGGCTTTCTCTGTCCCCAGTGCCGAAGTAAATATTGTGAGCTTCCTGCTGAATGTAAAGTTTGTGGCCTGACGCTTGTCTCTGCTCCTCACCTCGCCCGTTCGTACCACCATCTCTTCCCAGTCTCTCCTTACCTGCAAGTACCTTTAACGAATATCGACAGCTGTAAGGAGTGTTTTTCCTGCAAACATAAATTCGTGGACATTGATAAACACGTGAGTAATTTATTTGTTTGCTGATACACTTGGTGTTAAATGGTAATGTATTCAACCAGTAGGGGATCAGAAGAACCACAGTGATTATGACCAGTGCACTCTCATAGTGGTTTGGGTAACTATCTTCATACTAGTTGCTATGTTATATGCTGTTTCGCATATGTTCGATCTTTCTGTTATTTTCTCTTTACTTTTTTATTGTGAGTAGTGTAATCAATTCTTTTCGGATAAGTGTAGACATTGGAAAAATATGATTAGGACCATCTTGAGATTGTTGGCACTCAATTGTTAGAGTAGGGGTGGTCCAGGCCACCAACGCCCTGATCATCTTTTCCAAATTTCTAACAGATTCAAAATAACATTAACTGCTTCCCGTTCTGCAAGCCTAAACTCCCCCAATACAAATATAGGTTTATAATGATGCATTAATAAAAAAATAATACATAAAAAATCAGTTTATTCTTAGAATCAAACTCGGAAAAGTGAAATTGATAAAACTGAAAAAAAGTCTAGTGCTTCTAGCCAATCCACTCTAAGAGTGCAAAAAAAAAAAAAAAAAAAAAAAAAAAAAATGTAGGGTGGGTTCACATAATGGGCATATTAGATGTGTAGACATTGTAAACATAGTGTTGGGTGGGGTATGGTTCCACAGTAAGGAAGTCCCCCACAAGGGTTAACCGAGCTAAATAGTATCAAAGTCTCCAGGCTAGGGTAGGAGGGGGTAACGTCGCATGACATCTATAAAAACCCTATTTCCAATACTCCAATATTAAGTAACAGAAAAAAAGAGAGGCACATTTGGAAATTTGCACCAACACTAATGGATCCCACTTACAAACCAAAGCCTCTCATAAAGATGCTTTCTCTTTTGGAATCGCAGTCAAAATTTGCATCTCAAAAGGGGGCAGGAGGAGGAAAGAGAGGATCTCAGTGGGCCAATATCCGTGTTATAGGCCATGTGTAAATGTCCATGCAAGGATTTCTACGTGTTTTCGACTGCTTTATATCATGCCACGGAAGTTGCCACTCGATTTACAGTGACAATACCACCAACTTTCAGGGTGCCTTGAGTGAACGAAGAGGTTTACAATATGCTCACTGCTTCAACTGTGAAAATCTCAAACCAGCAAATCGACTGAAAATTCGAGCCTCCCAATTCTGCTCATTTCAGTGGTCTTGCTTAAGCTTCAATCAAGTCTGCCAAGGAGGGGTATCGGTCGTATACTTGGAAATCAGATGATGACTTTTGAGGAACTTAACACATTGCTGACCCGTGTAGAAGCTGTACTTAACAACAGACCACTTGGCAGTACTTCTTCAACCTCCATTAGTTGTTACAACACGCAGCTCAATTCTTTTGGAAGTGATGGAAAAATGAATATTCACCCTCACTCATACCCCAAACAAAATAACCTCGAACCTGGAGTTATAATTTTCATCCGCAAACTAGATATGCCTTACCTTTACTGTCCTGTTGTGAAGCTTTCGGAAGTTTATCTAGACAAGGACGACATCACTCGCGTGGCCAAGGTATACACCTCCTCAGGTGAGTATGTGCGACCAGTTCACTCTATAGTCCCACAACCACCACACAACTTAACCACCGCAACATCAAGACCTTTTACCATTTTCTTAATTGTTTTCCTCTTACGCATTTTCAACTCCAGTACCCTTTTATTTTGTTTTCATATCTGGAATCTACATGGCTAATCAAGTACAAATCGAACTTTTAAGGTACCTTCCTACAGATCTATGTATGTTAGTAGTTATAGTTTAGTTTTTGGATATCTTCACTACTTTCGTTTCGAAAGCCTCGAGTTTTATTGAGAATATGAACTGACTATAGTTAGATGTGGTAAATTAAACGAAGCCACCTTTTTCTACCTTTCCTTCTACTGATTACTCCTGTCCATCAAAGTGAAGAGTAATATATTGAAGAAAGCGAAGTGTCAACATTACCAAACCAATTACGAAAATCACAAAAACAACGTACTGATTGACGTGAAACGGTGCCTTGCAGAAATCAGTTGATTAGATGCGAAATGATGACGTGAGATTAGAAAGTGGGTGGAGTCAGCTGAGGGCGTTTCCACGGTCTCTCAGGAAATTGAAACTTTAATTATTTTTATAAAATCATAGAGACTCCTAACAAACAAACAAAACATTTCGCCATTTACCTACTATAAAGAAATTGTTGAAAGAATTTCCAATCCCAAAAAAAAAGAAATCACCAGAACTTATTAAATCTGCAATAAAGAATACACACACACGCACATATATATTCTTTATTGCAGAGTTATATGTAATAAATGAATAAAAATAAAATTAAAAAAAGGTGTGCAAGTTTGTAACAGAGTTACCTCCTGAGAGGTCCATCAAGCTCCCGTCAGAGCACCAGAGATAGCGCTGTCGGCGTCCCGTTGAGGAATCAATGGGAACCACGCGCTGTTCTCGATCATTTTTGGCAGCTGGTTTGGCGTTGGATGGATTCCTGGTGACAGGAAAATCAACCTTCCCCGAACATGGCTCATTAAAAGCTCATTAGTAGGGGTGGTATCTCTCTGACGGGATGCCTGTTACCTCCTCTACCTGTTTTTGAGGATTTAGGCCCCCACTGCACCTCGGGGGAGGGGGGGGGGCACCTAAATTCCTTATAAGTTCTTCATTGGGATAGGTGGACCAGACTGGATTCAGAATGCAGTCCAGTAAAGTAAGGTCAGGCTGAGCTGCAGTGTTGCCAGACCTCTTGAAATACACTGGACGGTTGTGACTGGCATGCTAGTAAAGTCTGATCAGCAAGTACAGTTGGGGTGATACCACACCATTAGTGTGACACTCGCTCAATTTGAGCATTTGCCCAAATCAACCCTTTTGCAATAATTTCTAACTCTATCTGAAAATTTTCTTGGTCTACCAATAACCAGTTCATTGTCCCAAAGAGTGAAACATTTTGTAATGACTCTATACTATTACAGCTTAAAGCTGATGATCACACCATCCTCGTTTTATTTCGGATGTGGCTTGTTTTGAATACTGAAGGACCTGCGAAATGAAATAGGTGCTTAATTTAATTTTATTAGATTTGGGAATAATCGTTAAGCCTGTTCTTTTATTTTTGGTTACATAACGACTCAGCTTTTACTGTGTTCGGGTCCTCTTTGCACCCTCTTTTTCCAGAAGATTTAGCCACTGTCTCATGTGGAGCAGCTTTTCAATGCTACCGAATTTTCGGAATAATGGGAGAGTAAACACTGCATAGATCAAATCATCATACCGAGTGTGTATCACCTTGGATTGTTCCTTGTTTACCCAAGAGTATGGAATTACTTAGGTGAAAGGGAGATTATTTAGAACTTAACAAAACATTTTTATGAATTAGTACGCCAAATTTGCTAAATGAAAATTGCTTCCCTCATTCATGGTAGTTATATTATTTTACTATTTTAACTAGCAAGCTTACTTTCGTTGTATACAAAAATATCATGTCCCAAAACATACCTAAGACTAAGACCATGTTTTTTGGTAAAATGTCGGTTGTATTGTGAAATTCTTCTTCCTTTTTCAGGCATATAAATGTGAGACTTGTTCTAAAATTTACTGTTTGGACTGTGATATGTTCATACATGATACCTTACACACATGCCCTGGATGCGCTACTAATCAAAAAACCTTCCAACATCTCATGGATACGAGTTGACTTGATTGACCCGCCTACTTAAAAAACTTGATACCTATTTATATCAATGTAAAAGGCTCTGCAAATAGGTTATAGTTCAATTTGTTTGAGATAAAAACTCAAATACAAACTCATTATTCAATGTGATTTGGTGTTAACTTATTCGTGAGGAATTTTGATTCCTGTAAATGCAAGCACTGATACCTATGTAGTTGGTGATTAATTTCTTTTGTACTATTTCTATTCTACCAATACTGTGAACCTGTTGATTTCCATGCAGTTTATAGTTTTACAGAAGTGTTACGCTCCAGGAAAATAACTTCTTCGACTGTGAGAGATATTTTCCTGGAGCGTAACAGAAGCTTTATTATGTTCTTATATAATATACATGTTTAGTGCACTTATCTCATTCTGTTTTTGTATTCCAAACTATTACCTTCCATAAATTAAACTCGAGACATCAGATATGGAGTGAAGTATTTTTCGTGACATGGTTTTAGAATTAAAATTGTAATAAAGTAAAACAAGTAGATCAGTGCTCTTAAAGTGAGTCTCATAGCGCATTTTCTTGTAAGGAGACCCACGTGAAATAGTCGCTTCCTGCGTTGAATAGGAGGCAAAATGGCTTTGGAGCTCACTCAGCTGATCGATGACCTCTAATACGTCTTCAGTATTCTCCCTTGAGCCTCTCTCTCAAATTTCAGCTTCCTGCATTTAATAGTAGACTAACTGCGGAATTCATAGGCGGGAATTGAGTCTGAGTGGGCCCCTAAGTGTATCGATAAGGGAATTCATGCACTCTGTGCGATTCATAGACGTGATTTGAGGGCGACCCTGAGGGCGCACTGAGTGTGCAACCTAAGTGCACACTCAACGGGATTCATAAACAAAAAATGGCGTTGAGATCCTGAGTGACGGCAGGAGGTCACTTAAGTGCGTCAACTGATAACTTTTATTATTATTTTCACGTAGGTATAGGAATAGGTAATATAGTAGAACATACATCGTTTATTTAAGTTCGGAGTTTATTCAAAAACTTCAAAAGAGTATGAACCACCATAAGTGTGTGTGTTACTCGCACTCACCTAAATGGAGGGTCACCCTCAACTGACAGTTCGAATTCATAGTTGAGTGGGGTGGTTCACTCAACAGTTAGGGGCACACTCAGATTACAGGAGCTCAACAGTGCACTCAGGGGACACTCAACGTTTTTTCAACATAAGTTGGAGCCCTAACAGTAAATTGTAAGGAAGTTTCCCTGGTTTGAGGGAAAAAAGGACGGGGAAATTCCCTCTCACATTCCACACTGATCAATAACAGTTCTCAAAGGTTACCTTTTCTTTGTGTTTTTGCTTTTTAAGCTATTATCCTTGTTCCTTGGCGAGACAGGACATAGGCCTTATCAGACAAAAACCAAAGTTATTGGTCCTCCCGCCTGGATCGGAGCAGCCATAAGTTGAAGTAAATCCTTGTTGCTTGTTTGTTGAAGTGCTGATAATTTGTGTTTATTATCTATTGATTTGTAGTATTGAATTGTATAATTATGTATAGAGTTGTTCTTCGAAAAAGAAGTGAGGAAATGAGAAAACAATGATTCGCAGTTAGTTTTGAAGAACAGATATATGTAATTCAAAATAAGAAGAGTTATGGTATAATGAGACTGTTGGACGTGAGGTTTTGGAAGAGCTTCAAGCAATCACATTTTCTTGGAATTCTCATTGATTGTACATCCTGATGAATGGAAGGTAGGTACCTACCGACAACTCATTCCACAAAAAAAGATGAATCTGAAAACCATGCACTACAAACTTGTATATAGAGATTGCATAAATGAAAGAGCGACCACCACTTTCAGCTGTGGTACCTAGTTATAAATCCTTTCCATTTATTTTAGGCTCCTAGGGTTCGTAGTTGTTCATGACTGTATCTTTCCCGAATCGGAATAGTTTGCGAAATATTTCGTTGTTGATTGTGTATCATTCGAATGGGATCTGTCACATCAAACATGTACCTAACTACCGTTTAGGGACAGCCTAACTACTCTTATGTGTGCGTACTCTTATGAAGTTTTTGAATAAATTCCGAACTAAATAAACGATGTATGTTCTACTATATTACCTATTCCTATACCTACGTGAAAATAATAATAAAGGTTATCAGTTGACGCACTTCAAGTGACCTCTGCCGTCACTCAGGATTTCACACATTGAGCTGAGGGTGATACTCATCTCAACGCCATTTTTTGTCATGAATCCTAGGTACTTAGGTTGCACACTCAGTGCGTCAGTCGGCTCAAATCATGTCTGTGAAGAAGAGTGCTGAATTCCCTTATTGATACACTTTGGGGCCCACTCAGACTCAATTCCCATCTATGAATTCCGCCCTTACTTTCTTTCTTCATCACCTCTGCTACCTTGTCCCATGCCTTCTCTTTCTTGCTCGCGTCCTTATAGTCAGGAAGTTCACTGTCAAATATTATGGGATTAGAGGATATAATGTGAAGAAGAGTTTCTTCTTCGGTTGAAGAAAACTTGGCCATGAGCAATATCTAATGTGGTACGGACGACAATGGGATGGGAACTGTAGGTTAACAAAGTAGGACACAGAAGAATGTGAATTCCATTTTCCAACGCTTTCTGTGCTTCACATTTTTTGGTTTGCGAGACTTGCGGGTTTGCATACCTCAGTCGCAGACGGCGTGCGGCTGGACTGCTCACCTTACCAGTCGAGTCGCAGACGCGCTCATCGGCCGTCAGCAGCATGCGGCCGGGAAACGCACCTAGGAATGTTGTTCCATAAGAATGCATTGAAGGAGTGGGACGCGGCCAATCGCGAGTCGCAGTCGTGAGTCGCATCTAGGAATTTTCACCTTTAATGGCTTTGGGGCTCACTCAGCTGATCGATGACTTCTCAGTCGTCTTCAGCATTCTCCCTTGAGCCTCCCTCTCAAATTCAGCTTCCTGCGTCCAATAGGAGACAAAATGGCTTTGGAGCTCAATCTGCTGATCAATGACCTCTCAGTCGTCTTCAGCATTCTCCGTTCAGCCTCCCTCTCAAATTTGAGCTTCCTGCTTCTAATAAGAGACAAAATGCCTTTGGAGTTCACTCTGCTGATCAGTGACCACTCATGCGTCAGCGGCCCCTGCCCCTGATACATCTTAATTACAGATTACATCCATACCAAGTTTCATCAAAATCGGACGTCGGGAAGTGGCATTTAGAACGCTTTTTAGTGGAAGTGTTACATAGATGTATCAACGGACAAAGTAAGCACAATAGCTCATTTTTCCTTTTTCTACGGAAAATGCGCTAAAAAAAAAAAAAAAATACTGGAAATTTGAGCCTATAAGTGAACTATCCTGAACGTAGTGCAGTGTTGATAGTGTTGATAAATTGTAGACCTAAGTTATTGTACTATTAGAATATGGGGCGTAAAGTTGTAAACACACAAATAATTACACAAATGAACGAGTTTATTACGTACTACTCGATTCACATGTTGATTTGGTTTTATCAATTGACATATACCTCATTGATTGACTGATTAGGTGACAGAAGAAAACATGTGATGAATATGATGGAGGAGACAGGAGCAGCACGGTCGACGGGCACCAAGCGAGAAGATGAATTAACTAGCCTTAGTCCAAGGCTAGTTAATCATTTATAGTTTATGCTACAAGCCGTGGTAAGTCTGGCAATTATCTCGGGAAAATTCCAAACATATTTTGAATTTATGAAATGATCAGTATAATATATTTTTATATATACGGTCTTCGTAAAAGACTGTTTACTTATGCAGCTGACATGTTAACACTCAGCACGCAGTAATTTTAAAAGAAAATATTTGAAAAACCCCACGAAGGTGCGGATTTTGAAATAATAACGGAATTTTCCGTTATTGAAACAAATCGGTTGCAATTGGTAGCTCCGTTTATGAAGTAGAAAGATGTTTTGGAGGTTCAGACCTAGCCTATGCTGTGCGCCGGAATTTGCTGATCATTTTACGACCCCTCCCATCAGAATCGGTCCAGCCGTTTAGCCGTCTATTGGGAACATACATACCTTCATAGATGGATAGAATCAAACTTTGAGGTTTATGTATAATGACTAGCCGGACTAGTAGGATGAAAAGCATGAAAATTAGCTGACCATAATATAGGATTGTAATATAGCCTAAGTTCTTTTCGGAACTTGCTCGTCAATTTGCGCCCACTCTCATGAAAATCGGTACAGCCTTTCGCCCCTGATGCTAGGACGGACAGATATTGGATTTTATTTGGGCAATTTATGGAAAGTGCATAGCACTGTGTGCTGTGTAAGGTGGCTCCGTGCCTTGTAATTTTGACCAAAAAAAGGCTTCAATTAAAATTTCAGCAATCAAGTTTCAACTGTACTTGACTAATCTAGAGTGTTATCGCAAGTTGTAATTATGCTCTCCCGTACCCAGAGAGACCCCGTTCAAAAATTCAGCACAGGCACATATGTAAAGCTGAACAGGAACAAAATAAGCTGAAGAGCCTTAGAATCAGTATCATAAGTAACCTTTACGTACGAATAATACAATAGCAGATTTAAGATTTAAAAAATTAATAAAAGAATGAATTTCCAGGACTTAAATTTACAAGTAATGAAAACAACAAAACACCTTTCAATTTTATTAGAGATCAAGCTGATTGGAATGCCACTGACTAGAAGTAAACCTACACTAGGTACTTACTACATGTCACTTGTATATTGACACTTTATGACTGTGTGTTATTGTAATGAATGAAAGTACATGAGGGCTGCGAACCTATTAGCTAATTTATTATATAGGTAAGTAGTAATTTGATTACATAATTTTGTCACTAATTAACTTTTATACTCGTATTCCAACATTCAATTACAAGTGCATTTTAGTATAAAATAGATAGATACTAAATTTTACTATACTGTTTTAAATGAGTGTTTATTGACAATGAAATACGTAGGTAGTGGTACCTACCTAGTAATACATATACTACAAATACACACTATTTCTGCTTGGTTCATCAATGGTCATCATTGTGTAGCTGCCAGAAGGTTGAAACATGAAAATATTGTTTTCGAAATCTGAAAATAATTCAAGAGTTAGGTAGTACATATTCATAAACAGCGACTAAGCTAAGGTAATTCAATGTGGTAATTTTGGTTTCTAGGTAATGAGATCAATATTGAATAAACGTTCAATTCAACAGGGTTTTTAGCGTGGAAAACATATTGTCACAAAATATGGTCTTAAAATACTGTCACCAAAATACGAGACTAAATAGCGGCGGATCTAATTTCTTTGCTATTTAACCTATGAATCTTAAGTATGGAATGGAGAACCCTTGGAACGTCTACAAACGAATCATGAAGTCTAGAGCTCTCCAAATCAACTGAGTGAGATCCGGTTCTACGCTCTTTTGTATTCCCCGATCTTCTCAGTCCGGACCTAAGTTCTTAGCCTCCAACCTATGAAGCTGAAATTCGAAATGGAGGCCTCTTGGAACATCTAGAAATGTATTATAATGTCTGAGGCACCCTATAGATCAGCTGCGTGAGCTGCGGGGTTAATTTTTTTTCTATTCAACCTATGAAGCTAAAATTTGAAATAGAGAACCCTTGGGACGTCCAGAAACGAGTCATGAAATCTAGAGCCCTCAGAACAGCTGTGTGAGATCCGGCGCTACTTTCTTTGCTATTAGACCTATGGAGCTGTAATTTCAAAAGGATTGTGTGAATGGTTCGCCGAGACTCAAGGTGAAAACAAAAGGGGTCAGTCCACGAGAATGCCTGTACGTAAATAGATTGGCTGAAGTGTTCATCAGAGCAAGCCCGCGGTAGTTGGAGGGGTCGCATTTGCACCTTTCTTCTATGACAAGGGTAGTTTAATTTCCCTCCAAACAGAGGGCACCTGGGACCTTGGACTGTATTAAAAAGTCTCAGGAGCTCTAGCCTCCAGCTTTGAATCTGGGCTTTCAAGACCTCGTTAGTGATGGAATCCTCCACAAGGGCCTTTCCAAGTTTACGAATAATTAAGGCTCGTTAGAGTTCTGCCTCAGAAATTGGATCGTCGAAAAGGCTTCCAGATCCGTCAATATCGTCAGATGCCGCTGGGAAGGTGTTCCAGCCAAGTTCACTCTCTTTGTCTCACCATAAATGGTCCCATAAAATGCTGGGAATTTTCCTCCTCTTATACGCCTTACCGCCGCCTAGAACTCTCCCGGGAGCCCAAGATTGCTCAGCGAATTGCGCATTTTGTTGGAATAATCTTTTCTCTTCTTGTTTTAGAGCAAATTTACTCCCTTCTGAGTCTTACTTACTCAGCTTTCTGACCGTCAGGATACCCTTCTCTTCGACATTTCCTATAGGCCCTCCAGGCAAGAGACTTTAAAGACCTACATTCCCCTGTATATCAGAGCTGATTAAAGGGACGTGAGTGCGTCATACTGGATGTACCAGTTCTCAACAGCCCGGATTTACTCCTGGCTTCCACTATAGAGTCCACTACAACAGCATGCTTGGTTGCTAGACGTGGTGGCTTGTTGGTTCTGGCTCCTTGTTCTTCATTTCACTCTGGAACTTCTATACGAGCGTCTTATTTTTAGTTTGGTAATACCGGAAGGATCTGGTTCTGCTGTTTTCTTTACTGAGCACATCGTCAAAGCCAGAAAATACTCATGATCATTCAGCGAGGTAGATGGTCGGATGAATGAAAGAAATCTTCCACCTTCATATCAACAAGACTCTCAATTGCGTTCACATTGATCATTACCAAATCTATTACCCTCGACCAATGTACGTGTTCCATTCGCAGGAGTGTCTGATTGAGTTCTGCCGTTACAAATAATGAGACCAAACTCATCACAAGTCTCTGCCAGCAGTCTGCCCCATCTGTTCATAATATCATCAGCCCTCTGCCTACTTCTCTTCAAATTGGATCCCGAAACTAGGTTCCAATCTAGTTCACCAATTGAACCAACTCCAGCGTTCAAATCACCACCTCAACGCCCTAACTGGTGAGTGTGCTGACCACCTGAACATGGGGCTCTTTACAAAGCGTTACTGGCCCAGGTTCGCACCATTGGGGACAGAATTGGTCGCATAACGGTCGACCGCCTAACACGCTTCTTCTCTGATTCTCTACCATGCTAGGTGAGTAATCTTAGGTCGCCAGACACGCTTTGCCACTTGATTAGGGAGTGTCCGGGCTTAGTGCAACGGATTCGTGGGTCATGCGGCTTTATCATTGGAAGATCACCTCGCTGTATACTCCATGGCATCCCCCTTCAAACTACCATTACTATTATATAATATTAACTATAAATAATAATAACTATAACTCCTATAACTAATTTGGAAATTCGTCGATTCGACGAACATTGCATTTCAGGGTTAAGAATAAGCCTTTTAGTTATTTTTCTTATTTATTTTAAGAAGCTTTAATTTTTTAGAAATAACTACTCAAAATCATACTAATCCAAAAAGTGGGTAGGTATTATTGGGGGCCCTTGAATTTCAGAGTGTAAAAAATTACACTTTTTTAAACGTAAAAATGCTTTAAGTGGGGATTTTGCAAGTATAATTTTTTGTAATGATTCGGAATACAATACACCAAGAACCCCCGTTAGCCATTAGCCCCTCCCCCTCCGCTTACTAGATCCTGGATATTGTGATAATGTTACTGTCTATTGTGATAATGTTACTTGCTGAGTGTTGGATGGAATTAAGGTAGGTGAACCGTCGTTAGGAAACACGAGGTTCAATGAAGCTGCAGTCGAGAGGAGGGCAAGTCCATATTCCAATCCGCAGTTATCTCACATGGCAACGGTTGTACATTGATATCGAATTGATCTTCATACTATCATTTAAATCGAGTTGTGCACCAATACATGATAAATTTGTCATAGTGTCTCATTTGGATTTGTCTATATTTAATACCACCAATCCGCATCAGACTCGGTTAAGCCGTTCGGGCATGAATTGACCTTACACAGACATACGTCTCTCTTTATCTAGGAGGATAACGAGATTTTTCGCCATAAAATTGGGAGTTTAGCAGTTTCATTACACTGAAACTGCACCAATTTCAAAGTAATGTAACGTTATAGAATACACCTACGATAATTTACAAAAATTCACTCATTTGATCATGCTGCATGACTGGAACTTTTTAGATCTCTTCAGTTTTTCATTAATAGTCCCTCAGTAAGTTTCTAAGTTTGGTACCTATTGGATCGACTACGTAGGAACAGCGCACATGTGCCCCAGATCGATGTATTCCTGCATACAATTTTTATACGCAGACGCTAGATCGCGGTTTTCATGAAATTTTTATGCTGCGAACATCTTCGGGTGGTATTTAGGTTACTACTGTGAATAATTCGTGCTTACTGTTCGTTGGGCCAACGCACTATGGACCAGATGCGGCAAAAACCTCCAAATCCAAGGTAAGGTTTAAATCAATTTGGGAAAAGGAAGTAGAAAGTAGAATGTATATCAAAATAGGTGCAAAACTCGAAATGTGTGCGCTCAGCGTACAAGATTCACTTTATATTTAATGCACTTACCTACTGACTCTCAGGATTTTTTTTTTTTTTTTTTTTTTTTTCCTTCACCTTTTTCCATTTTGTTCATATACCTACCCATATCATTGACATTCATGTCGAAAAAGTTAGCAAATAGATTATTTCCTCGCCGAAATTTTTCACCTTTTATCGATTTTTCCACTTATTTGGCAGTTTTTTTCGATAGCACCTCTAAGCTCCGGCTTAAAAAAATAAAATAAATAATAAATAAATACATTTCTCGACTGCTTGAGATTCAGTCCGATGCCCTTTAAACACAGCCTTTCTATAGCCATACAGTACAGTAAATATGGTACATCCCCATGTGTGGCACATAATTTAGCACTGTATTTCAATGCTGAGCCTAATGCAATCTGTTTTGGGGAGGTGAAGTAGAACGAAAAGAACCAATTGAAATAACAGACAAGTGACTTTGAGGAGCGAGCTCATTCATGAAAACAATGGAAGGGTAACAATTAACTATGTGATCAAACTTGCAGGTTGTATGGATCGTTGAAGGCGGAGTGGTAGGTCCTTGAACGAATTGACCAAGAACTTAACAACCCGAGTGATAACACACAGAATCTACCAGTAATAACTTGGTGATGTGGGCGGATTAAATAAAACAAACGGGCTCTTGGCAACTTTCAGAGTTTAATAACAATGTTAAATGTTTGCACTGAAATTGATTCGTCAAAAGGAACACGAACGGAAGAGAGTCAGAAGAGTAGGAGAATTTCCATGGGGAGAGAATGAGCTGGGAATACGACTCAACACGGATGATCATTTCTGCTAGGTAGATGACGCACATGGAAATGTTTAACTGCGATGTTATCTTGCATACGTTGGATACTGTTTTTTGCGGGCGGGGTCGCGTCAACCTCTTGATCCATGATGTAAGCGGATGGTACCTAGTTCCATGAGCAGTGTGCAGAGAGAATGTGGTTCCTTGCTCAATTTAATGAGGCCAATTACCTATACCTACAATAGAAGAGTTGTAAGAACAATGAAAAACGCAGACTAATGAGCGATTATCCGAGAGAGAATCCTGACCTCAGGTCCAGGATCTATCAAGGCTCGTACGAAGACGGGATTAAAACCATCATGTGAAATTCGCACAACCCCCGTATACAGTAAACACAAATAGAATCAAAATGCATTGCTGAGCGTCCGAAAGGAACCCCTCTCCCTGCGCATAATCCCAGGATGGTAATTAGGGGAAAGCGTGGAAAAAGTTAGATCAGGTTTGGCCGAATGCAATGTTCAAGGAGTAGGGCAAGGTGTAAGAGCGACATGAGCGGATCTTTAGGAATGTGAGGTACCTATGACCTGAATTTGTGTCACAATACCTGAAATGTACATTACTAAATTTATTAGAACGAAATAATAGAGGATCATGACTGAACGCTAAGGATAAGATATTTTTGAACGTAGGTACCTAATAATAAAGAAACGAAAGTCTACCTACAAAATGGTTTAGAAATGTCCATTTTCGGCCAAATAGGAAAATACTCAAGCAGAAACATAAAATAAGTTTTCACTATACAGATAAAACAGAGAATCTTTTCTTTGATGGTTGGTTGAAAATGTGAAATCTGACAGATCTTACGTCAACCAGTGTTTCAGACGATGCAGCAGCGAGTCCTTTGGCTGTCAGAATGAATGGCTTTCTAGAGTGAATCATTCCCATAATCACTTTCCTTCTGAAATCCAAATCTCCATCTATCCACGGTGTTTCATAAAAAGCAAAGTGAACCAGAGAACTCTGAAAATAATTCACCTAATCAAACGTTTCACTTTACTGTTCTATTTGGTAGAAAAAAATAAATTATCATATTTATGAAAAAAAACAACGTTTGAGTATTCACTAATGAATATAATGGGTTCTCACAAAGTGCAAATACGAGAAGTAGGTACAAAATATATCATCATATTTGGAAGAGACGTGCACAAATGACATCAGTGAAAATTAAAATGCCCCTTGGGGTAAGACAGGACCAAGGAGAGGGGAAGTTAAGAAGATGTTTCAGTTGGGCGTGTGCCGATCCCAATCTTTGTTGTAACCACGGTTACTTTACTAGACGGTACCTGTCAACGACTGGGGCTCCTGGCCTATGACGTATAAACCAATATAAACCACACTCCTTGTCATAATCGACCTGAACTGGTCTGAACCACTCATTTCCCGGATGGCCTTAATGTCCTACATTCTTGACCAACTCGTCGAACATATTACAAGCTGCAGTATTGTTAATTTGGGGAGGTACCGAGATGGATGGATGTGACAGGAAAGCTGATTGACATGATTATTGTTGTATAACTGCATTTTATTAAACATAGGTTTATATGTATAGTAGGTATCAAACATCAAATTCAATTCTCTTCAGAGGTGAGGATAACGGAGAGCATACTTTGTTTGCTGTTCTTCCTCATCGTGATTGCTTAATATTTTGTGCGGACAAAAACAAAAACCATAGGAGAGAAGTAGTGTAATAGTCATCAAGATTCGGTACTTGTATTATAAGAAAATATATTGGTTATTTTTCTTCTTGACTTCTTCTTCTTGATCAGCAGGAAACGTTAATGCCGAATTTGATATGCAATGAATGCGTATTATGTGAGGGATGTGCAATGAATGATAGTTTATGATGAAAAATTTATTCATGAGGTGACAATAAACAAACCAGAATATGCGTACCCGGTCATAACAAGAAAAACTAAGATTGGATACCCACTCTATCAAGACCTCAAATGAGAGCTATTGTAAGAGTCCTAACGGGTCACTTAAGCTTCAACAGGACATCTAACTTAATTCCAATTGTGGAAGCCCGGTACGGTTGGGCGTACCAATGACGAGAGCCGTAGCCAAAAGCCCTTGTCGTATCTCACTTTCGACACTTGATGCCTACAGGCTCCATCCAGCGTGAGGTAGCGAACTAGGAAATGGCATAGTAGAAACTTTCCGATAGATATTAGAGATCCAAAAGGAGACCTTAGATCTCCATACCATTGACAGAGCCACCCTTAGCATCTGGTTCGGATATATATTAAGACATTCGGAGAAACCAGCAATCAATTTAGAAATATAAAGTAGGTAATTGTATAATCCTCCTGGGTAAATTCGAGAGCATAGACTAGATGTGATATTTGTTCAGCGATCCTGGGCTATAATTGGCCTGAGGTTCTCTTCTGCGAAAGCCCCGTGCAGTGTCCCGTGAGCTCAAGGGGCTTAAGGTAGGCAATGACCGCATGACCGAACAGTCTTCAAGGAGGGGTTGGTCATTGCCCCGTGCAATTGGTTGTCCAGCATGGTTCTTCCTCCAGGGAATTGCACCGCAAGGGGCGTGATTTTCCGCATTAGAAGAAATTTTTTTTAAACACAATGTGTTTTAGCCTTGGGCATCTCCAACCGAAAACGAAACTTATATGTATAACGAAAATGTGTTGCAACAATTTCTGATGATTTCCGCTTACAACCGAATTGTTGCAAGGGAAATGGTACTTCGTCATTTTTCATTCCTCAAAAATCGTTGACCATTCGTTCGAAAGCTCTCGAGTTATACAACCATATTATGTTAACTACTGCGAAGTGTGTGGCCAACAAGCTGAATTATGAGCATTGTTATTTGAATAACTGTTTACACACTGGAGATCATTCTCAATAATTGATATTGTGAAAATTATTGCAATCGCTTGTTAATTTCTGATGATTTCATAGAGCTGGTGGTGAGTCGTTGTGCTGGTGATAAATAAATAAAACAACAACTTAGTAGTAAAATCTTAGTCACCACTTAGTAGTAAAATCTTATGTGAAACCCGTGAGCTAAAACACATTCTGTGCTTCAATAATTGCATTCGAAGTATGTAAATAGAGGTAACCGGGGGTCCGGGGGCCTTGCTCCCTGGCTTTTTTCTTCCTTCATCGTATCGAGCTAAAATTTGGTTAACATGTATATTCAATTGCGGGAGCCTCTCGAATACGCACGGAATCAGTGCAAAACAAACGTTTTAAGTAACTCTACTGATGATTTCATCAACTATTCTTCGATAGATTGTTATTGAAAGCTGTTTTATACCTAGTTTAAAATTTGGTTTTTTAGAAATTAGATGGAGAAAAAAACAGAAAGCTCATCTTTTCCTCATTTATCTACGGAGAAAAGAACAGATATATGTTACTTTGAGGCAACCGAGTTTGCAAGGTAGGTATCTATGATAAAAAAGAGAATATTCAAGAATAATGAAAGAAATAAAAATATTTAATTACAGATAGGTAATTACATTAATTCTACGTAAGTTATTTACTTTGATTATTTTCAAAAAATTAGAAGTAAAACATAACAATTCCTGGGTAAACTTTGATTGTAGGTACATAATAGGTAGATAATAATAATAACAACACAAAAATACAAATTTATCCAACTAGGTAGTTTCTTCATTTTCTTGAATTTTTTTCTGTCTTCACTGGCACTCCGTTTTTTTTTTTATTTCAAAAGTTTTTCTTCCTTTCGTAACTTATTTATATTCTTCATTCTAATAAATGTTCGAGTCCTAACAAAGCACGAAACTACGAAATGATCAATCTCGGGATTCTTATGTTTTACGACTTCAACTAGACTCGAAAAAAACTCCTGCGTTCTGACAAATAAAATTCCCGTAAAATTTTTGAAATTCGTCTTCAATTTCCCGTACACAGTTCATGAATTTTTTGGATTTTCATGGATTTTCAACAAGTTTTAAATCGGTCTCCGTTTCGGAACTCAGAACAGCCTGAATTTCCTTGCGAATGGATCGTTTTTCCGATTGATTTTTGCGATCATCGTTAGGAAAAGCTGTCGATATGGTTTTTGTCGCAGGAGATTTACCCAAAAAACCGGGTGCCCGGTTTCAAATCAAATTTCGGAGGAATTTTTGTAACTCAGCTCTCAAATCACGCTTATAATCACTCTGATCAAAATGAGTAGAACATACCCGAGCTTTGTCTATCTTGAAAGAGTCTGCACGCTTACACGCCACAATCCACTTAGATCTCGTCTCCTTATCCTTCGGAAACCGGTGAAAATGGAGTCCAGGATTTTTCTCACCGTCTTTGTTCGAACAAGTCGCTATGACACAGCAAACCATTTTTAAAAACTTCACTCACCAACAAAATTAGAAACGTGAATGAGGGTATAAGCGCAATGCACAGGGCGAGTTAAAGGTGGCAGAGGGGACAAGTGATGTGGCGCTCCTTGGGTTTTCCCTAAGCGCCCAGATTGACAGGTACCGTCTGGTAAACTAACCGTGGTTGTAACCGTGTTGGGAAGAAACAAGGGTGTGCCGACTTAGGATAAGCGCACACTGGGTACCGGACCACGACAGGACTGTGGTTTGATGTTCCTGCGCACTCTGAAGATCAGACCACTACAGGACTGTTGGTTTTATACCGCTTCGCACATTGGAGACCAGTCACAGAATAAGATAAACTGTCCGAATTAATTTTAAAGTAGAGAAATTAGGATTTTTAAGGCAAAAGCCGTGTTTAAGCGAATTTTGGTAGAATATGTATGAAATGCATTGGAGAATTTCAATGCCTCCTAAAAATTGATAGGTAGCTATTTGTGAAAATTGTCTTTCATAGAAATCCGTTTTGAAGCATTCTGAAACGAATCCTAGAGTTTAACGCTTTTTTATATATACATATACTCCATCCGTAATATATTACCGTCAACTGGGGAGAGCTGGGAAGATTTTCACTATATTTCGTTGTACCCAGCCCACATAAAAAATCGTTGAATTAAGAACGAAAGGGAAAGAGGGCACCCCCCGTGGTTTCAAATTCGGAATCCCTCCGTAGGGGGGGGGGGGGGGGGTGTATATATGTTTTGTTTTCAAAGACGGTTCCCAACTCTCCCCATGGGAAATATATCTCCCAGTAGTGGGAAATATATGGTTTCGAGCGGTTTTTCACTCTAAAACGCTGTGAGGAGAGTAAGGAAGTAAAAGTGTGTTTTAAAAAAGGAAACGACCTACCTCAATGATAAAAGGAACAGAAATAAGGAGAATAATTTCAATAAAAATCGGGTGCATTTCAGAATACTGTCATTTTATTGTTTCAATAAGTATCACAGGAGGTTTCTTTTCATTAGGAACATTATGTAAGGTAGGTAGGTAGTTATTACAAGTTGATTAAATCTGTCGGTGGTTAATCCCTTTTTCATCTAGATAACCCTTCACCAGGACACGTTAATCGAGGGAAGTGATATATGGATCCAAAAATGTCTTCTTCATTTCAGAGAAAACCGCCTTGGGCCCAATTTTAGGTAATCTTGGTAGGTACCTCAGACGTGCAGGGTCCGCTGTGTAGATGGAAATACAACTGCCCCTTTTGAACAGGCTACAACAACCCTTGTAAATAAACAGCTTTACAACAAGCCATTTCCGCACTTTGAAGTTATAAAAGCCAGTTTCACCGATTTGATCTAAAGCGGCCATACACGCTCAATATTATTTTGCAATGTAAGGGGTTGGACAATAAAATTAAGCATTTGTTTCTGATGTTGAAAGGTTGTAGGTACAATATATTGGACAAAATCAAAAAAGTGTGATACTTATTATGCAATGTTGGGACAACATTGCGGTCGCGATGAGTGGAAAGAAAAACGCAGAAAGGCAATTTATTGTTGAATTTATAGACGTGTATCGTTCACTACCGGCTTTATGGGATGTCAGGTGTAAGGATTATACCAACCGTGGGGAAAGGAATGAACAGTATGATTTACTAATAGAGAAATACAAAGAAAACTTTCCTGACGCAGATAATTAAGTTGAAAAAAAAACTCGGCGCTCCGCGCCTCGCCAGGGGGCAAGCCCCCTGGACCCCCGGTTACCTCTATTTACATACTTCGGACGAAATTATTGAAACACAGAATGTGTTTGCGTTGTCGCGCAACCAAGTGACAACCAAACAAGCGTCATTGTTTACTATTCATTTATAACATCAATTTATATAGGTAGTTATAGTATGAAACTACGAAAAAAAATACGAAATAAATTCGTGATAAATCAAGAGCGATTTATCAAGTAAATGTCCTAAAGAGGCTACATACGAAATTACAGCTTCCTAGAGTGTAAAGTATAGAAATTAGCTTTAAAAGCCACTCATCTGATCCGGACCCTGGACATCGTCAAGTAAATGTCCTAAAGAGGCTACATACGAAATTACAGCTTCCTAGAGTGTAAAGCATAGAAATTAGCTTTAAGAGCCACACATCTGATCCGGACCCTGAGCATCGTCAAGTAAATGTCCTAAAGAGGCTACATAAGAAATTACAGCTTCCTAGAGTGTAAAGCATAGAAATTAGCTTTAAGAGCCACACATCTGATCCGGACCCTGAGCATCGTCAAGTAAATGTCCTAAAGAGGCTACAAACGAAATTACGGCTTCCTAGAGTGTAAAGTATAGAAATTACCTATTCAAATTATTTAACCTCCGCTTCACAAATCAAACCGTTTTCGTAATACTCAGATCACCTGCTATGAATCAAATCATCGAAACACAAGCTCAATGAAATCATCAGAAATTAACAAGCGGTTGCAATCATGTTCACAATATCAATTATTGAGAATGATCACCTGTGTGTAAACAATTATTTATATAACCATGCTCATAACTCAGTTTGTTGGACACGCACTTCGCAGTAGTTAACATAATATTGTTGGATAAATCGAGAGCTTTCGAACGAATGGTCAACGAATTTTGTGGGATGAAAAACGACGAAGTACCATTTCCCTAGCAACGACTCGGTTGTACGTGAAAATCATCCGTCACACATTTCGTTACCATCCCGCGTTCCATTTTCGGCTAGTTAGTCCATGGCTAAAACACATTCTGTGTTAAAAAAAAAAAACGGTGTCCTTTAGCACGATTTCACAGACAGAAGAACGCGAAACGTAGCGGTACGTACTGGTGATTATATTGAACGTCTGTTGTTTGCCTTGCACAATATTTTGTACAACCCTCAAAATCATCCCCATGCGATTCAATTTCATTGCACAAATCCGGCTCTTCTGCAATAATATTATACGTCTGTGGACAACCTTCAATTATATTGTGCACTACATTTGCACAATAATATTTAGCGTATATGGACCGGGAGCGCACAGCCAGGTCAAAGAACAGCAGCGCCGAATGAATAACCGCGTATAAAAAGGAGGTTTTTCAAATAATATCACAATGTAGAGTACAACCGCATCGAAGAATAACCGTATATAAAATGGAAAATACTGGCGTCAAAGAACAGCGGCGTATAAACTTTCAGAAGCAGCGGAAACGAAAACTCAGTAGTGTAAATGCGATGAAGAATAACGCATAATAAGAGGGTTAGTGGCGTCGAAGAACAACCGCATCGAAAAGGTGAAGAAGGATTAATTCTATACGGAACTAGACAGAGGGATGCTTTTGGAAGGCAACCTGCAATACATCTACCCTTCATAGGAGATTGGATTGAATCGCATGGGGATGATTTTGAGGGTTGTACAAAATATTGTGCAAGGCAAACAACAGACGTTCAATATATTCACCAGTACGTACCTACCACGTTTCGCGTTCTTCTGTCTGTGAAATCGTGCTAAAGGACACCGATTTTATTTATTTTTTTTTTTTTTTTACAACTTAATTATCTGCGTCAGGAAAGTTTTCTTTGTATTTCTCTATTAGCAAATCATACTGTTCATTTCTTTCCCCACGGTTGTCACGACGTGTACTCTTGCGCTCATGACGGCTCTGAACATAACTATGCTCACGATTTCCCAACTCACACCGCATTTCTCAATTCTCCCCCCGTGACGGTATATAATTCACAGATACGTTTATAGTTGGACTTCGTTTAATTGTGACTGTAAGTAGGTATCATCTACCAATTGAAATAATAACTAGCAAGGTACCTACCTCATTTGTTATCATTTGTCCAAATAGGCAGTACGAACTGAGAAAACAAGTGAAACTAAATATTATGCTGGAGTATTGGAGGATTTTCATCAAGACCAGGAAACTATCTTCGGCTTCAGTCATCTGAAACCAGACGAATTATTAAATACTTCATTCCATAGTTGACACATTTGTTAATAGTTGTTTGTTAATATTTACTTAATAATAATTGCTTGAATAGGGATACCTACCAAAAAACTTTCAGATGATATCTATACCTATTTCCACGTAGATAAGGTGTGATTTTAAAGGTTGGAGGTAGAACCTTCTACCCAGCTACTTATGTACCTACCTACTATCAATTATTTTAATTAGATCAATCAAGCCTTTATGCGGATTGGTCTAATCTACATAGTTTTACTTAGGTCTGACCATAACACAGTGTCGTACCGTTAGGAGCATAAACATAGGTGAACTTATGGTAAGCGCAGTGCCAGAGAAGATAGCAAAAATAGGGAATCCCATAAATCCTTGAAACTCCTCTTGAAATCTGATAAAGAGAATGACAGAACGATTAGGTAGGTTAGTAAATAACAGTACCTAAGTTAATTTATAATAAAAGTTATATTGAAGTTGAGTAAGTTTATACTAAGTAATAACAAAGCAATCTAATCATATCTCTTAAGGAAAAGCTAGGCTTGAAGAGGTGAAGAACAATATTCTACTGCTGACATATTTTTGCTCAGTTTTAAATAGATTAATAATGAGGAAATAGAGAAATTCTTTCCTGTCTTATACTTACTTAAATTAATCATATAATCATAGTTATAAAGGGTGAGGTTCTACTACTTGACCAACGAAAATATAAAGTGATTTAACTATCTAGACTTCACCCAACTGGTAGGTATGCCAATATTATTATTATTTTATATAGCTAGTTTTTTTAAAGATCTGAGAGCACACTAGTCTGAGAGAGGCAAACACATGGCTGGAAATCGATAACAAGTTTTTATTTATTATTATAGGTTTTTTTTTTTGTTTGGCTTTCGAGTCTACCTAAAGGCAGCAGAAGCATTGTTTTCACTTTTGGGGGAATTTTCCGTCTCCAAAATCAAAATTTTCACTCGAATTTTACATTTTAGGCTATTTTTAACAACTTTGGTTCCGTGTCAGTGAGTGTGTGTGTGTGTCACAAACTGAGTGTGAAGTTAATTTATGTATTCCGTATAAATTTTAAGATGATTCGTATGTGCGAACGTGAAATCCTTGTAACAAGCTCAATTTTTACAGTTTTCATCCGATTTTGATGAAATTTTATGGGAATGTGCGGTTTAGGCAATAGATTGGCATTGTTAGGTATATCCCTATGCATTTAATTGTTCCCAAATCAATACTTCACTCTGCGCATCCACAAATGTAAATTCTATTGTGCTCCATTTTTTTTACGCCCTATTTCTTGTCTCGTTCAAATTTGGTGGATAGTTGGGAAAACATAATTTGACCATCTGATATAAATTTCAACATGATTGTATCATTAGTAGATGTTCTGCATTTAAGTGAATGTGAAATCTTTGTGGCAAGCTCATTTCTACAGTGTTTTCATCTGAATTCGATGAAATTTCCAAGGAATGTGCGGGTCAATTATTCTGATTTTCGGGTCAATTATTAACCTGACCTAAAAGCCAGTTCCACCAACGAGTATTAACTCCCGAGTCAAGTAACACATTATCTAGATAACAAACGCGAGTCGGTGTTTTTGCTGTTCCACCATCAATTTTTAATCCTAGATTAGCCGATCCATGGATCAATCAATTAGCATCTGAATTACAGTCGTCAGACCGAAAATTAGTGAACAGCAGCTGATAAAAGTGGAGAAACAGTATTTTCGTCCGTCACACACCTCCATTCTGACATCATAATGAAAGATGCCAAGTATACTTTGGCGGCAAACTATTATGGCGGCATTACTCTCTGGCAGTTAAGAAAGAGATTATCGACCCACAATATGTATGTTGTCAAATTATCGGTTTAAGTACCTAAGGGTCAAAAACGAATAAAAGCCGTGTCCTATATTTTGACACCGTAAAAAGGTTCTTGAGCCCTGAAGATGGTTTTATATAAACCGAAAGCTCAGCAATAAGGACTTTTATTCATTTTTCACTCTGGCAGTAATCTTTATGTTTTGGTATGATATCGTTATCATTTCAGACTGACCCCTTGACAACAACTTTCTTGTTTTCCTCGGTGATTTTTTTTTTTTTTTTTTTTTTTTTTGGTGTTGTACAAAACTTTGTCCACTATTTAGTCTCGCACAAAGTGAATAACCCCCTTGGATAACGATCAAAAATATTTGCCTTCATTTATGGTTTGGTTAATGAAATACCTGAGTAGTATGCCTGCCTGGTTACTTACCTACCAAATTATACTCGTACCTCAAGGATTATTAATAGGTATTTTATAGTTAAATAATTTTGCATGTAGCTCAGCAGCTTTCATTTTCAGAGCGGTGTAAGCGACATAGAATTTTAGCATAACTTGAGATATTTCGAACGAGTGGTGAACAATTTCAGTCGGATAAGAACTGACGGATCTACATTTCCCTAAGAACGGCTCTGTTGTAAGAGAAAATCATCATAAAGAAATTATAGTAAGTAACGCTATAAAAACTGTTGATTTTCCCTTTTGTGCCAAATTAGAAACATGAAAATGTCAAATCGTTGCCCATCCACTTATGCAGTGGCCCACCGTTACCTTACATATTTATCATTCGACAAATTGTCACGGTCCAACTCCACAAAAACATCGCCTTCCGAAGACAAATTTATTGTTTCTTCTTTGTCACGATGGAATAGAAAATAATTACGGATAATAATTACGGATATACGGAGGGTTCGTGTTATGAAGAAACAAATGGAAAAACAGGATTAGTTACACAAGTGTTTAAGAAGTGTTTGAGTTGTCCCTGTTTGAATTGTATAAATGAACTGTAAGTGCCACAAGCTGGTGTCTAGGAAATCAAAGAGATTCCTAGGTGGGCGGTGTGGTTATTTGAAATTAGTCTGTAAAACTAGGATCCCAATCTGATAGATGAAGAGTATATTTTCCCTATGAGGTTGGCTAGCCTGCAGAGTGAGTCGCGTCGCTGCAACCCCTGTTTGAGACGAGAATCTGAAGACCAGCTGAATGCACGAATTGCTCCCTTGGAAGTGACCATTATCTCGTTGAAAACTCGAAGCCTCCCCCAAAGAAGTATTAAACACTGTACAGTTCCGCCCCCAAACCCCTCAGGTGAGTTGAAACCTCTTCCGTTAGAAAGGGAACAAATTAATGTAAGCATACAATCCACTAATACAAATACTAATACCTTTTATACGCATTCCAGATATTGGCATATAATTTTTCAACCTGGCATCCTATTATCAAATATATTTTTACAACTTTTTTCGCACAGTTTTCATCTCACACCATTTGTGATGTTTGGGAAATCTCAAATAAAATACAATTTATTGATTATTGCACATTATGAAAATTTTGAAATTTGAAAAATTTAGACTAATAGGTATTTTTGGAAAATACCAACCTGCTAATTTCATATAAATCCACTGCAGTTGTTTACTAACGTTCATTATTGAAAGTAATGAACCAAACAGATTGGTATTAAAGATTATGATCAATGACAGATTTACGATTCTAGTAATGGGTGTATTTACTGACTTTTTCAATGCGATGTGATGTTTGATGCATTCTTCAATACAATGCACCATACACTGTTGGAAGAGTTTATATTTTGCGTAATTACTGCCTGGTAGATATGAATATCCCCTCATCTTAAAAGTATAATTCGCACGGCTTCGGGTTCTTCTCAGTGCTAGGCGTAGAAGCTTAAGTTCTCGACTTACCTGTAACCAAACCATCCTCGTTACGCAATAATTGAAATTCGATTTGCTTGATCAGTAACCCTCTAAATGTGTTGGTTTGTACTGGTCCAGTTGATACGGAACGGGTAAAAGCTCTGGAATGGGGTTAGTGGGGCAGACTTTTATTCAGTGTCTCTATTATTTTCAGTGCCTCCATGTCAAGTCCCTTTGCAGCAATGATGATGGGTAGGATCAGTCTATTTAGCAGGTAAAGTAAGAGTCGATGGTTTCTGACTCCTCGTGATAGAAGGAACAAAGGATACCACTCAACAAGGTTCTATGATTGTGCCTGATTGCCGAAATTGTTGGTTCAACAGACACGCAAATAGAGCCTATTTCAATGGTGTAGGTGCATTTTACGAGCCATTTGACGACTTTTGGGTTACCTACTTTTCTTCCAGTGATGAATGCCTGACCCGTGGATATAACCATATTATCTTGGACTGGTGGAAGTACCCCCACTTCCGGGCCAACCTGTATAAAATAGCCAGGAGTGGCCACTCAAATATACATTCACAATTGACTCCTCTGACCTCTCATTTTCCTCCATCCAAGCACAAAGTATTACACTGGTGAACCGCAACATGAAAGCTTCCTCTGCTGTATTTCTGCTTCTTTGACGGATCATCCCATGCTCGCCTTTGAACTTTGAAGTTTGGAGTCCTGGATTCTTCCCACTCTCTTCCAATGCCTGGCGACCACCTGCTACCCTCTCCACTCAGCTCTCACTGACTGGCAGAACCAATTGTCTCGTAGCCCCTTTCAGGCGGCAACCCCCTCCGTCTTTGCAGAGCTCGCCCTCTCCCAGTGGCAACCCCCCCACCTGGTCTTCACAACAACGCTCAGGCATATCCCCACTCCTTCAGCCATCATCATTCGCCCCCGCTCTACCTGCCTCCAGATGGCTATAAATCATTGGCGCCGGGCCTGTCACTCAAAAATTTCAACCCACTTTAGAAACGCTAATTACTTCGTGGACTCGTGCCATCTTCAAAAAAACTGCTTGCTCTCCCAGACAGTCTGGCCTACCAGCTCGGGCCTTCAGAATATTCTCTAAGTTCCACTTTCCTAGGAACTTAGCCCATTCTACGAGAATTTCACTGTAGACTGTCTCTTACTCTCCCAAATTGGTCGAGATATACAAAATCTTTCCAAGATTTTTTCCCGAGAATCTTGAAATATTTTGCCTCATGACTGGTCGAGCGGTAGTGTTGGCTCTTACCACACTTGAGGATATTCGTCGCAGAAATTCTCTTTTCCTCCAAACTCGGTCGAGACTCAACATTTTTCTAGGATTTTTTCCCAAGGTTGTTGGAATATTTCACCTCTCGGTTGGTCCAGTGAAATTGTCGTCCCAAGATTTCTCACCAAACTCAAGGGATAACTGCTCTATGGAAGCTGAGAGACAGGCCCATTGGCGTTCCCCCCCTCCCCTATGGTCCATCAGTGCCTTTTCCTAGCAAATCGACTGAACAACTACCTCCTCGGTAATTTACTAACTCAAAATCACAGCCAGTTCTCTTCTGTTTCTTCGGTTTCAGGTAATCATTGTCCATATGAGGAAAATTACTAGCACCGACACTCTGGCTCCCTCTACTCCAGTAAAATTGCCTCCCTTTAATCTGGTTAACACTACTGTCTGGCTCAAACACTGAGACCTCGGGCACTCAAAAGGTACATCAGGAGAGTCAACCCACTCATGGATGTTCAAAAAGCTTCGGAAGCAGCTGGCAATAGATCCATACAATGATAAGAATCCTACAGGGAAACCTCCATAGGAGCTCAACAGCCCAAAACCTACTTCATCAATTGGTGCAGGAAAAAAGAACAGACATTGTGATAGTAAGTGAGCAGCACCACAATAACACTAACCATAAATGGTACACGGACGACCTTGGAACTGCTGCCATATGGTCAGTGACACAAGGGCACATAGAAGACCAGGGAAGTGGTGAAGGATATGTATGGCTAAGAACTGGGGGAGTTACCTATTTCAGCTGCTACTTCACACCAAATGAGTCCATTCGTAACTTTGAAAGAAAATTGTGGGGCCTTGAAGATGCTATTCAAATAGTGAGTGGGGACAAAATAGTGGCAGGGGATTTCAATGCAAGGGCTCTAGAATGGGGCATGCCTGACCCTGACCGTAGAGGGAGGCTCATTCTGGAAATGGCAGCAAGAACAGGGTTAATACTACTCAATGAAGGAAACACGCCCACTTTCCATCGTCTGGGACAAAGGGGGACAATACCAGATATCTCCTTTGCATCAGAAACCACTGCCAGGAAAATTCGCAATTGGCAAGTTATCGAAGATTATACAGGGAGTGATCACCAGTATATATCCTTTGAATTTCTACCAGTGAACCGGCAGATAACCGACCAAATAAATAATAGCAGGAAAGATGTAGGATGGAGCTTGGCTAGATTAGACCGTGATGCAATGGTAGTTGTTTTACTGGAAGGAGATCGAATACTAGCTGACAAAGAACAGAATAATGAGCATACTGCAAATGCTGAGGAAGTAGTAAGCCAAACAATGCAGATCCTCACAAAAGCCTGCGATGCATCGATGCCAAAAAAAATCTTGACATCTGCTAAGCCCCCAGTCTACTGGTGGAATGAAGATATTGCAAAACTCAGAAGGACATGTAATCAGCTGAGGCGCAGAGCCCAGAGAAGCAGAAGAAGAGCAAATTGGCTGCAGATTCAATCAGAATACACTGAGGCCAGAAAACGACTTCGCCATGCAATAAATAGAAGTAAAGCAGACTGCTGGCAGACAATCATTGAGGAAGTAAATATTGATACATGGGGTCGAGGGTATAAGATCGTGACCGGAAAACTCCAGGTATCATGTGGACGGGTACCAATGAGTGAAGAAAGAATGGATCTCATTGTTGATGGGCTCTTCCCAACACACCCTCCCAGGAACAGTAATTATGCACCAGAGGATGTAATAGATTCCCTCTTATTCTCTGAAAGCGAATTAAAGAAAGCGATTGGAGCTTTAAAAAACAAGAAAACACCAGGACCAGATCGCATACCCTCAGAGGTGTTAAAAATAGCAACAGAAGTCTGTCCAAGGCTACTATTACGAATGTACAATTCTTGCCTTAGAGAAGGGATCTTTAGCAATAGATGGAAAAAAGCTCGCCTGGTGCTTTTAGACAAAGGAAAGGGTGATCCAAACTCTCCATCCTCTTGGAGGCCTCTTTGTATGTTGGATACTGCTGGAAAAGGTTATGAGAAGCTTCTCCTGCTTCGCCTGCAATAGCGGCGTCAGGAGACTTATCCCCCAGACAGTATGGATTCCGAAAGGGTCGGTCCACTGCTCATGCACTGGCAGATGTAGTGAACACCTTGAAAAAAACTCAGGAAGGTAGTAGATATACTAGGAATCTGGCAATGCTAGTGACCCTGGATGTGAAAAATGCCTTCAATTCTGCAAGATGGACTGATATGTTAGAGTCTCTGGATACCACCTTTAAAATACCAAGATACTTACTAGCAGTTATGGACAGCTATCTTAAAAACCGAACACTGGTTTATGAGACGGCTCAAGGGGAAAGGGAGAAAGAAATCACCGCAGGAGCAGCCCAGGGTTCAGTTCTGGGCCCACAACTATGGAACGCGTCATACGATAGTGTTCTACGTCTGGAAATGCCAGAAGACTGCTATCTTGTCGGATATGCAGATGGTTGCGGCAGTTATCCTGGCTAGAACCACGGAATTGGCACAGTATAAACTGAATCAAGTAATGGTAAAGATCACTAGATGGATGGAAGACCATATGTTGACATTAGCAGCAGCTAAAACCGAAGTAGTTGTGTTCACTCGAAAACGGATCCCTACCATAATCCCAATACAAATAGGGAGTACAGAAGTCACCAGCAAACCAACAGTAAACTACCTGGGAATCGCATTAGATACTAAAATTACATTCTGGGAGCAAATAAAGAAATCAGCAGACAAGGCATCAAAGAAAACAACTGCTCTTAGTCATCTCATGAGAAATGTCAATGGGCCGAGACCATGTAAGCGTCGTCTCATGATGACCGTTGTACAATCAATACTCTTGTACGGTGCGGAGGTATGGGCAGATGCCCTAAACATTGCCTACTATCGCAAGAGAATTATTGCAGTTCAACGAAGAGGAGCGCTGAGGATTGCATGTGCCTACAGAACAGTGTCAGAGCCAGCCATACTCGTACTTACAAGCAGCATCCCAATCCATCTATTGGCTGCAGAACGCAAACGAATCTTTGATAGAAGAGAGGAAGGAGAAAGAGCTCATTTAGCCGCTGAAGAGAGAGAATATACAATGGCAAGATGGCAGGAAATGTGGACTTTAGAGCAGAGAGGGAGATGGACTGCACGCTTGATTCCTCAGATCAAGGTATGGCTAGATAGAAAACATGGAGAAGTAAACTTTTTCCTGACTCAGTTCCTTTCTGGGCTTGGGCTGTTTTACGCATATCTCTATAAAATGGGAAAAGTAGACTCCCCAATATGTCCATACTGCCAGGAAATGGACGATGATGTGCTCCATACTTTCTTTGTATGCAAGCGATGGGCTACAGAAAGAAGAGGGCTACAGGATGCTCTGGAATTATCACCTCAAGACGTGACACCGGAGGTGGTAGTAGCCAAAATGATGGAACGAGAGCAAAAATGGAATTTTGTAGCTGCCTACGTTGAAGACATCCTCCAGAAAAAGATCATCTTGGAACGGGAGAGACAGAGGAGGAGGGAGCACATGGACCGAGAGGACTGAAGAAATTTCTCAAGGACTCAGCCTGAAGTAATGTGTTAAACAGTTCCAGGCTGAGTTCCAACGTGGGAAAAGGAAGGTGAGGTTTTAGTGTGTTTGAATCATACATAACCCGGAGTGCGGTCCCTTTTGGGTATCTTACGAGATCCGATAACCACCTTAGGATCTTAAAGATTTCCTCACCTGCCTACGTAAAAAAAAAAAAAAAAAAACACTGAGACCTCGCCTGTGCTACCGAGGAACTTACCACAGAGACAGCCAAGTTTTGTCGTGCCTTCCTCACTCTAGACTCGAAATCAGCTGAGGTAGGAGTTGACCCAGACCCTGAAGGATCTAATCCTTACACTGCACTCTGTAGCCAGCTCAGATCTACCTACGAGCCCACAGATGGCACAGACCTCATTAAATTACTCTCCACATTCTTTTTAGTAGAAGTTACTCCTTTTGCAAAGAAAGCGGATGTCTGCACAGAATACAACCTACAGGCACCGGCATCTCTCCTCTGCCAGTGGTTCCGTCGAAGTCCTCCTTGACTTAGTTCACCTCATAGTCACCTCTTCTGCCAAATTGGATATCACGTTTGAGAAGGGAGAAGAAGTATGGATCAAGAAAGAGTTAGGAGAAGGTTGGAAACCAGGGGTAGTGAAGAAGAGGAACGGACCGTATTTATATGAGGTACAGACATAGGGCTTCATTAAGAAGAAGCACGCCGATCAATTGAGACGAAGCTGTCGACGAAGAAGGGGAAAAATGTAGGATTGTGAAGAACACTATGGAAGCGGGAGACTAGTTACATATAACGTTGTCACGATTATTATAAACAAATAAAGTTAGTTTTGTTCTTGAATTCAAACCGACGACTACGAATCCTTTAGAGGGCAAAGACCCTTGTGAGGCTGCTAGTTACAGACCCATCTCCCTTACTTGCTGCATGAGCAAGATCCTGGAAGCTATGGTCAACTACCGCCTGGTATGGTTTCTTGAGAGCAACTGCCTCATCAGCCAATATCAGGCTGGTTTTCGTAAACGCTTCTCAGCAGTTGACCAACTCTCAGCTTTTGAGAGTTATATCCAGGACGCCTTCTTGGTCAGGGAACATGCCATTGGAGTGTTCTTTGATCTTGCTAAAGCCTATGACACCACCTGGCGTCATAACATCTTGCAACGGCTGCAGCAGTGGGGAGTGGAAGGGCCCATGCTGGGCTTCCTCCGCAGCTTTCTTTCCCACCGAAAATTCAGGATGCGCCTTGGGAATGTCATCTCCGATCTCCACCCTCAGGAGAATGGCATCCCTCAGGGCTTTGTGCTTAGTTGCACCCTGTTTATGGTCGCTATAAATGGCCTTGCTGATAGCATCCCAGAGGATATTCATCCCTTACTGTATGTGGATGACTTAATTATCCTCCTGTGAGGTGATAATCAGAGAAATGTGAGTGAAACATTGCTTCCACTGAGCTTTACAACGAACTGTGATATTCTGATCTATGATATATTTATTTATTTATGTACGTCTAGTCATACCTTTATTTAACTAAGATGTATAATATTTATCATTATATATTTATCGATAATATTTATGTATTTGTAAGGATCATCTAGTCGCAGTTCAGTTTTTATTACGGGGTATTTTATCCGATGAAGGGGTTACAAAGCGGTCATCGCTGTATCCCTTGAGGCAGAGTGCGGCGATGCCTCGTTTTGTTGGTTATTATTATTATTTGACCCCTCTGATCTGCCAGTGGAGTCCGTGATGGCACTCCGTTTAGTGACGGACAGTCAGCATGGCTCCCCTTAGATTCGTGCCCGTTGCAGTGTTCTTTTGACACCCACCTTTTTGATTGCCGCTAATGACCCTTCTGGTTGAGACGCAGCTTAAATTCTAAAAAAATATTTAAAAAAATGTAACACGCAGTTTTTTCAATTTTCGTTGTTTAAAGATGCAACGAAAAATCTGAAAAAAAAAAATTTAATTTTCTCACTATTCCTCTTTAAAATGTCACCATGGCGGTCATTATACATTGAAAATTGGCGCTTTTGGTTTATTATTTTCAATAATGAACCTTTGTAATCGACCAAGAAATTTTTTTTTTCAACACCCAAAAAAAAAAAACCGCGTGATTCCTCTATTTTCTCGCGCTTACACACACAGCCAATATATTCTACCTACAAACATCGACTGGCTTCTTGAAATATTCACTCTTCAGGAGCAGTTCAGAAACAGGTGGACAAGGTTCCTCAATCAGCCACTATACTGGGTAGGAGTTGACACTCCTTCTGTTCTCATGCCAGGAAAGTCACCTATTACAGGTTGTTCAGGTCTCACACACAAGGGTGGGGCACACAAAGCCAACACCTTCTACCTACAATCACCGACGGGCTTCTTGAAATATCCACTCTTCAGGAGCAGTTCAGAAACAGGTGGACAAGGTTCCTCAATCAGCCATTAGAGTTGGTAAGAGTTGACACCTCTTCTGTTCTCATGCCAGGAAAGTACACACACACAGCCAACTTTCTACCTACAATCACCAACGGGCTTCTTGAAATATCCACTCTTCAGGAGCAGGTCAGAAACAGGTGGACAAGGTTGCTCAATCAACCACTGGAGAGGGTAGGAATCAACACCTCTTCTGTTCTCATGCCAAGAAAGTCACCTGTTACAGGTTGGTCTGGGAGGGTGGGAAGTGGGGCACACACACAGCAAAGCGAGCCAGAGCGGCTAGTTATTTATAAGAATGAAACCCTGTATGTGAGTCTGTGTAGCTTTCACGGCCGAAGGGATCCGAATGGGTTTTTTTTAACGTGACCGGAAATCTCAAAACATGGGCTATTTAAAAAATTTCTAATCTCACCCGAACCATAGACTGGTGGGCGGGAGGGGGGTGGGAGCCCCTTTTAATGCGCGTTTTTTTCCCGAGCGCCCGATCTTCTAGCCACTGCCACATCAAAATTTGATCGAGACCACTTCGTGTGTCATCAACAAAGTTGCGTTTCAGGACCCGTAGAACACGATGGTGCCGTCAAAATCGCTGAAAGATGCTATCTTCTCGTTAGCAACGATGGTTTTTAAACCTTAATCCGTTGAAACGTAGATGCTCTGAACTTTGCCTTTGGAACCTCTTGAAGGAAGGAACTTCTCCGTTTGAAAGACATTTCAACAGAATAATAGACAGGGAAAAGGAGAGCCCTTCTAAGCAGATAAAATAATGACCTATCTTCATTAAATCCAATGAACTTTTCGCATCAAATTATTACACAGCAATAAATAATGGCCTATCTTTATCAAATCTAATAAACTTTTCGTGGTTCCACATAGTTTTATAAGATTTAATTTGTTTGTTTTAATTTCCAAAAAAAAAAAAAAAAAGTCTGCCAAGTTGGGTGGGCAGTATAACTTCCAGACATATTTTAACATGGGCCGTAGGTCTCGATGGTATCCCACTATATTCCATTGCATCTATACATCCCATACCGAGCGAGCGAAGCGAGCAACATTCCCTCCAAACGTCGGATTTCAACGAGGTTTTTACTACTCATTACAGCCTTACCGAGCGAGCGAACTAGCAACATTCCCCACACACGTCGGATTTCAACAAGGTTTTTCCTAAACATAAACAGCCATACCGAGCGAGCGAAGCGAGCAACATTCTCTACACACGTTAAACGTACCCTTCGTGATCTACCGTTTGGGAGCGAGGCGACCAACATCCCCTACATGTTTCAATTGTAATACGCTATTTTCCATTCTAGCATGTAAAGACATTATTAGATACTAATATATTTTTCATTCAATCGTTTCGACTCGTAATTTGTTCTTCAACTAATTCTATAGGTATGTCCATGTTACAATGCGTAAGGAAGCTATACTATCCACCCTACTTTTTTTTTTTTTTTCTTTTTTTTTTCATTTTAGGATATTATTCTAGAGAATCGAGAGAAACCACCTGGATTGCTGGTGGTGCTGCTGGTCCTTTTGTTCCCCCGAAGAGTTAAACCATTGGCAGAAGAAAAGTCAACATTAGTGTGAATGAGAACATGGAAGTAGTAGGTACGCATTTAAATAATGTACTAACTATGGTACAGAGGTTGCAGAACAAAGTGCAGGTAGTTGCTATAATGAAAGCCTCAGTGATTCCAGCCGTAAATTCTAAGGCATACATGGACCAGTATGTCAATGGAGTATCGATGGGATAGGGACTCCAAACAGGAAGTGGGAGATGCTTATTGATTGGAACACCTCCTGCAACCACCGATGAGTATTCACCTGAGGGGAAACAACCAAAGAATTGAACACTGTAGGTATATTAGGTACCAATGAATTCCTAATTGCATATAATATTTAGAGTACATGATTATTTTGTATTCAATATTAGGTTGAATATTGTTAATCGAAGTATAATGATATTATAGTACCTATTTATATTTTTGGGGTTGGTTGTGTAATATAGGTTTGATGTGTTACTATAATATAATAACACATCAAACTTACAGCACATCAAATAGATGTAACACTTTGTAGAATACATAAAGTACTAGCCGCTCCGGCTCGCTACGCTCGCCTCCACGTCCAGCCGGGGGGCAAGCCCCCCGGACCCCCCATTAAGTTGCTCGCTTCGCTCGCAACGTGTGGCATGTAGGGAATATTGCTCGCTTCGCTCGCAAAGTCTGGCATGTAGGATATGTTGCTCGCTTCGCTCGCAAAGTCTGGCATGTAGAAAATGTTGCTCGCTTCGCTCGCAAAGTATGGCATTTAGGGGATGTTGCTCGGTTCGCTCGCAAACGGTAGATCTCTAAGGGTAGGTTTAACTTCTGTAGGAGATGCTGCTCGCTTCGCTCGCAAACGGTAGATCTCTAAGGGTAGGCTTAACTTCTGTAGGGGATGCTGCTCGCTTCGCTCGCTTGAGGAAGTTATACTGACCACCCAACTTGGCAGACGTTTTTTTCAGTTGGGAATTATTACAAACAAATTAAATCTTATAAAACTACGTGGAACCACGAAAAGTTTATTCGGGGATGTTGCTCGCTTCGCTCGCAAGGTATACCTGTATATGTGTAGGACAAAGTCCGTATTTATTATTTGAAATGGCTCTCGCTTCGCTCGCAAGGTAGGTACCTATGTAGGCATACCTGCTCGCCTCGCAATGTTGTGACATCGAACCCTTCACGTCAATTCTTGAGCCTTCTCTCGTCCACGGCAGAATCATTTTAATCGCTTTGCTCGCTTCTGCTCGCAATTTGACCGAGTTCTCGTCACTTTTTTCGATATCCGATTTCGGATTCAGATTCGGCGGACCCAAAGCTGTATTTCGAAAACCGTTCCGAAAAACGTACCTTATGGGTATATTTTAATCGGAAAAAACCAAGTTTTTCGGCGGACTTTTCGAGAAAACGGGTCCGTACTCCTGCATTTTTTTGACGCATTTCCCGATACTTTTTCGCGATCCGATCGCGCCGTCGTCTTCTTCGTAGAAAAACCTACCAAACCGGTATTTTTCCGGAATTTTCGACGGCCGTTTAGATAGAGGATGCGGGGAAGTCCAAAAAGCGCACATTAATTCTTACTTCGACCCGCCCTACGGCCCATGGTTCGGCTGGGATTAGAAAATGTGAAATTCGCTCGCTCCCCCTATCGGAAAATCTCAAGAAGATACTCGTACACTACTCAGCCGTTTGGCCGTGCATAGACACGACAAACAAACAAACAGACAGACAAACGGAGTTTCATTCTTATAAATAGTATAGATATACAGCAGGATATAATGATAGGTATGGAAACCAGAAGTTTGGTTTCATATGCCACTCTGCAATTAATATTCCGGTAACAACGACGCCGCTAATATACTTGACGATATTCCGCATATAGATATAACATAAAAATAAAGGCTTTTTAAGAAACGACGCTGAGAGAGCCGAATTTTCTCCTGTTCACCCTAGGAAGATGAAATTTGATAGGGAGACTCTCTGGGTCATTAATAGGCGATTTAAATGATGGGCTCTTTCCTGATCAGCTGAGTGACTAAATTCTTTAGTTCACCCTAGGAAGTTGAAATTTGATAGGGAGACTCTCTGGGTCATTAAGAGACTATTGAAATGATGGGCTCTTTCATGATCAGCTGAGTGAGCTAAATTTTCTCCTGCTCACCCTATGAAGTTGGGATTTGATGGGGAGACTCTTTGGGTCATTAAGATACGATTGAAATCAGAGAATTCAGCTCACAGGATTCATTTTCAGAGAATTTAGCTCACTCATCATTCTGAGAATCAGCATACAGCGAGTCAGAAAAAAATGTTCAGCATACAGCTAATCAGCATGTTCTGTTTTTATAATATCGGACTCAGTCACTGAATTGTGACATCCGGGAGCTGCAGGGAGGCGAAGCCCCCTGCCGAGGCGCAAAGCGCCAAGTTTATCATATTGGCGAATATTTGTGGAAAATGGCTGAAAAATTTTCAAATTTAAATTTTCAACTATTCTCCTAATCGAAATCCGTTCTGAGGCATTCTGAAACCAATCCATTTCTTTGTTTCTATTACAAATCACCCAGTTTGGTCGTATTTTACAACTATATATATCTCTATCTCTATCTCTATTATTAATAAGAATGAAACTCCGTCTGTCTGTCTGTCTGTCGTGTCTATGCACGGCCAAACGGCTGAGTGGGGGGAGTGTACGAGTGGGGGGATCTTCTTGAGATTTTCCAAAAGTGGGAGCGAGCGAATTTAAAATTGTTTAATCCCACCCGAACCATGGGCCGTAGGGCGGGAGGGGGGTCGAAGTAAGAATTAATGTGCGCTTTTTGGACTTCCCCGCTTCCCCTACCCCTCTAAACGGCCGTTGACAATTCCGGAAAAATACGGGTTTCGTAGATTTTTGAACGAGGAAGACGACGGCGCGATCGGATCGCGAAAAAAGTATCGGAAATGCGTCAAAAAAATGCGAGAGTACGGACCCGTTTTCTCGAAAAGTCCGCCGAAAAAACTTGGTTTTTTCCGATTAAAATATACCCCATAAAGGTACGTTTTTCGGAACGGTTTTCGCGGGCGAAATACAGCTTTGGGTCCGCCGAATCTGAATCCGAAATCGGATATCGAAAAAAGTCATGTTAAGTTGGTCAAATCGCGAGCGGAAGCGAGGAGAAGCGTTTAACATCAGAAATTAATTTTGCGGTGTTCGCGAGAAGGCTCTGGGAAGACAGAGGTCTTTGGGGTTCGATAACTCAGGTACAGGTTTCGGTGTTTGGGTGTTGCGAGCAGGTACCTTGCGAGCGAAGCGAGAGCCATTTCAACAGAATAAATTCGGATTTTTTCCTACAAATATACAGCAATACCTTGCGAGCGAAGCGAGCAACATCCCCGAATAAACTTTTTGTGGTTCCACGTAGTTTTATAAGATTTGATTTGTTTGTAAGAATTCCCAACTGAAAAAAACGTCTGCCAAGTTGGGTGGGCAGTATAACTTCCTCAAGGATATACAGGTATACCTTGCGAGCGAAGCGAGCAACATCCCCTAATAAACTTTTCGTGGTTCCACGTAGTTTTATAAGATTTAATTTGTTTGTAAGAATTTCCTACAGAAAAAAACGTCTGCCAAGTTGGGTGGGCAGTATAACTTCCTCAAGCGAGCGGAGCGAGCAACATCCCCTACAGAAGTTAAAACTACCCTTAGAGATGTACCGTTTGCGAGCGAAGCGAGCAACATCCCCTACACGTTGCAATTGTAATACATCGCATGTATACAGCCACACTTTGCGAGCGAAGCGAGCAACATTCCCTACATGCCACACTTTGCGAGCGAAGCGAGCAACATTCCCTACATGCCACTCTTTGCGAGCGAAGCGAGCAACATTCCCTACATGCCACACTTTGCGAGCGAAGCGAGCAATATTCCCTACATGCCACACTTTGCGAGCGAAGCGAGCAATTTAATGGGGGGTCCGGGGGGCTTGCCCCCCGGCTGGACGTGGAGGCGAGCGTAGCGAGCCGGAGCGGCTAGTTATTAATAAGAATGAAACTCCGTCTGTCTGTCTGTCGTGTCTATGCACGGCCAAACGGCTGAGTGGGGGGAGTGTACGAGTGGGGGGATCTTCTTGAGATTTTCCAAAAGTGGGAGCGAGCGAATTTAAAATTGTTTAATCCCACCCGAACCATGGGCCGTAGGGCGGGAGGGGGGTCGAAGTAGGAATTAATGTGCGCTTTTTGGACTTCCCCGCTTCCCCTACCCCTCTAAACGGCCGTTGACAATTCCGGAAAAATACGGGTTTCGTAGGTTTTTGAACGAGGAAGACGACGGAGCGATCGAATCGCGAAAAAAATATCGGGAAATGCGTTAAAAAAATGCGAGAATACGGACCCGTTTTCTCGAAAAGTCGGCCGAAAAACTTGGTTTTTTAAATTAAAATATACCCCATAAAGGTACGTTTTTCGGAACGGTTTTCGCGGGCGAAATACAGCTTTAGGTCCGCCGAATCTGAATCCGAAATCGGATATCGAAAAAAGTGACGTTAAGTCGGTCAAATCGCGAGCGGAAGCGAGAAGAAGCGTTTAACATCAGAAATTAATTTTGCCGTGTTCGCGAGAAGGCTCTATGAAGACGTCAAGGGGTTTGTCAGGTATTTCACAATGTTACCTGCAGGCCTATTTCAAAAGAATAAATACGGGTTTTTTCCTACCTATATACAGGTATACCTTGCGAGCGAAGCGAGCAACATCCCCGAATAATCTTTTTGTGGTTCCACGTAGTTTTATAAGATTTAATTTGTTTGTAAGAATTTCCAACAGAAAAAAACGTCTGCCAAGTTGGGTGGGCAGTATAACTCCCTCAAGCGAGCGAAGCGAGCAGCATCCCCTACAGAAGTTAAACCTACCCTTAGAGATCTACCGTTTTCTCGAAAAGTCCGCCGAAAAACTTGGTTTTTTAAATTAAAATATACCCCATAAAGGTACGTTTTCCGGAACGGTTTTCGCGGGCGAAATAAAGGTTTGATCCCGCCGAATCTGAATCCGAAATCGGATATCAAAAAAAGTGACGGAAAGTAGGTCAAATTGCGAGCGGAATTGCGAGGGAAGCGTTTAATATGACGTTTTTGATCGAGCCGAGCCGCCCGTTGCACAACGTTGCTTAGCAGAAGGGACTCGACTTCTACGCAATACCTTGCGAGCGAACGAGAGCCATTTCAAATAATAAATACGGACTTTGTCCTACACATATACAGGTATACCTTGCGAGCGAAGCGAGCAACATCCCCGAATAAACTTTTCGTGGTTCCACATAGTTTTATAAGATTTAATTTGTTTGTAAGAATTCCCAACTGAAAAAAACGTCTGCCAAGTTGGGTGGGCAGTATAACTTCCTCAAGCGAGCGAAGCGAGCAGCATCCCTTACAGAAGTTAAACCTACCCTTAGGGATTTATCGTTTGCGAGCCACACCTTGCGAGCGAAGCGAGCAACATTCCCTACATGCTACATTTTGCGAGCGAAGCGAGCAATTTAATGGGGGGTCCGGGGGGCTTGCCCCCCGGCTGGACGTGGAGGCGAGCGTAGCGAGCCGGAGCGGCTAGTAATATATATAATCATTTGTGATTCCAGACGATAACTCTCCTTAGGATTTTGATAAAAATTCCGTTCTTGCGCCAAAAAATCTAGTTTTCCAAACGAAAAAATGAGTTCGTTGGGCCAACACTTTTCAAATACCTACATTAAATTGGACAAATTTCCTAAAAAATCATTAACAATGGCCTGAAACGACTGAAAAACATTAAATGAAAATTTTTTAGCAAAATAGTAGTCACAAAAAGTTAATCAACTACCCACTGGACACTATAAAACTTATGGAAAAAAAAAGAGCACAATTGTACTTCAATTTAATTATATTTTGCTGAAAAATCGATTAAGATACTGAAAAATTGCAGAAAAACCAAAATTTGTGTTGAATCGTAGAATATTATTTAGTACGAGTGTATTTATTTACGAATGAAGGGGTCTTCTGGGGCTGGAAGAGATTCAGAGCGTTTTGGGTTTCGGGGTCGGGGAAAAAAATGGCCCTTTGGTGAGATGAGATCTGTTTCTGGTGAAACGATGTTTCTTGTTATGTCACGCCAAACTCAAGTTTAATATGGCACTTTGAGTATGACCCATGCTTACTGTAAACATGTAAATTGATGAAAAAAAAAAAAAAAAAATTAGTGTTCTGAGGCATAGCGCTTTAAATTTGAACTACTACGTAGCCTAATTTTCGGTACCAACCTATCCTTTCATAATCTTCGCTCCCTAGGAACTATCCTATATAAATACTGTATCAAAAGCTGCTTACCTTTGAGAGCCTTTGGCAATGGCGGAACGACACAAGTCCATGTTGTCAATACCATGGTCAGCAGAATATTCCTTTTAGCGGTTTTCTTACATTTCATGTCACACTCATCGACTATAGCTTGCTCATCAGCATCCAATGGTTTCTCATAAGTGAAAAATCCTTTGCCAACAGTTTCAAACAAACGGTCCAAATGGTTTCTTTTGTACATCACACTATGACCAACTAAAAAAAATATGATAGTTAGGAGGCCGTAGCAAATGTTGTATGAGACCAACTCCATGTCATTGTAGACGAAACCGTAGTAGGCAGATATTATGTACGCGAGAATGAACCACAAATATGCCACGTGAATGCAGTTGAGGTGAAACCCAAAAATATAGTACCGAAAGCCTCTGAAACAAAGTGTGTAGATAATATTAAAAACATATTTAGGAACGCATTAGGAGCAAAAACATTCTAGTCTTGCAGCACGGCCAGATGAACAAATTTTCATAATATCATTCTAATTAAATTTATGTGGAATTGATTTGTTATTTAAGCACTATAGGCTTCATGAGACTCAAGGTGGAATCACTAATTTCTTATCTTCAAGAGGTATTTATTGGCACATGATCCCACCTAAAGCCCCACACTTTGGAGGCTTGTGATATGCAGGTGTGAAATATGCAAAAACCATCCTGCACAAGGTTTCTGGAGAAGTACCCTTAACCTTCGAAAAGCTCAGTACCCTGTTTGAAAGAATCGAAGCCATAATGAATTCCAGACCAATTTGCCCCCTTTCAAATGATCCAAAAGACCTACTCCTGTTCATTTCATTATGGGCCGACCATTCATAGCCAGGCCAGAGACGGATCTTGTTCCGTTGCCAGAAAACAGACTTAACAGATGGAAAATTGTGCAGCAGAGAATCCAAAACTTTTGGAGAAGATGCACCTGCAGCAACGATCCAAATGGACAAAGGAGCAATCCAACATCGAATTAGGAGACCTAGACATAATTGCTGAGCCCAACAGTCCCACTCTTCATTGGCCTTTAGGAAGAGTATCACGTACACATCCAGGAAAGGATGGAGTAATCCGAGTTTTTGATGTGATTACTTCCAGTGGATCCTATTCTCATCCAGTGACCAAACTAATATCTCTTCGCCCAGTTACCGATCCTGAACCAACAGCCAATTCTCACTCCTTCCAATGATTTTTGTTGTTGTCTTTTTGAAACAAATTGTAAACCATTATTGACCGAGAAAAGTTTTAAAATCCGCATATGTATTATCCGGCACCCCCTTAAAGTACTTACTCATAAATTAGCTATTAGGACCAAACTACTGAGATCAACCCCCACTCCCTCTCCGTAAACACCCCCCATATTTCTGGTATTAGTCTGAAAGAACGTTCAGACTAATCCAATTTCATTCGTCCGGACATCAGATCACCAGTTCGTTCGGTGATGACCAAATTATTCCATTTAACCACCACCTCCACCCATCACTTTTTTTCCTTACCACAAACACCTCTCCCTATGGTTGAGGCTAGAAGAAATTTTAATAGCCTGCGGTTGAGGTTGACGTAATCTTATTATATATTCGCCCAATCAGTTCCCAAGTTTGTTCAGTGATGTCAAAGATACCCCTTCCCAAACCCCCTCCCCCAAAAACACCCCTGTGGGTCGGAATTGAATATTTCTTAAGTCGGCAGTGGTTTTTTAGTGTTATCCAAACATATTTTATCAATCAAGTCCTCAGTTTATTTAGTGATTTTCAAGATACCCCCACTCCACCCACATCCCTCTCTCAAAATACCCCTCTCTCCAAATGGCTCAGATTTAAAAATTTCAAGTAGTTTGTGATTCAAGTTAGAGTATTCCAAACAAATTTATTGGTACTTATGTATTATACCGACCACACCCAATAAGGAACACTTAAATAGATTTTATAGAAACGAACGTTACATCATGAAAAACAACTCTTCAATTACCGAATTACAAAGATTATCAATTGATAACGGGTTTATATTAATTAAACAATTACAAACTTACTACGATTACAATTACTTACTACGACTACAATTATCAATTGTTTTTCATGATATAATGTTCGTTTCTATAAAATATCTATTTCAGTGTTCCTTATAGGGTGTGGTCGGTATCATACATAAGTACCAATTTATTTCATCAGGTCCTCAGTTTATTCAGTTATGTCCAAGATACCTGATTTCACCCCTTCCCCCACCTCCCTCCACCAAGAAAACATGGGTCAGATTTGAAAATTTTCAAGTAGCCTGTGATTTGAGTTAGTGTAATTCAAACATATTTTAGCAATCAGGTCCCCAGTTTATTCAGTGATGTCCATGATACCTCATCTCCCCCCGAAAAACACCCCCTAATCAGCTCCAGTTTATTAATTGATGTTCAAGATAGCCCCATTCCCCCCCCCCCCTCCACCCATTTGAAAATTTCAAGTACCTAGTCTGCGATTCAACCCGAACGTATTTCAACAATCACATCTCCAGTTTATTTACTGATGTCCATGATACCCCATTTCACCCCCCTCCTCTCCCAAAACACCTCCTATGGGTCAGACTGGGAAAATTTCAAGTAGCATGCGGTTCAAGTTAGAGTAATCCAAATATTCCCCCACTCAGATACCCGGTTTGTTTAGTGATGACAAAGATAACCCCCCCCCCCCTCCCATAACACACCCCCTCTTGCTCACATTTTAAAAACTTCAAATAGCCTATGATTCAAGTTGGGCTGATACAGACATTTTCCCCCACTCATATCAGTTGTCCCTGTTTCTGGCCCACTGTGCTCATTGCGAAGGGCAACTGGAGCGCGGAAGGATCGTCAAAAATACGGATCGCCCTTGGAGCACGCTCAGAGCGTCTTGATAAAAAATTTCGGCGTATAAGCTCTGCTCCGAGCACGCTCGGAGTGGTGTGCGGAGCGCTGCACAGTGGTTCAGAAACCCCCTTTTCCTTGCCAAAATCAAAAAGTCGAAAGTCTTTGGGAGGAGTAGTTTTATATCCGGAGCTGGTTTAGAGGTTGTTGGAGAGCCAGTGAATCTTGCGATTGTGCGATAATGGGATATTAGTTGGTTTATACAAGTGGTCATTAGTGCATATGAGGCTGTCTGGGCTACCTCGTGATTTTTTTTATCTTGAAGTTGACATTATGGCCAACGTTTCGCAAGGTTGGTTGAATTTTGTGTTTTAATTAATCAACTAGAAATATTTTAATTTTACTATGCTCATTTTTGATTTCGAAAAGCAATTTCTAGCGGGGTCCACTGCGGATCACGACGAATTTGGTGCTTAATTGTTCTCAAATATGTGTAGAATGAGATTTAATAGTAATTAGCTGCTACTAATTGCTACCCAGACGTTCAGATCATTAAATATCCCGAGATTTGTAAGCAAAAGTTTAAGAAAAAATCGATTTTAGGTGGACATAATTATTTTGTAGAAGTTGAAAGAATTTTGAAAAGTTATATAGGGGAAGATATTTTACATTGAATGAGACTTCTTTTCCTTCTTACTCTTTTCCTCGATTTTCGGCGATTTTTCAAATTTCTCGAGACTTACCACTCACCACCCACTTCTATGGAAATCCTCAACAAGTGAGTGGTAGATCACGATAACTTCGAAAAATCGCCAAAAATCTGAGAAACAAGTTAGAGAGCTGGCGATGGTCTCATTATCTCATGATCACCACATTTTTTCCTCTACAACTTTTTTCAGCTTAAAAAAATGTTAGGTCAGTTCCAAAGGTCAAAGAGTGAGAAAAATTGTCAAAAATATATTTCTTGGGCCGAAGAAGTTATTTTAGGTATAGGGGGTATATTCAGAATCAGCTCGAAAATTTCTATAATAATAGGTAATAAAATAATGTTTTTCTCCTAGAATTGGTTTTCGGCCCACTGTGCGCTGGTGTGGACGCAGCTGGTCACGCTAGACCAGATTCTGGGCACGCGCGGTCCTCCTCGGTTGCCCTTTTTGCATTCTGTCAGTCTGTTTGGCACGGCCAAACGGCTGAGTGGGGGGATTCTACGAGTGGGGGGATTCTACAACCGGGGGGACTCTACGAGTGGGGGGATCTTCTTGAATTTCTACAAAAGGAGGCATACGCGATTTTAAAATGTTCTCTTCCCACCACAACCATGGGCTGGTGGCCGGGAGGGGAGTGGGAGCCCCTTTTAATGCGATCTTCCATCCCTGTTACATTAAACTTTGATTGAGAGCACTTCGTCCCTTAGGCCCAGTAAAGTCCACGGTTTTTGCTCGGGATGGTCATAAAATGTTTTTTGGTGTTCCAATTTGGTTTCTCTCGAGTTTCGAGACATGAAATTGTGTTTTCCGATGGTAGTGAAAGAAACTGTAGACGAAAACGTTGGTTTTCGAGCTAAAGCTCTACCTATTCAGTCGAAACTTATGACTCTGAACTTTTTATTAGAACCTCTTGCTTTGAATGCGGAAGGTCTCGTGTTTGAAAGACACTTCATATAGAAAAATAGATGTGGAAAAGGATAGCCCTTCTACGAAGATAAAATAATGGCCGATCTTTATTAACCCCAATAACTTTTCCGTGGTTCCACATAGTTTTATAAGATTTAATTTGTTTGATAGTTAATTCCAACAGAAAAAACGTTTGCCAAGTTGGGTAGGCAGTATAATTTCCTCACATATGTTAACATGGACGTGTAGAATTAGTTGAGGAATTGAAATGTTCTTAAAACTTAACTTTTCGTGAATCCACATACTCTTTAGGGGGTATCCCCTTCTACGGAGATAAATGGCCTGCCTTTATTAAACCTAATAATCTTTTCGTGGTCCCACATAGAAAATGCAGCAAATTATTACACGGATATTTATTATTTTCGTTTTGCCCCTTTGATAAGATTTTTTTTTTTTTTTTTTTTTTTCATACCCTTGGGACTGTAAGCAATTTTCAAATTTTCCACCCCCACCCGAACCATGGGCTGTAGATCTCGATGGTGTGGGGACTATATCCCATCGCATCTCTGCATGCCACACCGAGCGAGCGAAGCGAGCAATATCCCCTGCACACATCCCCTACACAGGGATATCAACGGGTTTTTTCCTACGGACTCGGGATGGACTATAGGTCGCATCTATACATCACACATTGAGCAATTGAAGGGAGGAAGAAAGCCCACCCCGAGCGAGAGATGCGAGCAACATCCCCTTCATATTTCAAATCAACCGATTTATCCACCCTTAGTGATCTACCGTCTCCAATTTCTACACGTCCCACTCAACAGTCGAAGACCATCGCATCTATACAGCCATACCGAGCGAGCAAAGCGAGCGAGAAAACTAGGCTGGTAACTCATGAGACTGAATAAGATCGATTCGAAACAGCAAGATATCAGCCTAATTTTGCAAGCGTCAGTCGCGTTGCGTTTCACATTTGCGTTGATTTTAATTTTAAGGCACCGAGGATCTAGGGCCAACTAGGGGCCATATGTGATTTTGTTCCACAACCATTATATTGAGCATACAAAATAAATTTAAAAAAACGGACGGTAGACCCAGTAAAAAGGAGCATTGGCAATAGTGAGCAGTGAAAGTGGTCGAGAAATCTCAGCAAATCCCCTGACCAACTTCCGGTAGTAAGAACACACTCCCAGAAAGGTGTGAACGTCCCTCTTACACTTTGGAGTTGGGCAGTCTTTGACAGCTCTGGTCAGCTGGATCAGTGCTTATTCGTCTCCTTGAGATGATATGGACAAGGTATTTGATTTCCCATAAAAAAAAATTAAAAAAACGGAGGTAGACCTACGGTTCTACAGTCAGATCATTTAATAATGATTCTTTACACACTACCAGTTCATTATGGTTACTTAGCAATATTATTTTATAACTTAGAGTAATAAATCAGCTTTCCTTGACACTACAGAGGCTTTGGGATCATGAGATGTTAAAAATAGGGATAAAATGAGAGCATTCAAAAAAGTGGCGAACTATTTTCCTGCTATCAAAACTAAGGGAGTTACACTTCCCTAGTTGTACGTGAAAATCAACACCGTGACGAGACGCTCGTGACGTGACGAAAACAAATGGAAACGTCCTGTTAATCATTATTAAATGATAAAACAAAGCTTCCGCTGCCTTGCAGACTTGGAAACTACAATTACAAGACTTGCAGCTAGTATTACAATTCGATTCCCTCAAAACCTTTTGGTTCGTAAATGGTCCTTTTTCAAGAAAACTCAGGATTTATTTGGAGAAAGCCACGTTTTTTAATCATTATAACATTATTTCTCCCCTTATTAGCAAAGTTAAAATTTACTGTACATTTAGAAACATTAGCTGAAGTACAGGCAGTGTTTCCCACCACCGGCTAGTAGACAAGAAATAGGTACAAAGATAGATGGACAACAGGCAGATAGACACTGAACCGAAATTGTTCAGCAAGCTCTGAAATGCAACACGGAAGCGAAACATTTTCAAGTTGAGTCCTATCCTCGGTAGTGAGGAAGCTAAAATAAATAAATACAAACATGAAACTGAAATAAGTCATCGTCATGTGCCAGCAAATACATTAAATTATGGAAAATTTGGCGTTAGCCAAGTAATTGGAAAATATACATTGAATGAATATAGAAGAATTTCAGCAAATTTTTAGCAAAGGTATCAGTAATGACGACGCCATCGTAGTTATAGAAACTAAAAAGTTAAACGGGTAAAGCAGATAGCTTTTTCTGCGTTCTCTTTCTATACCAACCTGAAGTCTGGGTATAGACCGCCTAACCTCATAGCGTACGAATATGTTAATTCATAACCTCTCATCACAGCAGGATCATTTGAATCCTTTTTCTTGAATATGAATGGTATCATACTTACTCTGAAAATGAGAAAAGTTCCTGGTAGGTATCAGTGTTACATTTCTTAAGTTTGGTCATGATGAATAAGAAGCTATAAGGTTTACTTTTTTTCTTCTTTTTTTTATTATTAAGTATTATTATTTTTTATTAGATGGCTCGTCTGCGCAGATCACAATGAGCTTTTGTACATTATCTAAATGAGCGATTCTCCCATTATGTAAAAAATTTGCTTTTCAAAACCAACCAACTGAAATATGACGTTTTGAACCAATCTTTGTCAACATATCTAATTCACACTTTCTAGTCCTTTTCTTTATTCAACTACAGCTGACCTTCAAAATTAATGAGGTAAAATAAATCACCTAGGTACCTAAGCATCTTATTGTGACCATCAATAGGTGATAGAATTCGTCATAAACTCTATTGTAGGTTTCAAGGCGATTTTTAGTAGTAATGTTTCATCAGTTGTGATTCCCTCTCGTTTTGGTGTTTCTTTTCCCTTTTTTTTTCTCCTGTCAATGTTCTAGCCCTAAGGGAGAGCAAACGGAAGAACGCCTAGCGGCCAGCGTGGTTCCATTCAATTCATTGGAATGTTGCTTATAAATTACACCCCAAAAAGTTCCAGTCCTACTGAATGATCGAATACCTATTTTTTTGTAAACTATCGTGTTAATTAGGTATAGTATGTTAAATTGTTTTAAAACAATGAGTACTTTGAGTCCAAAGAACTTGCTAACTACCAACTTTAAAGAAAAAACTCGTACCACATAATAATCTGCAATTCGAAAAAACAAATTTGGGATTTTTTTGTTTTGGACTGTTTATGGATTTTTCAGCTAAATTTGAATAAATTTAGGTATATTTTCAGAAAAATAAATAAATCCCATTCCAAGAAATTTGATACCGTCTGCACTCTCCTATGTTTAGTAGTGTTCTGACTATATTTTTTCAAAGTTTGCACTGGTGACGTCACATTGCGGGTGCTATGACCTCACCAGTACCTACGCGTTTTTCTTGGTCGACTTCAAAGGTCTATTATAGAAAATAATAAACCAAAATCGCCTTAATACTCAGATGATTGTATAAGCTGATTTAATTCCAATAGAATTTTCACTTCACGGAATCGAGTCAATGAATATTGACTTCGTTAAATAATTATTGATAGATGTTTGCGTGAAAGGGCTATCCAATACAGAAATAATAAACCGTTGTGTAATAATTTGCTGCTTTATAAAATTTGGTTTGGAAATCTTCGTATCTTGAGGCGTAAACTAACAAAAATGAGAGGGGTTGAAAAACAGTTTTTTTTTTTAAGTCAATTACAAAGTCAACCAAAGACATGCAACCGTGGGCAATCGGAAAACGACAAGTTGCAATGTAGGTGAGATCAATTTTCCACCACTCAAACTCGGATTTTCCACATTCTATTAAAAGCGCTGCAAATTATTTCGCTTAGGTTTACTGTTAGTTTCCGTATTAGATATTCCCTCTGCACAGACCAATGGTCTATAATTGACTTGACCCCTTCTATAGTATACATTATTTACTACTTATATATATATATATATATATATATATATATATATATATATATATATATATATATATATAATATATCACTCAAGGCATTTGGCCTTAAGTTGTTGTTCATCCGCTGTTGTTTTATTTGTCTGTCAATGTTCGAGCCTTTAGGGAGAGCGAACTGCTTAAGAACTGTTTATCGATCCATTTGGTTTCTTCGGTTCTTTAAAATTATATCTATAAAAAAAAAAAAAAAAAAAAGAATAAAAAAATCTTTCCCAGTGTTTGAGATCTTGATTTTTTAATATTCCATCTCTTATGTTCCATCCTTTAGGTTTGAGCAAAATCGATGCCGATGTTACCGGCACATCCTCGGCATCGAGTATGCCGCGTACATGATTTTTGAGCCAACATTTTTATTCGAATTTTGGAATCTACGCATCTTAAAACGATAACCAACAAATTTTTTGGGGGTTTAAAATGTTTATTTTTGGTCGATTAAAAAGGTTTATTATTGAAAATGACAAACTGTGACTGTGACTGGATGTACATCCACTTACTTCCTGAACTTAATTTTAAAAAAATAAAAAATAAAAATTGGCGCTCCGCGCCTCGGCATGGGGCAAGCCCTCTGGACCCCCGGTCTCCTTTATTTACATACTTCGAATAAAATTTTGAAACACAGAATGTGTTTAAGCTCATGTGTTTCACATAAACCCGTGAAACCCGCTTACAAGAATGACTCAGATTTTGCAGTGTATCTTATTACTAGATGTCAAGTTGTTTTATTTATTCATCACCAGCGCCATATTTGAAAACTCCTCGTCATAAGCTTTCATTTATTCGTATTACATGAATTATCAGAAATTAACAAGCGGTTGCAATCATGTTCACAATATTAAGTATTGAGAATGATCACTTGTGTATAAATACATTAATAGCCATGCTCATAACTCAGCTTGTTGGGCCACCCACTTGTGTATCTTTGCAGTGTATCTTATTACTAGATGTCAAGTTGTTTTATTTATTCATCACCAGCGCCATATTTGAAAACTCCTCGTCATAAGCTTTCATTTATTCGTATTACATGAATTATCAGAAATTAACAAGCGGTTGCAATCATGTTCACAATATTAAGTATTGAGAATGATCACTTGTGTATAAATACATTAATAGCCATGCTCATAACTCAGCTTGTTGGGCCACCCACTTCGCAGTAGTTAACATAATACGGTTGGATAAATTGAGAGCTTTCGAACGAATGGTCAACGAATTTTGTGGGATGAAAAATGACGAAGTATCATTTCTCTTGCAACGACTCGGTTGTAAGCGGAAATCATCAATAAATTGTTGCACATTTTCGTTACACAAAACATTTTCGGGCGGAGATTCCAAGGCAAAAACACATTTTGTGTTGAAAATCGATTAGTCATTTTCTAGATTGCATGAAAGTAGTCATTATTACTCCATTGTTGTTCAAATAGGGGTGTAAAGATAATAATCGAAAATCATAGACCCTGTTGTCTAAAGTTTTTGGAAAAAATCCTGAAGGAACAAATTACTTTGTTTTTCGAGGATACCTAATAATTTGATCCATCGTGCTCAGTATTCGGAATATGGCTAGGGAAAAGTAAAGTCCGATTTCAATATCCAGGCTTTGTAGTTAGTTATCTTAGAGAGCGACCTCAGTTCGTAGTACACCAGCAGATTGGGTCGGAGAGTCGCATAAATAACATTGGTCTTCCTCAGGGTTTTATCTTAGGGCTTAAAGATTTATGGTATTTTATATGACTTGCCTACTTAGGTTTCCGAGAAGATCATACTATCTACAGATAATAATTTATTGATTGATTCTGGCAGTTCCCTCTTTTCAACCCAAAAGACTTAAGTTTTACCAGGGTACAAAGTTTTTAGCACCCCCTAAAAATTTGTTGTTTTACGTTTCAAGATGTGGGTAATTGCGCGCCCACACGGAAGCAAGCGCTCGAATATGTTGAAATATTTTTCGTTTTAAAACTCATAAGACAGTGGTTAAGCTGCTCCGTCATTTATGAAATTTTAGCACAGGCCTTAAAAACCTAAAACCGTGTGTCCATCATCGTCACCTTTTTAACGCAATTCAAGCATCAATTTTTATGTACTGATGAGTAAATAAGTAGGTACGAATTATTCATCAGTAAGTAAAACCATGTTTTTTGTTTGATACTCTTAATTAAAGTTATAGATCGGTACCTCCCTATGAGTATATTGGTAAGTTACGTTTCATTCTTGAGTACATAAGAATAAGTACATATTATGTATCTATTATTTAAGCACGTAACTACATAATCTATTACACATTTATTCAAACAATCATATTTATTTGGCACAATAAAATAAATATTTTGTGCTCAGAGACTCCCACGCACTTGCCCGCCTTCGTAGAAACGAGTGGGTCAGTGTTCTTTGACCATTAAACTCTTGATTTAATTTTTTTTAAACAAAATTTTGGTTTCTACAGAAGCAGAAATGTATAAACAATCATAAAACTGAAACGAGAAGTCAAAAGCTAGAGATCCGTGCACTTGCCTGCTCCGCGTACTTGCCTCACCGCTCTTACTAGATAACTATCGCTCATTCTACCACAAAACTGTATCTGGAGGTTTTTTTTCTTGATCATTCTAATATACATTCTCCAAATCGCTACAAGAGTGAGTTGGGACACTCAGAAACAGCTGATTTACCTTCCTCTCAAAATTAATTACAGTGGGCTTGTATTATTAATGTTATTATTATTTTTATTTTCATCATTCTTTCATAATTTTTTTTCTCATCATTTTTCATGTTTATCCCATTTACTCAAACAATGACATAAAATAAAATTTAGTTCACTTCTTTGCTTCCTGAATACTGTATAATATACATACATCTACCAATCAGAGAATTTTCTGCCTGTGATGTAGAGTGTCTACCTACCTCGTAAGTATAGTCTTTAAGTTTTGGGAATACTCTCCCAGCTTCAGTGTTGAACGTCAACTGTGTTGCTGAAGACTCAGAAACGGGTCACAAGCTATGCCTTAATGATTTTGAATTCTTCATGCTCATACTCAATTCAGTTGCTCCATTCTTCGTTCGCTAGAAAATTGGCCCTGTTCTAAAACACTGACCAATCTATTCATCTACGTACTAATAATTCCGTTTTCTAACGGCTTGAAAGTACCTTTTAAGCTTCATTGCATATTTAATCACTTATGATCGTGGAGACATATTAAAATTCCTCTCAATTTCCTTGAAGATTCATTTTAATTGTTTCATCGGTGTCTTTTAATTATGTATTTGGCATTTTGTCGTCTTGCGGTGTTTCAAAAATTCTTGGTTCGAAACTCTCATTTTTCTTTCATTAATCAATAATAACTCGTTGTAATCGCTATAGAACGAAAACTGTGCTACATGGGCTCGGGGTCGAGCGTGCCGTTACCTAAGCATGTATTAAACTTGGAATATTCTCCGTCTAAAGCCAATGTGTAGGGTGGGTTGCACGTAAGGTGGAAAAGTGCTGCCAATTTCCTTCCCTTTTACTGCAAGGCATGCTTCTTCTCCTGAATGCAGTATAGTCGTTAAGTACTCAATTCTATATTGAATACGAACAATTTTTCAATCAAATCCTAATATATTGAAACGATTCAAACCGTTTTTGCACATTGTATCAGCAAGGAACGTTTCATACAAGTTACTAATAACAAGTTTCTGAGAGGTTTTAGGGGAAACGTTGTTGAGAAACATTCCAGTTCTATTTTGAGGTCTTATGGGAATATTCCTGAAACGTTACAGAATGGTTTCGACTACGTTACGAAACGTGTCAGAAACGTAATTTGTCAACCAATCAGAAACGTTAACATGAAACGTTTCAAACACGTTACAAAAGAAAGGTTTCTGATAGGTTGCATTGGAAACATTTTTGATCTGTTGTGGAAACGTCAGTGAAACCTAAAATACACATTATTAAAACATTTCAAAAAGTTTTCATTAGAAACATTACAGCGCAAACTCACAAAAACGTATAAAGGGCAGACATTTGTATGTTACTGAAAGTTACATAAACGTTTCACTCACCTGAATGAATCCTTCATGAAACGTTTATGAAACATTTCGAAAGATTCATGGAAAGGTTTCAGAGAAGTTTCAAAAACGTAGAGGTGCTGTGTGGGTAATGATAGGATTATTTTGAAATTGCTAGATTTGATTAATTGGGAATGCGCAAATTAATCTATTCCAACCATCCTCCAAATTGGAGCGAGACCGGACGACAGGCAGGGGCGTGAGAAAATAATGCTTGATGGAATTTACGATTGCGCATGCGCTAAGTGAAGTATTGATGTGGGAACAACGAAACTGATAGGCGACTATACTACACCCTACCGTGCACATTACATGAACATTTCATAAAAATCGGTTGAATATTGTGGAAATTAACCTTGTTACAAGGATTTGCGGATACACGACAGACACACACACACACACACACACACACACACTTAACAAAAACTACCCTCAAAGGCGGAGGGGGAACACCATTAACTTGTGAAAACAAATGAATAAATAAAAGAAGTGGGGAGGACAACCAGGTTAACCCAACACCGTCTCTCCGTCTCTAGGGATAAGGGAAGTTGCGGAAGGATGAGGAGGAAGAGTGAAATGAAAGGAAAATGACCCCCCTATAAAATGACCCCCAGTTCAAGAAAGACCCCCTCAGGACGAGGTTGGTGATGCCACAGAGCACTCCTGCTGAGATGCCCAACTCGAGTAACTCCGTGGCACTTTTCCCGCACCACACCCCACGCCATGATACGGTCGCGGCCTTTTTAGCCACTCCTTTTAGCTCGGATATTGCTTGCTACATGTCGACGCTGTCACTGACAACTTGGACATCCAGGATTACTGCAGACCCATTGGGCTTGATAGCAACGATATCCGGCTTCATGCCCCGGTAACTCAGCACCATTTCGACACCCCAACCGCTGGATGACAAAGAGCCTGCTATCTGCTTGACAACTGCAGTGGTGTAGGATGCGACCGCTTTGTGTCCGAGGACACTGCTGCAGTATATGGTACAGTAGCGTGGTTAAAAAAAAAAAAAAAAAAAAAAAGTTCTGGGATTTCTGGTCCCCATTGTTTTTTTGCTTCCTCGGTATGTCAGGATGACCCTCCTAAAGTTTTAGCAAAAAATATTAATCCTAACCACTTTACCTGGGTCGATTTTGGCCAGTTATCGACCGCTATCGTAAACCAACCTCTAAATTGGTGCCGAGGTGATTATTTGAAGGACGGATTTCAATTTTTTTGGGTCAATTTATGGGTTTTCGCATACGCTGAACACGATGAAATTATTTATTTTACGCTCTGTCCACTAGTTATCCGGTAAACTGGCAGAGTGCGCTGCTTGAAGATAAGTAAAAATCGAAAATTTCACCAAAAATGCTGTCGCCTAGTTAATAATTGTAATAGAAACATGCTATTATGGTCGGATAATATGCTTTGGCATGTTCTGAACATGATTCCGTTTTTAAATCTCAAAAATCTCAAATTACTTGTAGGGTAATAGACAAATTCACCCTAATTTCACCGGAAATTATGTCGCGTTGATAATTTAAGGTCCCAAAATACCTTGTGTCAATAAAATTTGGTAGTTTCCAGGATACTCGGTACAAAGCCGTTGGTAATTTGGCAAGGACTTGAACCGGCATTGTACTTATTCGCTTAACGACCCGATACCATCGTACAAGCTTTTACACGTGACCGATACCGCTGACAATAGCTAACCCTACGCTCAAACGATCCAATCACAGTTCAGACAATTCAGAACTACGAAATTGACCCAGGAAAACCGATAGAAACTAAGGAATTTTACAGAAAAATGGGAAATTTAGCTATTTTTTTCATTTTGCCGCTATATTTGGCAAAAAATGCCAGTTCAAGTCCTTATCAAATTACCAACGGCTTTGTACCGAGTATCCTAGAAAATAACAAATCTTATCGACACAAGGCATTTCGGGTCCTTAAACTATCAACGCGACATAATTTCCGGTGAAATTAGGGTGATTTGTCTCTTACCCTACAATTAATTTGAGGTTTATGGCCGATAAACGAAGCAATCATCGGCGGAAAAGTATAGTAAAAAACGGAATCATGTTCAGAACATGCCAAAGCATATTATCCGACCATAATAGCATGTTTCTAGTACAATTCTTAACCAGGCGACAGCATTTTTGGTGAAATTTTCGATTTTTACATATCTTCAAGCAGCGCACTCTGCCGGTTCACCGGATAACTAGTGGACGGAGCGTAAAATAAATAATTCCATCGTGTTCAGCGTATGCGAAAACCCATAAATTGACCCAAAAAAATTGAAATCCGTCCTTCAAATAATCACCTCGGCACCAATTTAGAGGTTGGTTTACGATAGCGGTCGATAACTGGCCAAAATCGACCCAGGTAAAGTGGTTAGGATTAATGTTTTTTGCTAAAAATTTAGGAGGGTCATCCTGACATACCGAGGAAGCAAAAAAGCAATGGGGACCAGAAATCCCAGAACTTTTTTTTTTTTTTTGAACCACCCTAATGGTACAGGTTCTTATTTTTACCCCTACAGGCATGGCAAAGGGTGTCCACTGTCCCACGACTACCCCTTGAACACCTCACCGAGATGGCTACAAAATGGCGATAGTCGCAGGCCCAAATGCACTCTGAAGCCCATTCTACCCATTGGGAAGAAATGGGGGATTTAGAGCACTGTCGGAGTTCTTTACCATCTACCAACTCATGCAGTGCAGCAGCGAACTCAGATGACGTGGCGCTGCTACCAAAAAGTCCTTCTGGAGAACTGACTGGTGAAAATCTACAGCATGCTGATGACGCAATCAGTAACTGGTCAATCAAATAGAGAATAGCTAATAAACCCTAATAAAACATCACTAGTCGCATTCACTAACAGGAAAAATGCATTTGTTCCAAATATTACAATAAACAGAACCACAATTGCAACTCAAAACAAAGTGACGTATCTAGGATTAACCTTGGATCAAAAAGTAATTTGGCACCACCACATCACCACCTTCCAAATTAAAGTCAGGAACAGACTTTCTCACCTAAAACCTGTTCTCTGTACCCCTAAACTTACTTTGCACCTAAAGCTATGCTGCAAAAAACCCTGATACGCCCCATCTGGCAGTATGGCAGTGGCTTGTGGATATCAGCGAGTGCAACTTGACTAACAAAATCCAAGCGCTATAAAATCGTATATTGAGAATAATTATTGAGAACGCTACGTGGTATGAACGTAACGAAGAACTTCACAAAGACCTGAACATTCCCACTGTAAACGATTTCCTCAAACGGCTTATCACTCAATGCACCAAAGTAGCTATTACCATCCCAACGACCTCATCAACATAATACCTAATCAACGCCCACTCTCTCGCCTCCAACTTCGTTTGAAAAGAAAACACCATTGTGGCTTTGCAAATGGTTTCAACTAAACATCAACAACTCAACAGTTACAATCCACGTACGTTCATGACATTAACATTCTCATTGTTCCTTGACACTTCATTTCCCCTATTCCAAAAATCTGACTTTACTAAGATATGACATTTGTCTTATAACTAGGTTTCTATTTACATGTGAATCACGCTCAGCGTGTATTTATTGTACCTATTGTATGTTCACACAATGAGAGTGCTTAGCACGATGTTGTTTCCTAATAAACGTCATAAAAAAACTAATTTCTACCTGCAAAATAATTTTGAACAATTTTGCCATTCTGTGTTATTTTATACTACAATTGAGTAAAAAAAAGAAGCAGACATTTTTTTCGGTTAAATATCATAAATTGGGCGATAAAGGGTTAAATACACTTTTTAACATTACTCTGTGCTAAAAAATTTGAATTTTCTAGTTTGTAATTCATAAAAATTTTCTGAATAAGTTTTTCTGAATATTAATTTAATGTTTTTCAGCCTTTTTTTTTTTTTTTTTTTTTTTGCATTTCTGGTGGTTTTGTTAGCACATTTTTTGAAAGTTGGTGGATTTATGTTCAACGAGTGAGTCATCTCTTTGGAGGCACTCATTATTATTTGTTTTCCCCCAAACAACGGATTTTTATTTGGATTAATGGTAAACTTTTTCGTCCTTAAAAAGAATTTCTTGATCACTCGTACAGTTAGCTTTGGCATATTACCTATGAGGTGTTAGAAATCATTGAACCGATGACGGACATGAATCGATTTCCCACAAAGTTTGCATTAGAATCGAATGGGTGTGTTACCATAATGAACATCGGTAGTGTTCCCATACACAATAACTCCGCACCCTCGAAGTAGTTGGTCAATCCATATATCGAACATTCTTCCCAGCCTTCAGTACAAGTATAAGTTGTTTCTCGAGCCCTTTATGTACCTATACGAAATTAAATTGAGTTAGTAGGTATATGGAAGGAGGTAAGCTAAGTGATTTGTTTACAGCAGTGATTTGTGGATAGTGGATATTTTATTCTGAAATAATGAACAGTTGTAGTGATTGCGCATTTAAATATAACTAATAATATTTTAGATTCTTTGTCACTCTTGATTTATTATTTCGTCATGCACTCTAACCGTCATGCTCGATTTAAAATAAATGTTTCATTATCAAATTACTCGTTACATTATCGAAACCCCCCGAAACACCACATGGAGGTAACTGTCCTCAATGGGACTGTAACATAAAAAAGCATCCTATGAGCCATGTATCTTTGTGCCCTGGCCATAGTGTAGTGAGCTAGGTAATGACCGCTTACCGCAGGTGAGTACTGGTGGATCGGTGCACAGGAGCAGTAAGTGTTAAATACTTAGCGCATAAGATTTGCAGTAGGAAACAGAGTAATAATTATGTCGGTATTGAAGTAGTAGTTACAAACCCACGTAATAGATTAGCAGTCTTACTTGTAAATAACTGCCAACTCATTGGAGGGGCAGAGACGTAGAGCAGAGAGATTTGATGGAGCGGGAAGACTAGTGTGGGAAAAGGAGAAGTCTCAGTTTAGCGCTGTTATTCTAACTTTATTCCCAGCCATTCTGTGACTTTTCTTACTCCCCACAGATCATAAAACCTCTCATATCACTACAGAGCACATGTTGCATCTTTCTTTTCCCGGAATAACAGTTATTGATGAGGTGGAAGGGGCGTACGTGCAAGGCAAACCGAGTCAACACAACCGAAAAACATTTGAAAATCTCCCCAAAAATTTCAGAGAATCGAAAAAATCTTTTTCAGTTGCTAACTTTTTACAATCCGAAGGAAATGTCGATGTAAGTACAAGTGTTCGCCTGCATTTAGTACGTACAGTGAAACCTGGCTATAAGGAACCTGGATGTCAGAAAACATCCAAGAACATATGTAAGCAAACATTTTCGCCCCCTCGGAAGCCAAAAACCTGCATGTAAGGAAGTTTTTTACCTCCATGTAAGGAATTCGATTTGGCCACTCGTCACCTCTGTGTAAGGAAGATGATTGAGGGGAATCTGGATATAAGGAAGAAGGACCTCCACATAAGAAAGACAAGCCAGCTCAGACCTTTGTGTAAGCAAGTTTTCAAGTGTCAATATTAATTGTTAGTCGATTGTGAAAAAAAAAAAAAAATTGTGGAAAAAGACAAGCCAGCTCAGACCTTTGTGTAAGCAAGTTTTCAAGTGTCAATATTGATTGTTAGTCGATTGTGGAAAAAAAAGAATTGTGGAAAAAGACAAGCCAGCCCAGACCTTTGTGTAAGCAAGTTTTCAAGTGTCAATATTATTGATTGTTAGTCGATTGTCAGTTTTGATTCGACCTTGTCAGTAGTGTTGTTATTCAAATCGTTCTGTCTGCACGTGGTCTCTTCCTGTGGCACGATGCCTAAACGCAAGTTACTATCCAACAGCGACAAATTCTCGATTATTCAGCAAGTGGAGGGCGGTAAATCGCGTAAAACTGTGTGCACAGAATACGGAGTATCGGAGTAAGTGTTGTGCAGAATCATACAGGGTGAAGAATCCATCGAGAACGAATGCATTGAGGGACATGGCAAGGTGAAACGTGCCCGTACAGTTGAGTTTCCTGAACTTGATTGGATGAAGGAATGCAGAAGTCGAGATATTCCGGTAAATGGAGCATTAATCAAATCTAAAAGTCAACAGTTTGCTTCGCAGTTGGACATTTTGGGGTTTAAAGGCAGCAATGGGTGTTTAGAAGGTTTTGAAAGGTACGATTAGGCACAACGATTCTTTGAGTCCAACGAAAGTGACTTATCATCGTTTGACTTCATCCATGAACTGAAGAATCGCGTCAAGATGACGACGACTGAAAAGCAGACAAAAATTTCCAATTTTTTTGGGCACCCCACGCGATGACGTCCATCTGCATTTTTTTATTTTTTTACACAATATATTTTGACGCTGTGTACATATGCGTACTCCGAATTACAATTGCATCCTTTAAGAATGGCATTTTCTTTCAAACTTCCATAACTTCTACATAAGGAATTTCACTAGTAGATACCTGGTTATAAGGAAAACCTTTATTTAAGGAAAAAAATCCTTTCCCCTTGCGATTCCTTATAGCCAGGTTTCACTGTATTGCGAAATGGCTCGAAGACTTAGAGGCTGAAACTGAATAGGTACCATATACACTATACACATGCATCTACCCTATAAGGAACGTCCATGCAAAAGTTCAAGGTTCTAGATCAAGGAGTCATGGCAGTGCGATGATATGTCAATGAGTGACTGATATTTGACTAATATAGTGGGTTTATTTGACAAAATTTGGGTTGCGTACACTGTGCACCTATTGATTTAAAACCATGTTTGTTTCTTATACATGGAATACTTAATGCACCTAATGCATTTCAGTAGGTCAATTAATCTAATCAAATAAAATACCCCTACGATCAAAATTTAAATATATTAAAAAAATAGAAGAGAATGAAAAAATGTACGCGGGTGGCATACACGGAAGAATTTTGGTTTTACTTTTCAATAATATACCTTTGTAATCGACCAAGGAAAAAATTTACTCCCCCTCAAAATTTGTTGGTTTACGTTTCAAAACGCGTAAAATCCAAAAATCGGAAAAAAAATATATATGAAAAATTGACCCAGCTGGGGAGACCTGACCCCCTTTTACTTCCACCAAGAACTTAGACTAAACAATGGAGGAACGTGAAAGACGCTCCATTTCAAATTTCAGCTTCATAGGTTGAATAGCAAAGAAATTAGATCCGCCGCTACTTTGGTCTCAAATAGTAAAGAACTTAGCTCCGGATCTTACACAGCTGATCTGGGGGGGGGGGCTTTAGACTTCATGATTCGTTTCTAGACGTCCCAAGGGTTCTCCATTCGAAATTTCAGCTTCATTAAATATGTTGAATAACAAAGAAATTAGATCCACCGCTACTTTAGTCTCGCTTTTTCTTCACAATATCTTGCTGAGACATTTTGACATTTCATGTCTTTGCTATGGCACACAACCAAATTTTCGTTATGTTACGTTACGTAACGTGACATGCTCAATGATTTTCTGATGAATTCCGCTTACAACCGAGTCGTTGCTAGGGAAATGGTACTTCGTCGTTTTTCATCCCACAAAATTCGTTGACCATTCGTTCGAAAGCTCTCGATTTATCCAACCATATTATGTTAACTACTGCGAAGTGCGTGGCCAACAAGCTGAGTTATGAGCATGGTTATATAGGTATGAATAATTGTTTACACACAGGTGATCATTCTCAATTATTGATATTGTGAACATGATTGCAACCGCTTGTTAATTTCTGATGATTTCATTGAGCTGGTGTTTCGATGATTTGATTCATAGCAGGTGATCCGAATATTGCGAGAACGGTTTGATTTGTGAAGAGGTGGTTAAATCATTTAATAGGTAATCATTTTAATAGACGAGTCTGCAACTAAAGACATGAAATGTCCCAATGTGTTGCAGACTAGTATGCAAGCGTTACTGATGATTATCGTTTTTCCAAACGATTTGGAGCTTCGAGCTGAAATTTCGTAGTCGGTGGTTTCAAGGGGAGTTGAATCGGATTCTTAAATGTGTTGCAAATTCCAACACACGAAACATGACTCACTGATTTTTCTTTTGATTTTCACGTACAACCAAGCCGTTGCTGGGGAAATGAAAATTTTTAGATATCTGTTTCATCAAGTTATGCTGTGGACTCGTTCGCAATAATAATAATAAAAAATGGAAACAAAGTATATATAGTAGTTGTATATGATGGAACATCGTTGTAACCCTCTCAGAGTTATTTTCACGGATTTGGCTTTGGGGAGTTTTGAATCAGATATTAATGAGGACCTCTTTTCTTACGGTTGAGTGAAGTCATAATTCATTTCGTCCAGATTCATTTCACTTTTATGTAGCTCTCGGTAAAAGAGTGTTCCACGCTTTAAAAAAAACCCTGTACGCAATCTGCCGTATCTCCAGACCACAGGACCAAAGCTTATGAAACTTGGGTTATAAATCACATTTAGGGTCTAGTTGGTCCTAGAAGCTCGGCATCAATTTCAATCAGCCCCAAAGGGTAGCATCAAAGGGCAGAAGAATACAAAAGTCGAGGTCTCGAAAATTTTCAAGATAACAGGGATGATTTTTTGCTTGCCATTCATAAAAATCATTTCAAATAATCGAGTGAAATCACTCAGAACGCTGTACGGTAATTTATTTGCTCTCTCTCCTCAATCAATAAAAGCAAAATAAATAATTATGTATGGTAATACATATTATACTGTAACTTCTGAACGTAAACTCACCATCATGAGCTTGTATATACAAAAGAGTTCTTTTCTAAGAGAGGGGGCCCCTAATTACCCCCGAAAATCGATCCTGTCCAGAATGCAATTGCGAAGTATAGAGGGGCTCATATGTGGGACCTTTGAGGCTAATTTCTTTCCATTTTTACCTACTTACAGTTTTTTAAAAAATTTTTTCTACATTTTTTGGCATTTTATCAAGCGTAAAAATGTACAGTCCTGGAGTTTTAAAGGTTTGAACCCTTCAGTGAGGCGTGAAGTGCTGTTACTGTTATGAAAAATTTACCTGCAGAGGAGTAAACAGACTTCTCGAGTCTTAGCCAAGCACTGTGAAGCCAGTTTGGTGAAGAACACGTTGGTCCTCGATGGCAAGCGATGCTTGAAAAAAGGCGCCAGAAACCAAAAGAGTTGCTCCCAGATCCCGCAACGGATATAGAGAGAATGACACGAAGTGCATTTCCAGGGTGCGCAGCAGAACAGAGAGAGATTTTAAGAGTGCGCGCTTTCATAAGAGCTATCCAAGACAAAGAGATGATTAGGTTACTTGCTGCTGGTAGTTATCCTACCTCTGTGCAGGAGGCTGTGGCTTGGGCTCAGCTCTTGGAGGTGCACCTGGTGGACGAAAATAATGAGAGTAGAAGAACCGACACATGTTGTTGGACGAGTGGGCTAGCTGATCATCTCCAAGGTAGGTCCCCACAGCGAAGGGAGGAAAAATTCCATGTAATTGACCATGCCCAACCGGAAAACTGAGCTGAGTTGAGACCAGGGGCCAGGTCCTGACTCCAGAAATCTTGGGCCCATTTGCTTATATTCGTATCACTAGAACGGGAGAGGAAGCTTTGTTTGACGAAGTAACAACCCAAAAGCAAACGTGTTACATGTTAATTGACACAGGTGCAACTGTCTCCATACTAAGTCCTAATGTTGCGAAAGATCACAAATTGCAGTTCAAACCTTCATCATTCCAGGGGTTGAGGACTGCTTCTGGAGAAAGATTGAGGATGGAAGACGAGAGTATATTGACAATATCATTAGGTCCTAATTTGATAATTACCCATGTATTTCTTATTGCTCATATCAGGGACAAAGCAATTTTGGGTGTGCTTTTTGAGAAAGGATGGGGCTTGCATTCATTTAAAAGAATCATCACACACTATAAATGGACAAAATGTAGCCATTGTGCAGAGGGGGGCTTGTTTGCACTGCAAACCTCTGACTTGGAGACAGAATCAGAGAACTGTGTTAATGCCAAGGCCCTCCTGAAAACGTACAGGGACTTAAAGATGCGAATCTTCAGATTCATCCCAAAAAATGTTTTTTTATCATTTAATAATGATTAACAGGACGTTTCCATTTGTTTTAGTCATGTCACGAGCTTCACGTCACGGTGTTGATTTTCACGTATAACCAATGCGTTACTAGGGAAGTGTAACTCCCTTAGTTTTGATAGTAGGAAAATAGTTCGCCACTTTTTTTAATGCGCTCATTTTATGCCTATTTTTAACATCTCATGATCCCAAAGCCTCTGTAGTGTCAAGGAAAGCTGATTTATTACGCTAAGTTATAAAATAATATTGCTAAGTAACCATAATGAACTAGTAGTGTGTAAAGAATCATTATTAAATGATCTGACTGTAGAACCGTAGGTCTACCGTCCGTTTTTTTTAAATGGGAAATCAAATACCTTGTCCATATCATCTCAGGGAGACGAATGAGCACTGATCCAGCCAAGACGCAAGCTGTCAAAGACTGCCCAACTCCAAAGTGTGAGGGACGTTCACACCTTTCTGGGACTGTGTTCTTATTACCGGAAGTTTGTCAGGGGATTTGCTGAGATTTCTCGACCACTGTCACGGCTCACTATTGCCAATGCTCCTTTTTACTGGGATGATAAATGTCAGACATATTTTCAGAGATTGAAGGAAGCATTGATTAGAGCTCCTGTATTAGGGTACCCTATTCTTCAAAATGCATTCATCCTGGATTGAAACCAGCAATCACTCTATTGGAGCTGGGCTTCCTTAAAAGTGCAGGGGTGAAGAGCATGCAGTAGCCTACTGCAGTGTCACACTTTCTCCAGGTGAACACAAATGTTGCATAACTTGTAAACAGCTTTTAGCTGTTGTCAAGAGTATCGTCAAGAGTATATTATAACTATTATTATTATTCTTATGAGAATGAGTATCATTCCTCGCTTCATGATAGGTAAACGAGGAAGCTAAGTGCCACACCCAACTTGGCAGATGTTTTCTAATTGACCAGGAACAAACATAGTTTCAAATCAATACACAGTTCATGCAACTTTTATGTACAAAATGTACATGGTGGGAGGATGTCTTTGTCTTCTATGTCACTTGTCATGAAGAGTGAAATTAGGGGGTCTCAACATTGTGAATGGGCGAACCCTTTTGCGAAGCACAATTCGTTGAATTGAGATAATGTACTATAGTCTGGGTTCGATAATGATAGACTATTGATCTGCGTAGCAGGATTATATAATGCAGAAATAATAAACCTTTGTGTAATCATTTGCAGCGTTTTTTTTCTCATTTTTTTTATATTAGCTGGAATATGTTGTTGTGGATCTAGAAGGTGGAGATGATGAAGTTGGGTTCTCTTGCCGTCAGAGTTATAGGGTAAGCAGAGCTCAGCTAAAATGATCATTTTACTTATTTTTTGGAGGAGTCCGTCGTCACTAGCAAGTCGAGGACCGACCCCGGTCTCGAAATGTGTAGTTCCAACACCAGTGAGTGAAAACGGAGTGAAAACGGTGGTTTATATTTCCAGGGTGGGTGAACACTGACATAATCCCCAAGGATGGAAAATTCTGAACAGGAATGCTGCTAACATCTAATCATTGGGTAGGTAAGTGAAATAGGATAAATGATTCACATTTCCAAAGGATGATTCATTCCAGATACTAATATTATCGTATGCCGATGTCAACGATTTGTATCACCCTCTACTAGCTCTAGCCTACCATGCCGAAATTTAAATAGGAACACATAACTTCCAGATCATTTATAAAAAGAATACGGTCGAAATTTACTCATAGATACATTATACTGTAGGAAAATAAATAAATTCAAGTGATAGGTCACACAATTTCCAACTCCATAATATCTTCATATAATTAAAAAAATCAGTCTATTTCCTTGGCGGTTAGGCCTCAGTTCTTCTTGAATTTAAGCGTTGATTTGCATGAAAGGTCGGGAACATGAGACACGACCTTCTTGAGGTCTTTGTACTCGCAGCAGTAGACGAAGCCCTTGAAGAGGTCGTTTTGGTATGTAGGCCAGCCGTTCTTTTCACACACGTCCGTGCATATGGGTTTAGGTGCAGATTTCAAAAATGGGTTGTTAGTGGAAACGATGGCTATGCATGAGTCATCCTGCAAAATTACGTCGATGGAAATTGAAAAATTGATGGGTTATTTATTGCTAATTTATTTTGTGAATCGTCAGGTACCTTCCTAATATTTTTTCAACAGATAGTTCCTAGCAACCAATGCAGCTTATTGATGCGTATGTCAGCATGGCAGGTAAATCTCCAAGATTTTTGTTAATTTTGCAAATATGTGTATGGAATGAAACAGTACTAATTGTTTGTCAGTGACATAACCGAGGAAAGTCTATTTTTAATTTATATGAACGTTAAATATTTGTTCTTTATGTATTGTCCTGCGAATAAAATTTAACAATTTATTATAGCCATGCAAAGCAATTTTTGACGAATGAAGAGATGTTTGTTGATCTAGGTACTGTCTTTGATGTAGGAAAATTTCGCTCTGATTTTCTTCCACGTACCTTTTTTTTTTTAAATTCAATCTACCAAACTTTAACAGGTTTCGTAATAGCTAAGGAAGGTCCAAGAGTCTTCCCTGGTGATTTTTTTTTTTTTTTTTAAATTTTTTTTTATTTTATTTATTTATTTTTTTTTTTTAGCAAGGAAGTTTTGAAGCACGTATTTCATCATCATTCAATATAGAAATGGAACACCATAATTTTCAACACCACAAAAATCATGTTCTCACACATTCCCCTCTCAAAACCTCTGATGACCTATTGGTTAGGCTCTTACTTGTTAATGTTTAAAAACTTTGTTGTTTGGATTTATTTGGTGTGGTTACAAATTAATTCCACAGAAGAATCCTAAGAACAATTGTAATTTTTAACAACTGATCCCACTTGAAAGCTAGCTTTGGCTGGAGTGTGTAATAAATATAAAAGAGCATTAATGATGATATTATACGACGGGCAGTATTAAATTTCCTTTAAATCTGTATTAGCATAAATGCAAATACCCCAGTGTTCAGCTAAAGATATCTTCGTACTGCTAAACGTGTATTTCATGCTACCAGAGTGTTTAGAAATGCAGGCCCATAACCAGGGCGTTGTTATAATTATAAACAAAATAAGGTTATTCTCTATGAGCCGAGGATTGCTTCAATAAATCGTTCTGGACATATGTGTCACTATAGAAATGGTTGAATGGGAGATACCCGCTAGCTTGTTTTATGTAATTAAGTTAAAGCAGGTGAAATTCTAAAAATACAGACACTAACCACAATACTCTGCAATAAGTACGATTAGAAGTTTTCTTTCTGTATGATATTTCTAATTTTTGGCAAAAATATACTTACGTCATTTCATCGCTCTTGCTTGGGTGAGACACCCAGCCTAACGCCACGTCACAATTAATTGCCGAAACTTTGAATAAATCATAAAAATTAAGCCATTAATCGTAGGAAAGTGAGGAAGGTGTCGAAATTCTTAAAATGAAATCCACTTAAACTTTGAAATGGTAAACGTAAAGTTTTTAGACCAATGGGTAATCCTTATCGTGGAGCAGTTACATTAAAGTTTCAAGTTCTGTTCATGGTGAAAAAGTCGCCTACCCTTGATTCAAAAGGTAAACTTTGACCCTTCATCTCCCTCCCAAGTCCTATTTCAATATTTCTCCCTGGTTTGGATGAATCCAGAGGATGTTGTTTGTAACGTTTGTAACTAAGGGCTTGTCTGAAATTATTTATTCCCAAGGATAAGGAATGATCAATACATTGATTATAAAATAATATCATCGATAAACGTACCTGAGGATTCCTCATGACCTTCCAGTAGTACTCAGGGATGGGAAGTCGGCTCTTGCCTTCCATGTAAACTTCCTTTTCTTGTCCTTTATCATCCACCATCTTGGACACTCCAAAAGTTCCGGTAACCACAGCAAGATCAACACCAAGCTAAATAAACAGAAAATTTGAATGTATTTGATGTATTTTGCTTCCTCACTGCTGAAGTTAGGTGTTGTGGATTTAAAGTGCGTGAGCTAAGTGAATCTAGTTCTGAATGAATAAATTTGTGAAAACGCTGCAAATTATTACACAAAGATTTATTATTTCTGTACTTGTTAGCCCTTCTACGTAGAACGACTGTCTATAACTACTAAGCGAAGTGAATATGCATTACCTATCTATATTCGCGAAGGCTAAGACACCCACCAAGGGGAAATTAATTAAACATTAATTAAATTAATGTAATTAATTTATTTTCAATTCAATTATTTATGCTCCGCTCAAAGGTAGCATCTTAAGTTGAATAAGACCCAAATCGGCTAAAGAGCTCATGATGATGACTACAGTGGCTCCTCAAGCTGCAATTATACTCTACTAGACCCAGCGGGGCACCGTTCCAAAGTTCAGCATCACCAGTTGAATAACAATAAATTACGGAATAGGTACGGAAAAAAACTGTTTTCTCGCGGTTGCGGGTATATTACTGAATTGAGATAACTTAGCACATCAGTCCGTCATTTTATTCGACTCGGTTGTCCTTTAGTCCTTGAATTAAAATGTCCTAGGGTGAACAGGAGAGAATTTAGCTCTTAAATTGGTCTCGTTTTTTAGCAATAGGTACTGGTAAAAGTGTGTTCCACGCTAAAATTTATCTCCGTTGATGGACATCGACCTTTTTTTAAGACCAAGTATTGTCAATGCCAAATAACCGATAGAAAGTTCCAGTTACCACCTAGAAATATGTATGATATGTATGAAATATAAGATTTGATGTACCTATGCATTTTTTGGCTGTATGTAAGGCGTTACCTATAAATAGATATAGAGCATTCTAAAAGCTGTTTTCTAGTGGTTACAGGAATGTTACAGACGCGAAAAATATATAATAACCATCCTTAGAGCAGTCTGTATATTACGTCAAAATTTTAGCTCAATCGATTCAGATTTTTATGAGTTTTTAAGCGTTTACAAACCGACATAACATTTTATATATACCTACTCGTAGATAATTAAACATATATATTGATAGTAGATATTGATAGATAATTAAACATAGATTTCGTGGCAGATATTGATGTATTACACATGCACATCGATTGACCTAATAAAATTATGAATTTCCTTGTAAATATATAAATTTTCTTGTAGATAAGAAAATTTCCTTGTAAATAAGAAAATTTCCACACCGTCAAATATTGAAATAGTTGAAGGGATGCTCAGTGAGTTTCAATATTCCGAAAAACGAACTATATATCACCTCGATGTGCTTGAAATTTGAGGCACTCCATAACCAAATGTTTCAAATGTCTATTGGTAGCTCTGTAACTGATACACGCAGTCGAGTCGTATTGTCCTGCTCTGGCCATGTAAGAGTCGTACACGCCGTGGTTAGACCTCAATCGATTTACTGTTCACCCTAAATCTATATTGCCTCCCTTTCAGTAATCACTTTGTGTGCAATGAAGTCGTTAAAGGTAATGTTATAGCCAAAAACCTTTTTCTAAATAATTTTCAGCTTTACAAACAGTGTTTCTTAAACAGTTTTATCGTTTTGTTTTAGAACATTTTGATGAAATTTGCATTTTCAGCAAAATTTGGTGCATACATTTTTTAATGTTACGGTTCACGATTGACATGCGCTTAATGAGTAGCATTATGATTGAAAATATAAATTTCAAAATTTTTAACCGTCTTCTTCTATTTCTAGTGATTTTTTAGCACAATTTTTTGAATTCGAGCAATGAAATATGCTCAGAAAAAAGTATCAAAAAAATCTTTCTTTTACAACGCTTGATTTTTTAGCGAAAGAACGGAATTTTATCTCAATCCTAGGGAGATTTGTCGTCTGTAATCTCTCTCTCTCTCTCTCTCTCTCTCACTCACACACACACACATACGCACTGGGTTTGTGAACTTTTGTTCATGTCAAGTATCTCCAAAAGTCCAACACTAGTGGGGACCACCACTAAAAACTCAGTGAAATATTTAGATGGGGACGTACCTACATGGGGTCAATAAGCTGGATTTATCGAAAAAAGGTACTGAAAAGAAAAAAGTTACCGATTTTACCAAATACCTACCTTAAAAATATTGCTGTCAACAATAAATCTTTACGTGTCAGTTGTTACTTGTGAAAAATTAGGAAAATGCATCATAACTAGAGATTGGTAATTTGGACTCGTAGGAAAACTCTAAATTTGTGCAAAAATCGAATTCTGACTAAGCCGTCGAAATAATAGAAAAACTATAAGGTAGTTAGGTACCTACGTTAAATACAGTAAATTTGCAGTACTTCTGGAATCACGAGTTTATTACCAAGTGGCGCCTACATTATTGGTTAGTTATTTTAATTAGTAATTTCCTGTGCAATCCATAGCAAAGAATGTAACTTACTGCTGCAGCTATGGTTCTAGCGTTCGTCTCGGTCCTCAGCCAGTTGCCAGCATTGATTGACTGCCATTGGGGAGCTGCATTGACATAATAGTAAGTTGCTAGCTGATGAGGGCTGAGAGCGAAGTCAGCGTCAGGTGCCAAATGACCTCTAGCAAGGAATTTCGTGGCTTTGGCATCCAAGTAAGCAGCAACACTTTTAGCCCCAAGAGTTGCCTTGAATACGTTTTCTTGGTTGTCCTGTACAATGAAGATGACAAATCAAATACCATAGAAAGAGCGCTGTGTCTATCAAGATCACAGTCTTACTATCGCTAGCTTCATGTCTAGATTTAAGGAAGCATGAGATTGTGTTTGCGTCAAAGTAGCTATAAAGAAAATCTTTCCATATTGTTATTTAAAAAATCTATTATATAATTTGATTATAACTATATCTACAGGGTGAACAGACTTAAGGTGTTACAAAATTCAAGAGTCAATTCTAGAGCTCATTTCTGATCGAAAGTTTCTCCAAGAGATTTTTAAATGCTTTGTTTTTGAGTTATTCAATTTTCAAGTTTTTTTTCTCGTGTTTTTTACCTTATGAAATCAAACTGGTCATAACTCCCCTTAAAACTAATGTAAGCTCAAAATTAAGGATATAGTTGGAAAGATTGCAAAACTAAAAATAGCAAAAAGCGGTTGAAAATTGTTAAATTTATATTTTTAACTCAATTTGCTCAAATAAAGTTTATTAACTATAAAATAGAACATTGAAAAATGTATGTGCAAAATTATGCTGAAAAATGTAGGTACGTAAATTTCTTTAAAATATGCCAAAAATTGATGAAAACTGCAAAAAGTTACAAATCCAAAATCTTTACAAATCCAAAAACCGCAGAATATTATTTAGAACGAGTTTTTTGCCATGAAATTGGTAGTTTAACTATTTCTTTTCCCTTTTACAATAACATAATATAGTATGATAATTTTCGAAATTTCGCTCATACGATCATGCTACATGACTGGAACTTTTACTGAACAATGATCAATATTATCATAGTTAAAAGTAGTTTACCAGCGACAAACTGTAAAATCTACTACTACATTAGTATACTAATGAAGAGCTATTGTTCAATCTGCATAAATAGAGTCCTGCTCCAGAATCGAAACATCGCAGGACAATAAAAAACCATTCATAAACATCGACTAGCCAGGTAATTATCTACCTCCAGTATATAGATATATATACATATACATATACATATATATATATATATATAGGTATATATATATATATATATATATATATATATATATATATATATATATATATAGGTATATATGTATATATATATATATATTTATATTTATATGACGTTACAAACTAGGATTGTGTTGTTTGATATATGAAACGGATTTGAAGGGGGTCCCCTACCCTTCCTACCCTGTTCTAAAATTTCGAAGCCATCTAAATAGTTCATTTTTTTTTCTTTGAAAATTCGCTGAAATAGCAGAGTCAGAATAATATAACGCGTACCAAACAAGTGCGTTTAGTTGCAAAATGGCCGGAATAGCCCAGGAATGATTTGGGAACAATTATTTTCCTCGCCTCTTTCATAGTCGAACCGGGGGGGGGGGGGTCCTTCACAACCGTAATTAGGCAAGTTGTTTACACTCGCTAATATTGTTGTTTACACAATGGATGTACTCTAGATTGCCATGTGATGTTGAGCGGTTGCTAAATTATGTTACTTGATGTTAGTTACCGGCATTATTACTCGAATAATTTTTTTCGTGGAGATTCTCCGAGTTTTAGTTGTGTTTTTTACTAACTTCGCCAAGATGCCTAAAGTTAGGATATCCAATATTGGCATTCGAAAACGGCGAAATTTTTTGAGTGACTTGAACAGGATGCAGTTCGAGTCATGCAGCATGGACGCATGAGCGAATTTTCGTAAATTATCGTATTATATTATATTACATTGTTTTGAAGTTTGAGTACATTGAGTGGAAAGAAATAGTTAACTACCACAAATTTTATGGCAAAAAAATTTGATCCAAATAATATTTTGCAATTCAAAAATGATTTGGAAATTTTAGCTTTTTTGGCTCATATATATATATATATATATATATATATATATATATATATATATATATATATATATATATATATATATATATAGGGTTAAACACTAGGATTCGTTAAAAATGTCTGAAAACAGATTTCAATTGAGAAAATTTTTGAAAATTTTGATTTTAAAATTTTTGGAGCCATTGGAATATTAATCTTGTACGATTAATTTTGTACGAAAATTCGCTAAAACAAAGAAGTTGATCGGACAATGCTCGCGGCGTCACCGTACGACTCACATATAAACTACGAAGGTTCTGTACATAAACTATGACGCGCTATACGATTCGGTCACTTGAAACAAGCAATTTGTTTCCACAGCCCAGGGCTTTTTTCTTTTTCTTTCGCGTACAACCCCCCCCTCCCCGCACGTACGGCCATGAATGAACCCATAATTTACATCGTCTCTTAATGTCCCAGAGAGTCACCCTGTCAAATGTTAACTTCGCTGGGTGAACAGGAGAGAATTTAGCTGACTCGGCTGATCAGGAAAGGACATTTTCATCGTTTCTTTGTCCCAGAGAACTCGCTTAGCGATCAGTAAAGTACACATCGTTTCTATCCTCTTTCAATGTCTCAGGGGGTCACCCTATCAAATTTCAACTTCCTTGGGTGAACAGGAGAGAATTTAGCTCACTCTGCTGATCAGGAAAGAACACAGCCATCGTCTCCTAACGTCCAACCAAGAGCATCACCCTATCAAATTTCAACTTCCTTGGGTGAACAGGCGTGAGTTTAGCTCACTCAATTTACTAGGAAAGAGTTTATCCATATCTTACTGTCCCAGAGAGTCACCTCATCGACTTTCAACTTCCTTGGGTGAACGGGGAAGAATTTGGCTCACTCAGCGGATCAAGAAAGTGCCCATAATTTCAATAGTCCCAGAGAGTCACCCTATCAAATTTCAACTTCCTTGGGTGAACAGGAGAGAATTTAGCTCTATCGGCTTATCATACAATGTGATTTGGCTCTTGCAATAGTAACTTTGCAGTTACTCCCAGGTAATGAAGTTTTTCAATTTCTCAAACCATGATCGAATTCACGGAAGTCGAGTAGGAACCTACCTAGTTAAGGGTGTCTCACATTGCTATCACCCATAACATTTATAAAAAGTTGCAGTCATGAAGCATGACGATATGGGCAAATGTTCTCAATTTCACGTATTATACACGGTGGATTTAAAGTGTTAAAACTTTGTTAGTGAAACTAAAAAATGAAGTAGAAACCCGTCAAGTGGGATACCTTTACCTATCTCAATCAATCTAGCGTATTTTTATTTCAGATATGATTTTTTTAAAGGCATTTTCAAGAAAACCGTGTCTTTCTCTCTGAAACCCACATTTTCAACTCTCCTCATCTTCATTTGAACCGATTCTAGTTTCTCACCATATTTTTAAAATCAGCGTTACCTATATTTCCTAAAACTCTTCTGAGAACAAATGAACCACCTATATCGAACACAGATTTGCATAGAGTCATCTCCCAGCGCCAACTTGAACAATCCTCCTTCAAGGCTTCTATTTCGTCCTGCAATGCACTGGGCGATTCCGCCACAACAACCACATTGTCCACTTACATTAAGGCCCGGTTCCTAGCTCCACTAACCTACACTCCACATGGGAGGTCCCCCATATCATTAATGTATATGGAAAACCAGGAGACAATCCTGACGGACCCCTGCGCACAGTGGGATAAATGCTCCACACTTAGTCATATACCTCAAAAATCGAAGTTTAGTGGGCTTCTCATAGTTCGGTAAGTAGTCTTATTCCAGCTCTATTTTTCAAGTACATGCTTTGTTATTACGAGACTGTTAGTTTCGACTCAAACACGATCGAGTCAAGAGTTTGTAGGGCTACGAAATAGTAACTATGTGGCTAACATATTGCGAAAGAAAAAGCTGCCGAATTTGCCCCAGTTCTTTCATTCTGTTGTCTTTAGTTAAGAGCTGAGCCAATGCGATGAGATATTAGTATCTAGACAGAAGCTGTGCTCATTAATTCCTTTCTCTTCTCAACCGATACTTCCTTTTCCAATCGACGTATTATATTGTCTAGGAAAATCGGTCGTTCTAGTGAGGGCAATCGACACAGTCGTTTGCGATTATTACGCTTTTTTAATCAAATTGAAAAAATAAAAAATGGATTGCGCGTACGCGAACGAAATTTGTTTCATTGAAGGTAACAAAGGAGAAATGGCTTCCAATAACATTTTCAGAATAATTCTCGAAGAGATACTAACATGGATTTATTCAACCACTTGCTTACTTCTTCTGACCCTTTAATCTTCAACTTTCACTTTACCTCAGCGTAAAATACTTCGCATCTGAAAAGACATTGTTAAGATGCTGGAAACCGCCAATGAAGAAACAACAGAAGAGCCCATTGTGACTCAACCTAATTACGATTCATCATCTCCCAGCGTTTCTGAGTAAAGTGGTCTTATTGAAATTCCCACTTGAGTTATTCTTGTTTTCCCAGTTATTTTGACTTTCGGAGGGGCCAGCGGGCTAAAGTTGGAGAACTGGTTTTACCGGAGCATTGAGAGCTATCATGTGAGCATAGTTTCGTAAGTTTTATATGTAACCCAAATTTCAAAAGAAAAATGCAGGATCCTTTCCACTAACTTCGGTAGCTCTAAAACCATTCAATCATCTGAAAATGGGTGTCAAGAATACTGCTCTATCCAGTATTGATGACGTAGGGACTAATGTATCAGATGAAGCAGTCGCAGCGGCTCTCACCCTACAGAATCACCAAGTTGCGTTTTTCTCGAGAACACTATTAAATTCTGTGCAACATCATTATTTAGTCGAGAATGAAGCATACGCGATAGTGGAATCAATTCGAAAATGGATGCACTTTTTGTTAAGTAAAACACTTTCTCCGAATAACAGATCAGCGGTCCGTTACCTTCATGTTCGACTCATGCCATCGGACCCTTGCATCGCAAATCAGCAATAAGTTCATTCCAAATGTGATCGATGTGAATACTCCCGGTTCCCATTAGCGTTTTCCTGTCGAGATATCTGAACATCCACACTCAGCTCTTCCTTACTCCAACTGTTCAACACGTTCGATGCTCCATTATATTCATTCTGAAAGAGGTTTATCTTTCATGTCCCCAGGCTTGAAACTAGCTAGAAAGCTTCTTTTGGAGTCGCAACTTGCAGAAACACACCGTACAATCCCAGAAAGAAAGGCCAGCCCGAAAGGAGTAATGGGATAGTTGGAAAACGATCCAACTTGGTTTAGGTTCCGAAAATCTGAAGGTGTCTCAGTCGGAAACCGTGCTCTCAAACTCAACCCTTCATGAACGCTTATTTAGCTATCCAAGACGCACAGCAAGTGGCGACTCATCAACATGGCTGTTGACCGAGGGACCCGTTTTGCTAAGAAGATTCAACTGTCAGTCAAAATATAGCCCATCGTTGAGGAAGTTACTCTCGTCGATTGAAATCATGAGTATGCCATGGACATGAGACAACAGTTTCAACACGGTGATAATCCCGCAGATCTGACATCCTTCCTTTCTCCACCATCAAGTAGGTACTCATAAACTCACATACCAATAGAAACTACTAATAATAGTTGTACTGATAGAGACAGAGTACTAAACTCTCCTCAACTCGTCTCAAACTCTCCTCGACATCTCTCTAGCTCTCCATAAAATTTCTCAGGTTGTCCTGAACTCCCTGCTCGTTGACCAGCACCAGCTGTTTCAGACAAAATGAGTGGATATTCCCAGCTCCGGCGGAGTTCCAGTAACCATCGTGCTCGCTCCTATCTGGGTAACATGTTCATTCCGAAAGAAGTGGTGAATATAATGGTATTATTAGAAACCCATCTGGTGTTTACGTTGTTATTAGTCACCAATATTCTACTTTGTTCATTTCTGTAATCCGTTCAACTATCAGGATGAATTTCTTTCACCAATAGGTTCAATAAATGCCTTACTTAAGGTAGCTAGTCATTCGTAAGCTTTTATTTCAATTATGTTATGAATTATTTCAAACTAGAAATTAAGGGGCGTATTTAATATTCATTCGTATGAGATGGAGCACTTGGGGCGCATGTGTAGCTAACTGCTTTAACTCTTCTCAGAATTGAAAAGGGGTGTAGTCTAGGCAGTACTAATTAACCTAGCAGGTACAATTAATCAACTTGCATGACTCTCTCTATTTTCTCCTGTATGTGACTTGTTAAAAATTAGTAGGTCGGTACCTGTTTGTATGCGGAGTCTGGGTTGAATCCAGTGAACAACCACTTCTCACCTCGGGTGAACGCTGGGCGGGCAGTTGTTCTGTAAACCTTCCCTTCGATCCCGTCACCTAAGAAGGATATAAAACGAAACTTCAATAACGTCACAAGAATTAGAAGAACAGCTTATTCTTCTCTTTTTCATTTCGCAGGTAGGTAGTTCAGTGCGCTCGGTTCAAAGCAGGCATCATGGTATACTATAAATTAGAAACACCGCCACCGAGATATCCATTAGGTACTACCACAACTATTGGTACCGAGATATGGAACCTGCTCCGAGATAAATTATGAGTAGTATTTTCAGATCTGATCTCACTTGCAGAAAAGTTTTTTGAACAACTCACTCAGATACACTCCCATGTATTTTTTGAACTGATTGTCTTGTAATGTTGATGAAACCGATCATTGGCTTTATTAAAACATATATAGATCTATGAAGTTTTAGCTGAATTGAGTAAATACCTTTGATGGAATGTGAGGCCCAGTATGTCTTGGATTCAGGTATGTCGTGGCACACTTCGACGAGTTTGAACCAACCTTCAGAGATCTATCGAGATAAGATCATGATTAAGATAATAATATGAATAGGATGCATAACAATTCAGAATAATAAACTGCAGATTTATGCTACATTAGTAGCAACTGTAGCGTAATAGGTACGCTTGTGATTGCTGGTAATATAAAGTTACGTAGCTGAATAATGGTGGTCGTGGTTCGGAGGGGAATCCTGATAATTAATGGAACCTTAATAATGTCTACTACGAATGATTGGGATTTACGAAATGTTGGGGTGGGAAACTTTCATGTGTTGAAATTCCCCATTTTCGAACTAAGAATCGGATTCTGCGCACTTGAAAACCCCTTGCCCCAATTTCCAACACAAAATACCATTTAGTTTGGCAAATAAATGGGTAGGAAGATCACGCGTGACGTAGTTCCCCCAGGCGGGTGGTAGGCGGCCGCGACGTGTATATGTGCAAATGAATTTCACAAGCTGTATTAATGGTCAGATATCCATCATACAGCGCCTTTTTTGGAAAGCTCTCGCTCAGATCTTTCTATTGAGAAAGTAAAACATAATCAAGAAAATGTCCCATAACGAATTAGGGTGATAAACAAATGAAATTTCGGAAAAAACGAAAAACCTTTTGATTTGGATATGCGAAAAGACGGGGATTTCTATTTGATGGGGATTTTTTTTTGCTGAGAGAGCTGATGCTGGTGGAAATAAACTAAACTATTTACGCCCTTCTCATCTGGTTTTGGTGATTCCTTTTCTGTTCGATTATTTTACTCGAAGTATTAGATCTCGAACCGTTCTCAGTAACTTGAAATGTAATAGTGAAGGGTGAATTACCGGATAGGTATATATCGTGATATTTTCAACCTACTTCCATGAATCTTTCTTTATTTGAATTTTTTGTGACGGATATGTGTTAGCTCATAACATGGCTATGTTAGGTTATAATGGAAGGGGTCCGTCTAGTAAAATCATGATCTATTCTCTGTTCTCACCAAAATCATATACAAACCACATAAAGACGTTCCTTTAATGCATGCATTACTTACTAATATGTTTTTAATGAACCTTTTTGATGCTTATGCATCTATTGTGTACCCACCTTGAACCCGATTTCGAGGATAGTTCCCTTGCCATTGGCACAGGTTCTGTCAGTCTTGATGACGTCAGAGTCAGCCTTACTTTTGCAGTCGAGCGTCTTTGAGTCAACAGATTTTCCGTTTACAGACAGTGTAGAACCAGAAACGCACTTGGCCACGGTCTCTTCCTGGTTAGTGGCCAATACAAAGTTCTTTTTGTTTGGGCAAGCGATAATGATCTCCTTTAAAATATAGAAACATCGTGAAATAAGTTTAGAAGTTAGAATTAGTATTTGTTGGTTGATGACAACATATACCTATTATTTGTATTAACCGCATGCATAGGAAAAGCCAACAATAACAAAATTTGTTAAAATATACAATAAGATACAATATACAATAAGATACAAAATACAATAAGATACACATTATATCAGTATTTATTCTTAATGGACTAAATCAATATCGATTTGCTGTGGATTTTACTATCACCATTAATGGTTTATGCATTAAGCTGCGATGATGCGAGGATGCGACTGATTGGATATACAGCTAATTTATTCTGTTGATTTACTTATTCATACTTGTACATACCTCACCCGTCTTGAGATCAAGCGAAGAATCCTTGCCTGAAGAAGGCCCGGGTCTCATGATATCGACTGATTTGCCATTCTGGCTGAAGAATAACGGTTCGTTTTTAATTGGAAGGTTGTTATTCAGAGACAAACTGCAACCTACAAAGTGATTTTTAATTTAATATCAAACTCACTAAGTATAGAACTAAAATTAAAGATCAACTATAAGCTTATAAAATTGACGAATCTCCTTATGTCTGTTCATTTATACAGGGTGTCGCACTTTCGGGAGCACCACCGGCTAGGGGTCGATTCTACTACGAGTACTAATTTGTAACTTTTTTGTCCTATAACGTATATTTTTTAATTCACGCTAAAGTGTTTTTCACTTGTATGATTTTTTTGCGTTTTCGAATTTGTGTCACTAAAACTTTCCTAATTCCCTGAATTTTCAGTCAAAACTCAAATCTGATTATACCGTTGAAAAGAGCGTACGATTTCTTATAACCCTAATGATTTTAAAATTATTATTATTTGAAATTACTAATTTAAAATAATCATTAATTAATTTCAAATTCCTTTTATTTAAAATGATTACATTATTAATTTAAAATTATTATTATTATTATTTAAAAATAATTCTTAAAATTTTTTAAATGGAATGAACAGGTGAAAATTAAATCGTAAGTGAAAAATTTGTAAAATTCCAAAAAAAAATTTTCGAAGTTTGTCTCTCGAACCGACCTGAATGGAAATTTTCATGCTCTAAGCCTAAAATTTGCATCAAAATCCCAGCTTTCCAACGGTGCAGTCAATTTTTATTTTACCATGTTAATTGAGGGAGAAAAGTATGTTTGTATGTTGAAAAACGTGGTTTTTTCTTCTATTTGATCGAGGGTTTTCGTGAAAAATGACCCGCTAAGAAAATACTGAAATACGCCTTTCCAACCGAGTTTTACCCTGAAAAAACACAAAATTGACCATAACAAATGAACTAAAACCTAGTTTGTTAAAGTGTAAAACTTGTTTGTGGAATTATAGTTATGGAATTCTCACTTCACGAAATCGAGTTTATTCTAAACTGGTCGCCTATTGATGGGCTTGTGAAGCGTGGGTAGGAGATTTATATTACCACAGGGTTAGTCTATGCAAAATTATAAACCGTTGAGTAATAATTTGCAGCGTTTTTACAAATGAGCCTAAAGTGCCCAAATTTAAGATGGAGCTCCTTGCGACACCTAGAATGCAATTACGAGGTACGGAGGTCCACTGATCAGGCCAGTGAGGCCAATATTTTTCCTCAACTATCGGTGATGAAATTTGAAATGAAGCGCTTTTCGGACGCTTAAAGAGGATTTTATGAGCAAGTAACAAAAATATTTTCGAATCACCATACAGTCCATGCATCTCTCACGAAAGGTTTTGTTTTTAACAATTACCAAGAAGCGTAAAATTGGGGCGTCCTGGCGCTGTGAAGGTGTAGTGTGGGGGTCGTTTTGCGAGGCGCAGTGCTCGAGTTTAGATAATGTAACTGCAGACTGGGTTTAATATAGTCCTCTCATCTGAGTAGAAGGGCTATCCAATACAGGAATAATAAACCTTTGTGTGATAATTTGCTGTTTTTTATTTATTTATTTTTTTTTTTTATTGGCTAATCCTATGTTCTGAATATGCTCTTTGGTTGTATACCTAAAATAGTTGCTCTAAAACCTCTAAAAACACGTTTTAGCGAATTTCTGTAGAAATGAAGCTATTGTAATGGCTCCAAAACTTTTAAAATAAAAATTGTCTAAAATTTGTTTTTCGCAGAAATTTGTTTTGAAGAATCTTAATGATATTCTTGGATTTTAAGGTTTTTTAAACTCTCCTTAGGATTGGGATACAAATTGTGTTCCATCGCCAGAAAACTCAAGCATTCCAAAAGAAAGGACGGCCACCACTTTTTAAGATATCCCTCAGAAGCTAGGTCATACTGACAAGGCTTCTTATTTAAGAGGTAAGACCTGTTGGAATTGATCCAGGGAGGTGGTGACAACCCAAGCATGAGAAAAAAAATAACTACATAAAATTCCGTTTCAGACCATTCCAAGACCGAAAAAACACATAGTGTATGTGTGTGTGTGTGTGTGTGTGTGTGTGTGTGTGTGTGTGTGTGTGTGTGTGTGTGTGTGTGTGTGTGTGTGTGTGTGTGTGTGTGTGTGTGTGTGACAAATTTTGTCGACGCTGCCCAGGCCACAATTATTCTCAACCAATTTTCGAGATTCTTTCTTTGTTCGATTTAAATTGTAGTCTAGTTGTGCAACAAACCTTGGAAATGTCGAATTTCGTAATGAGAGACGGGAAAAGGAGGGAATTTTCGTTATTCTTATTTGGTTTCATTCCAATTTTAGTCTGCATGTGCAGCAAACTTGCTGATCCCGGATTTACTGTCCGGTAGGGGGTGGAGGGGATAATTACCGATTCTCTCAGGCGCTGCCCAGGCTAGGAATCTCGACCGATTATCCTAATTCATATTTTGTTCCAATAAGAATTCGCTATAGGATTCATCATCTGAGGGAGTGAATGGAAGGGGTAATACTGATAAATCGTGGTGTTTTACCAATTCTCTTCCGATTTTCCTGATTCTTTTTTAGTTCAACTATGAATCCGGTTTGGTTTTGGATCGCATATCAGCAATTTCAATCACGAAAGGGAGTGAATGGAGGGGTAATAGTAATAAATCATGGGTTTCCATCTAATATTGTCAGATTTTCATGATTCTTCTTTTTTTCAACAAGGAATTCGGTCTAATTTTGGAAGGTACCTATAACAAGAGTTTCAAATTTCATAATAGATGAGGGTGAATGTGGGGGTAATAGTAATAAATCAATGTTTTAACTATTCTCGTCAGATTTTCGTGATAATTTAAAAAAAATTTAATTATCAATTTGGTCCAGTTATGGAAATGATGTCAGGAGTTTCAAATTTCATACTTATGACAGGAATTCGCTGTCGGTGGAGGGAGTTAATGGGGGGGGGGGGGAGTCCGATAAGTCATAATATTTTTGTTTTTTCTCTTAATTAAACTCTCACCAAAATTATATAAAATCCATTCATAGGGACGTCCCTGTAATGCACGCATTACTTACCAATATGTTTTCATTACATAAAATTACTAAATTTTGGACAAAAATGTTCTTAAAAATCATTAAAAATTACTAAAACCGCATAAAAATTGTTAAATTTATATTTTTTAGCAGCACACTACACATAAAAAGTCTTACGTTGAACGATGTACAATATACCTACTTGAATTGCTCCAAGATATCAAACGAAACGTAAACTGTAAAAATACATAGAAATAGTAAACCAAAGAAATGAGTGACAAAATATATATATTTAAATTTGAATTATAACGAATATTATTCATAGATGTATTTATATTATTTTAACCTGTAGCTGAATACGTATTTCAATTACCTTTTCACTATTCGTACCGACTTATCACAAATGTAGGAACCCAGATTTGACATTCTTTGTTGCCTACAAGCGTGTGGAAATTATTTGACTCAAGCTGATTTTTTTCAATATCTTGAGATCGGTCATCGGTGGGCTTTGAGCCTGTATTGGAGTTTAACGCAGTGGATGTTTTGGGAAGGTTGATCAGCTGATTCTATATGCACCTCACCCTTCTGTGACAGCTTTGATGCCTATCACAGGTCAGATTTCTGGCATGGGAATGAGGGATGAAACAATACCAACCCACTCTAATGGATGATTTGGAAAGATTGATAACCTGATTCTGTGTGTACCTACCCCACCTTTACAACCTTACGTGTGACACCTTACCTATCACAGATCAGTTTACTGGCATGAAATTAGTGATGAAACCAAGCCAACCCACTTTGGTGGATGTTCGGGAAAGGTAGGTAAGCTGTTTCTGTGTGTACCCCACCCTAGTACCCTTATGTGTGACAGTGTCACAGTGTGGCACCTTACGTACCTATAACAAGTTAGATTTCTGGGACGAAAAGGAGTGATGAAACGACGCCAGGTAGATCAGTTGTTTTTGAGAGTACATGGTGTTTGTGTACTACTTAAATGGAGTTTTCTGTTGAGTGAGTATAATAATTTGCACATGTCTTCATATCGCTTGGATCCATCTGCCGCACAAGACATCAGATGAGGCGATTATATAAATAAACGTAAATATACGTGTATATTTAAATTGACATTTTTAAACATATTTTTGTGTTCTATCCGATTTTATCTGTCATTTAGGTGTTTTGGTATCGCAGGTTCTCCCTGACAATGCAAGAGTAGAGAACTGCCAAATACCCATTATTTCATGTTCAGAAATATTAGTTAGGTAACTACTTACCTGGAGCGGATTTGCCTTGGGCTAGGAAGGCCAAGTTCAGTAGAGCCAAAACGAGCGCCAGCGCCGCCATTTCGAAGATTAATGCTCACACCTCTGATTCAATCTCCGTTTTAAATGATGCCAACGTTACTAATTACTACAAATATTAGTATACACTTCGACAGTTCCATATTCATTACGAACATGGTTATCGGTTGGTGGTGTTTACTCATCCTTGATGATACGGTTACGTATTTCGCATTCTTTAAAATCGATTGTATTAATAACGACATCTGTGTAAATGTTTTTCCTCTTCCAAAATAAATGCTATGTAATGAACGCTACAACACTATTTTAAACACGGTTTCTGTTTTCTATCAACTGACTTCAACGATTTCCATCACACGATGATTTCCATCACATGTATTGGAATAAATTTTTTCCAAGTTCTTGCTCAAATCATTTTCTTATTTGGGCAATTATCATTCTGGCACCGATTTTTTCGGTAGACTTTCATGGTGGTCCCACAGAAGAAAGTTTTTAAGAAGACATATGATGTTAAGCTCTGAACTTAATACAAAAAGCAGAACCTACATAGACAGATAGACATACAGACACGGATGCAAAGTTGTCCAAAGTTATTCAGAACGGTCTAAAACGTATAATGCGAGTGGAAATTTCGATTTTGGAGACAAATATTTTTCTTCCCCCGAAAGTGAAAACAATGCTTCCACTACCGATAGGTTGACTCGAAAGCAATATAGCACCTTATAATGCATAGGGAGTTACCATATGTGGCCATAGGGAGTTACCATATGAGGTAACACCTTAAATTTTGTGAATTTTGATGGAAATCGTTGAATCACTGTGTTTCATGTTAATTTAGACCAAATCTAGCACTGCATATAAAAACATTCAGATAATTGAAATAATGATAAAGGCGTCTTTGAATTTAATGATAGACTGAGTCTTGAGGTATATTTTATTGAAAGCTTTTATTGTTGGGCGATGCGATTTTTATAGCTCATACCCAGGAAATGCTGTTGTGGAAATATCTTTAACGTCCGTGAGGAAATATAGCAATCCAGTATACCCTGTAACAAAATAAATAAATGCATGTTATTGAATGAAAACAAATTTACGAAAATAACAGTACTGTTAACGTTTTCTATGGAATAATAACAGGTAGGTATAACAAATGTGCGTCAACTATGCTTTGTTAATGTAAACGATTTATTGAAAGTTCGAATGATATAATAATACATATTAAGCTGAAAATCTAATACGGCTAAGGCCCTAAGTGAAGGATATGAACCTCCTGTAATCCGTACCAATACTGTAATCTATCTACTATTACTAATGGTTATTACGGTACCAGCTTAAACTGTTCAACTCCTTTCCATAAGATACCAGGCTAAGATCTAGGGTATGTAACCATGTATTATCTAAGCTTGAATACCCTAACTACCTTAACTAACTTCCTTTGGAACATGCACCAACCTGAAATTCGGCCTGAAGCAATTTCACGACACTCTAGATCTCCTTCGATTCACAAATATATAATTAAAGGCCAGAAAAACACGTCTGCCATGTTGGGTGGGCAGTATGGTTTCCTCACATATTGTAACATGGACGTATAGAATTACCTTGTTGAAGAGCAAAGTACGATTCGGAATGTTTGATAAATCGACGTTATAAGAAGTTCTTGTTTGCGCATTCGCCCAGACTATTATTATTCCAATGGCATTAAAATTTATAGAAGAACCTCTAGGATCAAAATCGCACAATCCTTGAAAATTTCATAAAAATCGGTCCATTACTATCGGGGTTTTGTGAGTGTAGATCAATTTTAGTTTTGCGCATGAGCTATTGCTAACAGCATATTCCCCGAGTTTGAACGAAATCAGACCTATAAATGATAAGAAATCGACGTTATTAAATTAAAGTTTGCGCATGCGCACAGACTACTATTTATGTGACGGTAATGAAAGTTATAGAGGAGCGTCTAGAAGCTATCCCTTACAATCCCTGAAAATTTCATAAAAATCGTTCTCTTAGACACGGAGTTTTGCTCGTACCAATCGATATTAGTTTTGCGCATGCACAATTGTTATTACTTAACTTATTGTGATATAATTTATAGGAATTTTTCTAAAACATATACCCAATCACCTACCAAGTTTGAACGAAATCGGAAAAACAATTGTTAAAAAATCGTCGTTATGAGAAACTCACGTTTGCGCATGAGCACAGGTGAGTGATTTTGATTCGACGGCATTTGAAATTATAGGGAACCGTCTAGGAGCTAACCCTCGCAATCTCTGAGAATTTCATTGGAATCGTACTGATTTGTCGATTTCTTGTCATCTATTGGTCCAATTTCGTTCAGGCCCGGGGAGTAGATGGGTATATGTTCCAGGGAAATTCCCTTAAATTATATCGCAATTGGTGGAGTGAGTAATAAATATAGTGCATGAGCAAAACCAAAATTAATTGAAACAGACATAGTCACATTATAGCGCATTTTCTTGTAAGGAAATCAGCGTGAAACAGACGCTTCCTTCGTTGAATAGGAAACAAAATGGCTTTGGAGCTCAATCACCTGATCGATGACCTCTCAGTCGTCTCCAGCATTCTTCCTTGAGCCTCTCTTTCTACTTTCAGCTTCCTGCGGCGGATATAGCCCAGTCAAATTAGACCAAAAAGAGGCAAATAGGAGAAAAAATGCATAGTAAAGAAATTTCTGCACCAGGCTCTTCCTTCACACGTAGTAAATCATATCTCAAAAGTCCCCTAGTATGGGGGGTGAGCTCGACGAGGGGGGGGGGGGGGGTGTTTTCTCCTTTTTTTCGGTTTTTTGCCTATAATTCGAAAAGTAAGCGTTCTAGCGACTTGTTTACTATTACCAGAATTAAAGTGGATAAAATTTCCTACAATTTTTACTCCTGACTTCATTCTCTATGATCAGGCGTTCCGCCGCTAGAGCGCGTTGAAAAGTAGGTATCATTTCAAAAAATCAGCAAAAAGGCCTTTATGCTCTTTTTACGCTGAAATCATTCGTATGAAGCTTCTGGGTGACTTAGAATACATCATGACTTGTTTTCCGAACGTCAGTGATGCTCGGACAGTGGCTTGAGCAGGTTTCATGTACGTCTTTTTTTTTTTTTTTTTTTTTGTTCTTCGCTTACATCCTGGAAACTGTGATAACCATAACATATTTTCAGCACCCTTACCAACTCACTGTGAATTATCAGTGAATATATATGTATATAAAACACAGTGGCTCTAAAAAAGAAAATTAAAAAAAGGAACTAAAGAAAATGAGCTATGTTTCACCAAAAAATGTTTAATGTGCAGGTACAGTTTAACCCATGTTAAAGTGGGTGGGAGGGGGAAGGGGTCATCAATCTTCACAGGTGTCTGCTCTTCATCCATTGAGAATCACCATCCACAGTCAAACTGAAAATTCAAAATCAGATTAGAGTGAGGTGCATATAATCTTATATTGATAGATAGATGAAGTTCATGCAGATGATTAGGATGAAACTTACATAGCGATGGCATACGTGTTGTCGTGTTGAGTGGGTAGTCTTATGGTTCCATGTCTGTTTCATCATCTTCTGTAGATGAACCGTCATCAGCAAGTGGTGGGTTGTTTGTGCAGGAACCTGAGCAGTTGGAGCAGAGTGTTGAGCAGTGGACGCCAGCTCTGCGGCATCTACATCGAGCACTACCGCAGCTTTTGGTGCAGCTGCAAAATATATTCTGCAGAACTTCAGATGTTGCTGGTGGATCCAAAGTTGGGATTGGTTTGAGGAAGCCATCGTCTCCCCTACTTCAGCCCCAATTCTGCAGAATATATTTTGCAGCTGCACCAAAAGCTGCGGTAGTGGTCGATGTGGATGCCGCAGAGCTGGCATCCAGTGCTCAACACTCTGCTCCAACTGTTCAGGTTCCTGCACAAACAACCCACCACTTGCTGACAACGGTTCATCTACAGAAGATGATGAAACAGACATGGAACCATAAGACTACCCACTCAACACATATGTCATCGCCCTGTAAGTTTCATCCTAATCATCTGCATGCACTTCATCTATCTATCAATATAAGATTATATGCACCTCAATTTAATCCGATTTTGAATTTTCAGTTTGACTGTGGATGGTGATTCTCAATGGATGAAGAGCAGATACCTGTGAAGATTGATGACCCCTTCCCCCTCCCACTCCTTTTGTGAATATTGCTTTGACATGGGTCATACTGTACCTGCACATTAAACATTTTTTGGTGAAACACAGCTCATTTTCTTTAGTTCCTTTTTTTTCTTTTCTTTATTAGAGCCACTGTGTTTTATATACATATATATTCACTGATAATTCACAGTGAGTTGGTAAGGGTGCTGGAAATATGTTATGGTTATCACAGTTTCCAGGATGTAAGCGAAGAACAGAAAAAAAAGACATACATGAAACCTGCTCAAACCACTGTCCGAGCATCACTGATGTTCGGGAAACAAGTCATGATGTATTTTAAGTCACCCAGAAGCTACATACGAATGATTTCTGCGTAAAAAGAGCATAAAGGCCTTTTTGCTGATTTTTTGAAATGATACCTACTTTTCAACGCGCTCTAGCGGCGGAACGCCTGATCGTAGAGAATGAAGTCAGGAGTGAAAATTGTAGGACATATTATGTACTTTAATTCTGGTAATAGTAAACAAGTCGCTAAAACGCTTACTTTTCGAGTTATAGGCAAAAAACCGAAAAAAAGGAGAAAAACACCCCCCCCCCCCCTCGTCGAGCTCACCCCCCATACTAGGGGACTTTTGAGATATGATTCAAGACGTGTGAAGGAAGAGCTTAGTGAAGAAATTTCTTTACTATGAATTTTTTCTCCTGTTTCCTCTAATTTGACTGGGCTAATAGGAGACAAGATGGTTTTGGAGTTCAGTCCGCATTTAAAACGATTTTAAGAGGACATACATATATCATACATACATACATCAACGGACAAAGTGAACACAGTAGCTCGTTTTTCCTTTTTTTTAGAAAATGCGCTAAAAAGTAGAGCCGACATGCAACATATCCGTTTGCATTTTTTATATATATATTTTTTTTGTATATTTTATAAATAATGAACCTTTGTAGGTAATCGACTTAAAAAAAAAAAAAAAAAAAAAAAAAAAAAAAAAAAAAAAAAAAAAACCCGCAGTAAATTATTACACAAAGATTTATTATTTTTGTATAAGATAGCCTTCCTCGGCAGATCGGTGGTCTAAAAATTTTAAACCCCATTTACAATGTATCATAGACACTTGGCACTTCGTGACTCCCAAAAGGGTTCACACCTTTACGGCTACAATACCCCACAACTTCACGCATTTCAGTAGAAAAAGAAGAAGAAAAAATGTCGAAAAAAAGGAAGGTCGAAATGAAAAGAAATAAGCCCCACAGCTTATCGGCGCCTCTGTGCCTCGTAATTGTTTTCTAGGTGTCACAAAGGAATTCCATCTACCGAGAGAAAATTAATTTACAAGTCCCTCTGATCAAAGTATATCGATACTCCCTGGGACATAAGGAGACGATTGAAATTGTGGGCTCCTTCCTGACCAGCTTAGTTAGCTAAATTCTTTCCCTTTTTTCCTGGGAATGTGACATTTGATAGGGAGCCTCAGAATCGATCATCTGAGGGACTTCTGAGTCTAATTTCTTTCATAATCGACCTATGGTGCTGAAACATTGGAATGGAGCTCTTTGGGGTTTCTAGTATACGATTTCTGGTTATGAAGGCGAATTGACCAGCTGAATGAACAGACCCTGAGGCTAATTTCATTACAAATCGACCTATGGTGCTGAAGTTTGGAATGGAGCGCCTTTGGGACCTCCAGAATACGATTACTAGGAACGGAGGCGCACTGAGGGATCACTGAGGTTAATTTCTTTCATAGTTGACCTACGTCACTGAAATTTGGAATGGAGCGGCCTTAGAACTTCTAAAATACAATTACAAAAGGTAAAGAGTCTTTTGATGTATATCATACTGGAGAAGATGATTCAATTATGTGCATACCTTTAAAGAGTGAATAGGGGCGATCTGGGTATTCTCTTTCGTATCTTGGGTAGCTAAGGCACCATTCAATGAAACCTGTAGCTCTCAACAGGTACTTTCGTTCCTTTGAACCAAAAGTAAAACAGTTGAAGTTAATTATGAGTTAGATATTATAAACTTAAGTACGTTAAGATAGGTATAGGCATAGATATCTGAAAACTGCTTAGCAGCCAAAACTTATCTACTTGTGATTGCAGCCCCATCTAAACGGTATATTTTGAGTCACAGTCAATAGTTGTGAATTCCGTTCGAAAATTCTATTTATCAGTAGGTTTTTTTTTTTTTTTTTTTAAGATTCAGTCTGTCAAATATTCGGTAAATTTTATTTCCGTTCTTAAGTCCTAGGGAAAATCTCTACAATTTTATAAGAATGAAACTCCGTCCATCTGTCCATCGATCCGAGCTATGCACGGCAAAACGGAAGAATGGGGGAGTGTCTATGAGTGGGGGGATCTTCTTGGATTAGCGAATTTTCGAAGAAAATGGAGGTATTGCAATGGATCCAAAAATGTTTACTTGGCATTGGTGTCTTTTAGTAAGTTGAGTTCCCCAGGAGGAGGCACTTGTCTGTTCGACGCTGCCTCCTGGTAGGTAGCCTCTGATCGAACCAGCCAATCTCTCCGTCCCCTCTTCTTCCCCATACATTTCAAATCCGCGTCCACACAGGCGCTCTGCACTCGCTCCGCTTCGAGCGCGTTCCAGGGAATGGCAAGGGGGAGCGCCAATGTGAACGTCTCTGCGTACGCCCCCCGCTCCGAGTGCACTCGGGAATACCACCAAACGTACCATCAAAGTGGACCGGGTGCGGAGCGGCCAGCTAGTTGGGACGGCAGAAACTGCAGGCAGTTTCAGTTGAGATTTCATGTGATGCGCTTCTGTCCTCAACTCGCAATCTTTCGTGTTTCAATTTTGTGTGTGTCTTGAGCGAGAGATCGAGGAGTCAACATCGGAGCGACCTCCCGCGATAAAGATTTATTAAACTGGTGTTTCGCTTCGCGTTTGGGAATGTTTAAGGGCCCGCAAGAAGCGTAAGGCTGGGCCTTCTCCGGAAGTTGAATGGCCTACCAACAAGCCTAAGATTGACAAGGATGTAACCAAGGTAGAAATTATTAAGCCTAAAAAGGACCCTCCTCCACCACCCATAAATGTTGTAGGGCTAAAGAGCTACGCAGCACTCAAAAATATGTTACGGAATATCCCTAGAAAGCAATTCAAGGTTACTGCTCTCAACAACAACGTTTGGAAAATAAACGTAGATTCAAGAACTAATTGGAAACTGATCACAGATAAACTACGTACAGAGAAATAACAGTGGTACACATACGAAGATAAAGCAGACAGACCTATTAAGGTCATGGCTAGAGGATTACATGAAACATGTGAGAAAACTGATATTATTGGAGACTTTAAGGAGCAAGGTCTTGCCATCCTGGATGCTACCAACATTCTCAAGAAAAAGAAAAGGAAAAATGATAGTGGTGAAATTGTAACCATCCATAAACCTCTTCCTCACTTTATGTTAGCCTTCGACAAAAATGAGGATGTAAACAAAATCCATAGTATCAAGGCCATTCTCAACATAATTGTGAAGATTGAGCCGGTGAAAAAAACTTCCAAACTCATCCCCCAATGTAAGAATTGCCAGTCATACCTGCATACCCAATCCTACTGCGGGAAGGAATCTGCATGTGTGAAATGTGCTGGACAGCATAAAACTTCTGAATGTACCCTGAACAAAGCAGATGCTCCCAAATGTGTCAACTGCAAAGGGAATCATCCAGCAAATTATCGAGGATGCGAGGTAGCCAAGGAGCTACAAAGAATGAGAAACAAAATTACTAAACCCCAACTGAAAGAACAGATCAAGCGTGATGCTTCAGTTGAGAGGAATTTTAATAGGCGGAAATCGCTTACTACAACCATGACAGGTGCAACTACTCCAATGGTTTCATATGCTACCGCTGCTAAAAAAGAGGTTAATGAGTCGAACACAAAAAAAATGCTGGCACAGATATGGAAAGACTGGACGAACAAAAACATACCGATAAACAGTTATTTGAAAGAATAACTAAGCTAGAAAAAGGACTTACTAGCTATGGACTAATTTAATGGGACCGATTTTAAGTTCATCGTGACTTGAGGATAGAAACGGTCACTGAAATTATTGTCAAATATGCAAGGAAGCACGAACATCGCCTCCACAAACACGAGAACCTGGAGATGCTCAACGTTTTAAACAACGAAGGAGAACTTCGACGACTCAAGAGAAATAAACCTCTGGACCTAATTGTGCTGTGGAAATAGTGCAAGTGTAATTCAGTGTTTTTAACTGTTCTTGCTACAAGACAACAAGACCTACAAGTACGGGCCAGGTTTAGCTGTAAACCTCCCCCTTTAGTGAGGTTGAAATATTGCTAGACGAGGAAATGAAATATTGCTAGATGAAGTGTCTATGTTTCAGTTGCAATAAATAAAACACGAAAAACAAAAAAAAAAAAAAAATGTGATGCGCTTTTGTCCTCAACTCGCAATCTTTCGTGTTTCCTATTTTTTCAGTTTTCAAAATTGTTTGAGTCCTATTTTTTGTTAATAATATATTTATTTAATTCTCAAAATAATAGAATGGTCTGAAGAAGATATGATCCACCTTGTTGACATTTATAAACTTAAATATTCATAACATTTATGTATAATGTATGTATGTAGATACATAAATATGTATATTCATGAAATTTATAAAATTTGATATCTTGAAAGTATATTGTAAACTGGCATAGGAGTCTCCTGTAGCTAAAAATCGCAAATTTACTGCCAACCTGGAATTTACAAAAAATAGTAAATGAATAAATACAGTAACAAATAAATATGAATAGAGGCAAAAAATAAAGTGAACCTCCCTCCCCCCTTTATGGGTTACAATAAATTGTTGAATAGAAAAAGGAACAGTTCAATAGAACAGTTATTACCAACGAATTCGATGATGACAGAAATAACAATTAAAATTCTTTAAACAAATTAAATACTTACCTATCTTGAATTGAACTTGGTGCGCGGAATCTCGTTGCCTCCTTCTGAATCACTGGCGCGATTTTTGAAGCAGATCTTCAAAATTTGAGGAGGCTATCCGAGGAAAATTCCGGTACCTACTATACTCTTTCCACGCTTTCGTGGCAGTTCAACTACCTGAGGCGACCCTTAGTCTGGCAACGCTGTGCTGTTTGAGTTTTTTCTCACCCCCTCATTTAACTTCTCTGGTACCTACTGTGTTTGTCTCCACTAAGATTAGCCAACATTGTTGGATTACCGAATTGGTCATTATTTCAATAAAAATCAAATTCAGAGGAAAATTGTGAAAAGAACAACTATAAACACAACATTACATAAACAACTAACACAATGATTTTTCCAAGTCTATATTACGGAGGAAACCCGGCTGCATGTTAATAACATTTAAACACTGCCGAATTTTGTGTTTTTGGTCTCATTCTGACAAACATTTTATGTAGAATCCAAATTCATTAACAGACATTGAAGCATACTTAGCTGATAAGATTTTGCTTATTGAAGAGGTTCATCATTTGGGGTTGAAAATGCCTAGTCCTTAGCTGGTCGGTCGAGCTCCCGGCGTTGCCGATCCTAGGGGGGTTTGACCTGTGCAACCTGCCACGAAACGAAAGCGTGGACAGAGTATACCCACTGATTTCCTGGTGTTTCAGAATGGACACCAGTTCGCTACTCTGCCTTTTGGTAAAAATGTTTTCGAATTTTCTTCCTCCGCAGAAGAAACAAAATTACAACTGCAGCCCCACTGCAGGCAACAAGAACTGCTTCCTGCTGCCAGCCGAAGGGAAACTGAAGCGCGGAAGGATCGTCGAGAATACGGAACGCCCTTGGAGCACGCTCAGAACGTCTTGATGGGAAATTTCAGGGTGCACGCTCCGCTCCTAGTGTGCTCAGACTGTGGGCACCCTTGACAAAGGGAACAGCTCAGTGAACCCGGCGATGGTTACTCACACTAGTATATCCACAGACCTTATTATTAGGATAGGTAGATCATAGATTAGGTAAGTACGTTATAGCCATATATAAGTATATTAACTACACCTATAAATATAGATATTCAAGCTGCATTTTCTCAACCACAGCGGTAAACCCAAAACACTATTTAAAAAATATTAATTAGGCTTACCATACATCAGTGAAGTGGCAACTTACGCCGGTTTTCCTGAAGAGAGCTAGAAATGAATAAGCATTCCCCGCTACTCCATGACATAGTGTGTATCCCTTTGTTACTAAACCATAATTCCAAACAACCTCAGCTGCTTCGACGGCGTAGGTCAAGAAAGAAGGATCAACTATCTAGATTAGAACACTGTGGGTATTAGCTATCTAGTTATATCTGTCTAAATTAAATACATTTATAACTAAGTACATACATCTCTTATACCTATCTTTTATATTTTTACTTGTCCATATATATCTTGTATAAAGCATAATTGTGAAATGAAAACTGTTGTGGTGGCCTGCAAACTATTGCGGTCCAGCAAATTTGTAATTGAAAATGATTGTATTAATCCTAGACTAATAAAACCTTATACCTACTTTTTGACACTTACGTTTTGTTGATTAGGAGAACTGATTTTTGTTCGCGAGTACATGGATATCGTTGGTTAAATTCAGAGGAGAGGGGTGGGAAAGTAAGCTGGAGTTCCTGGACACCGTTGATTCGAAGTGAAGAGGCCGGAGCCCTGGGACACCCCTCTCCATCGGAAAAGTAGTTACTGGTAATACCTACTAGAAATACAAATGGGGCCACACACACACATGCCAGCCTAGTTTCTGCCACATAAATTGAGAAAAAAAAGTTCTATTAATTTCCGTACACTATCATATTGTGTCACAGTTTTGAAATGTGTGCACTTTCAGCGCAAAGACATTGTTAACTACCAATTTTATGATTTAAAAAAAAAAAAAAACCGTTCTTAATTCTGTTCTTGTTCTCGTTTTGTTTTTCTTTTCTGTTCTATATTCTGCTATTCCAAAAACATTTAAGATTTTGAGCTTCTTTGCAGTTTTCATCAATTTTTTCAGCAAATATTAATGAAATTTAAGTACATATATATTTCTATTGTTCTACTACATCGTTGATATACTTGTTTGACTAACATTCTGCTAAAAATATAGATTCAACGATTTTTAGCAGTTTTAAGCCATTCATGGTGATTTTTGAGCACATTATTTGGAATTAATTGACCAATTTGATGTGCTCAAAAAGGGTTGGCCAATGAACTCAACCTTTCACTAAGAAAGATAGATGTTTGCTTAGATGTGTGTGCCTTGTCATGAAGCACTGGTGTGCATGTAACGATGTTCAAGGAATCTCTGGTGGAAGCTGGGGGCACCACTGGCTCCCAAACACAACTCCTGGAGAGGGGGCAAAACTTGCTCATCCCCAGCTCCATCCAGTACCACCGCAGCCACAGGAGCCGGATGCTTCCTCCACCACTTCATATATATATAAATAAGTCACAAGAAAACTCTAGGATTAAAGTTTCAGAATACCTCAAATCAGATTTCAATTAAGAGAATTCTCGAGAATTCAAAGCTTCATTTTCTATCAAAATTTGGTAATTGAACAAAATTGATAAAATTGAAGACTAGAATGGCAAAGAAGTGCATAAAAAACTATTATAGGGCCTCAAATGTGTGTAGGTACAATTGAGTTGCACTGAAATAGACGCAAATGAAAAAACACTGCAAATTATTACACAAAGGTTTATTATTTCTGTGTTAGATAGCCCTTCTACACAAATCATTGGAGTGATTGTTGTGATTATTTCTTATTCTCTACAATATAGATCTGTATTTTTATTGAGGTTAAAGGATTATTGAATGAGATACGAAATTAATCACTTGAAGTCTTTTAATACGAACGGCTTTAAATGGCGCTCCAAAGAAAAGATAATGAGGGAGGATTCTCGGACTAATATATTGTCGAGACACATCGAATATAATTCAATGATATTTAAGAAGATACCGCACAGGGGTGAGAGTAGTTGAGGATAACGATTGGGTTATAGATATAAATCAATGGGGTGTGAGTATGTGACAGTTCCCGCGAGATCCAAGGGAATGCGCTGCCGTCGCTCCGTTGTTTCCCAACGGGCATCGGGCGCTTCATTCCCGTGTTTTCGAAAGCCTGCGTTTGGCGATGGATGGGTGATCCTAGAACAGGAAAACCAATCTTCTCCGAACATAGCATATATGCTATTAGTACGAGTTGTATCTCTTATGGTACTGTCACACTCTCCTCTCTCTATGAGTGTGGATTTAGGCCCCCATTGCTCCTCGGGGGCGTCTAAGTCCAGTACAAGTAATAGTTAACTGGAATAAGCGCAAGTGAGAGAGTTCTTACCTTAAAGGAAGCACGATCTGGAATGAAAAAGGGAGGGCTGGCGGACTCGGCGTTCTTGTGAGAATAGGCCGAGTAATAGTTCATTCGACGGGAACTGTCACAACCCCGTATATAATATATTATGATCAGAGCATGGCGCATCGTGCCTCCCGAAAGGGTTGACATTTTTAAGGTTCCAGGGTCCCGTTAGCTAAGGAAAGAATATAGGTTCAGAGGCCCCTCAGCAGATCAGTGCGCCTCCATACCTCGTAACTATTGTATCCGATATGTCCCGACGGAGCTCAATCTAGATAACAGCACCATGAGTCGATTAGGAAAGAAATTAGCCTCCGAAGTTCCAAAGCTGATCTGGGTCTCTCCAAACTTTTTAATTATGTTCCAGATCTCCAAAAAAGAGCTACCTTTCAGGTTTCAGCATCATAAACGTCGATTAAGAAACAAATTAGGCTCAGAGGCCCCACAGCTGATCAGTGTGCACTGGTATTGAGTTCTTGATGTTACAAAGGAGGTACATTTCAAATTTCAGATCCGTAAGTTGACATCAATATGCCAGCGTCTGAGAAAATTAATGAAATTAATTTAGGTAAGTATGTGCCTACCAACTGAAAATAACATAAATAGATCATTGAAATGGTTTTAATAATCATTAAAAACTTCATAGCGGAATATAGTCAATCAAGATGTAGGTAACGTAAATCGTCGAAATTGATCATTTAGGAAATGTGATAATGATGCTTGAAGTAATTTACGTTGGCGCAGAATGGAGTAATGGTTTGAGAAAAACCTAACCCGCAAATTCTCAGAAAATGTAATAAAAATCGTATGAAAACTAGAAATTAACTTTGTTCCTAGGATTAGACTTACGCGTATGTACAGGAGCTACTGATGATGCTATCATGTGAAATTGTTTTGGAATAATTAAACCGTCGTCCCCCAACTAAGTACCGAATTTGAGCGAGATTGGACGAAGGGTGAGAAAAAATGTTACATGAAGTAATTTACATTTGCGCATGCGCAGAATGAAGTAATGATTTGAGAAGTATAACATTGATAGAGGATTATTAAACGCATAACCAACACATTATGTGAAAATTTCATCAAAATCGGATAAAAACTGTTGAAATTAGGCTCGTTAATAGGAATACATACTCGGGCCTGCGCAGCAGCTACTAATGATAAGATTATGTTAATATTTCAAGGGAATGTTCTAATAAATTGATCTCTTCGACCTATCGTCTCTATTTGAGCAAGATCGGCTGACGGGGACGTGAGAGAATGGTGCTTGATGTAATTTACGTTGGCGCATGCGCTGAGCGGAGTATTGTTTTAGGAACAAACTGATGTGGGACCATCTTCACCCTAACCAGCATATTTTATTGACATTTCATTCAAATCGGTAGGAAATTGTGGAAATTAAAGGTTGTTACAAGGATATGCGGATACACTAGGTACAGGTAACACACAGGTACACACACGTAGAGAGAAACGAAACTAAAGTTGTCTAAAACGTAAAATGCGAGTGGATTACACCACTGTAAAAAAACAACAACCGTTTGTTTTTTGGTAGACTAAACTTTTCCATCTCTCACAAGTGAAAACAATGCATCCGCAATCTATAGGTAAACTAGGAAGCAATTAAGGTGATGAAATGCTTCAATGCTTCACTATCACATCCGCACGGACCATTGTTAATTAACTCGATTTCGCAAAGTTAGAATAAATTCCATTGGAACTAGATCACCTGATGATTCCATTGGAATTATAACAGCTGATATTTGCAAGGTAAGGTAATTGTCTTTCGATGTTCCATCCCACTATCTAGCGGTCATTGATGGTTGGAATTTACAGATTAATTGGCTAATCAATAGAATTTAGAATTGCTAGCAGCGCATGAATGTTTCTCTAGGGTCTCGCGCTTAGAAATCCGATGCTGTTTTTTCGAAGTTCTTGCCCTTAGGGAAAGCGAACCGTTCAACGTACAGCGTTGCGGATGGTTGTAATCGATTATTTGGAATCATTATTGAACAATGACATGCGAAAAATGATTACTATTACCTTGAAAGTTCTCGAGATCTCAATTTTTGAATGTTTAGCCCTTTAATCCTACCTTTTAGGGTTGATAACAAATTATACTGTTCTTCTAGGATCATAGACCCCAAAAGTGAATTTAACCCAATCTTAACAAAGTTTGGTCTTCTAGTATAGGAAATACAAGGACAATTATTAATCTTTTAATATTATCCATTTGCAGCAGCTTCCGGCTGAGGCAAAAATTTCCACATTAGTTATTATGTTTTATTTATTATTAGCTCCTTCCTACCTTGTTTATTTATTTTGAGTTCCAATAAAAACTCGGGTGAATGGGTGAAGTGTGAAGGTTCGTATGTATTAAAATCGTGGGTCGCGAATCTCGAAAATCTCACCTTGTGGATTCAGGTGGAAGTTGAATCGGGAACCACTCAGCAGACAGTCTTGTAAAGCGTAGTTTAGTGTTTTATCTCAGTTCATTATTATTTTTAATAATTTTTGGTATGGTGATATGTAAATAGCTCAATTTTGATAACGTGTTGTAGACTTCTCTTAATCTGTACAGAAAGGCTACCGAAGACATCTTCGACAATAACGCCGCTTATTATTAGTCACATCGGCACAAAAAACTATACACCATACTCACATGGAACAGACACACTGACACACACAATCAAATGCAGGCCGAGTCAAAGTAGATGCTTACTTCGTTCAATAACTCGCTAATAAAGTAGGTAATTAGGAAATTACGACCGTTAGCTTGAGCATTCCAATACAGTTAAATATTCCATGGCCAAAAACTACGTAAGGTATCATTTTATTTCATTTATTTATTTACTTATTTATTTATTTGTTGAATTACCTACCTACCTTTTCATTTTTTGTACAAAATGGTTTGTATTATTACTAGGCATATTTATTTTATCGTGTATTTGCTATTATTAAACTGAATAATTTTTATAGTTCGTGTTGTTTCAACCACAGGTATTTCATAACAATAACATGAATATTATACAGATTTAAATAAAATATTAGGCAACCTCACTAGCTTTGATGAAGAGTTGTACGAAACCTGGAGACCCGTGGCACCACTGAACTAGCATATCGTCCTCACTGTCAATGAATGCTGGGTAATTTCCCCTGGGAGATCGATTTTCTATCATTGTTTCCAGTGTTGGCCTCACTAAATTGTATATTTCTGTCTCTTCCAAAACGCCAGCACTCTGGAAAAACTATGGTATTCAACTAAAAGCACCGTATCACACTAAAAACAGTGGAATGATCCAGACGCATTTAAAGCTGGGTGAAACAATCTGTGTTCCTATTGGTATTGGTAAATAATACAAGCTCACAATTAGTTTTTTTAAATATGTAATTATTGAAGCGAAGCTTTTATACGAACGCCCCCCCTCCCTCGCTAGGAACGCTCGCCGCTCGGGGAGTCTCCCTGTGAAAATCGTCAGTCATAATCCGAACTGTCCCGAACGATCCCGATTCTGCCTAGACGGCCCCATTTATTTATTTATTTTTTTTTAAAAGATTTAAGCCGCATCTTAACCAGAAGGGTCATTAGTGGCATTGAGGGTGGGAGAGGGTGGGCGGGAGAGAGAGTGAGAGGGAGGGCGAGGCGGAGGGAGTGAGAGGGAAGGGAGCGGAGAGGGAGGAGTGAAGGGAGGGGAGAGGGAGGGAGGGTGAGGGAAGGCGAGAGAGAGAGTGTGATGAAATTATTTCCAATTAGAAGAGATTGTTTATGAGTATGAAAATACTCATAATTCTATTCTGCGCTTTATGATATAAAGCTTCGCTTAACTCGGTCGTCCCTAGACGGCCCCATTTATTTATATCATCATTTTTTAAAATTCTTTTTTATGTTTATTTATTTATTTTTACTGAATGCAACTGAAAATGTAACTTGAAAATTTCCATTTGAAATCACGATTGAAACCACTTTTAATTTGCTTGAAACGCAGGAACTAAATTTGCAAATTCAAGTCCATCTGGATTTAGTAGCAATGCATGCAGTTCCCAGGTACCTAAGTAAGTACCTACACTTAAAATAGGTAATAAATTTGAACATGAGTAAAATTCATCAATGTAGGGAAAATAAGTATTCCCGCAGATAAGTCTAATTATTTATGTCACTCTCTACAATGCATAGCCCAGAGAATAGGTACGTGACAGGAGGAATGAAACAGCAAGAATTGAGCACCTAGCTTCTCTTCTTTCCAATCCCACGCGCATTCACGTACCTAAGCAATCGTACTAAGGGGGCAAAGAGTAGAACTTGCGTTTCTATCAACTCCTAAACTTCTCGCGGTGCCTCCTGGTAAGGAGGGGTCCCCTGATCAAGGGGTTCTCCGAACTGACGAGGAAGGGGTGTGGGGGTGAGGAGAATTGGGTCTTCTCACCCTCTATTTATTTATTTTTTTCTCCTCCAATCCTAAGCCATGATGCTTGCACACCGTGCCTAGGGCTGGATGGCACAAGGGTTATTGGATCGCAAACGGAGCCTCATGGACCTGCCTAGCCCTTGTAGTCCCTGCCAGCCGCAAAGGGCACTGTCTGGTGATTATTTTTCCCTTACACTTTTTTCTTTTTCAAAATGAAACCTAGTTAAATAATATTAACAAAAATAACCCTTTGGGTCGGCTGTAGCCCTCACCGGTCCTCCTCAGGAGTCCCTCTCCGGTTGTCCAGGCCAAGGAGATGGATGTTGGAGGGGAAGTCCCCTGGGTGGCTTGCCACTGGGGGGTCCTGATCAGGTAAAACCAAAGGCAGCATCTGTTACTACTGCGGGGGTAAACCCCCACTCAACTCAAAGGTCCCCATTAACAGGTATCTTGCCTTGTCGCACACGGATGCTCGGTGTCTGCGATCGTGGTCTCTGAGACCTTGTCTGGCCCCGATACGGGATCAGATGGGAGCGCGGTGAAGTGTGACCAGACACTTGATACTAAGGGAGACAAGGGAAAGCTCCTGAGCAAAAAGCTTCTACCAGCGATTGCCTCCGCCAATTCTATGCAGAGGCGCTTTTATGCCTTTCTACTCCGTGAAGGAGTAGAAAAGGAATCTGCTCTACAGCAGGCGCTGCAGCTTCCTAAGAAGAGGGAGAAGATAGGGGACTCAGTGGTTAGTTCTCCTGAGAAAAGGAGGAATAAAAGGAGGATGGCCTTTTCTGGAAACTCAGTGTCCATAAAAAAGAGTAAACGAAAAGACAAAAGGAAATCCTGGAGAGACTTCTATAAGGGTATGGAAGACAAGTCTACTATGGCCAAGACGCAGAATTTTCTCTCTAAAGAAAGTCCCATGCCTATGGGCCTTATACAAAAGACAGATGGGGTGGTCACTAAGAGTGCAGACGAGACCTTGGAGATGCTCTTTGAGTTGCCCTCTTAGGGGCAGCAAGGCTGCAGCGACTGGGATACATAAGACGGTGATCCAGAGGCTTTTTACAAAATCCTAGAGAATAGTGATTGTGAGATGACTCTCTGACAGTCACTGATCCCACGATGAAAAATTTTGAGATTCCCTTCAAAGTGGTCATCATAAATAAAGACTGCTGAAAGAAAGAGGTGCCCAGGTTTCCTTTGGGCTTCATAGTGTGTAACACAGATGGATCAGTTATGCATGGAGGATCGGGTGTGGGCATTGTAAGTCCCACATTCTCTCTGGCAAAGTCCCTTGGGACAAATGCTACGATCTTCCAGGCAGAGGTCCTTGTTACACAACTGTGTGCTGATGAAATGCTGAACAAGCGTCTATAAGTGCCAAAGTATATATTTTATCCGATAGCCAGGCTGCTCTAAAGGCCATTGCTTCCTCTAACAAAAGCTCGAAGCTGGTTTGGGATTGTCTGACTACCCTCAAGAGGTTGGCCCGGATTAACCAGGTCATTCTCCTCTGGATCCCTGGTCATGAGGGTTATTAAGGTAATGAAGCGTCCGAGCCTCTTGCTAAAAGAGGAACAGGGTCCTTGTCTATAGGACCAGAGCCAATTTTCGGAGCTACCAAAAGTTGTTTGCAAAATGTGGCAAAAGATTGGGAAATGAAAAAGCGAGTTGAATACTGGCATGAAATTCCAAGCCTAAGACAGGCAAAACTATTTGTGACATTCTTGGCAAAAAAAAGCGACTGATCTAATTGCCTTGCCTAAGAAAGTTATCATAATACTTGTAGGACCACTTCAATATCATTTGAAAAAAATTGGGAAACTAACAACGGATACCTGTCGTTTCTGTGGAACAGAAACACTTGGTCGAATTAGATACAATATTCTTGGGAACGATATCTTCCTCAGATGATATTTCCAAAATGGTTTATGCCGATCTCCTACGGTTTGCTAAAACATGGGGGGGGGGAGGTTTTCGAAAAGCCTTTTTCATTAGGCTAATGCAGCCTGAGGGCAATCCACAATAGATCCTCTGGGTCGCAGTGAAGGGTCTACTGAAATACAGTTACCAAGTCCCTATACCATCTTTAAAAAAAAATCAATTGTACGTACCTAACCCTACACTACACGACAAATTTCGCCCAGGGTTCAGGGTCATCAACAGTGACTCTAAAATGCAATCACAATGTCATGAAAAGGAACGTTTTGACCTCTCTCAGGTACGAATTGATTCAAGGGGAGAACACTTTTAACGTCACAATATTTTTAGCGCTCAGTACGTGCGTCCATTGGATTTTATTTTTGTTTCCGTAACATTATAACATGTTTAACGACATAACATTGTCCACATTATATGAGGTAATGTATTAACATGAAAACATTGGTCAACATTGAATTTTGGATGAGAAATTTTGAGTAAATGGTTTGGATAGTACTCATTTTGTAAATTTTATTCCCACGAATTTTCGGAATTTTGAAATATTTGTATACTTGAGTAACATTATTAGCCAACAATGTAATAAATTTCAAGATTCTTTGAGGCTGCCACGTTCATCAAAGCCAGGGAAAATTAGATTTGAATGTTATCAGTGCGTGAGCCAACAATACATCACTTATTTGATGCAAGCATGAGCAGATCCCAATCGTCCTGGCGCAAGTGGATAAATAAATAAACGATCTACGACATCCCTCATTGTTAACCATTTCAATTCTTACCAGCACCATGTAAAGAATCCCGCAGACTCCATAAAGAGGTCCAAGATAATGTTGGCCTTTCCATTCATATACGAGTGGAACTGCTGATCTTTTGTTAATAGCCAGGGTCTGTCCGCTCATCAATATTCTGCTCACAGTCTTAAACAAAGATTACAGCAATTTTTTCTCTATCTCGATTTTTGGTTTTTTGGTGCACTTAGAATGTTTAACAAAAATATATACTCCTTATGCAAGCAATACATAAATATGAAGCAGTTTCATTAGCTGTAATCTCTCTTAGTTAGGATGAAAAGCAATGATGCTTGACCCCAGGAACAAAATTATTTAGGAAACAGCAAGTATCCATAATGTTTTGATTATTTCATCGTTTGATTTTAACACAGAATGTGTTTTAGCCATGGACTAACTAGCCGAAAATGGAACGCGGGATGGTAACGAAATGTGTGACGTACATGATTTTCACGTACAACCGAGCCGTTGGTAGGGAAATGGAACTTCCGCAATTTTTATCGCACAGAAATCGTTCACCATTCGTTGGAAAGCTCCTGATTTATCCAACCATATTATGTTAACTACTGCGAAGTGCGTGGCCATCAACCTGAGTTATGAGCATGGTTATTTGAATCAATTGTTTACACACAGATGATCATTCTCAATAATTGATATTGTCAACATGATTGCAACCGCTTGTAAATTTTCTTATGATTTTCACGTACAACCGAGCCGTTGGTAGGGAAATGGAACTTCCGCAATTTTAATCGCACAGAAATCGTTCACCATTCGTTGGAAAGCTCCTGATTTATCCAACCATATTATGTTAACTACTGTGAAGTGCGTGGCCATCAACCTGAGTTATGAGCATGAATAGTAAATGAATAGTAAACAATGACGCTTGTTTGGTTGTCACTTGGTTGCGCGACAACGCAAACACATTCTGTGTTTCAATAATTTCGTCCGAAGTATGTAAATAGAGGTAACCGGGGGTCCAGGGGGCTTGCCCCCTGGCGAGGCGCGGAGCGCCGAGTTTTGCAATTTAGGTACTTATAGTTTTTGTAAACCAAACTTTATGGCTTTCAAATGTGTTCCGTCCCACACAAACAGTTTCCTTGGAAACCTGTATATTATTTATGATAATGAACTAACAACTCTCGGTAGCCTCACGCGTTCATCCTACTTCATTTAAGGTCAAGTAGCCTCCCAGAAAAAAAAGTTAGCAGAATTTCCCTCTGAGTTCGAATTTCGAAGTTTCCCCGCAGATGATCCGTGAGCCCGACTGGTTACCTGCTCAGTTTATTCGAAGACATCCAATCTAGTTTATTCGAAGATATCGAAGCTAAAAAATGGTCTAGGTAACTGATATTTTACGGAATAACGGAATAATATGTTGGAACTAATACTAAGGCCCACTTTCACAAAAAAACTTATTTAACGGAATTTAGCTAAACTATATTGAAAATAACCTCGAGGATTAAACCTTGGCGTCTTTCACCAACCCAAAAGTGAAAGAAACCAACCCACAGTTTGAGATAAGAAGGGTCCAATAAAAAGTTGAACGTTTTGGCGCTGGAACAATAAATCCGCCACAACAATATAACCACCACTTACCTATTGATCAGTCTTGCTTCCATTTCAATTACCAAATGATTCCATTTTAATTACCAAATAATACAATTATTTCGACTTTTGTGTACGTATTTGGGAAATTTCTTATCGTTTCTAATCAATATCGTAGGAACTGTATAAGGGCGTACAATTCATCATCCTATCTTAATGTGCCACCATCATTACTCGTATCATCACTTAATATTATGTACTCGTATATAATTTTCCTTTCATCCTCGTGCTTGGCTACTACTTAAATGGTGTCAGGGTGAGTACCTATGTGGTGAGGCTATTTCTACTTCAAACTAGAACTTGGTGCATTGTTCTATTATAGAACGAGGTTCGTTCTTCATCATGATAAGCGTTGAAATGCCAGGGATTATTTCCCATAAATATTTATCAATAAACCGGTTACTACAAGTGTATGTCTATGACAGTGATTTATTAGAAAGACTTACTTTTCTAATTATGTGAGTTGGGATGGTACCAGGTATATATTTATTGACAAAAAGCAACGCGTATAGGTAACCAGCCCATCCATCAATCAAGGAACATGTTATGTCGGGTGAAGCATTTTGACCGAGTTGTAATAACCTTTAATACAGAAAAAATGACAGTGGCGTAGAAATCAAGAGTACTAGGTAGGCTCAGATTATAGTGAATGAACAGAGCCAATGGATGGATGAATGTGAACTTCAACTCCAGAACCCAGACATGTAGATACTTTTATATAAGCGTTATCGTTCTTTCAATAAAATATATATTAAAATTATTTTATAGAGATAGCCTGATATTTCATTTGTACTACCTATTACTTCAATTCCAAAATGATACTTGAAGAACCTCGTGCGTATAAAAAACTCGTGGGTCAAGCGCCTTAGACAGTTTGTAGATACCTAATTTATTTCTGAGCATAACCTGAAACACAATCAGTATCTACCGATGGTAGTGCACAATGCAACCTCTTGTCCTTACTGACGCATCTTTATTATAAGATGAATTTGTAGATTACGAAGTGTATCTAGAGCACAGGCTGGTTCAGTGCCTAGCTTAGCATTCCTGGAATTTGCACAGTAGCCACCTTTTGCGAAAGGGTAGAGTAAGAGCATCAAGGTTTTCTCAAATACTGAGTGAAAAGCCCCTTACCATTCTGCGGGCCCGGTGGTCAGGAGTGGATCCACGGTATCCTTGAGGGAGGGGCGCACTGTGAGCTATGGGAGGGAAATGGAGGGTCGAAATTGAGCATTTAAATGACAGTATTTCCAATCGTTTTGTTTTTCAAGTTTTTGAGCACAATAAAAAAACGTTTAGTCACGTAACATGATCATATGAGCGAATTTTAGTAAACTATAGGATTAAACTTATGATAAATACATAAATGAATGTTCATATAAAATTATTTATTTATTTCGATTGGTAAGGGCAAGCTCAATTACAAAATAGTAGTAAGTAAATTTGTACATAAAATATTGAAAATAGACATAGAACAGCGCTGAACAGGATAGAACATAGATTATAGAATAGGATGTTGAATTTAATGTGTTAAGATATTTCAAATAAAGCGAAAATATACAGAGTAGGTCGAGACAAATTAACAATTACACGTTGCTAATGGGGTTAATGGTCATTGATCATGTGTATTGATAATACGGTTCTATGAAAAAAATCAATGTTGGGAGAACTTGAGACAATTATATATAGGGATTCGACAAAGGTAATATGGTACAGGTAATTTGTAGGACTGATGGGGACGTGGAACTATTGCTTAGATCTAGAATTGAACTGAGGAATGGCGAAGCGGATCATCGATAGGAGCTCCAAATCATCGGGACTCCAAAAAATAGAAGCTGTGTTAAGGAGTCCTTAGGCAATCATGCCTTGTGGTCTCCCCCGAGACAAGCTGGGAAGATCGTCCCGAGAGGATACTGTAAACACAGTCAACGTCCTTGATAGATGTCAAGTATCCTTTTTTACCTACGGATCGAGGCATGCGTTCTAGCTCGCATTACCAACTAAGCAGGTTGGTGCCCGAGTTTATGGTTATCCACATAACTCCAAATGCCGAGATCTACGGAAGGAGACCCACCACCGCGAGTCAACTCCCACGAACCTCTACCCCACAACTGCATGAATTGACTGCATGTTAGGGGTGGTGAAACCAGTGCCCCCGCGAATCCAACCTCAACTGGGGGGCAGGCAGGTGGTGCTTCGACAAAGTCTATGCACCTGTGGCCTGGAGCTCTCCCCGCCCGCAGTACCATTTACTGGAAAAGACGCCATGCAGCACCTCTCCATTAAGGCCAGAAGAGGAGGAGCTCAGGACTGTCAATGTGCCCATTTAGCAGCTTATGAAGGAAGGTCATGTGTGCACATCGTCGACGAGCCTCGAGTAAACTCAACCCGCATGTCGCCATAAGTTCAAGATAGTCCATCCTATCTGAAGTTATGTGAAGTTTGTCGGCGACATATCGCGAAAACTTGTATTGAACTCTTTCCAGTTGTGTTGAATGGAATTCTTAATGGGGAACCCATACTACAGAACAATAGTCCAACATAGGAAGGTTGAGGGACTTATACAGAAGTATCAAAGCAGAAATGCTCGCAAACTCCCGGTTTGCCGCTTGAGAAATCCCAATGCTCTCATAGCTCTACTGGACACGGAATCAATATGGGAGAAAAGGAAAGCTTTTGTCAATAAAAAGTCCCCAGATCCTTAACATTAGACAACCTATCAAGAGAAATGCCTTCGAGTGAGTAATAATGGGATGTTCTCGATTTCAAGTAAAGGAGACCACCGAGCATTTACTTGGGTTAAGGAAAAGATTATTGGCTATACACCTTTCACATAATCGATCAATACAATTCTACAGTTGCTCGCAGTCTTCGTCTGACTTGACATTTACGAGAAAATTTTGAGTTCGTCAGCAAAAATGAGGAATTTTACATTGAAGAACAATTCGGAAACGCCGTTGATCAAGGAAAGGAAAATCAGAGGGCGAATATGGTACTCCAGGGGTACCCCTGAACTAGCCATAATGGGCTTTGATTAGATGTTTTTTATTTTCACTTTCAGTTGTCTAATAGTGAGATAACTTGTCTACCACTCCAGTAAAGAGCCATGAACCCCGAAGGACCCCAGAAGCACCGATTCGTGACGATGGGATAACTTGTTGAATGTTATTGAAAAGTCCGAACCCGTCGTCGAACCCTCGCATGACTTACTCTTGGAACATCAGCAAGTTTGAAGTGGTAGACCGAGAGCGGACAAAACCATTCCACTCTGGCACTATGAAACGGGATAGGTCAGAGTAAATTTTCAGTTCGCAACGGGTATATTTATTCGAGTAATAAAAGGCTCGGAATCAATTGATTTGCTAGCCCTATACCGCAACTGTCAAGGAAACATATCGATTTTTACAAACGATATCTCGGAATTCCTTACCGCCAAATGCGACTCTACGTACTCAATTATAATTGGCGACCTAAATATAAACACTATGGATGTGACCAACAAAGACGTCATCTATTATTTGACCTCTTTGAATGAAATAGGATACGAACCTGTTATAAACAAACCAACTAGAGTGCAGCTTGAGTCAGCGACATGCATTGACCACATCTTAATTCGTTGTAAAAATAAAGAATTAATCCTTCCTGGTATAATTACGTTATACATCACTGACCACTATGCTACGACTTTATCAATCAATAGTTCATCTATAAATAAAACATGCGTTAACAACAAAAACCATGTGAGACGTCGGATCGACTTCTCCAAGTTGGAATCAAGCCTGAATAAATTTGATTGGGCGGAGGTGACTAAGGAGAATGATTTAGATAAATCAGTTGCGTTATTCACAAATGGCTTCAGCCATTGCGTTGCTGAATCATCCAATTCGGTAACTATACCCCACTCAAAAATTAAGTTAACGCCATGGATGACGAGTGGCATCCTTACCGCTATCCGAACTAGAGACAAATTATGTAAACGTCTGAAAAAGGAGCCTTTTAATTGTTCTCTACGGGAACGTGTTAAAAAATATAAATATACTATTAAGCACCTTATCTCAAAAGTCCATCTCCTGTCATCTTATCGTTTTGTATCCTCACTAGTTGACGAACGAAGCGATTCACTACTTTCGCCTGGCACGCATTTATCAGTATGTGTGTTTATATTTTTGCCAGTCTACTCCGCGCTAATGGCCAAATTTTGGTGCTATCGACATAAATTTGAAAAATTAAATCGAACGGAACACGTCAGGTAAACGTTTTTAAGACGTCCTTCGTGCGTGTGCGTGTGTCGACGCCACCTAGGCTACAATTCATTATCAACCGATTTTCGTGATGCTTATTCGGTTCGATTCGAATTTTAGTCTAGTTGTGCAAAAAACCTTGGGAATTTCGGATTTGCAGTCGAAGTGGGGGGTGGAGGGGATAATTATCGATTCTTTCAAGCGCTGCACCAGCTACAAATCTCGACCGATTTTCGTGGTTCTTAATTTGTTCCATTACTAATTCGATATAGTTTTGGATCTTAAGCCGCGTTTACACTAGCGAAACTTCCTCGTGAAACAGTTGCGCGAGGACGTTGCGCGAGGCAGACTCGCCCATGTAGACGCCCCTCCACTCGCGAAACAGGAATAATATGTATAACAACACAATAACAACAATAATATAATATGTATACATGTATATGTATATGTATTAATAGTACTGAAATAACTGGTTGAGTAGTTAATTCCTATGCAACCAACTCTGAGGGACTATTAGGGGGAATGGGGGAATGGCGTATACCTAACTTTGGTGACGCACATACACTAGTTAGTGTATGAAAAAAATTATTTGACCTGACGATAGAAAAATTAGTCTAGTTTTTATTGCTTTGTCTTTTATTGACCCAACTATTGCTCTTGAGGTGTCATAACCAAAAAACTAATAAAAGTTCTTTTTACGGTATTCCCCCTAACGTCGGGTAATACCGTACATGTAAGGGGTAATAACCTATATTTCGTTAAAAAAAAAAAAAAAAAAACTATTTAATTTTATGTAATGTTATGAAAGATTTTGAAAGTAATTATAATTGAAATAAATACATTGATAAAAATATTTAATATTTTACAAATCTAATGCATACATGGAGCCCAAATTGTCTTTTTAGGAATATTGAACAGTTGAAAAAACTCCAAACTGGTAACTTTAAAAGTAACGGTTATATTGCCCATAATAGAGCCAAGTATGGCATAGGTCGCACAGCCCATGCTCTGGTTCGCCCGTGGAACACATCATGTGACAAGAGTGACCGCACTTCCTGCACTTCCATAGTGGACCCCCTTCTTCGTGCCTTAACACAAGAAGCATAATTCAGGCACATCTCCAGCGTCATCAAAATCATCGTCCTTGACAAGATCTCCTTCCGAAATGTCTCCCCAGTCACTCTCGCTGCTGTCTTCTGCCTCTTCCTTGTTTTTCCTGGAAACGACTTTCTTCTTCTGGGCCCTAGAATGATCGTCTTTTTTATTCTCGCCTCTCTTTTTCACCACCCTCTGCTTCTTCTGATTAGGAAATTCAATATCTCTGCTTGTGGAAGGTTTGCTTGGATTCTTTTCCAAGTTTCTTGTTTTTTTTTTTTTTTTCTCTAGATGGGCCTCTTTTCTGGGAGTAGCAGTAAGAATTTCAGATTTTTGTTTAGTTCGAGCACTCCCTTTCTTCCGAAGTGGTACCGGGGAGGGCAACAACTCAGCAATGCTCACGCATGCTGGGGAGGGGCTGTCCCCCTTGGGACTCTTTATCGGAAACGTCACAGGTTACAACAGGTGATACAGGATAATTCGTCAGAGCATGAGCAGCCAAAAATTCGTCGTCTCTAAAAATACTCCCATTCATCGGAAATATTCCAGTGCTTCGAAAGCCAGATTCAGCCAGACCAATTTTGGCGACTTAGCTATACGCTGCACTGAATATTCCAGCCAGATCATAGGGGGTTATTTGAATGATTCCAGAAGAATCTGTTCCTCACTGACTTCCCAACTTCATGAACTCGTCAGATTTCCTTTTAAAAGCTTGCTTTAAAGGGCCGTAGAAGCTCACATCAAGTGGCTGGTTCCGATGGGTGGTGTGAGGAGAAAGGGAAACCAAAGTGATCCCATTTTCACAACGTATGGCGTAGACCTCCAGTGATGTATGGCTCACATGGTTGTCCAATATCAATAAGACTTCGTTATCTGCGCTGGCGTTAGAGTACTTGTCGAAGTGTTCCAACCATACCATAAACAGCACATCATTTGACCACCCATTATCAGAACAACGATAAATGGCTCCTAGAGGACCGTTTTTCTCAAGCAGCGGGGTTATCCTTCTCCTGGGAAATATAAACATTGGCGGAATAAATGATCCTGATGCGCTCATAGCACAAACTACAGTTACATTTTCTCCTCTTTCCCAGCTGCTGATATTGCCTACTCTCTTTTTCCCCTTTCAGCAAGTATTTTCACTGTATCCTGAACTGTAGAAATTCCATTTTCATCGACATTGTAGTTGTTTGAAAGTAAGAAATAGTGTTTTTCCATGGTATTTTCGAGGTTGTTGAAGAACAAAGAAATAGCTTCTCGGTTAAAAGCCGTTAGTCGATTGACGGATGTAGCTTCAGGCTTACGAATCGTTACTGATGGATTCCTCTTTCTGAAACTCTCAAGCCATTCATGTCCTGCTAATTTGGATTGGTGGTTAAAATTGTGCTTAATTTGATTCTTTTCGGCGAAATCCTAGGCAAATTTTTGCAAACACAATGGCGTGAGCCCATAGAAAATGTTGGAGAGGTAGAGAATTCGGCCGTACACAGCTTTCTCTTGTTCTTTAGTAAACACGCTGTCCCTCCCCAACTTAGGATTACAATTCTTACCATTCTTCACTCTTTCCACGAACGTGGTATAAGGAATGTTGAACTTGAGAGCTGCCTTCCTCATTGTAGTCCCTTCTCCCATAAAAGCAATCGCAGACTGCAATTGTTCCTCAATCCTGGACCCCTTCTTTGTAGTTCGTTCTCTTCTTCGTGGCATCTGAAAATAAAAATAAAATTTATTTAATAATTTAATGATGAATATGCATTTTCAGATTACATTAGTTACCTAATGAGTGCGGAAAAAAAAGTCAATAAATTGAGCCGAGATGACGGAAACACTTGAAAAAAGTTCTTGGGGTAATACCGTACACTTCGAAAGCATACGGTATTACCCCAACGAAGATTACGTTATTACCCCAAAGGTTTACATTTCCGTAGATCCATCACTACTACCTCAATCGTTAGCAAAATTTAGTTTTCTTGAGATGAGTGTGTAGCTAGAGAGTTCCTCTAAAGATGCACCTAATAAAATGAACAGAAAAATGCGATATTCTTACTTACTTTTTAATATCGATGGACGACAAATTAGATCAAAATACTTGAATGTAGAAATCTTCGTGTAGCGTCGACAAAAATAACCTTGGAATCGCGAAAAGGTGACAAATTAGTTTACCCGTCTCCAAGAAAACGATTGCGTCGATGGCCGAAAATATATATGGAGTAGCTTCTCTAATCCTTTAATGTACGGCATTACCCAATGTACTGCATTTAAATTTTCAATGAACTCACCAGAGCCGCAATTCACTTGATCGGTCAATATTGTCATCCAGAGCATGTAACACTGTTCCAAGTGCTAATGGTCCAGCATCTCCGGTAAGAAAAGATATCAACTCTCCTGATATTCTGGTAATAGCTGTATCCGTCAATTTCTTGGCAATCTAGAAAATTGAAAATAAGAAATCACTTACGATTCTAGAGTTTTGGAGTTGAGGCGAATAGGATCCAGATAGAAGGGAAATCTATAGGCAATCAATCAAACGTTCCGCAAACTACTAGTGCATTTTCATGTCTTGACGCTTGGCAGAATGCTTCGGAATCCATCAAGTAAACTAGGATCTAGGATACCTAATTGAAACTAATCAAACTGGCAGTTATTAATAAGTAAAGAATACTACAAATAATTATGTACTCGTAATAATTGCTTTGTAAGTCTTTTCATGTTTAATTGCTGGAGCTCGATAGTATGCAAAACCCATGTAAAATTACTTCTTGACGATTTTTCCATCTTGCCAAAATCCTATCGCTCTTTCCGTCTCTCCCCAAAATGTAATGCGAAATTTCCTGGTGAACCAAAGCAAAGACGAGAAAATGTCCAAACAATGGCCAACCATACCTAAGTTGTGGATGACCGGATTCCAGGCTCCTCCATTTACAGAGAAGGTACCTATGTAATCAACCGGTGCACTATGGAGCAGAATCGAAAAAACCTGGCCAAAATAAGAAAAAAATCGAAAATAGGATATTGCATCGGTAGCTTGTGTTTTGGTCAGCTAACACACTGGAGTATCTGACTTTTGAACCCTCATTCCAAGGACATATAACATTCGGGAAAACATTGACACCTCTCGACCCACCATAAACCTCCTGTGTAACCTGGAAACAACTGCTAGTTTAGTATTGTCCCGATGTTTAATGGTGAGGTTTTGCGCCGGATCTACCTGAAAACATGAATCATGAATTTTTTTTAGTTCATTTATCATGCTCAATTTGATGTAGTAAAACAGTTAGGGTAAAACAGTTAGTTAAAGTTTAAAACTCTGTTATAACGGAGTTGGGGAGACCTGCAAGTGTTGCCATTCGATTCAGCGTGAAAAAATACGTAGAAACCCGCTCCAAACTTTTTTTTTATAGGATAATTTTTCACAAAAACGCTCGATTTCATAGAAAAAAGTATGTTTTCAACATACCATCATACTTTTCTCCTTTAATTCGCAAAGTAAAATAAAAATTGATTATGCCGTTGGAAAGGTGAGATTTGGACCAAGTTTTTCCCGTAACGTGCGGAATCGCGGGAATGCCGTCCTGCGATTTAAAAAATACGAGATTTTCAACTTTGGACAATTTTTTCATATGGTGTGAAATTGTGAATTCTAAATCCGCATATTTTCACACGTTAGGTAGCCTATCCTAAAGGAAATTTATCGCTCTTCCCAACGGTATCCTAGAATTTTAATTTACTCAATATGGAAGGGAGTTATAGCCGATTTTGTGATGTAAGGTTGAAAACACGAGTAAATTATTAATCGTGAACAACTCGATAACAGTGTCTTTAAAAAAAGTCTAAGAGGCTTTTTGTTGCAAATTAGTTGTAGAATCAACCCCTAGGAGCTTATTAACCAAAGTGTGAACACCCTTTCTACAGGATGTCGCACTTTCAGGCGCTCTACCAGCTAGAGTTCGATTCTACCACTAATTTGTGACTTTTTTTCCTATAATATCTATTTTTTAATTCACTCTAAAGACCACTTTTTTAACTTTTAAGAGTTTTTTCGCGTTTTCGACTTTGTGTCACTAAAACTGTCATAACTCCCTAAATTTTCAGTCAAAACTCAAATCTGGTTATACCGTTGAAAAGAGCAAACAAAAATTTAAAAAATTTAAATGGAATGTACGGGTTAAAAATAATCCGTAAGCGAAAAATTCGTTAGATCATCAGCGAAAAAAGCGAAACGTCATGGATGGAAAATTTTTTGTTGTAAGCCTAAAAGTTGCATCACAATCCCAGCTTTCCAACAGTATAGTCAATTTTTATTTTACTTTGTTAATTGGGGGAGAAAAGTATGTTCGTATGCTGAAAATGGTGTGTATGCTGAGTATGGTGGGATAAAGGGGAGGAAATGGCGAAATGAATCCCCAGATCGAAGAGTTTCCTGTAATCCCAAGAACACTGTCGAACGTGTCCACTGAGGTGTCAATGCCCAGGCAATGAGATTGGTTGTTTGAGGGACAGATTACAGAGGAAACTGCCACCAATGGCACACTTTGGGACGTGTATGCAATATTGGATGTGGATCGCCGGGGAAATGGACTGTCTCCTATCCAACAGTATTGCTGTGTCGACAGAGAAGAAACGGGTGGTTTTACATGTCGCCTCAAAACCTCTGTTGAACTAGAAATAAGTTATCATTTCAGGATGTTATTTGGGGTTGATTAATAAGGAAATGGAAATGCGTCACTTTGGAAGTTATGGTCGAGGAAAGGGGGTTTCTACGGGGGAACATTCAACATATCACTTTTTACTCATTTGTCCATTATGCGGGAAAGGGACCAGGCTGGACTCGGAGTTGCTGTAAGTACTTGGGACTTTATGTGAACTCTCTCACGGAAATGTTGCTGGGGATATGTCACTAGCATGCTGTATAAACTGGGGACTCACTGCCTAGCATTTACGATGTTTTAACAACACTGGGGAGAGATCTTACTTGATCGAGAGTTGGAACAGGACAGAGCTTCAAAGCGTTAGCTCTTATTAACTGAGGTGGGCTCCTTCTAGAACTCTCACTCCTCTCCAGTAGGCTGGTTGGCTGGTTTTTGCAGCTAGTCGTTGCCCCTGTTGGGGGTAGGAGGGTTCCAAGCATGGAGTCCTCCTTGGAGTGGGCGGCTTACAGTTGGCGGTGTGTTCAATTATTCACCTAGTCTTCTCTGGTTAAGGGAAACAAGCCTGCTCCCACAGGGGACGGGGACTCTTGTGGAGGCTCACAATGGTTAGAACTCTGATTGTGCTGTGGATTACCTATTGCCTCCCAGCGAATTGAATGGGCTTCAGGAGACATTAGGGCCCACGACTTTTGCCATTTTCATGCTTCTGGGTGGCTACATTGGCCACCTCAGTGAGGCATTCAAGAAGTAGTGGCAGGAAAGTAGACACCATTTGCCAAGCCTGTTGGGGTAAAAAGGAGAACCTGTATCATATGGTTCTGCAATTGAATCCGATTTCTAATTGCTCTCACACATTTGTCACATAGCTTCCATGGGAGTGAGGCAGCTTGGCTTCCTCTTTATAGCTACTTGCCTAACTACCTTAAAGATCCTCTATCCTTCATTGGTGCTGAGTCATGTGGAATTTTACCTCAGTAATATGGAATCGCTCATTAGAGCAAGTTCAGCACCGTTTTCTTAGGATGGGTTTTTATTGGGCGGAGGCTCTGGACGAATTCAGTTACAACAGGATGCTGGGAATCTTGGACCTTTCTTCACTTGAAACCAGGGGCCTGCAAACTGATCTCATCACGTTGAACAAACTGCTGATCAATCAGTATGATTCCCCATCGCTGGCAAGGATTGATTTCAGGTTGCCCACAAAAGCCACTAGAAATCATTATTCTTTTGCCCCCAAGTACCACCATACAAATTATGGGTATAAGCATTCACTAAGCAGGCTTCGAGATCAGCTAATGAGATTGTGCACATCACTGATGTCCGTTATGGCCTTTTGGCAGTGATTAAATGCAGGTTGAAACTTATATGAAAGAGCTACAATGACGTACTTATGACGAACTTCGAGTAGCAAACTAGTTACTATCTTGATTCCATTGTAAATTTATATTTCATGTATTTTGCTTATATTATTACCTACTCATTGTAATCTTTTCTTTCTGTTTATTACATTTCATTTTGGCTGTAAAGGGGATATTTGAATCCTGAGTTATAAAATAAATAAATAAAAATAAATATAAGCAGCGTTCCCCGAATCACAGTGACCCCATTCTACGTCATGATGCGGTTGCCAAGTAGATAGCAAGTGCTTTATCATCAAGACAAGTGATATCACATACCAAGTGACTGGGGCAAGAAACTGGACATCGTTGCCATCAAGCACACTGGGCCTGCCATAATCCTGGATGGATGATAGGTATAAGTAAGTATGATAGGATAGGTAAGTATGATAGAAATGACCTGAGGCAAGTAAGTTTATCTTAGCTAAAAAAAGTGAGGACTGATAACATCTTAGTCACAGCAGCGATCGTGTCATGGTGCTGGAGAAGTCCCACAGAGCTACTCAAGTTGGGCATGGTATCCTCGTCCTTAGAAGCTCTTATCTCAACTGGTGGTCATTTTATAGGGGCACTTCATTTCATCCCTTTCTCAATCCTAGTCCTTCAACAACTTACTTGGTCCCATGGGACCTGGGCGTCCTTCCTACTTTTCTTTATTTAGTTTCTCTGTTTTGATTTAATGTTGTCCCCCCTAAAACTTAGAGGAAAGCTTAATTTTATATACACACATATATATCTATATCGTCTGTAGTTTCCCAACACTTCCAAAAGATTCTGGCATCTCGCCTCCAAGCTGCTGGTGTCATAGGTGACACCGAGAGAGCATTTCACCGAATCGATAGCACAGCGGAGAACCTTACAATTCTCCAAACTGTCATTTCTGTACAGTAACTAACAGAAACAGCAACTCCATCTTGCTGCTCAGGACGTCGCCAAGGCCTTTGACACCGTAAGACATTTGGCCTTCTCGTTTAATCGAGTATGTTGCCTGTTTGTACCACAAAGGCGTGATGGTTCTCGAGGCAGGAGGTGAGATGTCAGGGGATGTCGTCATTGGGTGCCCCGCACGCCAGGTGGATCCTCTATCGCCACTCCTCTTTTACCTGGTTGTGGATACAGCCTTGGGCAGCCTTCCGGATGAAATAGGGTTTGATCCCACCCTTGGGGTGCGTTGGCTTTGGCCGATGATGTCATCCTATACTCGCTGAAACTTGTGAGGGCTTGCAGAACGCCCTCAATGCCTTTGCTGAGCAGCTAGCCAGGTGTGGTCTTGTGGTCAACCCTTCTAAGTGTGGGTTGGTCTCCTTGGTCCCGTCAGGCCAAGGTGGTGGATCAGGAGTGCTTTGTCCCTGCCCGATCCCTGTTGGAGGTCTGGCGGTACCTTCATTGATGTGGACACTATAGCCGCAAGCCGTGTAGACCTTGGTGGAGCATAAGCTCGTGTTCCATTGGAGCCACAAGAGAAGCTGCGCTCTTGGCACGTAGTTACTGTCAAAACTAACCTATGGGTTAGTCTTTGGAAGGCTTACTGTGGGGAGGCTGCTTGAGTTAGATTGTGAACTTCGCTCTGCAGTGCCCTTTTGGCTAGGCTTCCCACCTGGTGTCCCAAGTGCTCACATCCACCCACTGTTCAAGGCCGGTGGGCTCTGTATTGTCTCTCTTTCGCCCAGCATCGCATCATTATGCCACAAGAGCCTGCTTGCCCTTGGGGTTCGAGCTGGGAGGTCGACCGCACTGCTGCTGACTTCGACTTCATCAAGCAGCAGTTGCTGTGGTGTGACCGAGCAACACCAACTGCTCCCAAACCTAGCTCATCTGCTGAGTTCGCTGCTGCTCTGCATGAATCAGTAGATGGAAAAGAACTCCGACAGTGCTCTGAATCCCCATTTTCTTCCTAGTTGGTGAAATGGGCTTCAGAGGGCATTGGGGCCTGCGACTATCGCCATTTTCACGACGTCAGGGTGGCTACATTAGCCACCTCGGTGGGGTGTTCAAGTAATAGTCGTGGGACAGTAGACACCCTTTGTCGTGCCTGTCTGGGTAAAAATGAGAATCTCTATCATGTGGTGCAGCAGTGTCCACGTACCCACGGTGGCCTTATTCTAAGTCACGATGCGGTTGCCAAGCAGATAGCAGGCGCTTTTTCATCCAGCGGTTGGGATGTCGAAAGGGAGAGACTATATCACATGCTGAGTGACCGGGACAGGAAGCCAGATATCGTTGCCATCAAGCCCAACGGGTCTGCCATAATCCTGGTTGTCCAAGTTGTCAGTGGCAGTGTGGACATGGAGCAGACCTGGCAGGCTAAGAAAAGTAAATATGATAGAAATGATCTGCGACAAGCGATATCTGAGCAAAAAGAAGGGGCCACCAATTACATCAATGTCATGGCCGCGACCATGTCATGGCGTGGGGTGTGTTGCGGGAAAAGCGCCATGGAGGAACTCGAGTTGGGCATCTCGGCAGGAGTGCTCCGTGGTATCACCACCCGCGTCGTGAGGGGTTCTTACCTAAACTGGTGGTCATTTTATAGGGGCACATCCTTCATCCCATTCTTCCTCCTCATTCTGCAACTTCCCATATCCCAAGGGCCGACATTGGGTAAACCAGGGCGTCCTCCCCATTTCTTGTTTTTTTTTTTTTTTCTCATTTTGAACTTTATTGGTGTGCCCCCTCAGCCTTTGAGGGGAGATTTACCTATATTAAAAAAATAAAAAAGTGTGTGTGTGTATGTGTGTCATTCCAAACGACAACTTTCTTTAGGATTGAGATAAAAATTCCTCTTTTGCGCCGACAAATGAAGTATTTCAAAAGAAAGGATGAGTTTGTTGTTGGGCTGCACTTTTTGAGCACAATTAATTGGCCAAATTTCAAAAAATGTGCTGAACAGGTCAAAAGAAATGGCTAAAAACTGCTAAAAATTGTTAAACGCATTGTTCAGTCTAATATTACTCAAATAACGTTTATCAGCATGAATGAGAACATTCATGAATGAATTGATAAATTAACCTGAATACGTAGGTACTTAAAGTTCATTAATATGCGCTAAAAAAAATTTAAAAGAAATCTTCAAATACAACTGAAAATCTAATTTTTTTTTTGCAGATTATTATTCATAATAAGTTATTTTTGATAAAATTGCCATGAAGTAAACTAAAAGTGGGTAACAATTTCTTAGCACTCTAAAAGCTCATAGTTCATTTCACAACATTTTAATTTAAATATATTTAACAAAATATTTACGAAAATTTTATCATATGATCATGCTGCACAACTGTAACTTTTTTAGTTGGTCTTGAACTCTTCTCTTTGTTTAATAGGTGAAACACAAAGATAGAACGTTAAACTTGTTTTCCTTAAATTCGTTGGTGAATGTAGTTTTCTACCTCAAACCCTCGGGGCCTAATAATCCATGACCCATAGTGTTAGTCACTAGACCCTCGTACTATTAGACAAGGGATTATTACATGACGAAGGTAATTTTGTAGTTTTTGGTTATTATTCAAGTAGGTAGGTACATCATTTTGTAGGGAACAGAAAATACTCACATCAAAACTTGATTTGGACTTTGTTTTCTTGTAGATAAGAAAATGAGTTAGAGCCAGTCCTGTGTAACCTGTGTACATCGTATGATCTTCTCGTCCTCTAGTCCTGTGCATGTACCCAATGATAAAATTGGTCAGTGAGTCAATAACATGTTGCGTCTTCGAGTAGAAACTTTCTGTAAGCTTGAGAGGAAACGACTGTTAGGTATTTAGGTTTAATATCTACATTGATCATTAACATGAAATGGTTCAAAGCAGCTGGTGCTCATTCTAATTATTTTTATAATAACTGGCCGGCCCACCAGGCTGTTTTAATAGGTTTTTAACGCTAATTTACTGTAGTAAATTATCCAATTCGTTAGAAGGGTGCATGGACAGTGTATTAATTAAAGATGGAACCATGTATAAGATATTTTTTCTACGTGTCCCTAAATAGCTCCATTTCAAATTTCAGCGCTGTAGGTCAATTAGAAGTGAAATTAGCTTTCAATGGCCTCTGAGCTGATCTTCAGACCTCTGTATCTCGTAGGTAATTGTTGCCGTTATGTATTCCTATTTCAAATAGTTATTTCGAATCCTTATATACCTATTCCATTTTCAGATGTCAGCACCGTATGCCTATGTCGACAAGGAAATAAATTAGCTTCAGGGGTCCCTCAACCAATAGTGCACGTTCATATTTTGAAATCGTATTCTAGTTTTCCCAATGGCGTTTCATTACAAATTCTAGTAAATTTTCTCGTTTCAAATTCTTATTTGCTCTTCCTCAATATCTCTTTGGCTTCTAGGCAGAATCCACAATGCAGAATGAGTCAGGTGGTTGATGAAGCAGTAGCAGTACTGGGAGCAAACCAAGAAAAGCCAACTGTTGAACTATGAGTACGTCATTATCAGAGCTTGGTTTCCAACTTATATTGGAAATCAATATCTCCGGCTTTCATTACGTTCCTCCAATCCCCCCCCCCCCACCCTTTTCTATTTAGTTTTATTGAGTTTTATTTGGTGGCGCCCATTGAAGCCTGACAGACCGACCATTGGCTCTGACGCCAATCATTATCCAATAATACTGTTTAATAATAATCCAATTTATACTGCCCACCCCATTGACGATATTTATACTGCCCGCCTCCTTGGCGAGATTTATACTGCCCAGCCCATTGGTGAGATTTTTACTGCTCACCTCCTTGGTGAGATTTATACTTCCCCCATCCTTGGTAGATTTATACTGCCCTCCTCCCTGGCAGATTTGTACTGCTCACCCCATTGACGATATTTATACTGCCCACCTCCTTGGCAGATTTGTACCTGCGCACCCCATTGGCAAAATTTATACTGCCCACCTTCTTGGTGGCACGAACTAAAACGAACTAAATTACTCGCGACGAAGTTGCGGAAACCCATTTCAAAACAGAAGTTAGTGAGAAACGTTGCCTATTTCCACGAAAAATAAAGTTATATTTTAATAAATTATATAATAAAGTTATACTTTTATAACTTATATAATAATAAAGTTATTGTTTGTTACTGATGATGGCCTAACAGTCGAAATCGATTTAACAGTGTAACTCTTTATTTTTCGTGGAAATAGCAACGTTTTTCATTAACTTCCGTTTTCCTTGGTGGCGGCGGGAGTGCAGGCAGAGACAGGAACCTCCCTCACCTTGGAAGTAGGAGACTGGCGGAGAAGATCGCGAAGGGGGACCCTTTGTTTTTTTATCTAACCACGTTTTTGACACACTTTCGCAATTTAAACGAATATGGATCGAAATTTTGGAAAACTAAGGTTTTTACACATTAGTCAGGAGATCCAGAGCTCGGATTGGAGTACCAATCTGTTAAGGGTTCTGTTGAGCCGAAATAGGCGATCTTTTTAATCCTCATAACTCTCATCTCCATCCTCGTTGTGCAGGTTTATTATTTATAGAATAGAATTCTATCAAGCTATCTATTTAATAAAACGTAGACGATGTTGGAGTTAACCGGGGAAATCGTGTTGCTGTTCAGAGACCGCCATAGGAGCGTTGGGACCTCTTCTTATTTTCAAGGTGTGGTAAGGGTTAATTTTTGAGAACGTTGAGTAAAAGGGTGACTTCGTCATCAATATGTATAAAATAGTACCTATTGGGCTAAGTAAAAGATTATTTAACTATAGAGATTAATGTAGCCACAGAGTTGAATGTATTAAGCACAATTTAAAAAATAATCACGTAGGTACTTACCTACTTTTTGATTTAAGTACGTTTGGGTGTTGTTGGAAGCCGATAGATGATTTATGTTAAAGTGCAGCGTAATCCATTGAAACTGTTCAGTGAACTTTTTTTTTATTGAATAACCCTTTGACGTTAAAGTCGATGTAGGTATTCCTCGTGCACTCTGAGGTTTGTTTTTAATCGAGCCGTGTTTTTCCATATGCTTTTGGGTATGTTATTTTGGATAAACCATGGAAAAACTGGTGAATCACCAGTAGACTTTTTGTCACACTTTTTCTAAAACTCTCGATAGGAAATTGGTAGCAATAACTAATGCATTTCCTATATCCAGGGACCCCCATTTAACTAGAAGATTTACTATTATTCAAGAAAACGGAAAGTGATAAAAGGGGAACTTGGAAACTGCCAGACCAGGAGACTGTCCGAATTTCTGCCCCAAAACCGATTCGGGGAGTTCAAGGAGTTCACGTAAATGTCTCCGAAAGTAGGGCCAGGAAACTGTCGGAAAACAGAAAGCTGCAGAACTGTCCGAAAATATTCCGGCAGAATGGAAAATCCCCGTTTCGACTTCGAAAACTGTCCGAATGTCTGCTCAGGGGAATGAACTCCGAGTGGGTCCTTTCTAATCCAGTCTCATTCTAATCCGAGTCACATTCTAATCCGTCTTTGTAAAGCGTCTTCTTCCATTATTAGAGGGAAGCCTATGTATGGCCATTCTCTTATTGAGTCACATTCTAATCCGTTATTATAATGGCAACCACTGCGTCTTGCGTTCATTAGGGGGAAGCCTCTATATGGCCATTCTCGTACCATAATAATTCATTCGAAAAGTTTCATTCCCGAGAGGAAGATATTCGTTTTCCCATCTCTGTGAAGTGTTTCTGTCCGTTCAACATGGGTTTTGTAATGCAGGGCCAACGAGCCAACTCACTTCTTTACGTTGACGAGTGCAATAATTTCTTATATATTAGAGATAAAAAGAAAAACTCAGTGTGGTACATGAGATGTTCGCATACGTCATGTCCTGGAACAGCAAAGATGACCGACATGCCGTACATTTTGTAAATAGACTTTTAAACTGTAGCGTGTATAAATGAAACTTGTCATATATATACCTGAAACTTGTAGATACAATAATACTACAATATATACATACAATTTGAAAATAAAGCTCGTAGGCATATAAAGATAAGTTGTAGATTTTTTTCGTTTCATTTTCCTTTCTATAGTTTTTAACGGTGTTTTTCGAGCATATAATGCTATTTGCTATTGAGCTTAAAAAAGATGTTTTTCAAGCATATCTGTAGATTTTATCGAGCATATCGATCCGAGCTCTAGTCATAATATATATAATTTGGGGTATTTTTATGTCCCACTGGGGCCTAGATAATGCAAATAATGTTACTGGCATTCTGTTGTCTGGCAGTGAACTTGGGAGTTCCTCAGGAGCTAATTACTTACGTTCGTATTTCTTTGATAAGGCCCAAGGTGGAACCTGGTAAAGGGATTTACTGTAATGTCCAGTAAGAAGCGACCCTACTTTCGGACAGTTTTCAGTTCGTACAGATTCGGGCAGTTCCTCTTCGCAATCTGTGTTTCAAGTTTTCTGGCAGAATCCTCATTCCACCTTTTCGGGGAGTTTGGAGAAACAGGTTTTCCGGGAGTTTTGAAACGAAACCCCGATCTCCCCGAATTTCGAGGAAGGGCGTTTCGGACAGTTTCCTGGTCTGGCAGTTTCCCCCCGACCGATAAAAGGAGAGCATTCCAAAAAGTAGCGAACAATTTACCTGCCAGAAACTAAGGGAGTTACCCTTCGCATTGGTTTTATGTTAAAATCAGTAGAAAATATAAATTATAGATTATGTAAATCAGCTTTAGGAGCCCATCAGCTGATTAGAGGTCTACGCATCGTCTAGCACCTACTGCTTACTAGTACCTGTCTACTACTCGATAGTATACCTTCCATGTAGTACCTTCTTTTCACATTACCAGATCATTATGGTTACCTACATAGCAATATTAGTTTAAAACTTAGAGTAATAAATTAGCTGTCCTTGACACTAAAATGGCTTAGGATCATGAGATAATGTGATAAAATGAGAGCATTCCAAAAAGTGGTGAACGATTTTCCTGCTATGAAAACTAAGGGAGTTACACTTTGCTAGTATCGCATCGGTTGTACTTGAAAATCAATAGAAACTAAAGCTTCCTGTACACTTTATCGGACTAAAAAAAAAAAAAAAAGTTTCACAAGTTTTCCAAATACCCCAAGCTAAATGACATATCCATGTCAAACGAAAGCAACCAAACAACAAAAGCTGGAAACGAAGACACTTTAGGCCTATGAAACAATTTATCTTTAGACACAAGAGATCAATAATGACAAATATAACAATACGATTCAGCTTCAGTCAACATACTGAACAGTCACGGAGACATCAAAAGAATAAATTTATATCACTAACCATACAAACGCCATTTGAACAATAGAAATGAATTTTCACGCGGCTCAATGGAGAGTAAAGTAAAACACGAGCTCATTGCTTACACACACACTCTCTCTCTCTCTCTCTCTCTCACACACACACATACACATATACCTATCTTTTTTTTTTTTTTTTTCGGATTCGGTCTTAGGATGGTCTGAAACGGATTTGTATGTGGTTAATGGACATCCAGGATTATAGCAGACCCATTGGGCTTGATGGTAATGATGTCCGGCTTCTTGCCCTGGTCGCTTGGCATGTGCTACAGTCTCTCCCTTTTGATATCCCAACCGCTGGATGACAAAGTGCCTTCTATCTGCTTGGCAACCGCATCATGACCACCATGAGTCCTTGAATACTGCTGCACCACAAGGTACTCGTTTTCATTTTTACCCCGACAGGACGGCAATGTGACTACGCCTTGAACTCCTCACTGAGGTGGCTGGAGTAGCCATCGGGACGGCATGAAAATGGCTTTAGCTGCGGGTCCCAATGCCCTCTGTAGCCCATTCCACCCACTGGGAAGAAAAGGGGGATTCAGAGCACTGTCGGAGTTCTTTACCATGTATTAACTCGTGCAGAGCAGCAGCAGCGATCTCAGCAGATGAGCTGGGCTTTGGAGCAGTTGGTGTTGCTCGGTCGCACCACAACAACTGCTGCCTGACAAAGTCAAGGTCAGCAGAGCAGTGCAGGCAACCTCCCAGCTCGAGCCCCGAAGGGCAAGCAGGCCCTGGCAGCATAAGGATGGGATGCTGGCCGAAAGAGGGACAATACCAAGCCCACCTGACTTGACTGGAGCATGGATGTAGGCACTTGGAACACCAGGTGGGAAGCCTAGCCAAGCATGCACAGCAGAGTGAACTTCACGATCTAACTCAAGCAGCCTCCTCGCAGTAAGCCTGCCAAAGACTAACCCATAGGTTAGCTTTGGCAGTAAGTATGTACGAAGGGGGCGCAGCTTCTGTGGCTTCAATGGTGCCTTGGTGACACAAACTAATGCTCCACCAAAGTCGACACGGCTTGCAGCTATAGTGGCCTCACCCATGAATTCGACCCCAAGGTACTGCCAGGCCTCCAACACAGATCGTGCGGGGATCTGTGTATGCCCTAAGACAAAGCACTCCTGATCCACCACCTTCACTTTATGCTGGTGTTCTGATGGGACCGACCGACACTTTGAGGGGTAGACCATTAAACCACACCTGACTAGCTGCTCAGCAAAAGCAAATGGGTGATCTTTAAACCCTCACTGGTTTCTGCGACGAGGATGACATCATCGGCAAAGGCCAATGCACCTAGTCCCACCCCAGGGGCGAGATCAAACCCTATTATAGCCAACAGCTTACCCAAGGCTGAATAGATGAAAGGTTGAAGAAGAATGGCGACAGAGGACACCGAATGACCACCGCATGACGATGCTAGCATACCCCACACCCAATGAACACATCCCAGACATCTCACCTCCTGCCTCGAGGACCCTCATGCCCTCATGGTAGAGACAGGAAACATACTCAATTAAAAGAGTAGGTACCCCGACACCATGAAGGCAATCGGTCAGGGCAAAATGGCTTGCAGTGCCAAAGGAGTTAGCAACATCCAGAGCAGCAAGATGCAGTTGCCGTTTTTTTTTTTTTTAGAAGGGCCAGCAAAATAACAGTTACGAGAACTGGTGGGTTCTTTGCTGTGCCATCTGCTGACCGAAATGCTCTCTGGACCTATGACACCAGCCATTTGGAAGCGAGATGCCAGAATCTTTTGAAAGTGGTGGAAAACTACCGACGATATAGAAATCGGACGATAGCCCCAGGCCCATTTCCTCATTTCTCTGAGTTGAAGATGGTGCTGGCTCGGGTCAACTCTTGGGGGGATCTTCCCGATAGAAGAAACATGTTGAGGATGAGCAGCTTGACATTCTTTGGTGCTTTATTCCAGCGCCTGGCAGAAATACCATCAGGTCTAGCAGAGGTGGAGTTTTTGAAACGGCACTTATGTTCCTCCTCATGAAGAACTGGAGTACACATAATACTACGTAAGGAATCCCTGGTGGAAGCTGGGGGCACCACCAGCTCGCCAGGGTCGTGGCTGGGAGCACTCAAGAGTGGCTCCCAAAAGTCCACCAACTCCCTGGAAAGGGGGCGAAACTTGATCATCCCTAACTCCCTCCAGTACCTCTGCAGCTACACAAGCCGGATGCTTCTTCTACAACCGCTGGAACCACTGGTATTCCCGCCTCCTCGCTTGCTTAGCTCCACACGGCACTAAAGCAGGAGGATTTGCTCCATGATGCCTCGCCAAGGTCGCTTTCTCAACTTGTGGGAAGATCCTCTGCGCATAGGCCGCGATCTCGTTTTCCAAGCCATCAGGCCCTTCAGCCCCTTGCCTCGCCAGTTCCTGCAGGATGGAACTCTAATATCTTTCAATATATCTTCCTGCTTCTCGAGCCTCAATACTTCAGTCTTCAGATCCTCAAGAAAATCGGAGGTCCCGGGGGAGGATTGCTGAATGGCAGGCTGCTAATCCATGCCTGTCGAGTTGTGGGAGAGTCCCCCTGCTATTTGCTAAAATTGCATCCTGAACATGGTGCTTATAGTGCGCATGGGAAAACGTGTTTGAAAAAAAAAAAAAAAAAAAAAAAAAATTGATATTGCGTACCCCATTACACACAGCCTCTGCCTCCTCTGCTGCTATTCGCCATACCTCCTCAGAAGCGTACCTGGGCCACTCTCGCTCTATATCAATTGCTATGTTTGTCTGTACAGGATGCTTCTGCCAGACGTGGGCGCTGAGGACACGCATGGCATTGACGTTTCCCTTACAGTGGGCACACCGGTGGGCATCTCCAGGGGCATTGGAAGATGAAGAAAAATAGGAAGAAGAAGACGAAGAAGAAGGAGAGGAAGACCGACGCCCTTGCCTGGGGCGCCCGCGAGCACCTCCCCTAGAACCCTGTGTGCCAATGGGCTGGCGGGGGTTATGAGGCTCATTTTCATTTTTTTACATCACAACAGGGAAGACAACATCAGACTCCCCTTCACACAAACACACACACACACACAGAAAGACACGGAACGAAAGTTGTTCAGAATGGTCTAAAACGAAAATGCGAGTGGAAATTGTACCAGTGGAAAAAAATTACAACCGTTTGATTTTTTGGAGGCTAAAACTTTTCCATCCCTCAAAATTGAAAACAGTGCTTCCACTACCTACAAATAGAATTGGGAGCAATTTAAGAGATGAAATCATCTAGGTGCCAATGCTTCACATCCACACGGAAAATAGTTATTAAACTCGATATCGCAAAGTTAGAATATACTCCACTGGAACTATATCACCTGATAATTCCATTATTGGCATTATATCAGCTGATATTTTACAAGTCAGTTTACATTATTGTCCTACTACCTAACGATCGTTAATGGGAATAATGGGATTTTGAGCTTGATTGGCTAATCAATAGTCTCGCTAGCAGCGCATTATTTCTCCTTGATCTCGCATTTAGAAATCCGAAGCTGTTTCTTCGATGTTCTAGCCCTTAGGGAAAGCAAACCGTTCATTGTACAGCGTTGCGGGTGGTTTTAATCGATTTCTTGGGATTACATTTATCATTGACAAGCAAAAAATCATATCTGTTACCTTGTAAGTTTTCGAGATCTCGATTTCTAAATGTTTAGCCCTTTAATACAGCCCTTTAGGGTTGATAAACATTGACACCAAGCTTTTAGGACCATCTAGACCCCAAAAATGATTTTTCACACAATTTTCGTAAAGTTTGGTCTTGTACCTGATTTTGGAGTAAAGCCCCGGACGGAGATGGCGTCCGGACGGTTTTTTTTTTTTTTTTTTTTTTTTTTTTTTTTAATTCTATGTAAACTATTCTAAACTATGTAAACTATTCTAAACTATGTAAACTATTCTCTATGTAAACTCTATGTAAACTATTCTACGTAAACAAAAAATGTTCTGTGGGAGAGGGGGGGGGGGTTAGAAAATGTTGTTTCTTGGTCGATTACAAATTTTCATTATTGAAAATAATAAACCAAAAGTAGACATAGATAAGAAGACCAGAAATCCGTCCGTTCATCGACCACTGCGTTGGGATCCATTGGCTATGATGATGTTAAGTTATGAATATGTTATCTTTGTTAAATAAACATCTTTATTCGTTCATCCAAGAAAATCCATATTACCAACATTTAAAAATCATAGAATACTAGGGGCCGAAATAGCGATAGACAGTTCCCATTCAGGCATCACGGGCAATTCAGAAAAAAACTGACTCAGACCAAGAGGGTACATACGTACTCATCTTGTACCTCAGGAACAAGGACGATACAAAGGACCAAGGGAGTGACTAATTGTCCGAAAGTACAGCTAATTTGCTGCTTTTTCAACCCTCCGAGCAGAAGTAAAGAGCGTCGAAAGAAAACATTATCCCAGTTGCCCTGGGGCCTTCCATATTGGAAGATTCCAAACCTACTAGCTCTCTACTACGTTCTGACTCTAATATTCTGAATAGGAGCGCTTGACAACTATCAATCCATCAATCAACTACCAACCGCAAAAGTTTGTAAAGTATTTATGACAAAATAGACAAATCCTTTTTTTAAACATTTTGAGCTTCTTGATAAACAGAAAATTTTGAACATTATCTGCATCATGACAATAATACAAAAAAACTAGGATTAATCTAGTCTAGGTGCGGTAATGAAAGCAATCATAGGAAACTTGAACAATTTCCTGTAAATGAATATGGAATTTTATAGTTAATCAACTTATCAGTAGCTACACATCTTATCCTACGTTCTGACAACCATGAATTTGATTCTGTATTTTACCTAACCTCACAGAATTCACCAAGGTTAGTTGACCTACTGACCTAGTAAGATCAACCGTCTGCATTTGCAGAATCTAAAATTTGCAGATCTGCATTATATATTTGAATAATGCATGAAAGGCCGCCGAACGGGGTCCGTAGAATAGGCAAAACTCCACAACAAATATCCTAGTGTAAGTTCATTCTTTTACCATTAATTATGGTACCTACTATTAATAATATAATAAATATTGTTTTACTATCAATCTCTCCATTCGTTTCTTTGTGTCGTCAGTCGCTACAGAAAGAACGTGAAAACATTATTTTGATTTTGTAAAACCACATGTTTTGTATTTTAAATAATTTATTCAAATATACTACCAATTTCAACCATATTAACCAAATCTTGAGTACCTATTCCAGGAGCATTTTGGCTTTGGCACATTCTTAATCTTGTCTTCAACAATTACCATGAACAAATAAGAAAATGCCTTCCCTCGCGCCTTTCTTCCGCCCCCATATTTCAAAGCTACAAAACAATGATGTCCATCAAAGCTTACAACACTTTAAATTGCGCCCAAAACATATTATGAGAGTTTGGTTTCCTTATCCCTCCGATACCTAATTTATTCCCACAAACAAGAGTCTGGTACATGTGCTACAAAGGTAGATCATTGAAAATCAATAACCGAAAATTCACGACTGCCCATCATATGCCATCCGGAACATACCTACTAAGCGACTGGAAAAGTTTATTAATCCTGGTTCAAAATCACATATGTAGCGCGGATATTTCTGAAATATCCGCATCTCTTTCGATCAACCACTTTCAAATGGAAGGGTTGGAATGCATATTATTGAAAAAGTCGTGTTTCTTCTTCATTATTAGGTGGTACACTGTCATGCGGATATGTACTACAATGCAGTCACATCAGAACCCATTATGTGTAAATATTATCCTGTTTTCTTGAGTGGGTACCTACTTTACCTACCGTACATAAATTTTAAAATGATTTTCATACGCTTTGAATGTGCATAGCACTGATGAAAGTCTTAGCCTAGCGTTATATTTCAATTATATAGAACCTTCAAAATTTTAGGGAAACCTGATTGTATGGAGTCAAGTAGACAGACGTCTTTGAACCATGGATCTCATTGAGTTGTGGATAATTATAATCATTCATTGTTCAAGGAACTATTGATTTCTTCTTTAGGAATAGATAGATGCACAAACTTTTCCCAATAAGTTCGAACTGAATCTATAAATGCAAGTAGTTATGTAACTAAGAAAATATGTTTTGGATACATCTAGCGTCAATGGGTTTGAAATAGAATTTAAAAAATTTTTGTTTTACTTTTTCAATAAATTTTACAATGCAGAATTACTGAAGGTTTTTTTTTTTTTTTTTTTTTTTTTTTTTTTTTTTTGTGTACAATGCAGGATGCCCTTTTTGTTTAATATTTTCCATAACGAACCTATGTAATCGACCAAATAAAAAAATAGTTTAACCCCTTCCAAAACACGTGGCTTACGCGTACTATCACATTAGGTTCACAGTGCAAAAAAAAAAAAAAAAAAAAAATCCATCCATACTCCAGCACCGCCAGAAGCTTTTTACTGATACTACTGGACCAAACATCATGAAATTTGGGTCAAAATACCATGCATCAGCCGGGGACGTGCCAGTAACACCGGCGTCGCCTTTAGTCGACCCTAAATTTTAGTGTTTAATGGCTGAACTATTAAAAAATCGAGATCTCAAAAAGTTGCAAGTTTTTTTTTTTTTTTTTTTTTTTTTTTTGGGTCTCATTAATAAAGAATCGAATGAAACCTCCCGGGGCACTGTAAGTTGATCCGTTTGCTCTCCCCACAGGCTAGAACATTGACAGAAAAAAAGTAAGCTACATGATTGTATATTAGAATTGTGAGCAAATTTTTACACTAAGGTATATGTTCTGCATCATTGATCTGTAATTATTAAATCCTGTGAATAGTAGCTCAAACTTGAACTACTGGCGATCTACCTCAATATTTTTAGACTACTTACGATCGACTCTGAGAGGCTGCAAGTATGTGTGATGCAGGGTCGTCGTACATACACGATACACCCTACCTACCTAGGTAGGGTGTACCGTAGCATATATAGATATTAGCTTTCCGCATAATTTCCATTATTTTAGTCAAGGTTTCGGTTAGGTTTACTTAAGTTCTTCTCTACAATATCAATGAAAAAACTCCTAGTTATTCAAAATTGCGAGTTTATTCGTTGTTACAAAACAAAAGAGTTACATATGGTGTTAAACTCAACTAAGGAGTGACTTGGATGTTGAAGCGTGGCACTGCATGTCCTCAGCATACTTTTCATAAGATGGTGCGTAACCACTGAGTGCCAATCGCAAGCATGATGACATATGATCGTCAGTTAGTCGATTGCGATATTTTGACTTAATTATCTTCATTTCAGAAAATGCAGACTCGCACAAGTAAGTTGACCCAAACATTGCCGTCAGTTGAAGGGCGATTTGCCTTAGATTCGGATATTTATCTTCAGATATAAAACACCAGAAATTTGTATCAGATGCTGTAGCTTTGAGATGTATATCTGATATAATCTGCACCAACTCATTTTCAACAGAACATGAGTTCATATTAAACTGACTTGCTACTTCAGTAGCTAATTCCTCAATGTTTTTACATGAAAAAGGATAACTCATAAATGATGCTATATTTGCCAATTTACTGCAATCATAGAAACGCATTTCGAATTGTCCCAAAATATTTGATAATTCAGCCTCATACGTATCATAATTCAACTGAGGAATCCTTGCTTTCAAAGACGGAAAATGTTTCAGATCCTTTCTTTTCAGTTGATCTATCATAAGTTGCAATTTACTTTTGAATGCGTTTACTGCGCTAATCATCTCAATAATAGTTTTTCCTTTACCTTGAAGCTCCAAGTTAATGGTGTTTAAGTGCATTGTGATGTCAGTCAAAAATGCCAAATCAGTCAGCCATTTTTCGTTTTTCAACACCTCAGTGTCATCACCTCTTTCGTCTAGAAAAGCTGTTATTTCGGGCAATACTTCTTGAAACCTTTTTAGGAATTTTCCGCGACTCAACCACCTGACGTCCGTGTGAAGAACTAAATCAGTGTGTTCAGCTGACTCCCTATCTTCCAACTGCAACTTAAAGAGTCGCCGTTGCAAGCTACGTGCACGGATGGAATTCACAATTTTTGTTGCAATGCCCATAATTTCCTCCGTGTTTAAAACTTTTGAACACAAAACTTGTTGATGTATAATGCAATGGAATGAAAAAAATTAAGGGAATTCTTCATTAGCTCGACACAATGCCACAAAACCGTTCTTGTTTCCAGTCATTGCTGGTGCTCCATCGGTTGTAATGCACACTAATTTATATATTGGTAGCTTGTAGTTTTTTACAAAATTGATGAAAACGTCATATATATCTTCGCCACGGGTCTTCCCCTTCAGAGGAATGATTGTCAAAAATTCTTCCTTAGCCAACATGTCATTGAATACCATCCGAATAAAAATACACAGCTGGGCAGTGTCTGTCATCGGTGGATTCGTCGAACTGTAAAGAAAAGTATGTACATTCCATGATATCATGTTTTAGTTTATCTGCGATGTCCTGACTCATGACTTCAATACGCCTTGTGACAGTCGGACGAGATAACTGAAGTTCTCTAATAGCAGACATGATTTCTGTTTTATTTTTAAAATCTCCAAATAAAGTCTCACCCGCTTCAATAAATGCTTCCTTCACAACCGATCCATCTTCGAATGGTTTCTTGTGTTTCGCCAATATATGAGATATTTTAAATGACGCGATCGTAGCAGCTTTTGATTGTTTGGCTGGTCTTGTGAACATGGTTTGTTCTTTTTTCAAACAAGATATCAAATCACATACTTTTCGTTTTCTTAATTCACTCTATGGCGGAAAATCCTTTTCCTAGTTTTTATGAACCGTTTTATGATGCCTCTCTAAGTTACCACGCTTAGGTATTGCAACTGACGCACGACAAATAACACAAATGCACTTATCCTTCACCATACAAAAGAAAAATTCTTCCTTCCAATCGTTATTAAAATGATACGTTTTAGATTTCTTCACTGCACTCATTTCGCACTATTTAATAATAAATTTTGTATCGACGTAGTATCGCCTTCAAGTTACAATTCAGAATGACTCCAATTCCTGCAGGCGCAACATTTATATCGGCGTGAACAAAAGTCTCGAATGTTCCCGTCAAACGCGCCGCCCGAAACTGTCTAGTACAGTCTAGTCTAGAAACAACGCGGCTTTTCTTTGACAAGTACCGCGCGTTCCTTTGATAAAGCCGCCTTTTGCCGCAAGCAGTGTTATTACGTAATAAATTTTTGTAGTTTGGTTACCTACTTATTAAAAATTTTTTTCTTCTCGAGATCTACTCAAAAAGCACTTGCGATCGACTGGTCGATCGCGATCGACCGTTTGAGCACCCCTGGTCTATATCATCTAAACTTGGCGCTTTGCGCTTCTCGAAAGGATTCAGACCTGTTGTATTTCAAATCAGAATACAAAATACAATATAATGTAAATTATAGAACACTTTTATATTCAATTGTAATTCAAACAATCCAATTACAATAATCTCCCACACGTCATTCCCAGGTTACACCTCACAGCATAGCTGGTATAACTAATGGAGTATTGGCAGATAAGTACATAGGTACTACATACTTCCCCAACTTTGTTAATATAGTTCATAGTCCTTGAATTTGCTTGGCATCTTGATCTTGATTACTCCTTCTGAGTGGAGTAATTACATCGAGATTCCCATTCATTGAACTAGTACCTATCAGTGCAGGAGATCCTACTGATGGTTGTAGATCATTTTCAGAAAGGTGGGCTAGACGGCCTTTTCCTTGGTCATCAACTTTTGGTGGAATTTGTTTGAAAAAGGACGAATTTCGTATTACTTCACCGTTCTCGTTGGTGGCACGAACTTTGGTTCCACGCACCTCTACCACTTCAATAGTGTCCTGGTTGAATGGAGGAGAGAACGATCAGAGTCAATTTTTGGTCCGAAATGAGATAGTGGTGCCATCTTGCAGGTCTTAGAGAAACGAATCGAAGGATATATCGCCTCGGGAAAGAATGATAAAGGTTAGCGTCAAAATACAGAGGGAAAGATTTTAGGTGTCGCAAAACAACGATCAGAGTCCGTGCGCTGACGGCTAAAAAGGATCCGAGTCCTAAAAAAAACCTCACTTGTTGATGAAGTTTAACTTGAAAGAAAGATCAAAGTCCAGCAGTTTTCCTGAAAAAATCCGTTTTTCCCATTCTCTTCATATTTTGTAAAACATTTTGATTTTTGTTTCTTCACTAAAATGTGTTTTTTCAGTGAATTGAATATTTGGAGTTGAGAATTATTTACCCTAAACTAAAATATTACGCTTGAAAGTTTGAAATTTGAATTTTACAGATTTGTGAAGAAATGACTCTGATCGTTATTTCTCGCGACCCTTCAAATGGTTTTTTACTTCTAAAGTAAATTGAAAAAGTAAAGAGTGTATTATTATTTAATCCTGTGTTTACAATATAAGTAAATGTATAAGTTATAAATAATATTACATCACGAGGACTGAAGTTCTCCAGCGTTTTATGTTCCATTCCCTGCCTTTTTCGATATAATTGTGCCAAATAAATAACTTACCTATAATCATTTTATTTTTATTTATTTTATTTATTTTTTTTATGTGTGTGTACATGGATGTTTGGTAACCAAGTTAAAATTTGTGCAAATAAAAATTATGTTTTTCCAGTTAATTTTTACATACCTGATATAAAGTGTGGGTCTACTACCTCTAAAACTGCTAGTTTTTCAAGGTCTTTTTTCGTTAGAGGACCGCCACCACCCACGAAATTTTATTAATCCGTCACTGAACTACATGCAATTGGTTGAGCATTAATTTGAAGGGCACAGAGATTGTTAAACTTTACTGGGGTTTCCTGAATTTGTTTTGTTTGTACTCGTATTTCGAGTACATTACTTTGAGTGCTTAGTGCAGCGTAATAATACCATTACCTTTGTATCCAGAAAGTTTGTTCAGATCTCGTCGTTCGTTCAGATAAAAGGGTTTCCTCTGCTTTTTAAAACTTTTATAACATTAGTATAGGTATATTGGAACTCATTAATTGTAAAAGACCGGTCTAATGTAATCGAACTAGTATCAAAAGGATTACTATAGTTTATTTAACCAATAAGCGTCTATTTCTGAATGTATGTTCCGGACCTTGTGGTTTGTTGGTACCTATTAGATAGGTACGTTTTTGTACCTATTCTACAGCGAATGAGAAACTTGGTAATAAATTAGAACTGGTGGAACCAGATATTGACCCTCTCACGTATTGGAAAACTGAGGATTAGTAGAATAAAATGCAACGCTTTATTGAACCTATTTTACAATCAACAATTTCCATGTCACAACATGGCTACATAACTATAAAAATGGTAAGTTAAATATATGTACATTTCATATTACTGTAATTTATTTATTTTGATAATTACCATTTTTTCAACTTTATTCTTTCATTTATCAGTCATACTAAACTGTACCAGGATGACCAAGTACGTTGTTGCAGCGGCTATTATCTGAAACAAATTAAGTATTTCTATTATTTATATGAATGAAACTCTGTGAGTGAGTCTGTCTGTCTGTGTCGCTTCCACTGCCGAACGGACTAAGGGATCCGAACGGAGTTTTTTTTATCTTGAACGAAAATCTTCCGGTCAGACTATATTATGGTTTATTCGTTTTCCCCTACTCTTTCAACATTAAAATTCCGTTTTTACCTACATTTTGACGTTTGTCGGGCGCTTTTTTTCCGTTCTTTTCGATTTCCCCCGCTTCCCCTACCCCTCTTAAACGTCCGTCGGAAATTCCGGTAAGATACAGGTTTCGTAGGTGTTTTGTACGAGGAAGACGACGGTGCGATCGGATTGCGAAGAAAGTATTGGGAAATGCGTCAAAAAAATTAAAGCGTACGGACCCGTTCTCTCGAAAATTCTTACGGAAAACTTCATTTTTTCTCATAGAATTGACCCCATAAAGAGACGTTTTTCGGGACGGAAATGGATAAATGGACAGAGATATAGGTACCTATCTTTAAAATTATATTATAAATTCATTATCCACATTATATTAAGTAAGGGTGTTCAATTTTTATTTCATGAAACGTGATGTATATTTATACGAGTGACAAAAATTAATGATGATGATTAATTAAATGATTACCTATTAATATTTATCAAAAATACTAAATTTTTCCGAGAATTTGTGCAAAATAGTGTCCGTGAAGAAAACATTACCTAAGCCTGATAAATTATTCATCAATAGTCCAACGTTAACGTTAACTCATCGGTCCCCTCAGTCGTCTTAGTTACCATGAAAAATATTTAAAAGTAAATAAATAAAAACATCCAAAATGAAATATGTATAGTATTTTGTAAGAATGAAACTCTGTGAGTGTGTCTGTCTGTCTGTGAGTGTCGCTTTCAAGGCCGAACGGACGAAGGGATCTGAACGGGTTTTTTTTATCGGGACCGGAAATCTCCCGATCAAAATATAGGCTATGTTTTATTCGTTTTCCCCCAGTCTTTCGACCTTTAAATTCTACAAAAGAGTCACTATATATGTGAAAAAGTCATGTTTTAGGCTAAGAAGCCATATAATTGAACAATAGCAATCATTTCTTGCACAAGTCTATATATATATATATATATATATATATATATATATATATATCTTGTTTGTTGTGTTGAGACACTTGTCCACCAAAAAGCACGTTTTTTCTCAAGGAGCCAGGTTTCCATTGATAAGTCACTTTTTGACAGCAGCCATTATTTTTATACATTCTAATATCTTGTTTGCATTGAAAGTTATTACTTTAAATGCCAGAAAGGCACGATTCTCCTAAAAAGCCACGTTCTCATGAAAGCAGTCACATTTTGTCATTGTTTTGGTCATGATTCGACAGTAACACCAATTATTCTAGTAAATTTGCATCAGATTGAACAGTGCATGTGTATAATCACGATTTATTTAGCATTGAATGACAAAAGCCACTTTTTTATCTTACAAAGACACTTATAATCATTTTCATTCAGAATAACAACTGTAAAGTCACTTTTCGGTGTAACCTTGTCAGTAACATCTACAGTCATTCTTATATCACCAAGTCATTATTATTTGAAATCATATAAACAGAGTCAAGTTTTGTATTCAGAGTCACAAAGTGACCCCAAGTACTTAACCATTTTTGAAGAGCAATAAATGTCCATAACCAAGTCATTCTACGTTCATCTCAGACTACCCTGTGCCCCTCTTACAGTATTCAAGCAGTGTGCTTGCACAGCCATTCGTGTCCAGTGTGGGACACTATTGGATTCTACCATATATTTTATTGGCTAGTTACCTTCAGTAACTTGCAAGGAGACAGTACTATAATTTCAGAGTCTTCAACTCGAGCCGCAAGGGAATTTACCAGAATCCCCAGGGTAAGTGAAGACATTATTTCCGTTGAATGTGACCTTGTGTGACTGTCTCTAACCTTGTTTCTTGTACTAATCCTCAGTCACTATTTCCCTAGCTACCAGAGCCACGAAGCGGCCCTAAGCTACAGTCATTTCGTGTCTCCCATTAACTTCATTTTGCAACCTCCCAAAATCCCCAACATTTCTAGTTTGATAGGGACTGCTACGTCTTATTTAAAGCAACGAGCCTCATTATCGACTAAGTGGTAACGTTGAGTTGAAGATAGTAATTTATTTGGCAATTCATCTCATCCACACCCATATATGTCACAGGTAGGTCCATTCAAGCATTCCTGTGGTAGCTCGCCCCTCAAGCAACTATTTTGTTCCCAGTTACTCCTACCTTCAGTGGTAGTATCTTGCTATCCATAATGGTCGCCCAGTAACATCGCCCTTTAGTCACGATAATTTTCGTGTCTTGTCCCTAAAGTAATTTAGCTTCATTTTCCCCTTCCCTTAGAGCTTGAACCAGCTTACACTACCTAAATAGGATCAGCAGAACGCATTAAAAGAACTAACATTTCCAACATCTTCCATTGTCCCTAAAACAATTTTTGAGGACAAAGCGGGAGCAACATTCAGCGAACACACATTCCTGAACCTTCTCATTGCAGGTGTCAAAATCGTCACAAGCAGTGCAGAACAAATTGCTGATCAGTGCGTCGTTGTCCAGTTCAGAATCTTCTGATGTGCCATCATATTGGATGGCTGATTCATCAATTGATCCTCTGACAATGATGTGGAGCATTTCCTTGGTCTTTTCTGAGCCTTGCCATTCTTCATTTGGGAGGGCTCTGGCTTCTTCACAATTTTTTGAAGTTTCCTCGGCATAGCACTTTCATTAGAATTGATACTGACAACTGAAAGGCTTGAGTGTCTTGATTTGGATGGCACTTTAGTTACGGGATATTTTTCAGCAGGCTTTGCCCTTATCTGTCACATGAAGATGTAGGCCCTGGCACAACTGATGTGGAGACAACTTATATTCCCCCAGGAGGACTTTTTCCAACAACTTCTTGACTTTCAGCAGCATCGCTTACTGCATATGCACTTTCAGGAACAGCATCAGGATTGAAGGGAAAGAGCCCACAAGCTCTGAACCCAGGCTTACCATTGCTGATTGACGCAGCCTTTCCCCATGCTGAAGCGAGAAAACCACCAAAATGGCATCTCTTTACCTTCTTTCCAGGATCGCTAGTCATCCAGGTGCAGGTAGCATTCTGAAAGAATCATTTTAAGGACTTGAAGAAAGCGGCTGTAGATAATGAGTCGTGTGGTTGAGAAGACAGAGAAAAATAATGTCATTTTCAGCCACAAAATCTAGAATCGTGACGTCAGAACAATGAGAAGTGTGTCCATGGTACATGCAATTCGCGCTTTTCCGCTTTCTTTGGTTCAAGATCTTGAAAAGTGGGGGGACGACCAAGATTTCTTTTCCTAAGCTTACTACCACTCAGTCTCCTTTTCAATGCACGGTACAGGATGCTGAAATCTTCCGCAGCTTTCCAAGCCGAAAGGCGACCTTCCTGTACACTCTCCACAGCACTGCTCAGTGCGGATTCGAACCAGGCAGCCCTGTTGCTCTTCCTTATGTAATTTTGGGGCATCTGAAAGGAAGAGGTACAAAATTAATGCTGGCCCAATATATTCCAACCGCCTTCTTTCAGGTTTATATGCCTCCATCCATTCAGGGTGGTATGCCCCTGGCATATTAACCCAAATGAAAAGTGGCCTATTACCCCGAATCGACAGGAAAAAGTTTTATGGTCGCACTCACCTTCCACAGCTTTCGAGTGATGGAACCAACGCGGATTTTCCTTCTTGGATTCTTTCCTAGCTCTAGAAAAATGAAAAAAATCTTCTATTATGAAAATTGTTGCCCTGAGAGAAATTATTAATGTAGACGAAAACCGAAAAATATGAGTAAAAAAGTGATTTGAAGGTTTCCCATCACAGCTGGCGGCTGAAAACATCATTCCCATCATCATTACCATATGTCGATTGGCCAATAGCTAACTATCGGATCGGAAACTGGCTCAATATGACGCATTGCTACCTAGGTATCTCTAAGTGGCATATTACCCGAACATGGCATACTTCCCCAAACTCATTTCACTTTTAGGTCTCGGTAAAAGCGTATTCTACACTAAAACATACATAAATACTGAATGAAAAACATTATTGCAAAAATTTTATGCTAAATCACTGTCACACGAACACTCTCTTAGGACATGCTGTTCGGGAGCGACTTTTTGAGTCATGTTGCTGAGACGAAGTGAAAAAATATTCTTCAGTAAAGTTACTTACTGATGTTACTAACGGAAATCCAATGGTGAAAAACCCGCAAGCTGTAAAGTTCAAGGTCTGCTTCATAGTGACGTATAGATGAAGTTTTTCCTGCACAAAATTTAAAAATATTGTCAACTTATAGTAATATTGAAGATTGAATTATTTAGTATTAAATCAAGAGTATAAAGATTAAATCATGAAGTATGTGCGGCTGCAATTATTAAGAACTTACGTTGCTACACAAATCCTTGCTTTCCCTCATCATTTTGAAAAGATCACAGTTGAAACCTTCAGCCTGGAAGACGTACATAATCAATCAGATTAGAGTTCAGGGCAAACTGAAACAACAAATTTTACTTTTTTTTTAGGAGGGTATCCGATGATGGCAAATCTGGTAGATTCGGGATGATCAAAGCGATCATGTCCAGGATCTCACCAAACCTGAAACCACACCTAATTAGCCGCCCGCCCTCGTTTCACATCACACACAATACCAGTGCTTATTATAACTCATTCAGCCTCTTTCGAAAAGTAAACATCAGGTACGGACCAAAGTATATTTCACCTAACCTCCAAATCCTGCGAAGTCCCCACAATCAAGTATTAGTAAGTACGTGACTTTCTGAAGGAATGGGATTGCCTGAAGCTCTACTCCATGGGCAGTCGAATGCCTACTTGTTTTACAGGAGATGAAGGCAATGCACACAGCTGTGGTTCGCTTTGAATTCGAATCAGCAATAAAGAATGAGGGAGAAGGGGGGGGGGGGGGGGTTATCATTTGAAAAAACGAAGTTTATGTCGATCGCGCCATATTGAGTAAATTCAAATTTGAGGAAACAATTGGAAGAGCATTTCCTTTCGGATAGGCTACCCAACATGTGAAAATATGCGGATATAGTAGTCACAAATTCACAACAAAGTGGAAAAATTGTCAAACCATGAAATTCTTGTATTTTTAAATTGCAAAATGGCATGATTAATTCACTGAATTCCCGCGCACGTTATGGGAAAAACGGCCCAAATATCATCTTTCCAACGGTATAATCAATTTTTATTTTACTTTGCGAGTGAAGGGAGAAAAGTATATTTGAATGTTGAAAAACATGGTTTTTACTATGAAATTGAGGGTTTTTGTGGAAAATGACTCTTTAAACTCGGCGCTCCGCGCCTCGCCAGGGGGCAAGCCCCCTGGACCCCCGGTTACCTCTATTTACATACTTCGGACGAAATTATTGAAACACAGAATGTGTTTGCGTTGTCGCGCAACCAAGTGACAACCAAACAAGCGTCATTGTTTACTATTCATTTACTATTCATGCTCATAACTCAGGTTGATGGCCACGCACTTCACAGTAGTTAACATAATATGGTTGGATAAATCAGGAGCTTTCCAACGAATGGTGAACGATTTCTGTGCGATTAAAATTGCGGAAGTTCCATTTCCCTACCAACGGCTCGGTTGTACGTGAAAATCATAAGAAAATTTACAAGCGGTTGCAATCATGTTGACAATATCAATTATTGAGAATGATCATCTGTGTGTAGGTAAACAATTGATTCAAATAACCATGCTCATAACTCAGGTTGATGGCCACGCACTTCGCAGTAGTTAACATAATATGGTTGGATAAATCAGGAGCTTTCCAACGAATGGTGAACGATTTCTGTGCGATTAAAATTGCGGAAGTTCCATTTCCCTACCAACGGCTCGGTTGTACGTGAAAATCATAAGAAAATTTACAAGCGGTTGCAATCATGTTGACAATATCAATTATTGAGAATGATCATCTGTGTGTAAACAATTGATTCAAATAACCATGCTCATAACTCAGGTTGATGGCTACGCACATCGCAGTAGTTAACATAATATGGTTGGATAAATCAGGAGCTTTCCAACGAATGGTGAACGATTTCTGTGCGATTAAAATTGCGGAAGTTCCATTTCCCTACCAACGGCTCGGTTTGTACGTGAAAATCATCACCGTCACACATTTCGTTACCATCCCGCGTTCCATTTTCGGCTAGTTAGTCCATGGCTAAAACACATTCTGTGTTAAAATTTAGGTTTGAGGCCGGTTTCTACGCATTTTATCCCGCTGAATCGAATATTACACAGTTTGACTCTTTAACTAACTAGTTTTACCCTTAAAAAAACATCAAATTGAGCAATACGAATGAACTAAAAAATGCGTGAGTTTAAGTGTAAAACTCCGTAATAACGGAGTTGGGGACATCTGCAAGTGCTACCATTCGATTCAGCGAGAAAAAATATGTAGAAACCGGCCCTAAACTCAAATTTTCATAGAGGGTAATTTTTCACGGAAACCCTCGATTTCATAGAAAAAACGCTGTACATTATTACACAATGGTTTATTATTTCTGTGTTAGATAGCCCTTATATGCAGAGCATTGGTCTATAATAATTATTAAACCCCGAATGTAATATATGATCTGATCAAGGCGCATCGTGCCTCTGCGAAGGATTTAAACTTTTACAGTTCCAAGACCCCGCAATTTTACGCTTCACAGTAAGATGTTAAAAAAAAACTGGAAAATGATGCTTGAAGTAATTTACGTTAGCTCATGCGCAGAATGGAGTAATTATTAGAGAACAATGAAATTGGTAGGTTACAATCTACAGCCTAACCCACGAATTCCCAGAAAATTTAATCAAAATCTGATGAAAACTAGACTTTGTTCTGGGAGTACAGTTTTGCGCATGCGCAGGAGCTAATAATGATGCAATCATGTTGAAATTAACGTTGAGTAATTAAATCATTGTCCCCCAACTATGCCCCAAATTTGAGCGGGATTGGACCAGGGCATAACAAATGATACTTGAAGGAATTTACGTTTGCCCATGCGCAAAATGAAGTCATGATTTGAAAAGTATGAAAATAATAGTGGACTATATAACTAACACTAAACCCACAGAAACCCAGAAAAATTCATCAAAATCAGATGAAAACTGTTGAAATTAGGCTCGTTTAAAAAGGAATACACATTCGCGCATGCGCAATAGCTACTAATGATAGAATCATGTTGAAATTGCTTGGAAATGCTCAATAAAACTTCTTCCAAATTCAAATTTGAGCTCGTAAAGGCATTCGAGGCGCGAATAGGTGAGAAGGATGAAATTGCGTGATGAATCAATAAATATTAATTTGAGATAACGCGCGTAAGTGAGTAATGCGATCGAGTGAAGTATATAATTTGGGAACAACGAAACTCATAGGGGACCATCTTCACCCTAACCCGCACATACCATGAAAATTTCATAAGAACCGGTTGAATATTGTGGAAATTAAGCTTGTTACAAGGATTTGCGGACATACACAGATACACACACAGAGATAGACACGGAACGAAAGGGTTTCAGAATAGTCTGAAACTAAAATGCTAGTGGAAATTTTACCACTGTAAAAAAACAACAGCCGTTTGATTTTAATGGAGACCACTACTTTTAAATCTCTGGAAAGTGAAAACAATGCTTCCGCTACCTATAGGTAGACTTGACAGCAATTTAAGAGATGAAATGTACGTACCAATACCTCACTAGAAGGTACAGCGCATGGACAATCTCTATCTCTATCTCTTATTAATAAGAATGAAACTCCGTCTGTCTGTCTGTTTGTCTGTTTGTCGTGTCTATGCACGGCCAAACGGCTGAGTGGGCCGGATCTACGAGTGGGGGGATCTTTTTAGGATTTTCCGATAGGGTGTATAAGCGAATTTAAAATTTTCTAATCCCACCCGAACCATGGGCCGTAGGGCGGGAGGGGGGTCGAAGTAATAATTAATGTGCGCTTTTTGGACTTCCCCGCTTCCCCTACCCCTCTAAATGGCCGTTGACATTCCGGAAAAATACGGGTTTCGTAGGTTTTCCTACGAGGAAGACGACGGCGCGATCGGATCGCGAAAAAAGTATCGGGAAATGCGTCAAAAAAATGCGAGAGTACGGACCGGTTTTCTCGAAAAGTCCGCCGAAAAACTTGGTTTTTTCCGATTAAAATATACCCCATAAAGGTACGTTTTTCGGAACGGTTTTCGCGGGCGAAATACAGCTTTGGGTCCGCCGAATCTGAATCCGAAATCGGATATCGAAAAAAGTGACGTTAAGTCGGTCAAATCGCGAGCAGAAGCGAGAAGAAGCGTTTAACATCAGAAATTAATTTTGCCGTGTTCGCGAGAAGGCTCTGGGAAGACGTGTTTGGGGCACTTAGCCTACGCAGTCAAGGGGTTTGCGAGGCGAGCAGGTATACATAGGTACCTACCTTGCGAGCGAAGCGAGAACCATTTCAACAGAATAAATACGGACTTTGTCCTACACATATACAGGTATACCTTGCGAGCGAAGCGAGCAACATCCCCGAATAAACTTTTTGTGGTTCCACGTAGTTTTATAAGATTTAATTTGTTTGTAAGAATTTCCAACAGAAAAAAACGTCTGCCAAGTTGGGTGGGCAGTATAACTTCCTCAAGCGAACGAAGCGAGCAGCATCCCTTACAGAAGTTAAACCTACCCTTAGGGACCTACCGTTTGCGAGCGAAGCGAGCAACATCCCCTACATGTTTCAATTGTAATACATCGCATCCGCACAGCCACACCTTGCGAGCGAAGGGACGCGATGACTCACAGGGGACTCACTACGCACTTGACTCATTTCAACGGAATTTCATACGGGTATTTAACAACACCTATGCAGCAATACCTTGCGAGCGAAGCGAGCAACATTCCCTAATAAACTTTTCGTGGTTCCACGTAGTATTATAAGATTTAATTTGTTTGTAAGAATTTCCAACAGAAAAAAACGTCTGCCAAGTTGGGTGGGCAGTATAACTTCCTCAAGCGAGCGAAGCGAGCAGCATCCCCTACAGAAGTTAAACCAACCCTTAGAGATCTACCGTTTGCGAGCGAAGCAAGCAACATCCCCTACACGTTTCAATTGCGAGCGAAGCGAGCAACATTCCCTACATACCACACTTTGCGAGCGAAGCGAGCAACATTCCCTACATGCCACACTTTGCGAGCGAAGCGAGCAACTTAATGGGGGGTCCGGGGGGCTTGCCCCCCGGCTGGACGTGGAGGCGAGCGTAGCGAGCCGGAGCGTAGCGAGCCGGAGCGGCTAGTTATTAATAAGAATGAAACTCCGTCTGTCTGTCTGTTTGTCTGTTTGTCGTGTCTATGCACGGCCAAACGGCTGAGTGGGCCGGATCTACGAGTGGGGGGATCTTTTTGGGATTTTCCGATAGGGTGTATAAGCGAATTTAAAATTTTCTAATCCCACCCGAACCATGGGCCGTAGGGCGGGAGGGGGGTCGAAGTAATAATTAATGTGCGCTTTTTGGACTTCCCCGCTTCCCCTACCCCTCTAAACGGCCGTTGACATTCCGGAAAAATACGGGTTTCGTAGGTTTTCCTACGAGGAAGACGACGGCGCGATCGGATCGCGAAAAAAGTATCGGGAAATGCGTCAAAAAAATGCGAGAGTACGGACCCGTTTTCTCGAAAAGTCCGCCGAAAAACTTGGTTTTTTCCGATTAAAATATACCCCATAAAGGTACGTTTTTCGGAACGGTTTTCGCGGGCGAAATACAGCTTTGGGTCCGCCGAATCTGAATCCGAAATCGGATATCGAAAAAAGTGACGTTAAGTCGGTCAAATCGCGAGCAGAAGCGAGAAGAAGCGTTTAACATCAGAAATTAATTTTGCCGTGTTCGCGAGAAGGCTCTACGAAGACGTCAAGGGGTTCGTCAGGTATTTCACAATGTTACCTGCAGGCCTATTTCAAAAGAATAAATACGGGTTTTTTCCTACCTATATACAGGTATACCTTGCGAGCGAAGCGAGCAACATCCCCGAATAATCTTTTTGTGGTTCCACGTAGTTTTATAAGATTTAATTTGTTTGTAAGAATTTCCAACAGAAAAAAACGTCTGCCAAGTTGGGTGGGCAGTATAACTCCCTCAAGCGAGCGAAGCGAGCAGCATCCCCTACAGAAGTTAAACCTACCCTTAGAGATCTACCGTTTGCGAGCGAAGCGAGCAACATCCCCTACACACGTTAAACCTACCCTTAGGGATCTACCGTTTGCGAGCAAAGCGAGCAACATGCCCTACATGCCACACTTTGCGAGCGAAGCGAGCAAAATTCCCTACATGCCACATTTTGCGAGCGAAGCGAGCAATTTAATGGGGGGTCCGGGGGGCTTGCCCCCCGGCTGGACGTGGAGGCGAGCGTAGCGAGCCGGAGCGGCTAGTAGTTAATAAACTCGATTTCGCAACGTTATAATAAATTCCATTAGAACTATATCACCTGATAATTCCAATATTGGCGTTATATCAGCTGATATTTACTAGGCGATTTTTATGTATTCCAGTATCACTATCTAGCAATTTTTTATTGGATTTCGAGCTTGAAGTCACGCTAGCAGCGCGTGATTTCTCTATCTTCTCGCGCTTAGAAATTCGAAGGTTTTTTTTTATCATTTATTAATGATTAACAGGACGTTTCCGTTTGTTTTCGTCACGTCACGAGCGTCACGTCACGCACGGTGGGGTTTTCTATTGATTTTCACGTAAACCAATGCGTTACTAGGGAAGTGTAACTCCCTTAGTTTTCATAGCAGGAAAATCGTTAGCCACTTTTTGGAATGCTCTCATTTTATAACAGCATCTCATCATCCCTAAGCCTTTGTAGTGTCAAGGAAAGCTGATTTATTACGCTCAGTTACAAACTAACATTGCTAAGTAACCATAATGAACTAATAATGTGTAAAATTAATTATTATTAAATGATCTGACTGTAGAACCGTAGGTCTACCGTCCGTTTTTCGGTGTTCAAACCCATAGGGAAAGCGAACTATTCAACGTACAGCGTTGCGGGTGGTTTTAATTGATTCTTTGGGATTATATTTAGCATTGACAAGCAAAAAATTATTACTGTTACGTGGAAAGTTTTCGAGATCTCGATTTTTTTAATGTTTAGCTCTTTTTTTACAACCCTTTAGGGTTGATAAAAATTGATACCGAGCTTCTAGGACCATCTAGATTTCAAATGTAATTTTTAGCACATATAGTTTGGTCTAGAATTTTCGGAGAAAAACCTCGGACCGCGGACGGCGGACGGTCGGATTTTTTTTTTTTTTTTTCTTTCTTTCTTTCTTTCTTTAAATTTGATTTTTGGATTCTACGCATCTTGAAACGTAAACCAAAAAATTGTCAGGGGGTGTTGAACAAAAATTTTTTTTTTCTTGGTCGATTTCCAAGGTTCATTATTGAAAATAATAAACCAAAACCATATTTTTCAACATACAAACATACCTACTTTTCTACTTTAACCGCAAAGTAAAATAGAAATTGATCATACCGTTTAAAGGCGAGGTTTGGGCGTTTTTCCTGTAATGTGCGCGGGAATTCAGGGGTTATGTACGCCGTCCTGCGATTTAAAAAATACAAGTTTCGACATTTTTTCACTTTGGTGTGAATTTATGACTGCTAAATCCGCATATTTTCACACATTGAGTAGCCTATCCGAAAGGAAAAGGAAAGGAAATCTTTCATAATGTAATCCTCAAATTTGAATTTACTCAATATGGAAGGGAGAATAGCCAATTTTGTGTTGTAAGTTTGAAAACACGAAAAATGGCTTAAATCGTGAATAACTTTTTAAAAAAGCCTCTTGAAAAAAGTCTAAGAGGCAATTAGTTGCAAAATTGACCCCTAGGAGATTAGTAACCAAAATTGTAAATACCCTGTATACATGCATATGAAAAAGCGTTAAACTCTAGGATTCTTTTCATTATGCCTCAAATCAATGATTTCAATAAATAAAAAAAATTCGAAACTTTTAATTTTAAATTTTTTGGAGCCACTGAAATAGCTTTATTTTCTACATGCAATAGCTTCATTTTCTACAAAAATTCGCTAAAACTGATGTTGAGATTCCCGGCCGACCGGTACCTATATGATTTTTGAACTAAATTTCGTCTAGTACCTAGTTTAAGAATAAGACGGAGGAATTCCGTTATTGGATTCTTGGAATGTATGTGCTTGGTAGGATATTCTAAAGTTATAATGTAAACAAACCAATTGATAAACCTGATGTACGAATGCCATGGCAACTGCAATGTTTATGTATAAACGGAGTTTATCAAACTTGTAAACGTAAACCAACAAATTTAAGGTTAAAAACTATTTCATTTATTTTTGCTTCCTCACTACCAAAGGTAGGAAATCTTTGTGTTCGAGATTGAAGTCGAAAAAATGTTTGTCCTCTAAAATCAAAATTTCCTTTTACATTTTGAGTTTCAGTCCTTGCTGATCAATTTTGGTTCTGTGTCTATCTGTCTGTCTGTCTGTGGTAAATCCTTGTCACTCCCAAAACTATACCAAGTTTCAGTCCGATTCCGATGAAAGTTTCAGGGATTGCGCGGGTTAGCGTTCAGACTGTCCCCTTTAATTGTCAAAGCCGTCGAATCAACAGTAACTTGAATGAGCAAACGTAACAAATTTCTCATAACGTCGATTTCTTATTATCTGTGGGTCCGATTTCGTTAAAACTTGGCAGGTAGTTGGGTATATGTACTAAGAAAATGTCCTATAAATATGGCGCGATTGGTAGAGTAATACCTAACCATTGAGCATGGGCGACACTAATATCGATTGACACAGGCATAACTCCGAGTCCAATGGGTAGATTTTGATGAAATTTTCAGGATTGTGCGGGACAGCTTCTAGACAGTCCCCTATAACTTTCATTGCTGTCGTATAAATGTGCGCAAATGTTAATTTATTATAACGTTGATTTCTTATCATCCGTTGGTCTGATTTCGTTCAAACTCGAAGAGTAGATAGATAGATATTCTAGGAAAATTTCCTACGAATCATATCGTGATCGGTCGAGCAATAACTATAGCGCATGCGCAAAACTAAACGTGATTGACACGGACAAAACTCCGTGACTAATGGACCGATTTTTACGAAATTTTCAAGGATTGTGCGGCTTGACTCTTACACGTTCCTCAATAAGTTTCATTGCCTTTGGAATAATAGTAGTCTGTGCGCATGAGCAAACGTTAATTTCTAATAACGTTGACATATCAATCATTTCGGCTCGTCCTTTGTTCTTCAACTAATTCTATACGTCCATGTTGCAATGTGTGAGGAGGCTATACTGCCCACCCAACTTGACAGACTTTTTTCGATTCCAAAGGTGCCACCTTAAAAATAATAAACCATAAAACGAAATAATTACGTAGGTGTATAAAATTGGTTTAATCTACTTTCTCCTATGAAGTAGGTGAACTCTTGAAAGAAGACAGTGGAAGGACATAATCATATTCTCACGCACTAAACAGCCACCATAAACAGTTTACTTTCCTAAACATTCCAAATAATTTGCATAACAGGAGGGTTTGGCCGCCAGGAATACTGTAACACTCCATACTATATTATTTTTGTCCCCCACTTCTTTTGCTCCACCTTTAAAAAGGAACTGGAATAAATTACCTTATTAAAACTAGCTTAGCGGCAGGGCATAGATCTCCTCCACATCTCTCATACAAAAATAAAGATTTGATAAAATTCAATCTCTACATTTTTTTTTTTTTTTTTTTTTTTTTTTTTTTCCCATGAAACTCACTTTCTCTCTTGTTTCCTCGCAAGAAATCGCCAATGAGAAAAGTAAGCATATTTGCCATAAACACATTCCTGCAGTGCCGAGAACCGTTAGCTTCTGCAAGTCCGACAGAGCCTGAATGCAAACATAAAGCGTTGTTACCAGATTGATAAATATTCCCGTGCACATGATGAGGAGTTGCCAAGAGAATACTTCATTGAGGGTTGTAGTTAGCTCAAGAAGAACGTGGTGTCTTTTGGTGAGTGGCACCAAAGTGTACTGATTAGGGCGCAAATCTTCAGTTACAGTTCCAAACTGATATCTCAGTAGTTCCAAGATACCGCAGTACTCTAGGTTGATTAAGCCGAATACAAAAGAGCCAATGCAGGATGACAGAAAAATATAGGTGCTAAAATCCAATACCATACCATATGTGTATGACTGTGCTACGATTTGAAGCACAAGTTTGATTATGCATATAGCAACGCCATACCGGTTGTAGTTGTTAACTGCTTTAAATTCATTTAAACCTCTCAGCCCTATGAGAAGTTGATTAAAGCTCGAGCGGTATACAATTAACGACACCAATTGAGCCAAAATGCATAAATTTTCTATGAAACTTTGCAGTATTAGCAACAGCTTGTCCATTCCTTTTACTAAGTAGCTGACTTCGTACAATCCTATGACCACCCATTGTAGAACTGTGTTATTGACGAATATAGAAACGCAGATGAGAAAAGAATACTGTAACCATCCTTTAGAAAATGTGTAGTCCCTACTGTAGGGAAGAATGCCGAAAATTCGACACACATAGAACAGAGGGTGAGTGGCGTTCCGAAGTACTTCAGCTCTAAACATCTCTACACGAGCTTTGAATAACATAGTTATGGCTCAAGTTCAAACCCTCGACTGCATTTGATACGCGGGCTGATGGAGAGGGGTAATTTGACTCCACTTCGTTTGATTGTCCTGTGATTGTCGCTCTCTTAGAAACGGACTCAATGTACGGGATACACACTCCTCTCCATCATGCTGAACAGCCATAAATATCCTTCGTGATGGCCCATAAAACGTTATTGATTAATCGTAAGTGGAGAACGTGGAAATGCAAAGTGACAGCGTATCAATACCTATCAATATCAATTTCAGAAGGGAAAGAATAATATGATTGAACGGACATTGGTTTGGAATATAATAGTGAATTCATGAAAATATAGAAATGATGAGTAATGTACCATCGTGAACGTACACACAAGAATAGTGTGTTAATTACTGAATATGGGGAAATACTGATATTTTTTAGTCTAATAAATTGTTGTTTAGTCTCCTAGTTACCTTCTACTGTCTAGAAAGATAGATTTCAAGAAACTAATTTTAAAACGCTGCAAATTAATAAACACAGGTTTATGATACCAGTATTATATAGCCCTTCTACGCAGAATACTGGCCTATAATGGCTTATTAAACGTAGTCAATGGGAGGTACATTATTAAACGAACATTATGTAACTACGAAGGTAGTACCCATTGCTAATTGAAATACTGATAAACTCTATTCATAATGCAATCGTTAGCCTAGCAACGATATGCTAGACATGTGTTCCGAGTTTTGATAATTATTGTTTTTTAGGATTTTGTAGATGCTAATTTAATAATAAGAACAACATCTTATCAATTTCGCCTACAGTTTATTCTTAATCGAAGACACTTTAATTGGCGACGAGGATGGGATACGTATATCTACGTATGTAAGCTTCATATTACATCACTATTTCGCACATCCGTACGTGAAATACTCCAAACTTCAAGATGCCACGACCTAAGCGACAAGAGAGTCCCAAAGAAGGGCCTTCTGAACTTCAGCACCCAGATACGCTTGCTTCACTTGCTCTGAACATAGATAAGTTGGTCTCAGCTCTTGCAAACAGCTCCCTTGTTCAAGCTCAACCTACCACTGCTCATGGCAACACCTCACTTCAATTCGAACATTTTGATGAGAATACGGAGCCGTTTACTTCGCGGAATAATAGTTCTCCTACGTTTTTACGCGCGTTCACTGCTACTTATGGATTCAAATGCTTGGATCCCAATTGTGCCAAATCCAGAGCAGACACATTCCTCCGAGCTCAATTCATTAGAGACCTCAGAGATAGCACGGTCCGAGAGAAACTGCTCCTTGTTCCTTCGCAAGACCTAAGTTTTGATACTGCTCTTGAAATGGCTATAGCCCTTGAGACGTCGAAATCCGACAATAGAGAGATTTCATCGCCTATTACCTCTTCGGGAACAACAATTGACAAGATTTCACGAACAAAGTATGCTCAAAATTATTCTCAACACCACGATAAATGAAATCATTCATAACCCTACGTTCAATGGAAATCAAAAGCAAATCTGGCTGAGCTTGGAATTAAGGGATTATGCCTGAGGTGCGGTAGAAATAATCGTAGGACATCGACGTGCAGAATTGATCCATCGAAACTAAAATGTGGGGAGTGTTCAAAACCAGGACACGTGAGTACAGTTTGCATTCTATCTCTGACGAAAATCAAAAGTAGGAAAGGAATACACGAAATTAATACTGATGAACCAGACCCAATAGTAAATGTCATAGCTATTTATGAAATGAAAGACTATACTAAATCTTTCAAAACCAGCAAAGATTCAGATCGATTTTATGCGTCAGTAAAAATTGGGGGAAATTACCAAAAATTTGAAGTAGATTCAGGAGCAGGAATCACAATCCTATCCAAGGCTTGTTTCGAAAAATTTGGTATGAACGATAAAATAAGAACTACCAACGTTCAACTTCGATCGTACACACAAAAAATACTTATTCAAACCGATCGGGAAAGCAACTGTACCAATACAATTTAATGGAATATCGACCTCTGATGAACTGTATATTATTCAGGAGGACTTGACACCCCTACTTGGTCGCTCTTGGATCAGAAAGCTCAAGATTAACCTTGAAAACCAAAACACACATGACACTATACACTCAGTGACACCCTCATCCACTGGAATCGAGAACATTCTTGCTAAATTCCAGGAAATTTTCGAGCCAAAAGTTGGATGCATACCTAACGTCACTTCTTCACTGAAACTTAGGGAAAATGCAAAGCCTCGATTCCTCAAGCACCGAACCATCCCGTTTGCACTTAGAGATAAAGTAGAAGAAGAGATAAACCCCCTAGAGCAGCAGGGTATCATTACTAAAGTGGATACATCCTACTAGGAATCTCCTCTTGTTGTGATTCCAATACCGGATCGGAAAGTGAGGATTTGTGTAGACTATAAGCCAACATCAAATCCACAACTCGAAGATTCTCACTACCCCATACCTAACATCGAAGAGGATCTTCACAACTTGCGTGGTGCTAAATATTTTTGCAGTTTGGACTTACATAAGGCATACCTACACGTAGCTATTTCACCTGAAAGCCAAATATTACAAACGATGTCCACCCACCGAGGAACCTATCGAGTGAACAGATTAAGCTTTGGGGTAAAAACAGCTCCAGGAGAATTTTATCGGATCTTGGGACAAGTTCTAGCTGGACTAACAGCTTTGATGATTTTCTGGTCTTTGGAGCAACCCTAGAACAATGCAAAGCTAATCTGATTAATTTTCCTTGCGCGCCTTAGGACTTTCAATCTTCATGTCAACAAGAAAAAGTATAAATTTTTTTAATCGAGAATTGAATACCTTGGATTTGTCATAAGCAACCAGGGAATTGAAAAAACCACGTCTAAAATAGCTGCAATAATGGACACCCCTTCCCCTAAGAACGCTGACGAGGCGTTAGGAGGGATTTTCTAGGCTTGATAGCCTACTATTCAAAATTTATTCCAAATGTGTCCACAATAACAGCTCCAATACGAGAACTACAAACGAAGCATGTCAAATTCAACTGGTCTAAAGAATGTGAACATGCTTTCATAAAACTCAAAGAGGAAATTTCAAGTGATCGAGTCCTCACACCATTTGATCCAAACCTCCCAATCTCAGTAGCTTGTGATGCAAGTCCTGTAGGAATTGCTGGGGTCCTATCCCATATAGTCAATGAAGACGAAAAACCTGTTGCCTTTAGGGTGACTACGCGAAGCTCCCCGTCCGAAGTGAATTAATATACTATAATTATTCATGCATGATGTTTTGTTCACCCCTTATGATCTACCCTGATCTACCATGCAGTTTATTTGAGATGAAATTGAAGAGAATTTTATTGATTACTGAACTTTATAGTGTAGAATCTTTTTTTAGCACCGGTGGCGGCGGTCAATGGCTGTTGTGTCCTTCTTTATTTCTTCTCCTAGATAATGCCTGAATCAAAGTTTATCAAATAAGCATTTTGACTTTTGTTAATGCCTAAAATCTAGGTTACTGCATTAGGTGACTTTCGTATATTGGTGACGGGGATCTTCGCGTACATGAAGAGAAAGTAAGCGGGGAGCTTCGCGTATAAAAACTCGTCGATGGGGAGCTTCGCGTATGCGCCCAGCTTCGCGTATGCGCCCTGCCTTTATATCCCGATGTCCTTAACGATGTCAGAGCGAAATTACTCCCAGTTGGATCGAGAAGCCCTCAGTATCTATTGGACATTGAAAAAGTTCTTAATATATCTCTATGGAAGACCGTTCTCACTAATAACTGACAATAAACCTTTATCCAGAATATTCAATGAAGAATCAAGCCTCCCAGAAATGACATCAGCCCGGTTACTGCGGTATGGAGAATTCATTGGAGCATTCAATTGTAAAATCGAACATCGGAAGTCTGTGCTATATAAAAACGTAGACTACTTGTCACGGGCTCCTCTAACCAGACACATTACAAAACCAAATGACATAGACGAACTCTACATTCAGACAACGAATCAAATCGTAGATACAGATTCAAAAACTGAGTTCAGGATTGCTGAAGAGACTGCTACCGACAACGAGTTGGCAAACCTCAAATACGACCTTCTGATGGAGTAGTTATACAACACTGAATATACGTTGCAATACGGAGTGATCTTCCGAGGGAATCGTGTTGCCGTACCTCAGGTCATGAGAGATACCGTTCTAAAAGAACTCCACAAGACACACGTAGGGATTACGAAGATGAAGCAGCTCGCACGCCGCTACTGCTACTGGCATAACATTGACTGAGATATAGAGCATACAGTACGCGCATGCTCTCAATGCTGTGAAATCCATAAGAGTCCAGCAAAGTTCCAGTAATTAATTCCAGTTCGGACTGCTCAAGAGACATCATGTTAGCGATCTGACTTCGACTCGCATCGGCACAATAAAGACTGTACTATAGCTGGGGGAACGGGGGGGTGGGGGGGGGGGGGGATCAACTGGCAAATACACCTGGATAATGACTAACTGTGGATAATGACTGGTCTCTCCTTACTCCTGCACCGACCGTCATTCCCTCCCCTTAGTGCTCTCCTGAGTGGGGGCTGCCCACTCCCATTAGTCAGCGGGAATAAGCCTTCAAGTGGCCTCTCCTATGTCCACCTGCCACCCCTCCTGAGCCACCGCTGTTACAATTTTACTTCAAAAATGAAATTAAAAAATTATTACTATTTATTTTTTTTTAACTAAAATTAAGTATAATGATAATAATTATTTTTTAAATATATTTTTATTTGATCTTATATTTGATTTATTAATTTTTGTACATTTTATTTCAACGATGCTATTATTCCATGTCACACAGCATTCGCAAAACACATAACCACAATAACATGGACAACAACCAATCAACAGCCAACCATGCTCATAGCCTTCTTCCTGCTTACCGTCGGCTTGAAAAACGGTAGTAAGTGAAAAACGTTGTCTACTTCCACAAAAAATAAAGAGTTACAATGCTAAATTGATTTCAGTAACGGTCAGGCCATCATCAGTAACAAACTATAACTAAACACACATTAGAAAGGACACAGCTTATATAGTCACAGGTGAAGGGAGATTGAATCCAATTAGTTGAGGGAAAGGAAGGGGGGCGGGAGGTACAACCAATTAGGTGCAAGCAAAAGTGAAAGGGGGATTGTAGCTAATCAGATGAAGTGAAAGGAGGAGAAGAAATACTCAATATGGTTTCCACAGTTTGTAGGGATAATTCCAAGCTTTATAGAAATGGACTTATCAGTGGTGAAATATATTGAGGGATATACTCATTTAAACATTTACCAGATCTGTCACTTCTAATAATTTCGAATTTTTCAAGTACATTCAACATACCTCCCTTTTTACAAAAATGAATAAATTCTACAAACTATCTGTCAAATCAAAATTGTAAGTATGATTGGATTCCTTAAGATGCTTTGCAAATGTAGACCTACCCTCATTTTCCCTGAAATCCTCCTAATGCTCTTTTATTCTTTCCCTGAATTTCGTACCAGTTTGACCGCAACATTCGTAGCCACAAGAACATTTTAGTTTATAAAAACGACTGTACTGCGAGCTGCTTGATAAGCGCCCATTCACAGGAGGTCTAGCAGTGAGTTCCTGAAACATATAGTGGAGTTCGAAGCCGCATGGAAAAAAGGATTGGAGAAAAAGAAGATTCTGCAAGGTAAGTTAGGTATTACAATAGTTATTGTGTCCTTTACTAATTTGTCAGATATATTTTCTTATTTTTGCATATGGAACAGCCCTGATGATGAGAAATAAATTTCTCGAAACGTTGGCCTAGAAACATCTACCGCTTCTCAAGATCCCCAAATAGGATTATTGTCACGGTCAAGAACTTCCCCAACACCGCATTTTCTAGTTTCTTGAGCTCATCAAGGTATTATTTTGATCAAGAGGGGTATTGGATTTCGTTTGTACCTACCTACCTGAATACCATACTCTGAACATTTACTGAGTGATTTTATCTCTCATGACGGATGTTAGTGAAAAGCGTTGTCTATTTCCACGAAAAATAAAGATTTACATGTTGAATCGATTTCGACGGTAAGGCCATCATCAGTAACAAACAATAACTTAACAACAAGTAACTAACGAATTTAAGTTATTGTTTGTAACTGATGATGGCCTAACCGTCGAAATCGATTTAACAGTGTAACTCTTTATTTTTCGTGGAAATAGACAACGTTTTTCACTAACTTCCGTTTTGAAATGGGTTTCCATAACTTCGTCGCGAGTGATTTAGTTCGTTATCTCTCATGTTTTGAATCTTACATATATTAACCCACGTGATTTTATTTTTTAAGTTCGTCAAGAAATTTTTTAATTGAATAAAAAGCAGTACCTACAGAACATATTGGTAAGTAATGCATGCATTACAGGGACGTCCCTATGTACTTTTGTGTTGTATAGTTACGTACACACTAGGCGTATTGTAACAACAAACTGCTGATCACGCATTACTATCCTATATAAGCAGCCCGTAGGCGGCTCCAACCTCAGTCTTGTTCCGCCATCCGAATCATCATCATCTCGTTTATTCCTTTCACCAAGTCCGTATCAAGTCCGTATTGTGTTATATTCAAATAAATCAGTTTTTAAAAACTCTATCTACGTGAGTTATTCTATTTTTGGCGCAGTCTCCGGATCGGTAGTGTTTTCTTCGACGCATACGACGTAAACTCTATCGGAACCTACATTTCACAACTCTGGTTCGGATCGGTAGTGTTTCTTCGACGAATACGACGGAACTCTATTGGGATTACCAATGAGCAAGACTCCTTACAGCATGACACTCCAACATCTGTAAGTAAACAACCAATACGAGACCTACTACTTCTTCAGTAATTATTCGCACACATCCAGTGCTCATCATTATTTTCGCACACACCCAGTGCTCATCATTAATTTCGCACACACCCAGTGCTCATCATTATTTTCGCACACACCCAGTGCTCATCATTATTTTCGCACACACCCAGTGCTCATCATTATTTTCGCACACACCCAGTGCTCATCATTAATTTCGCACACACCCAGTGCTCATCATTAATTTCGCACACACCCAGTGCTCATCATTAATTTCGCACGCACCCAGTGCTCATCGTATTATTTTTGCACACGCCCAGTGCAATTCGAATTCGCACACACCTAGTGCAATTCAAACTCGCCCACACCTGGTGCGATTTTAAGTACCTTCATAAGTACTCACCAACAGTTAACTTGGAAACAAATAACTTTTGTCGTTCACTCAAGTAAACAAGTCGTTCACTCCAAGTAAACAAGTTAACTTGGAAACAAATAACTTTTGTCGTTCACTCGACGGAACCTTGGCTGCCAATCTTTTATCTCAGCCAACTCACATCCTGTTCGCCCCGCGAGAGCCTGACGTTATCTCTCGTCTTATCGGAGGGAGAGGCATCCGCGGAGAAACTCTGACGACCTTCACCTCTCACGACCTTCACAAGATCGTAATTTAAGTTCCCGCTTCAACTACATTCGATTTCATTTCATTAATTCAACCAATTTCATTGTTTGTGCTATTTCATCTTTTATTTTGACTAATCTTTTACTCTAATTAATTGATTAATTCATAAATTTCATTTTATTTCCTTGTATTGTATGTGCATGTCTACTGTTTAACTAACTGATAACTGAATTCCACACCAAAATTCCCAAAGTCAAAGAACCGAAACCCCAAACTAGCTTTTGGGATTGGAGCTCACAACGACTCCACAGAACCATGGATTCTAATAACGTCGCTAATATTCCCCTTCCACTCGGACCACCACCAATAAATGGGGCCGCCCTGATTCGTCAGGCACTGAACCCCATACCCGAAATACCCGAAATAAATCCACCACAATTTCCTCTTGAAAACCAACCACAACTTCCACTTGAAAATCCACCACTTCCGCCCGAACACAATTTCCCACAAGTAAACCCACAACTAGGTCCAAACCAACAAATACCCCAAATATTCCGAAAAGAATATGATAGGTTAATCCCGGAATTTAACGGGGAACCCCTCGTTTTACCCAAATTTATAAAACAATGTGATAAAATATTTGAGAAATTCCACGACCACAACGACCCAGATAACTTTCAAAATGAAGTAATCATGGGGACATTCACTTCAAAATTAGGTCCCAAAGTAACGGAAAAAATATTCATAAATTCTATAGATAACTATCAGGAACTAAGGGGAGCGCTACTTCAAACTTATAGCGACAAAAGGGATACATACACTCTATTACAAGAAATGAGTGAATTGAAACAACTCCCACAAGAGGATTGTTTCAATTTCCACGACCGTCTTTGCCATCTATTAAATGCGCAGGTTGCCTACATCAAACTGAATATGGGCAGCGCTGCTCCGATTTTAACGGAGTATATGAAAAATTACGCCCTAAGAGTGTTTGCTCATGGTATTTCGGAACCATTGGGTGGCCTCTTAAGGACCAAAGGCCCAACCAGTTTGGGAATGGCTCTCACTATGTTGACAAACGACTTCAACCTAAAACCCAGGAACAAACCTTCCCCGGGTTATTCCTCCGCTCATCCGGCTTATCAACCTGCCGCTGCGTCAACGAGCCGGAACGTCCCAAGACCAAACCCCTCGTTTCAACCACAAACATCGCGCTTCACGCCCAGACCCACTCAAAACCAATATCAAACACCAGTTGCTAAAGCCTACCAACTATTGCAAAGCCTTGCCCAAGGCGGCCAGTCGAGGCCCGGCCCACCTTGGCAACCGAAACCTCAATATCAACCGAAACCTCAATATACCCCAAATCAATATCAAAACCAAACCTCCCCAAACCAAAACGTGCAAACATACAATAGGCCTGCTCAACAACCCAAAACATCTCAACCTAATTCCCATAGAACCCCAACGGCGAAACCCCAATCTCAAAAATGGACGCCTATGTCTTGGAGAACATCTAACCCAAATTTCCATAACCTCGAAAATGACGAACCCCAAATTCCCGACTCTGAGGAACAAAATCGGGACCATGAAACTTGGCAAATCTTACAAGATGAACAAACCCAAGACATCGACCCGATCTATGAACATAACATAGACGAACTCACAGATTTTTTAGACCACACCAGCCTCGAACCCCCACATACGACCTAATGTCATTATATACTAAATCGACTGACGAACTAACGTACATAATTATGCCTAAACTAAACCTAAAAATTCTAATTGACACTGGCGCTTCTGCAAGTTTCATAAACCCAGAAATAGCCAACAAATTTTTCCCCGACAAAATTTCCCAAAGTACTTTCTTTGTAAAAACCGTACATGGAATTTCTACCGCAAAAACAAACGCAATGGTCCCATGTGGCGAACTCTTTCGAACCAAAGGTCTAAATTTAAAATTTAACATCTTTGATTTCCACAGCAGATTCGACCTCCTCTTGGGCTTAGACAATCTTAGACTACTGCGAGCCGGAGTAATGCTCCATGAAAACATCCTGAGAACACCAAGGGTTGACATACCCCTCCAATTTTTAAATCTCAAAACCAACGAAATCCATAACATTGACAGTAGGTGCGTCCAACAAATCAAATTGAAAATAAACAATGTTAAAGAAGGTGACGCTATCGTCCCTTACCAAAAGATAGGTCCCATAGAAATACCACAATGCTTAGTACGAGTAGACAACTTCGAAGCCCATGTTCACGTCCTAAATTCAGAAGAAAAACCCACGAGACTCGTACAAACATTCCCTGTAACAGTTGAACAGATTACCCCGAACGAATTAACACCATCACACGAATCACAAAATCCGAGTCAAAACTTCAACAATTTCGACTGTCCCAAATTCAAATTCGATCTAGGACAACTCAGGATGGACCATATGAACGAGGAAGAAAAAACAGCTATCTCCCAGTTAGTAATAAAATACGCGGATATCTTTCATCAAGACGGCACTTACCTGACCTTCACAAACAACGTAAAACATGTGATTAGGACGACAGACAATGTACCGGTATACGCGAAAAACTATAGGTTCCCCGAAATATACAGAGAGGAACTAGACAAACAAATGGAGGAATTACTTCAACAAGGCATCGTTAGAAACTCTGAAAGCCCTTGGAACGCCCCCATTTGGATTGTCCCAAAAAAGGCAGACAATAGCGGTAAACAAAAATTTCGAGTTGTTGTCGATTACAGGAAGCTTAACCAAAAAACGATAGAGGACAAATACCCTCTTCCCCAAGTCTCAGAATTACTAGACAAATTAGGGAGGTGCCAATACTTTAGTACGATCGACTTGAAATCCTCATTCCACCAGATTGAGATGGATCCGAACAGTATTGAGAAAACAGCGTTCAGCACGCCCACACGCCATCTAGAATGGACTAGAGTCCCATTCGGATTGCGTAATGCACCCTCGACTTTCCAACGTGCTATTGACACCATATTACGCGGAATTGCTAACGAGTACTGTTGTGTCTACCTCGACGACATAATAGTATTCAGTACTAGCCTGCAAGAGCACATCCAACGCTTAGAAGCCGTTTTTAAACGCCTCAGGGACGCGAACTTAAAGGTACAACTCGACAAAACAGACTTCCTCAAACGCGAAGTTAGTTATTTAGGACATGTAGTAACCCCACAGGGAGTAAAACCTAACCCCGATAAAATATCAGCCATACAGAAATATCCTATTCCTAAAACACCAAAGGAAATCAAGGGTTTTCTAGGACTGTTAGGGTACTACAGAAAATTTATCAACAACTTCGCCCGACTGACTAAACCCTTAACTCAATGTTTAAAAAAGGATGCGACGATAGACATAACGGACCCCGATTACGTAAACTGCTTTGAAACGTGTAAAACCCTCCTGTGCAATGATCCGATACTTCAGTATCCTGACTTTACCAAACCTTTCCACCTCACAACGGACGCGAGTAACGTAGCATTAGGGGCTGTTCTCAGCCAAATAACTAATAATGCGGACCTCCCGATTGCCTACGCCAGTCGTACACTAAATGACTCTGAACAGAAATACTCGCCCATCGAGAAAGAACTCCTTGCAATAGTCTACGCTGTGGGTTATTTCCGACCATACCTTTTTGGAAGGAAGTTCACAATCTACACAGACCATCGCCCCCTTCAGTGGTTATTTTCCCACAAAGAGCCTAGCTCAAGGCTGTTCGCCTGGAAAACCAAACTTCAGGCTTACGACTTTGAGATAGTATACAAAAAGGGAGCATTAAACACGAACGCTGACGCGCTGTCCCGACCGCCGCAAACAAAATCTGTCTCGCCGAATCCAAAATCTGTCTCGCAAAATCTAAACGCAATCGAAAACGAGTATGAGTCTTCCGACTCAGTGATAGCCAACTTTGATCCGGAGGAGGGAGGAGAAACTCACTCTCACTCCGATAACTTAGAAACTTTGTCTGGCCTTACAGTACACTCGAATTTTATCGGCAACACCGTAACGACAATAAGTATCAGAGACCAACCCGTGAACCTATGCACTAATCAAATATTACTCACTACCGTACGACACCCTGTTTTTAAACCCGTTACGACGATCAAATTATTCGGAAACAAAACGCGCATGATAGTAACAGTCAGCGAATCACAATTCGAATCCGAAATTACAAAATTTGTTAAAGAATTTATTCACCCAAAGGTCAAATATGGTATATATTTCGAAACTGATACCTATGAGAAATTTGTGCAAGTAGTCACCAAACAATTCACCCATACGGAGATAGACATCACGAGATACACCAAAAAACTAAGGGACATACAAACAAACGAAGAACAAACCAAAATAATCCGCAACTACCATGAAGGTCACACTAATCACAGAGGAATAGAAGAAACATACGAGAAGTTAAAACGAGAATTCTACTGGCCCAATTTAAAGACAACAATACAAAAATTCATTAATAATTGCGAATTATGCCTTAGGAGCAAATATGAGAGATCTCCCCTTAAAATTAAATATAACGTAACACCAACCGCCTCACGGCCATTAGAGACCCTTCATATCGATAAATTCACAATAGAAAATACGAAATTCCTCACAGTGATCTGTACATTTTCCCGTTACGCGCAAGCGTACCCCCTAAATTCATCCACAAGCATGGAACTGGTAAACGGACTCCTAAAATTTTTTACTCACCACGGTATACCTAATTCTATAGTATCGGACAACGGTGCCGAATTTCAGAGCAGCCTCATAAAGGAACTACTGGATTTACACAAAATAAACATTCATTATATTTCTTCCCAACACCCGGAGTCAAACGGAATCATAGAAAGATTCCATTCAACCCTAATTGAACACGTGAGACTCCTAAACCAACAAGAAGCGTTCAAGACCTCCAACACCCGTACCAAAGTCAATTATGCGATCATCGCATACAACAACACGATACACTCAGTATCGAAACTAACCCCTTTTGAACTACTTTACGGACACATAAACAACAGACCATTAGTAGAAATAGATTTAGATAAACTAATAACAAATAATTACCTCAACGAACACAAGGAAAAAACCAAGGCTCTTTATACTCACATGACAGACAAGTTCAAAGAACACAAAGAAAACCTGACCAACACGAAAAACATAGGACGAATAGACCCCCCAGAATTGCCACCCGAAGTTTTTGTCAAAACAACACAACGTCAAAGTAAGTCAAAACCCAAATTTAATAAAGAACAGTTAAAGGAAATTGATCCAATAACAAAAACAGCCCTCATACAACCCCGTCACCACAATACTAAAGAAAAAATACATTTAACAAACATCAAACCCCCACGGAAGTTCTATCAAACCAACGTGCAAAACGCTTGGGATGATCAAGCACCGCCCTCCGAAACCCTTGCCCATAAATACGGTTTGAAAATAACAAGACAAAACCTCCTTACCTTAAAACCAGGAAACTGGGTCGATGATATGATCATCAATTTCTATATGGAACTCTTGGACGAAAGGAGTCGCAATAATAGAAATTTACCCTCGACCCACTGCTTCAACACCTTCCTTTACCCTCTACTGAAATCTGGGGGCTACGACAGAGTAAGGAAATTCACGAGTAGGTCCGACATATTCGGAAAAGACTTTATCATCTTTCCGATATTTGAAAACAACCATTGGTCTTTGGTCATGGTAGACGTTAAAGAGAAAGAAATTAGGTACCTAGACTCCCTTTCTGAAAACAGACTCAAACTAGGAACAGCTAACAAAATCGCAATCGAAATCCTCGAGAACATCCAATCCTACCTAGCCTTCGAATACCTCGAGAAAAAGAATGTTATGCTCGATTCAGAAAACTGGAGAACCACCCTTCTGAGGACTGTTCCCCAACAAGGAAATTCCGATGACTGTGGTGTGTTTATGTGCCAATTCGCTAAAAAACTAACACATAAAGAAGCCCTGTCCTTCGAACAAAAGGATATTCCCCAACTTCGAGAACAAATGTGTTCCGAAATTTTAAAGGGTTCACTGTCCTAAAACTCCTTATCGATTTTCATTGTTCCAGGATCGTTCTCCCCCTTTTTCTCATGGCGACGTACGGAATCGAGGTTATCGATGTAACCTCAAACCCTGGGCTCATTGCAGTGAATATGAAACCCGCAAAAATTGTCAAGGGCTACCACACCCTTTCACACTATTACGACCTCAATCAAATTTTGGATCAACTCAACCTCCTGCGACTGACTTACAACGAAACCCTCAAAACATTCCACAACAGTTCCCACACCGCCGAAAAAACAATGATGCTCACAGCCACCGTAAACCACACCTTCAGACTTATAGACCAGAAACTAGACAATATCGTAATAACTCCACCCAAAACTAGATCTAAACGAGGACTGATTAACGGGCTAGGCACGTTAGTAAAATTCATCACTGGTAATCTAGACTCCCGCGATGAGGAGAAATACAATAAAATCCTGAACCATTTATCAAACAAGCAAGAGGACCTTCAGGAGCAAATAAAGTCACAGTATTCTATCAACCAAGCAATATTAGAGAATTTTAACAAAACCATAGATACCATAGCACACAATAACCGCGCGATCATCAAAGAATTAAGACATCTCAAATATATAAACTTGGAGTTAGGACGAGTCAACGCAATTATCACTACACTAGAACACCTTCAAACGCTCCTCAACCTACTTCTAAGCGCTCTGCAAGACATTGAAAACTCACTCACATTTTGCAAACTAGGAAAATTACATCCTAGCATAGTCGACTCTCGGGAACTCTTCACTGAATTACAAAGATTGTCCAAATTCTACGGCAACACGTTCCTAGATTACTCCAATAAGGCCCTGTTTGAGATTCAATCCTACATTCAAGTCCAATGTTTCGTGGGAAGTAGCGAAATCATTTACTTCTTAGATATACCCATTGTGGACCCAGAAAATTTCGATTTGTATTACGTGGAACCCTTACCAACACAGTTAGAAAACGCTCAAATAGTAACCATCATCCCAAAGAAAAAATTCTTCCTCAAATCCCAAACAAGCTCAAGGATCGTAGCATTACGCCACGAGTGCCCCACCGGTCACCTATCTCTCTGTCCAAGTCACCTAACATCGGAATTAGATCTACCATGCGAAATTCAATTCCTACAAACAGGTTCCACCACTCAATGCAAGTACGTCAATCTTGACATCCCCACCAATTACGTGAACTTAATACCGGAAATCAACCAATACCTTCTTGTCTTCCCACACGGAGATACGATTCAAATTATTAATACAGAAGGGACAGAAGTCCGAACCCTATACGGAATCCATCTCGCGAAACCAGGAACGGACCGATTAGTATACCATGACCAAACTTTGTTTGCCCCCCGAAAGGAACTGTCCGGCCGACCCCTGATCATGAACTCCATCAAACTACAATTACAACCCTCTCAATATCCGGAATCGGAAATTCAACTAAAAGGTCTCGACCTTAACCTAGTTCACATGCCCGATGCCCGCGCAATTCCCATCTCGTATTATGAGAAACTCAAAACACCCAGCTTTTGGACCATCCTCCTGTACTTATTCCTCGTGTCACTCGTCACATACATTATGACCCAGTACTACCGCCACAAAAGAAAAGTAAGGCTTTCCCCAAACCATCAGTAACCGTATTTTTATTGTGCAACATTACAATACAAAACAGTAGTACAGCACAATACAATACAGTGCAAACATCTGTAACCTAATTTCTGTAATTTGTAATCAAAAATCTGTTTTTCTCTGTATTATCATGTAATAGGTTTTAGGTTGTACTTTGTTATTGTACCAATGTTATTGTACTTTGTTAGGTTGTACTTTGTTATTGTACTAATTTTCATACTAGTATTTTTGTATTAATTTGTATTAATTTTGTATTTTTGTATTTTTGTAATTTTGTATTTTTGTATTAATTTTGTATTTTTGTAATAATTTGTACTAATTTTTTGTACCAATTTTGGTACTAGTATTATGTGGTAGTATTATGATATTGTTATAATGGAAATGTAATGTAACGTAATGTTTGTAATGTCATAATTGTAATAATTGTAATGTAGTTACAATGTAGTTAGTTCTAGGTTGTCATTGTTTGTAAGTGTATACCTAACCCTTATGTTTGCAACACGGACTAACTTAAACTTTGAAACTTTAAATTTTGAACTTTGAAACTTTTGAAAATTTTGTTAACCCCAAAATTTTGTCTCGGCGGGGAGGAGTTACGTACACACTAGGCGTATTGTAACAACAAACTGCTGATCACGCATTACTATCCTATATAAGCAGCCCGTAGGCGGCTCCAACCTCAGTCTTGTTCCGCCATCCGAATCATCATCATCTCGTTTATTCCTTTCACCAAGTCCGTATCAAGTCCGTATTGTGTTATATTCAAATAAATCAGTTTTTAAAAACTCTATCTACGTGAGTTATTCTATTTTTTACGGTTTTGGTAAGAATGGCGAATAGATCTTGATTTTACTAGATGCACTCCCTCCATCATAACCTAACATGCATATGCAACAATCAACCCCTCCCCTCCAACCAACCCCAAAACCATAATAACTTTTGAACTGGTTTTACATTATGAAATCAAACAATGACTGATTCACGGAAATATATTGAAAATATCACGATATCTTGGTACCCCCCTCCCCTCCACAATCATTATGAAATTGTAATTTACTCAGAATGGATACTTTACTTTAGTTAACGAGAACGGCTCGAGGGAGATACCAAATACTTCGAGCGAAATAGGAAAATAATGATATCAAAGATCTTTCGCCTATTTATAAACCGAAAGCTCACGAGTTATCGGAAATACTCCCTCCATTTACCCGAACGATAATAAATTTTGAATCCCAAAGTTCGTTGCGTAACTGGCCCGGATTCCTAATTGAACAAAAAAAAATTACTGGAAAATGAAATGAATGACAATGAATAAGAATTAAAAGAATGACGATAATCGTTCGAAAACCTTTTCCAACCCAGCCCCCCCCCCCCCCCCCCCCCAGCCCCTTTTTCCTTTTCCGGCCTTTTTTTGGCCGCGCCTAAAAAAAACGGCTATTAATACATTATAATGGGGCCATCCCCCATCACGATGGCAAATCCTAAATTTATATGGTTCGCTACACTACTAGATGCAATTTAAGAACGAACAAAGAATGAATCACGCTAATCGATTGAGAACATTAGGTTGAGCAGCGATTATTTGTATTGGTTATTATCACCACCACCAACCTCCCTGATGGCAAATCAAAGATGTCCATGGTTTATTGAACAACAAGATTCAATTGAGGGAACGAAAATCGGTTAGGAATCGTAGCTTGTGCAGCGCACATTAGGATCGGCGATTACTCCCTTCACCACACCGTTCACGATGTCAAATCCAAGATTTCCAAGGTTTACTGCACAACTAGTCTAAAACTGGAATAAACCAAAGAAAGAATCTCGAAATTTCGTTGAAAATTTTAGCCTGATGGGCAGCATCGACAAAATTTGTTACATGCAACCACACAGACAGTCCTATGGTTTTTTCCCCCACGGTTCGGTCTGAAATGGATTTGTATTCAGCTTTTTTTCCTCATGCTTGGGGTCCCCCTCACTCACCTGGATTAATTCAAATAGGCACCCCTCTTATTTACAAATCCTTGCCTGCAAGACATAGCTTCAGGGGGATGTCCTAAAAACGACGTTTCTTTATCGACTACTTTGTGCAGGATTCCATTCAGAAAATGCATCCCCACCCCCAAGTGCCGCCGTGCCGACGGCTGTAGTACCTCCTTTTCTACGAAAACTTGGGTAAAAGAGGGCGGAAAGGAATTTTTGCATTGTAAGAAGTCGGTAACTAGGTAGGTATCTTAGTTCTCATCAAAATTTTTCTAAAATCGCAAAAGAGGCCCTTAGGGCATGGAAACGCACAAATAGCCAAAAACACCGCAAAACTACAGCTTTTAACGAGTCAAGAAAGAAATTTTTCTTAGTAGAACCTTATGAAACTTTAGGTTTTAACCTGTTTTATTGAACAATAGTTTTGAAAACCCACTTTTAAATAGTCATTGAGATCATATCATACATATATCATATTGATCGGTATATATCAGTAGAAAATCATGTAAGTGGTATCTCCCATTTACCTTTATTATATGCCTCCATGGCTCCCTAAATATAGATGCATCTTGTAGAAAAAATTGTAATAAGTCCATAAAAGCGTTTAGGAGTTTGATGTTTGTTGTTTTCACCGTCCTACGGTCCAATACAACCAGAGCCGGTCCGAGCCATTTTTGTTACCCATGCGGAAGAGCTAGTTGCGCCCCCCCCCCCCCCCCCCCCCCCCCCTATTATACTGGAAGCCAAAAAAAGGCAAACTTTTTACGATTCGTATTTTTAAGAGATAGAAATGAAATCCAAAAATACAAGCGACTTATTATGTTTATTATGTATGCATCACATGAGACCGAGACGAGACCGCCGCCTGAAAAAACGAGACGAGACCGAGACAGATTTCGAGTTTCGAACAAGAGTTTCGGATCTCGAAAAAGATTCCTTCGCCATTTGCTAATTATGTATGAACATTTCCAGTAAATATTTCGATAGTTAAATGATCTTGAGGTCACATGTTTCTAAGAGTTGAGCAGATAGTGAATGACACATTGTGACAGAAGAGTGGCCAAATAAAATGAGCTTGCGGTTTTTTACAGTAGTGAGGGTAAAGGAAAGCACCATGACAATGCCGAGAAAAAGAGTTTTTGGCAAATCTATCCCCTCAATATCATCTCAATATTGTCGTGTGTAAAAATATCTACATCAAATTTTCTTACCGAACAATCACTTAGGTCTGCATCATCTGGATTCCGTGTTAGGTTAGTTTCAGCTGTTGACTTGTTTTCGTTTCGTGATGCTGGTGGTCGGGTTAAGAGGTCTTTTAACAATTTGGCATGTTTCTCGTCTTTGCTTTTGAACGCTGCTTTTCTTTTTCTATTCGCTGCTCCCGACAGCTTCTTCTTTTCAAACATACTTAATAAAACTCTATACCGTGTATTTTAAACCGTACTACAACAAAGTGATTCCCTAACTATGTGAGAAAAACACTGGCAAAACGCAAGCCAAAAGTACTCTGTGATACACGGCAGAGATTGATGCAGAGATGAACCGGTCGATTGGATATTTCTTCCATGTTCCATAGCAGCAGCGACAGTCATGAGCGCCTCTAGTCAACAGAGTTGCGTACCTACTAATTTCTAAGGCGCCAAATTTGACAAACTCTTAGTCAACCTGTACATATTCTTCATGAATTAATTATATTTTCATAGTAATATTTATTTCTCGGCGGGTTTTACAATTATCCCGGGATAAATTTTGTATCTTGGGGCGCCTTTCCAAAAGGGGGCACCCCCTGCCGGGGGCGCCCCCTCATGACCGGCGCCCCAAGCGGCCGCTTGGTTCGCATGCGCCTAGGACCGGCTCTGAATACAACGGATAATGTGGTTGGTAACCGATTCTAGTGCAAATTTCTAATGAAATTCGGACTTATGTCCAACTTGGTCCGGCATCTGAATTCCGAGCTCTTTTCCAGGTAGCAATTTTCAATTCGTATTAGCAGGATGAGAGATGGATAAATCGTTGTGTGTCTGATAACAAAAGGAACTTACGGCCCTGGGTTCCTTTACGCTTTTGAAAGCAGCCCAATGGCCATTTCAACTTGACATTGTTCTAAAAAAGTTGACATTGTGAAAATATAATTCGGTTGTTTGACAATTCGAAGTACATTTACCTCATGACTCAAGACTTCATTGTATAAAGCGGAAGATAGAGAAATGTTTATCATGTGAATTCAACTACATAGTAGGTAATCAAAGTTCTTGTGTATAATTATGTAATTCACAAATCATGATAATTTTTCATGATTTGAAACTGGAATTCATTGAACTCAAGGAAAAGATCAATACTTGTTGGTTCAATAGGTGCAGTCAGCTCGCCGCTTTCTCTTTATCAAAGGTTGTCATCTCCGATAGAGGATTTCGCTGTCATAGTGGTGAATAAAATACATACGAGTTGATTTGTTTGCTCCAGCCCTTGCCTCAAGAGACCGTGAAGTGGAAATGATATTTCGACCGATACACAACGTAAAATGTCAGCCCCGTCAGTTTTAGAAGATGTTTCCTTCCGTGGACAAGGTGACTCATGAATTCTACCCCAGAAGTCCAGGAGTGGGACCCAAACGTGGTATTGTGCCTCTCAATGCCAAGGTTTCTGTATCTGCATTCTAGTCTCTTTCTGAGTTGTCTTAATCATAAAAATGGTATAATATTTTAAAAAAATGTACTATTACTAACTATTTGAATGAGTCAGCAGAGAATATGTTGAGATTTGGAATAGCAGATTTGGCGATGACAGGCTCGAGGTGAATAGATAGCTCAGATAATGTAGATTACCCGTGCGCAACATGGTCCCTATGTATTTATTATTACATTAACAACTACTCGTATTTGCTTCATCCTTAATGCATGTTAGATTCATTTGTGTAGCGTGGAGTAACTTCATTAATTTCGGTCCTAGAGCAGCGAAACTACTGACAAAATGCTCCAAATTATAACAAAAAGTTTCATTATTTCTGTATTGGATAGCCCTTCTACACAGATCACCTGTCAATAATAAATTATTAAACAAAGTCTACTATACATTAGGTAGGTATTTAAATATGTCAGCATAGGTGTCAGACGCCTACCGAACAGAAATTTTAATTAAAAGAGAAAGTTGAATTACATGCCACACTTATACTTTTCTAGTATTTAACACGAGCTGACCCACCAACTGAATTTTAATAATATAAAATAAATCACCTAACTACGCTTCAGAAGTTCTTTTACAGGCGACAAAAATTATAATAACTTCCACTTGAATTATATCGTATGAGCGTCGTAGTAACAAGGCGATTGTTGCTTTGTTCCACCTGTTAAGATTTGCTCCCTTGTTGATTTTTTCCCCAGCCATGGGTGATATGGATAAAATCAAAGCATTGATAAAAACCCTTATGGAGAGTAAAAGGATGTAAGAACACCGACCCGGATGGTTTCATCCGATTCTGGATCGGTAGGGCGGACGGACGGATTATTATTTTCAATAATGAACCATTGGAATCGCCCAAGAAAAAAAAATGTTTCCCTCCCCCCCTCAAAAATTTTTTTTTTTTTTTTTTTTTTACGTTTCAAGATGCGTAAAATCCAAAAATCGAATTTAAAAAAAAAATGTCATGAAGCCGTCTGAAGCTTTTTTCAGAAACTACTGGACCAAACTTTATGAACTTCGGCTCATAAATCACGCTTCGGCGGGGGACGTGCCAGTACCATCAAAATCACGTTTGATCAACCCTAAAGGGTAGAATCGAAGGGCTGAAATATTAAAAAATCGAGAATTTGAAAACTTTCAAGGTAGCTGTCAACTACTTATATAATCATTCATTTTATTTTTTTCTTTGGGTTTCATTTATAGATAGGTATCCGTCCAAAGAATATAATGCAACTACCCTGTTCGCTGTGTTCATCCGTGTGCTCTCCCTAAGAGCTAAAACATTCACAAGAAAAATATATCAATACGAGAATGAATCGCAACTGGAAAAACATAACGAAAATCGGCTTGAAAACTACAATTGTATCAGCTGATATCATCCTAATTGTTATTCTGACTTCACGAAATTGAGTTTATTATAACTTCTTCTTTATTTTATGTATAGATAGATGGACATGCAAAGCGTAAGTAGTAATCGCAATAAACAGTCAATGAATCATATCAATCAAGTACACAGCACTGTTTAATTACAAGTTAGATAAACCTTTTTGTTTTTTTATTCTTCTTTTCCATATTCCTTGGTCCTGAAATACTGAAAGAACACTTTCTATAAAGCCCTGAACAAGGTGGTTCACGGTCACCATTGGAGACAGGCCCAGGGGGAGGAGGGTGGTCTAGATGCGCAAATCGCGTCACTTTCGCGTCACTTTTGCGCCTTGCGCCGTTACGTCACTTTTTGCCGATAGAGCGGGTCCATATTTTGGACTATGCACGAGGCCTATACGAATTCGAATACCCCACCAACGATTTACGGGGTTTTCGTTTTCCCTTCCACATTACAAGCTGTGCTGCAAAATGCGCTCCTTTTTTTTCATAGGTAGGTGAGAAAATCATTAAGTTCCTAAGTTGGTGATCGGTCTCATAAGACACCCGTGAGTGACCACACTCCGGGTTATGTTGGATTCAAACCTCACTAAAGCCTCACCTTCCTTTTCCCACGTTGGAATCCAGCCTTTAATTGTTCAACACATTACTTCAGGCCAAGTCCTTGAAAAATGTCTTCAGTCCTCTCGCTCCATGTGCTCCGTTCAGGATTCAAGATGCTATTTTTCAGGAGGATGTCTTCAACGTATACAGCTACAGTGATCCAATGTCGCTCTTGTTCAATCATTTTGACTACAACCATCTCTGGTATCACATCTTGAGGTTGCACTTCCTGAGCATCCTGCAGTTTCCTTCTTTCCGTAGCCCCTCTCTTGTATACGAAGAAAGTGTGGAGTACATTATTGTCCGTATCCAGGCAGTTTGGACATACAGGGGATATTTGGTATAAACACAAGGTTTTCCTCTCTCACTCTTAATCTAAAACACAGAGGTGGAGCAGGGAATGGGTCTCACCCCGACCACACTTTCCCTTAATCCCTTCAAATCGCCATATCTTAAAAGCCTGCTACTCACTTTGTCATCATCCTTCTTACCTGTCGCTTTATTCCAATTAACCCACATTCGCTAATGTATTTCTGTGATCTCCCAAATTCCCGTACTACCAAATTCTTTGAGTACCGACCGACTACAACTTTGCGTGCCGAACCTCGATGCTAGTTTGGTTTGCGTTCTATGAACCGGCTGCGATCGTCTGATGGCAGCAAACGCAGCTCCTTCATCGGAATATTCGGATACCGACGTTGTTAACAATCGTTATCATGGTGCACGAGTAGATGGACCGTGGGTATTTAGGTTAAAAAATGGACACGACTGCCGTTATTTTTATTTTGACCGGCGCGACAAGACCACTCTCCTTCCAATAATTGAACAAAAATGTGAAGCAGTGTCGGAAATTCATTCAGAGGGATAGCCTGCATATAGGTGTCTAAGCTGTTGTGGGTTCGTGCACAAGACAGTGAACCACCAGGAAGCATACGTGGATCTAGCAACTGGGGATCACACCCAAACCATAGAGAGGTCGTGGTTAGACGCCAAAATTTAAAATATTAAAGAGAATGAGAGGGGTTCCCCAGTACCATTTGCAGTCACACCTCAATCACTACTGCTGGAAAGTGTAGGTATCGTGCAGACCGTCCTGACCTCTTCGTAGCCCTGTTGGAAGATATCAGAAGCATTTGCGCATAAGGCAAGATCACTTGTAATGATTTTTGGTCATTTACATTGAATTCGTGCGGTTAGAAAGTAAACCAAACCGCAATCCATACATAGAACGCATACCGAGCTTGAAGCCGGGAGATATAACGCACATTGAACTTGAAACGCAATGTTAGAACACACACCGAACTAGCACCGCGACCTCCCCTGGAAGCAGTACCGGATCCCGGATGTTCAGAGCGGCTTCCTTACCTACCTACCTTCCTACCATTCCTTTCGTAAGCCTGCCAATTGGGGGGGGGGGGGGGGGTTGAATTCCCAAATTCTTCTGCTCGCTGTTGCACTAAATAGGCGGCGGTGGTCCTTCATAAAATCCATTTAGGACGCTTCCTGATGGGAGGGCACTTATATCCTGCATCAGTCCCCAGCACATGGCCTTCGTTGCCGGATATTAAGAACCAATACTTTGCACTATCTTGTAATGCAAATAATTTATCATCGTACCCTATCATATCAAAAAAGTATATTTTTGACAAAATTTTCCTTTTTCGTGATATTTTCAAATATCTCTTTCGTAATATTACATTTTTTAGCCAATAAATAATCGTACAGTCTTTGAACATATTATATATCGATTTCATTTTTCATTTCATGTACGTACTCTACGAATGTATGTTTCATGAATGTGCTATCATTGATGATTTCGTTTCTCCTTGAATTTATTAAATGCGATAAATAATACTTTATTCGTCATATTTCTCCTGTGTCAATACTTTTTTCCATCTTATGACCACTCCTAACACCCGTATATGTGCATGTGGACACCGAAAGAGCAAAACTTATTTTTTGGTTCGATCGATCCAAGTTACAAAGCACATGGTATATACCTCATAATTAATAATAATTAATACCTTCACTCGTTTGTACAGAAAACAGTTTCTCCGTATCTGTTTTCATTGGATTGTTTGAACATGATAATATTGGATATATCTACTTCAAGCTAAACTGAATCTAAACCCCAACTTCTCATTTTTATGATCGTAGTTTGATAAACAAGTCAAGAAAGGGTACCTACCTGTAATTGGAAGTTTTTTCCTGCTGTTTATCTTTTGTCCCGTTATCTGTCATAGTTTCTCTTGGCTTGGTTTCCTGTCAAATCAATTGGAATATGGCACCCTCATATCAGGATCAATTCAATCGCCTCGTCTCTCAAAAGGAACGTTTATGGATTCAGCTTCAGTCGTGCTATGATATACGCGATTACATTCATACTCCTTTGAAACTTGAAATTTTCAAAATCAGATCAAGCGCATTGATAGAAGCCAACGAAAGTTTAAAGATGTCACCGATGGGTTAGCTGTTCTCGGTCAAGGCGATGATAAATTCAAATTGGATGTTTCCCCTTTCGTAACTCAATACAACTTACTGTTTTACGAAATTATGGCGATGTTCGAAAACGAATTGAACGGGAAGAAAAGGCCGTGGAAAGACAAGTCATTCAGAATCCATATTTGTCGAATAAAGTCAAGAATATCAACTGAACCCTTTGATGGGCATTCCGAAAAATTCTCCGCATTTATCGGAGCTGTTCGATGTACTCGATCATGAAAACAGCGAATATTCTCCAATCGAAGGAGACGGTCATCTAATTTCCTCCTTCGAATTTAGCGGAGGTATGTATTAAGTAGCGTATGATTCTCTAGTTATTCATTGCACAAACATCAGAATCGTAGGAGGATACCTCCTGGACAAAATTTTGAATACCGACGTTTTGAAATCAGAGTCGCCTTCAGCTATCCGCAAGTTGACTGAATAACTCGAAGCTAATGTCGCAGCAATCACGCGTCTCGAGAGCGATGATTTAGCTGATTTCGTTTTATTTCATTTCTCAGACTCTCGAAAATCGTACTCGCTCACTGTTTGAGGAAAAGGTTCTAGGGGAAGATATTCCGACAGTTACAGACCTATTGACTTTTCTTGGAAGTCGACGCACCACATCTTCTCTGATCGGTGATTCGTCACCCAAAATAACATCAACTACACCCTTGTTGAAAGAAAAACGTAAAGTCGTGACAACTACTAGTTTTACCGATCAAAAATCTCCGTCAACACCGAGTTCGACGAAAAAGTGCTTGTGTGACCAAAATTGTTCTGAATTTAATCAATGGCCAGAATTTGAGTCGACTAGTTCCATTAAGAGAAAAGATTATGTTATTCAAGCTTGTCGTTGTTTTGCGTGTTTGTCGCCAACGCACATGTTACCAAAATGGGCTTCCAAATTAAAATGCAAAATTTGCGGCGATCGAATACATCACTGTTCACTTTATGATACATTCACAACGAAACTAAATATTATGTTGCGTCTTTCGCTTCATGTTCTGGTATTTCTACCAACAACCTCGTACCACAATCCATTCGCTGGAAACTCCTACAGTAGCATTGCTAGGTACCTACAGTTCAAGCTCGCATTCAAGGATTGAATGGAATTTGGCTATTTATCCGCTTGGTCCTCGACATGGGTAGTCAAGAAAATTTGACTAAAACTTCTCTCGTTGAACGTTTGGGATTTCCTAGAAGAACATGCCCTTGCGAAGTAGGTCCGGAGTAGGTACTTCACCAAATACACGAACTCAGGAGATGCTATTAATTCGACTTGCTTTTCTTTCCAACTTTAGTTCAATATTTTCGATCGATACGGGTGATCTCCCTAAAATCACAAATGATCTACTCTCTGTTCCACTTTCTCCGAAGTTGGCTGAACGATTTTCTCCTCTACAATTGATAGATCTAGATTTTTTTTAAACTTCTCCGATCGATTTGCAATGAGGAGTGCAGGCCGTCATGGACCTATACCCAGAGGAATCCGTACAAAGTTAAGGTGCGCTCTGTGCAGTTTTAACTTTATTAGGCTGGGTTATATTAGGAGCTGTTCCTGCAGATACAGTAGCCTCTACTCGAGCGTCCTTGTCAATTATAATTACTGACAGCTCATCAATTTCACAAATCGATCAAAAATTGGCCAAGTTTTGGGAGACAGAGGAGATTTCTCGTCCTCGTGACTCTTCTCCTGATGACAAATTCTGCGAATCTTATTCCCAGAAGACAACTATTAGTTTACCGTCAGGACGTTATCAAGTGCGATTACCTTTTAAAAATAATATTTGTCCTACCCTTGGTTCTACACGCCAGGTGGCATTTTCTCGATTCTTGAAGTTAGAGAATCGATTTTCAAAAGATCTTGCTTTCTATAAGTTATATGTTGAAAATTTACTTGAATATTTCAATTTAGGTAACATGGCTCGAACATCTCGTCCTGTCGACTATGTTTTGACCCACATTGGGGTTTCCAAAAAATCATCAGTTGGATTGAAAACACGTGTTGTGTTTAATCCTAGTGAACGAGATTCAAATAGTCAATCTTCAAATGACTCACTCTTGGTGGGACCTAAGCTCCAGCAAGAGCTTGGAGAAGTTCTTAATCGATTTCGAATCCTATGTCATGTGATATAAATCACATGTTTCGAGCCATCGCTCTACATTCTGATGATAGAGATTTCTTACCCTTTTCTGAGGCTCTTTGGCAGAAGTTCCAATCCAAGAGTGGGGAGTTAGTAGCCCTTTTCTAACCTTACGAACTTTGCTCTAACTAGTTGAAGATGAGGGTGGCAATCTTCCTCTAGCAGCAGAAGTAATCCTATATGCTTCGTTCGTCAATGATCATCTAGGAGGTGCCCATTCGGAAGTTGAAGCCTTGGGGCTCCGACGTCAATTAATTGAATTAATGAAACGTGGTGGGTTTGATTTAGTAAAATGGGCTACAACGTCTCCCTCTCTTCTCGATGGTATTCCTTTCGAAATTCTGGAACATAACTACAGCACATCTGGTGGTATTATAAAAGTACTGGGCATGGCTTGAGAACCTTGTTCGGACAATTTTTTATATAACATAGACCCCTCCCCGTCAGCACCTACAAAAAGAGGAATCCTGTCGAGAGTTGCTCGAAAGTTAGATGTAAATGGGTATATATTTCACCGGTCACCTTTTCCATTGAAGTGTTACTCCAGCGATTATGACTAGCGAAATTGGATTGGGATGACCCTCTCTCTCCGGAAATCGAGTCCCCTTGGTTGAAGTTGGAAGCAGAACTTCTTTTGATTGAAAGGGTCCAAATCCCGCGTTTCATGCACCCAAAAACACATAACGAAATTCAGAAATCTAAGAAATTTCACCTGAAAAGGATTGTAGGGTGACCTTTGAAGAGTTTAATACTGTCTTGGCAAAAATTGAATCCATTCTCAATGCACGCCCCATATTATGCCCCTCTCACCCATTCTCCAGCTGAGAGAAATTATTATCTGACACCTGGCCATTTTTAGATTATATTACTGTTGTGTCCAGAGTGGAACATATTATCACAGCACAAGGAGTTGCAGTGCGGCTCCTGAACCTCATCGTTGCTCTTCCTCTGAGGGACGAGTAACACTCTAAATTATTTCAAAAGTTCCGCAGCTGGGACATTTTTATTTTTCCATTTAAGCTTTTTTTCTTCTTTACCTCTTTCTTTTTTTCTCTTTTACTTATTATTGAATCAATTCTACATTCATATGCTATGTCTTTCTTCATTTTGTTTAGAAATGTTACCTGTTTTCAGGTGTCAAAATTTTCATTTTGGGTGGGGGGGTATGTTTGGTATAAACACAAGGTTTTCCTCTCTTACCCTTAATCTAAAGCGCATTGGCGGGGCAGGGAGTGGGTCTCATCCCGACCACTCTGATTGGTCCATTCCTTCCTTTAATCCTTCCTAATCGTCATGTCTTTAAATCCTGCCACTCACTTCGTTGTCATCCTTCTTGCCTGTCGCTATATGCCAATTCACCCACATTCGCTAATCTATTTCTGTGATCTCCCAAATTCTCGTGCTACCAAATTCTTTGAGTGCCCACCGTCTACAACTTTACGTGCGCGGCCTGCACTGGAAGCAGTACCGGATCCCGGATTTTTGGAGCGACTTCCCTACCTACCTACCTACCTTCCTACCATTCCTTTTGTATGCATGCCAATTTGGGGGTTTCAGGGTTGAATGCCCAAATTCTTTTACTCGCAGTTGCGCTAAATCAGCCCTAAGTGGTAGTGGTCCTTCATAAAATCTATTTAAGACGTTTCCTGATGGAGGGGCGTTAATATCCTACAATAGACCCCAACAGGGGCGTCTACTTTTCCCATTTGGTGTAAAATAGTGCATGCCCTGAAAGGAATTGAGTCAGGAGAAAGTTAACTTCTCTATGTTTTCTTTGTGACCATATATGTTGATCTTGACTGACCATATCAAGCGTACTTTCCATATCCCTCACTGCTCACTTCAGTCCACATTTCCTGCCATCTTGCTATAGTACGTTCTCTCTCTTCATTATCTAAACGATTTCTTTCCCCATCCTCTCTCCTATCAAGATTCGTTTTCACTATGCAGCGATCAGTTGTATTGGTATGCTGCTTGTAAGCACTTGAATGGCTGGTTCTGTCACTGTTCTGTAGGCACATGCAATCCACAGTGCTATTATTCTCCTGCGGTAGTAGGCGATGTTTAGAGAATCTACCCATACCTCAGCACCGTAAAAGAGAATCGATCGAACAATGGTCATAGTGAGACGGCGCTTGCATGGCCTTGGCTCATTTACGTTTCTCATTAGATTACTGAGACCAATGCTATCTTTGCTGCCTTGTCGCTGATTTCTTTATTTGCTCCCATAAAGAAATTTTAGAATTGGCTTACTTGTGACCTCTGTACTCACGATTTGTATTGGGATTGTGGTACGAATCCGTTTTCGAGTAAATGCATCAACTTTAGTTTTAGCTGCTGCTAATGCCAACATTATGGTCTTCCATCCACCTATTGATCTTCAGCATTACTTGATCAGTTTGTTCTGTGCTAAGTCAGTGGTTAAGCCAGGATAACTGCCGCAACATCATCCGTATATAGAATCAGATAGCAGTCTTTCGGCATTTCCAGTCGTAGGACACTATCATTTGATGTATTCCAAAGTTGTGGACCCAGAACTAAACCCTGGGCTGCTCCTCCGGTGATGTCTTTCTCTCTTTCCCCTTGGGCTGTCTCATAAATCAATGATCGGTTTTTAAGATAGCTGTCCACAACTGCTAATGTATCTGCTAGTGGTATTTTGAAGGTGGTATCCACAGATATATCAGACCATCTTGCGAAATTGGAGGCATTTTTAACATCTAGGTCACGAACATTGTCAGATTCCTAGTAAATCAACTATCTTCTTGTTTTGGCGAAATTCCGTAGAAAATAGAGCTTGTCTCGGAAAATTTTAAAATCAAAATTTTTGAAAAATTTCTTCATTAAAGTCCGTTTTGAGGCATTCTGAAACGAATCCTAGAGTTTAACACTTTCTCACAGATTTATCTAAACTGTCATTCTACATATTTCGTTCTTGAGATGGTTCTGAACAGCACCATACCAGGAAAAGTTCAAAAAGTGTGGATAGTGGTTTTGCTGACTAGTGTTGAGCTGGAAAATTCGAGGAGGGAAGGACATTTTTTTTACTGTTCAAATTGAAAGTTGACAATTAGTTCTATTGCAACTCTCTGGTATTGTTAGATTCAGTGAAAAAGCATAATTAGAGATTTTTGATGAACCAAAATGAGTCTTACAATGAGTCTTCATCGTAGTCAGGGTTTGGCTCATTCTGGAAGAATGACGCAAGTAAAAGCTAAATACATACCTAATTGGAAGATGGTAAGTAGATTAATTTGTATTCGCCATTATAAAAATTGTGGTCGAAAATATATTTATAATGGTCAGTACCTACTTTTTTAATTTTATTTTATTTTTATTTAATTTGTTTAATTACCATTGTTTTTTATAGGTAGGCACCCTGTTCCCTGGCAGAGACACCCGGAGAACAGATCTGAACCCTCTTTTACAGATGTCCAAGGCCTTCGGGCTCCTCCCATTTGAAGATGGATTCAATAACTCAGTGATGTGGATAATCTATTCGATAGGTAGGTATGGTGAGCATTAGAAAGCCACTGGTATTCCTCACTCCCTTTACTAATTTCGAAATTACAGCTAGGAATATTAGAAAAACATAGAAGGCTTTTTTTCTAACTTACTTTGCGTAACGTGGTTAGGTTGAATGGGAGTGTTTTATGTCTTGAGAGTTCACTCAAATCACGTATCCATCCCTCTGAGTTTTCCCTTTATTGATTAAACAAACGCAGATTTTAGGGGAGGCGCGTTCAGGCTCAACCTTAGTACTTCAACCAACCGACCAACTATCGGCGCATGTGTCAAGCAAAGATTCATTCGTCCAAGCTTACTCTTGCTTCTCACTTCTCAAACAAATTATAGGTGACGGGCTGTACCTGGCCTGTTTCTCTGTTTAGTTTCAATGGAGTTACCGGCCAGGTTACAGCCCAAAATCTATACCTATCTTACATCATAGAGTGCACGATTATATTGCTTCCTCGATCTCTGATGTCGTGATTGAGCAGAAGCGCTTGCTTTACTCGTTTTGCTTGACATTAGAACCCTATTTAGACTTTGCCCTGACTCTTAGTAAAAAAAAGAATGGAAAGATAACCGGAACTATTGCAGCACCGTAGAATGAGAAGGAACACCCCAGAACTATTTCAGCCCCATCAGAGGAAACACCTCGCAACTATTTCAGCCCCATCGAGTGAGAAGGATCACTTCTCAAATATTTCAGCCACATCTAGTATCCCTCGGAACTATTTCAGGTCCTTTGAGGATACGAAGGAGGATATCCTTCAGATCTTGTTAAGCCCTGTAGAGAATATGGTGAGGAAGGATGTGAGGTGTAATATAGAGGCAAGAGTTTTGAATCAAGTACCACGAATCATCTCCAGTGCGGCTTGGCCCACACATTTAAAGTTCATGGCAGATGAAGGGAGAATGGTGAATCTTAACGAATGGAAGGGTTAGGTTTAGGTTTACCTGACCTTCTGCTTCTGAAAGCTGTATTGGGATGAAGTGGGGCCAAACTGACTTGGATTTTGTATTTAAGAAAATCTATATGATATTTACAATATAGTTGGAGAACAACATACGCCCCCTCTATATTTGAAGTGTAAATAAAAAGAGTAGATAAGTAATGCCAAGAGTATGAAGTATAAACAATAAAAGATGTATAAATATAGAAAGTGAATAGTTACAATATTATGTAATAGTTTTAATTTATACAAAGCAAGAACAGGTTGAGCAGAAGGCGTTGATCGTAGGTGTAATCAGGCAGAGTGGATAGCAGAAGGACGGAGAGAGTGACGGGTGAGAACGTGGCCATGAAGGTGATAGTCGACAGGCTAAAGCGGACAGGGTAGTCGGGGTGACAACAGGCGTTGGAAGAAGGACAAATATCGCACGAGGAAATGAACTGTGGGCCGCATTGCGACAATTTGCATCGAGGGAACAGAGGTTTCATGAAAAAAGTTCCTCTTTGAAGATCAAAAACCCGAGTACGAAGTTCCCGTGTTTATTTGTGAACCATTTGTCGTGCCTTCATATATAGCTGTAGAGGTAATCACCTGACGGGATGGCTTTTTCTGCTCTTGAAAGTGTAACAGAATGTTTTTTACTTGTTTTGAAGGAGTAGATGTGAGAGACAAAGGTGTCTGAGCTTTTTGTAGCGAGGAGACAGCATAACAGCGACGGAGAAGGATGTCGTCTTGGCATATTGAGGCAAAGGGGGAGCAGGTTGGCAGATCGAAAGGTTCGGAACTATCCTGGTGAATCTCGAAGAGCGGAAGGGGTAGACTTTGGGTCATCTGACCTTTAGCTTGTAACGGCCACTTTGGGGTCAAGTGGCCTACCTGACTTGGGTTTCGGAAAATCTATCTGATGATATTTACAATATTGTTGGTGCAAAACATCTAAGTTCTCTTCCAAATTAGGTGAATGGTGATCATCGCTTTGTTAAACTTTATTTTACCCATCCAATAGAGCATATGGTGGTTTCGCTTCTCCAAACTCCATAATGGGGTGCGTCGCCGCCGAATTGCCGCTGCCAGTTCTACAATTCATTCTGCTCCCCTTCACGGGCCCATGCGAGGTTTGCTGCATCCACGGGTGCAACAAACCCCTGGCATGTGCCCAGGGGATACAGACTGCCTTCCAGACAGACCCAGCGGGACTGAGACTGACAACCCAGGTCCCCATCTCCACGACCTGCACTTCGGCACAGTGTCTCTGTGTCGTCCCAAGGTGCCATCACCACAACTCCAGCCATCGCTGGGACTCCGTCAGCCCCCCCCCCCCCCCCTCAACGCCTTCCAATGGCCTCTTTAAAGGCCCCCTTTTCATCGGCCACCATATACCGTCGCAGCACATCAAGGCCCTTATGGTGTAATCGACCCCCTGCGTTATCTAGAAATAAATACAATTATGGGCTCTTTCCTTATCCTTAAGCCTTTCTAGAAAATTAAGAGTCGAATGCAATGACGAGTTTCCAACCAGATCAGCTGACTCAGCTAAATTCTCTCCTATTAATCCTAAGGATTTAAAATTTGATAGGGAGCCTCTCTAGGACATTTAGAGACGGATGCTAAGACGGGTTCCTACGAGATCAGCTGACTTAGCTAAATTCTCTCATTTTCACCCTAAGAGTGTGAAATTTTTCAGGGAGCCTCTCTTGAAAATCGAAAAACTAATAGAATTATGGTCTCTTTCCATGAATCATCACTTACAGTGTCCGACGTATCTTTCAACGTCTCCAAATAGTTGGGCAATACATCAACAGAAACTAATTCATATAATCGTGGTCATCCTTTCTTTATACATACTACTTCATCATTTATATTCAAAGTTTTCTTCGGTTCAATTAAATAATTACATTTAATGAATAAAAACTATTGCTATTTGTAACCATGACTGTACGAATAATATGTTAGGCGGGACAAAGTCCGCCGGGTCGGCTAGTTGAAATAAAAATAAATGGGTGCATACAAAATTTGTTGATGTTACCACTGGCGAAGCGTTGATCGGCCACCAAACCGCTCAAGCATTGGGAATCGTGAAGTTGATGTACAATATTCCTGCCCAGAAGTCAAGTTCTGAGAAAAACATTTTTATGCAAAAGTACCCAGAGAGTTCGACGGGGTGGATAAGTTGAAGAATTGGCAGGTTAGACTTCACATTAACCCAGATATCTCCCCCCCCCCCCCCCCCCCATCAGCTATAAATCGTTGGCTGGTGCTCTTTCATTTGCAAAATCATTTAGAGAGTGAAATCAATAGACTCCTGACCTAAGGATATTATACAAGAGGTGGATGGTCCTACTACTTGGGTGTCCAGCCAGATTGGCCCCTAAGGCTGATAACACTGAGAAGGTACCAGCTATCTGTCGACATGAGACAGACAAGTAAAGCAATTATTCGAGATGGACATCCACTCCCTACTGCGTTTAATATTTTTGCTACATGGAATGGAGCGAAATGATTTTCAAAACTCGATTTAGCCAAGGGATTTCATCAATGTGAGTTACATGAGGAGTCACTTCACACCACAACATTTGTTACACATATGGGTTTGTTTTACTACAAGCGGCTATGTTTTGGAATTAACTCCGCCCCAGAAAAATGAGATTGTACGACAAGCCCTGGGAGGTATCAACAATGTTACTAATGAGAGTAATGATATGCTTGTGGTAAAATTTGGGAAAAGAAGGTGTGGTGAACTCACCACCTATCATCGGCCCTTTTCAGGGCCACCAAAATTGAGTTCACACCTAAAACAAGGTAAATAAGACGTCAGGCTACCTCAAGACGAAACAAGATAAATCGCGGAAAAGATTATATAAATTACACAACCGCCGAGGCAATAATCTCGTCAGAAGGTAAAATACGACAAGCTAAACACTCGCTGAACTAGCAGCCGACGATCTGACACACGAAAATTACCTTAAAACAAATGACATTGAAACAATAGCCAAGGGCAAAGAAAGCCACACGCGCTCTATCGAGAAGAAGAAGAAGATGTTTCACCCTCGCGACACCTCAAGCGCACTCGATCAAATCGAAACAGCCAATCAGACGCAGCATCCGGCTCCCCGACGAGTATAAGTATAGCAGCTCAAGCCCCTATACTTCATACCGATCTCTACCTCTGATCTTGAACTTACCTTCCGACTCTTGAAGAACCTCTGCCTTCCAGCCTACTGCGATTGAAACTCCATTGGGATTGACTTAGGGTAAGGCTCTCAAGCCAGTTGGCAACGAGATTTACGACACGAGATTACTCCGCCTTCCAGACTACCAGAATTCAGAGTAGATAGAGCAATACACTTCGTATTGCTCTCACTCTTGTCTCGTTTCAGCCGATACACTAAACAAGCATTCCTATACGGACGACGCTGTTTAGTTCCAGAAAGTCTTGCCACCTGGACTCGTAGATTTATGTACGAGCCGCCCGCTGGGACGAGCCGAACCATCTCTAGTAAGCCCACAGCGGCCAATCGTCCGATTTTTGGCGGACCTACTATATCATTCGATAAGTAGTCGACCCCAGGAGGACCCTTCGAATTTATTCGAAAGCGAGTCCCCGAATTTAGTTCTTTTCAAAACTAAATAAACCCTTCCAAATGGAGCGAACACCTAGTTTTTGCCTTTTGGAAGGTTTAAACGAAGCCAGTACGGCAGAAACTCCGGTTTCACGGCTTGCTGATGACCAGCACAGCGACAGACAGGCCGGCGCCGGCGAGCGAGGACACTCCCTTCCCGCGAAAAGAACGGACGTAGTTCGGGCATTTTCCGCACTCGGCGCCGCCTACGCTAACGGGCAAGAGCAAGCCTTCTTCGCAGACTCCCAGCCGTGTGATTCACACGCCGGTCTTGCGACAAACACGAGCCCAACTCGACTTCTTGAAACACAGAAGGATCGAGCATATTTCATGGCACAATCGTACACATCCCCAGCGAATATAAGCTACATGGCCAACCAATATCAAACCCCTTCTGAAAAGGTCCCTTGCGAATTAAGTTCACGAGCGGAAATACGCCCATCCTTGCCGACTGGGTACACACAAGAGAAGAGTCTTTTTCTAGACTCTCGAGACCCACTCAAACACGAAACAAAAGGGTCTTTTCAGTACTTTCAGACTCCAGTTTCGTACGGTCGAGAGGACACTCAACAAAAGCCCGGGAATTTATATTCCCAAATCGGAGAAACTCGGAAAGATCAGCGTCGCGAAGACCTATCTGGAGAGGTATTGCTCCACGGCTCACATACCCCATATCCTCCAGAACACAAGGATATACAAGATAACAACGGTACTTCTTCGTACCTCTCACAAAACCCTTTTCAAGGGTCAAGCTTTATTAAAAGTTAAGTTTATTAAAAGTAACGTTGCCCTCGCTGCCGTATTGAGCCAAACAATCGATGGACACGACAAACCGCTGGGGTGTGCGTCGAGGACACTTTGTGAATCTGAAAAACGTCGCTCTACCATAGAGCGTATAGGGAATGCAATACTTCTGACTGTAAGTTTTCGGCAGAACATTCAAATATCATACTGACCACCGACCCTTGCAATGGCTGTATTTCATAAAGAAACCTGGCTCCAAGCTATTCAAATGGTGCACCAAACTTTCTTCATACCATTTCGACGTTGTTTATGAAAAGTGAACGTTGAATTCCAACGTTGACGCCCTTTCCCGTCTCGAACTACTCAAAAATAACAAGAATGAGCTAAGTGAAGCCGACTAGGCAGTGGACGTGTTCTTCGAAGCCCTTACTCCTAAATCCCTTCTCCACATAACTGAAAAAGATGAAGAAACCCCCGCTTCCATAATTGTGAATTTTAATTCCAAAAGTGAGGACGAATTCAGTAATTCTCAATCCAACCCCGAATGCACGATACACTCCAATGCCAATGGTCATGCAATTATAATGGTACCCGTCCATCAGATATGAACCAGTCAATTATTATAATCACCAAGTCGTAATCAACCTTGTAAAACTCCCAATGAAAGACCCTGTCAGAATCGAAAAAATATTTGAAAACAAGACTAGAACCATCGTCCACTTAAGCCAACGTAACCTAGAATCTGATACCATCAAATTCGTGAATGAGTACATTCTACCCAAAATCAAATACGGAGTTTATTTCACCGAAGACATATACGGGGTGTAGTTCCTTATCCGCCCCCATTTTGTTCTCTCTTTTGCAAGCACACCCGACCACCTTTTTTAATTTTTGAGGAGTGTTCCGTAAACTAGATTTCATCTTCTTGAGCACAATCATGACAAATTATAATTTTTGATTGGTTAAGATTGGGAAATTAGGTGTTGAAAAAAGTGGGGGCGGAAACCGAACTATTTCTCTCGTGAAAAGTTCGGTATGCGCCCCCACATAGTTAATAATGGAAAACACAACATTTTTGGTTTAAACAATTCATTTATTAATATGAATATTACTTCTGACACATATTGTGGTGTTGTATTATTCTATGGTTGGGTCATACAAATTCTTGATGCAGTCCAAAAAATGCTCAAATGGATCTATGCCCATTGACTTCACACTTCTCCTCCACAAAAATTCGCACAAGTGTGAATGAAGACTGGTGATGTTTCCTCTAGCATTGATATTTCGTTTAACCGCACGCCACGTCGACTCGATGTTTTGCGTGTGAGCCAGCGTTGATGGGTCCACGAAATGAAGGGAGTGATTCACCGTTTGAGGTGGTCGGGTGTGCTTGCAAAAGAGAGAACAAAATGGGGGCCGATAACGAACTACACCCCATATACGAACAATTTGCAAATATTATGACAAAAACTTTGCCTTTTCGGAAATAACAATGACCAAGTACACCAAAACAAAAGGTCTGAAATAATCAAGAAATACGACAAAGGCCCAACCAAACATTGCGGCATCGACGAAACCCATAGCCACCTAAAGAGAACTCATTATTGGCCTGAGAGAAGCTATCGAAAGGTTCATCAATAAAATTGCACCCTCTGTGTAAGTAAGACGTAAATATGACTGAAACCCAATTGAAGTCAAATAAAATGTTACACCAACCGCTTCCAGACCTTTAGAGGCCGTCAGTATTGACAAAATGACCCTCGAGGGCTCAAAATTTTTGACCATTATAGACACATTTTCCCGACACGCACAAGCCTACAATCTAAAATCGTCAAATGCATTGGACATGCAGACTAGTCACTGACACTCTTTAAAAATTACGGAATCCCCAAAACCATTGTTGTAGCAGACAACAGTCCGGAATTCCAAAATTATATAGTCAGAGAGTTCCTGTTATAACATCATAAATATTAACTTCATTTCTTCCCAACACCTAGACTCCAGTGGTATAGTTGAACGCAACCATTCCACTTTGATAGAACACATAAGAATATTGAACGAACGCAATGAATATAAAAAATCCAATATTAACACCAAAGTCAAATACGCCATGTTGGCCTACAATAATTTGATCCATTCAACATCTAAATTATCCCCTTTGAACTTTTATACGGACACGTAAAACCGGACGCTATTCTAGATCTGAATATTGATCAAATCATGGCTAGCAGCTATCTTTCTTCCCACAAAGAAAAAATGAAAGCCTTCTACCTCCGAATAAGTGAAAAACTCCATTTCGCCAAAGAAAAATACATAGAAAAGAAGCACGAAGGCCGAGAAGACAGAACTTCTTTCTTCCGCCTGAAATCTATATAAAAACAGTTCAGAAACAATCCAAAACTATAACAAAATTCAACCAGGGGAACATTAAACTGATAGATCAGAAACTCAAAACAGCCCAAACAATGCCCTGCCATCATAACACCAAAGAGAAAACCACATTTCTAACATCCGTCGCCCAAAGAAATTTACAGATTCCGTGGCCAACGAGTGAGTGACCCGAAAATTCGGACTGAAAGTAAAATTGGTAAGTAACAGTTTATTTCCAAGTGCTCAAATTTCAAAATAATTTAACTTTATGATACGATAATTTATTAATATTTGTTCATACGATCATGCTGCATGTCTGGAACTTTAGTCTAACACGTTCCTGGTACAAGTTTCTAGCCACGTAACTAATGTTGGTACATGGTAAAAATAATTTATCCTCAAACCTAGAGCGCAGTGTAGAAGAAACGTGGTGGTAGATTTTTTTTTTTTAATTCCTATTCAGTACTTTAAAGCATAAATACCTCGTTAATTTAGTTGATGTTTGGTGTTGTTCAATGCATCTACCTTGTGGTGGTAGGTTTCTGCGTTGCCTTCACCGTACTGTCGCTTGGCTACAAGACGTACTACATGGTCGAAACATCAGATTTTGCAAACAACGCCTGGCATAAAATCATCTACTACTGTCGTGCCATTGTTGAGAACATCATTATTGTGAGTCACCTCGCTCAAGTCCTTGTCCATCGGAAAGAGCTTCCTGATGTGCTACAGGAAGTAAAGAAAATAGGGCTGGGAAGCAGCTATGCCAGGTAACTAATCCTTGTTGTGTACTATTAACCAAGAAATAACCGTATTAATACATAGATGAGGGCAGTGTGGGAAGTGAGTATTTACATGCTGCCAAAACATTCCCAGTTTCGTTTCGACCACAATGGAGGAAGTAGAAGTAGCATCGTGTCTCCTAAGCCAAGGTTGCCAGACATACTATAATTTATAGTATAATACTATATTTTTGGAAGAAATACTGTATACTAGATTTTAAAAAAAATGTATATTACCTATCGAAAAATACTTTTTTTTTTTTTTTTTTTTTTGAGCTATTGAAAAATGGAACTTCATGACCGATAGTGCTAAGTTTCCTGTAGGAGTACGTAGGTAACTTACCTGTGGAATATTACGTCCAAATCTGCTGTCATTAATTTTTTTATTCTCAGTAACTTGCGAATGGGCACTTGAATTTTCATATTGTCGAACGAAGAGTTAGGTAGTTATGTTCTACAGAATCCCTCTCGAGCTGTTTACATAAGTTGTTCCAGTTTTATCAAGGATTCGTATATTTACAGTTCCTATTTTCACATGGAATAATGGAAAACAATATTTCATATTTATAGCAATTTGTTTCAATTTGTTCATTAATTTAAATTTCTCTATTGATCTGATTGGGTTAGCCACCGTGGGCATGTTCTATAGAATACGTCTTTCTTACGCGATAGCTGTCTTTTACGAAGCTTGCCTATACTTCCTTGGTGTTTTAACTTCTGGTTCTACAATAATAAAAATATTTCCCAGAATGATTATGTCCAAAGAATTACTTGCAGAAAACCTGCCACTCAAAAAATGGATAAATGGACCTTAGAGATACAGGTATTTTTACATTTATATTATAAATTCATTATCCACATAATATTGAGTAAGGGTGTTCAATTTTCATATCATGAAACGTGACGTATATTTATACGAGTGACAAAAATTAATGATGATGATTAATTAAATGATTATTAATATTTATCGAAAATACTACATTTTTACGAGAGTTTGTGCAAAATAGTGCCCTTGAAGAAAATCATACCTAAGCCTAATAAATTATATTCATCAATAGTCCAACGTTAACGTTAACTCATTGGTCCCCTCAGTCGTCATAGTTACCATAAAAAATATTTATAAGTAAATAAATAAAAGACACCCAAAATGAAATATGTATACTATTTTGTAAGAATGAAACTCTGTGAGTATGTCTGTCTGTCTGTGTCGCTTTCACGGCCGAACAGACGAAGGGATCTCAACGGGTTTTTTTTATCGTGACCGGAAATCTCCCGATCAGAATATAGGCTATGTTTTAGTTGTTTTCCCCCACTCTTTCGACCTTAACATTCCGTTTTTTACCTAAATTTTGACGTTAATCGGACGCTTTTTCCTGTTCTTTTCAACTTTCCCGCTTCCCCTAACACTCTAAACGGCCGTCGAAGATTCCGGAAAAATACCGGTTTTGTAGGTTTTTGTACGCGGAAAACGACGGCGCGATCGGATTGCGAAGAAAGTATCGGGAAACGCGTCAAAAAAAATGAAAGAGTACGGACCCCTTTTCTCGAAAATTCCGACGAAAAACTTCGTCCCCCCCCCCCCCCCCTATCATTAAAACTTACACCATAAAGAGACGTTTTTCGGACGGTGTTTGCAGGCGAAACACAGTTTTGATTCCACCGAATCTGAAATCGGATATCGAAAAAAGTGACGGGAAGTTGGACAAAATGCGAGGGGAAGGGAAGCGAAGCGATTAATATTAAAACATCAATTCAAGGATTCAATTTCAAACATCCTACGGAGTAATTCCTCGACTGTAGAGTCAGATCTGACAGTGGATAAACAATGGGATTCAATACTTGAACAATACGTTCGGGTTGTATTTTGAGACCCTGTAGAGTTGACATTTGTGGTAAAACAGTAACTAGTGATGCATAACATTTTTCGGAACTCTCAACCGGTAAAGAGAGTAAAGGTTACGGAAATAAGAGTAGGGCTTGACTATTGAATCATGAGGAAGGAATTTAGGAGACGGAGTGAGGGAAAATAGTTTCCCGGTGTGATCAGCTGATCGAGGGGGAATCGGAAGTGGAGAGTCAATTGGCTGCGAATGGGCCAGGGACCGAGTTTCAAGCACTGGGTCCGGTGATGACTTCACCTCTTAAATTTGCGGAGTTTCTTCAAAAATGGGAGCGCTGGGAATGTTATCGGAATTGGGACCTTTCTCAATAGGTATAACGAATTTTGAGTGTATTACTACATCTTACTCTTTTTTTAGGTTTTATTTGGCCTTCGTGAACTTAGTCAAGCGGAGACGGACGATTTAGGCCAGAGGGTCTCCTAGGGCCACCCAACCTAGGAGTGTGTTCAAAAAATGAGGCCCTTCACGGGAAGGAATCAATTTACCAGGAATTAATAAATTCACATACATGGCATTACTCAATATTGTGTCTATGGGGGATTTCAACTGGAAATTAGGATCGGCTAATTTAATGTTTTGACGGTGAGCTAGGTTATTTTTCTGCCACGGGAGGTAAGAATAAGACGGAAGCTGACTAGTGAGTTTATCTAGTATGGTAGGTAGCTCGAGATGTGAACGATCTACCATTCTTGTGGTATAAAAAAAATTCTGCAGAATATTTAGTCGGGACGGAAGTTTGGCCCACACACCGGTAATTGCCCCATTGACGGGAATTAGTGGCAATTTGGCACGTTTGGCCGCTGATAGACTAATGATTAAATTTATGGAGGCACCGGAATCTAATAGTGCTCGCATATTTGATTCGGTGCCCCTTTTAGGGCGATATATATCAAAGATAGCAGTGAGCACCAAAGATCCTTTATTATATTGCAATGATAATTTATGTAATTCTTGATGACGGGAACGGAGCTACTAGGTGGATGATCGTGGAAATTACTATTATCGTTGTTGGGGCTAGGGCGGAAATGACAATCAATAAATTAATTGCCAATAGAACAATCAGAAAATTTGTTAGGAATTAACTCACCATTTGGCGACAAAGCTTTGACGGAGATAGATTTCAAAGCTCCACGCCCATGGGTGTGGAGGAATCCTCAATCGTATTTATTACTCAAATCGGGTAAACCGCACACCTTGAATTTCCAAACTCGCGGAGATTCATTGCGAACTTCACTATCACAAAGGTTTCTCTTGGCCTGCACTTCACATTTCACTGGCAAGACTGCCTCATCAGGGGAGTTCTCGTCGGAATCTTGGAGGAAGCCAGGCCAGAGCAGAGAATTGTTGTTGGAGGCGGCGGGAATCATAGCTTTCCTTTGCTTCGGGAAATTAGGAGAACGTTGCCGAGGCGGAGATGACTGACGACTACTAGAGGGGGTACTTGACTGTTGCCAGATATAGTCAGAGCAGATGAGATAGTGATGCCTCTCACCTCACTCGCTGCAAGTTCGTCTGGAGACACAGTTGTTGCGATAATGATATGGTGAAAAACAATTCAGGCATAGGGTTTGAATTTAATAAACTCTACTCTTTCTTTGACAGGGGCGGAGAGAAATTGCGGGCAACAGTAGAGGAAGTGTTGTCCTCTGCAGCGGAAACAGGGATAAGGGAGGTAACGTTGGGGTTTATTTTGGTGCCGAGTTTCAAACTGCCCAGCGGGGATGGGGGGGGGGGGGGATGCGGTGCATGTACCACAGAGAAGATGGCCAATTTTCTTGTGGATTGTTGGGTGCAACTAAACCATCTTCAACTTCTGTGCCAGCCTTCAAATTCTGAAGTGACACTCCTACCCTGCGGCAGTCGACTATTTCACAATGGGTTGTCGCATTTGTATTCCGGGTTCACCTTTAAATGATCAAACTGTAAGTTATAATATTGAAATTGCAATTTTGTAACAAATAAACAATCGTTCTAAAAAATCATTACATATTACATATTCCGATCTTGAATTCTTGCGGCACTCCTAGACGGGGATCACGGCATCCAAGGACGTCGCGGCACCGATCTCTATACGTACTTTTCGCATATAATTCTACGAAAAATTTCATGAATTCACAAACCCTCACTTGATTTTTTAACCGCGCGCAACTCTTTCCACGAGGTCGGATAAGATGATAATGCGATCATGCTGCATGACTAGTACTTACTTTTTCTGTTTTCGTGAGTTGGTAGCTTTGCTACTTCACAGTGTTATGCGGCTTACTTATACGGTTGGTAACACGTCGTAATCGCGAGATTATGGGGCCGCATTCAATTTATTATTCATTTCAGCGTCGGAAGATTATAAGGGACCAGTTGTGTAAGTAAACAAGGCAAACAATCATTGTCCTCATCGCGCCCTTGTCATAACTGCAGATAAACAGAACCCCAGAATTACCATATTAATCAACATTGGAAAATGGGATCCCCTAGCCATCTATTGTCATTGTTAGGTGGTTCTAACGAACGAGTCCCGCGTCCAACGTTTTTGCCCTAAACCTGGCTTCCTGAAGTGCCGTTGGCGATGAAATCAGACCGGAATCCACTGAAGTGCAGGCCAAGAGAAACCTTTGTGTTAGTGAAGTTCGCAATGAATCTCCGCGGGTTTGGGAATTCAAGGTGTGCAGTTTAGCCGATTTGAGTAATAAATACGATTGAGGATTCATTTAACAGGATAATTTAACAGTGCAGGATTTAACAGGAGGATTTAAGAGTGTAACTCTTTATTTTTCGTGGAAATAGACAACGTTTTTCACTAACTTCCGTTTTGAAATGGGTTTCCACAACTTCGTCGCGAGTGATTTAGTTCGTACAACAACTGTTGCAGATCCACACATTATTCCAAATCCCCTTTGTCTCAGTGTCAGTTAGGTAGGTACTCAATGTATGTTAGTGACTCAATTTGCATCGATAGATTAGCTATTTCTCCCCCTCACAAAACAGCTGATCTAACTTCCCTAAACTGCTGCTAGAGTGATACTAAACTTTCTTGTCAATATTTTTATATTCAATGTAGGAATATATAGCTCCGATGAGAGTGTTCATAGCAAATTAATCGAGGAACCATCAGGTTTTTTGTTGATGAAGTAGAGTTGGAGGCTGATCCTCATTACGATCCCGAAACAAGTGATGATGAGGTGAGTGATGTCAACGAATTTGACGTAGATCTATGCAGTTGAGGAGGCTATCGATACAGCCGTAGCCAACGAAGAGGAACATGAAAATGTTGGCTTACAGGGGACCAGTAGGAAATGAAAAGGAGGAAACACGAAGGGAGGAGAAAAGAGAAGGAAAACAGACAACGCCTATGAAAATTACAATAATAACATTTTTTAGTTTCCATTGATGGAGACTTCGCTCGAGCAAGAGAAGATAAAAGAATAGCTAAGAGTGAGGAATGTAATTCCTATTAGGTATTATACGACCCCCATTCTTTGTTTGGGGTCAAAGTCTATCTCGTCCTTGTCAAAATATTGTCGAATGCGTTGATTTACCTAGGTATAAGAGTGTGAAGGCAAAGCTCAAGTCTGAATTCTGGCCTTTTGTTCCCATCATAAAAACTTTGATTTTTGAGATTTATTCTGTCGATTTTCTCTCACTACCTATTATACATAAAACAACAATAGAGTGGAATGCCATTTCAATTTAGAAACACACTTCAAATTAGTTGAATTTTATGAACGAAACCCTGATTAATTTATGTGTTACGCACGAAAAAAAGCGAAACGAGGAAAAAAACAGCCTATTATGTCAATAAAGCGGAATAAAACTGCCTAGAGGGAGACATGCATAATTCAAAAACATCTTGAACTCGATGTTACTATGCACAAACGTATTGTATGACGGAAATTCCATGTATCACATGCACAGAATGCATTTTTTGCAGAGGAGTCAAAATGACTCCTATTTCTTCCGACGAGGGGGGTCCAGGTATTTCTTCCATTCCAGGGTTAACTCACAGTCAACTGTTTTTTTATTGTTTTTCAACATAGGTAACCCTACCTAAATTATTCAATCTTATGTAGGTATCCTCTCAGATTAACAGTGGACACTCAAAATACTCGTAACTCCTACGGACTGTAGACAATTGACCATGGATATACAGGGTGTCTTCTAATTAATCCCCCCCCCCCCCCCCCTGGAATTCCCTATTTCACAACATATAAAAACGGGGCCAACTGTGTTCTTCTTCATAATTTTGAGCTGGGAGTTCAACCATGATTATTCCTCGCACCTCGTAATTATGGAATCACATGTACCACGTGACATTGCAAATAAAGGAATACATAGAACATTCCCCATTCAGTCAAGTAATTTATAAAATTTGTTTCAAAACAATACCAATATATATGTATCCTGTACGGATGTTTATGCATATATTTCCTGAGTATGTTTATATGTACCTACATACCATGGAAACCCAAAATGAATTAATTTTCTTTTAGATACTTCGCCCCAATCGGGTACATTATCATAACGGTGAACTTCGTGGTTATTGCCACCTTAGAAACAACCAGTACTAATTTGACCAGAGCGAGTTTAGCATCCGCATTCTGTGAAGTTCTGAACCTTATCATACTCATTCAGTTTTGTGCCGTCCTCGAGATCTTCAAGAGTGAGATGGATGTTCTAACTAGTCGGATAACTCTAAACCAGGCTAAACTTGAGGTAATCTACTTTATACTTCTAGTGTGTTTTGCTATGTGTTATTTAATGTAAATGATAGCAGATAGCAGTACAAAAAACGCTTGCTTACGAGTCTGCAACACATCGGGACATTTTTTGTCTTTAGTTGCAAACTCGTATGTGTTGCAGACTCGTATGCAAGCTCTAAGTGCCACTCAGCTTATCCGGACCCTGGGCATCGTCAAGTAAAAGTCTTAAAGAGGCCAAAAACGAAATTACACTTCCTAGAGTGTAAAACATAGAAATTAGCTTTAAGAGCCACTCATCTGATCCGGACCCTGGGCATCATTAAGTAAATGTCTAAAGAGGCTACATACGAAATTACAGCTTCCTAGAGTGTAAAGTAGAGAAATTACCTATTAAAATTATTTAACCACCAAATCAAATCAAACCTTTCTCGCAATATTCGTATCACCTGCTATGAATCAAATCATCGAAACACCAGCTCAATGAAATCATCAGAAATTAACAAGCGGTTGCAATCATGTTCACAATATCAATTATTGAGAATGATCACCTGAGTGTACACAATTATTCAAATAACCATGCTCATAACTCAGGTTCGGCTTTCGAACGAATGGTCAACGGATTTTGTGGGATGAAAAACGACGAAGTACTTACCATTTCCCTAGCAACGACTCGGTTGTAAGCGGAAATCATCAGAAAACCAACCTAACGCTTTTTTTAACGCTTTTTGTTTACGCTTTTTTCGTTTATGTGCCGAAGTAAAGACAAAAATCTCGAAAAGCTATAGCAACGGATTATAATTTGTTACATGCAAGTTTTCTGGAGAACTCATTCTTGGAATAGACATTTTCTAACAGGCCTAATGGCCTATGTCTCAATGCCACAGCCAACTGGAATTGGCTACAAATCCTCATCGTTCTCCTGATCCTTTACCTATAATGTATCTCTATGCGTAATATGACTTTCAATTCTTGTCGTGACTTCTATTTACAGCTATAGGTATTTACTATCACAGATGGGACCAGTAGGGACGCTAACGTCTGCTGGATCAGGGAGAGAGTTTAGGCACTGAGCTTCATGCTATTAATTACTCAGTCAAACTGTAATACAGATTGGTAACAAACATTAGATGCTTGAGATGAGGAGGGAATAATCTGAAGTAGGTACCTACTGTTTAAGATTCAAATATAAGTACCCACCTAGATAATAAGTTAATGGTAATCATTAAAACAAAACCAAAACAAATTCAGAAATTTAGTTTTCAAATATATATATGTAAGCAGGATCTTAGCGAGAAAAGGGGGAGAGTGACTAAGGGTTGTGACTCTAGAGGGAGGGATGTTACCAAATAGTCACTATACCTTGGTAAGATGTTACCACTGATGGTAGTAACAATTTCGCCATGGTATAGTTAAGGGGCTTAATTGAAGGTACTTCGCTAAGATGCTTACGTGGGATGTATATGTGGTACCGGGTGTGGATAAGATGAATTGCTGGGGGTAATGGGCTATCTTCAACTCACCGTTACCACTGTGCAAAAGGGAGGAACAATTGTGTATACAAGGGTGTTACTATCCCTAATCGAGCTAGAAACGTTAGTGTCGAAAGGGGGATACTTGGATAAGTGAATGTTTCTGGATCACGTTACTTTAGGGGGTGTTACCGGGTAGTGTTGGGGTTTCTGTTGGAGGGCTTTTAGGCTGTGTAGGAGAAACAAGTTACTATAATTGTAAGTAATTTTTGCCAATTTCGATTCTGAGCTCGGAAATGCAATTCATGAGCTGCAAAGCATTTTGCACACTTGCAGAGGCAACAGAACAATGAGGTAATAATTTCACAAATTTTTAGCAACTTTCAGTTTTTAATATATTAAGTCTTCAAAATGTCTTATAGTTTGAGAATGACTCATTTACATGCAAAAATCTTGTTTTCAGTTACTATCGGACCGAAGGCAGGTGATCATGGAAATGGCAGGCTCTACTAACAAAATCTTCTCCGTACAACTTCTCCTCATTTGCTTCAAGCTTTTTACTGACGTGATCTACTTTGCATATTTCACTATCATTGAGATTAAAGAAATTGCCACCCCTAAAGGCGACGTTATAAAGGTCATAAGGATGCCGCTCTACGCCGTTTGGCAGTTGTTTGAATTGTACTCCATCTCCTCTTCGACTGAAAAACTCGTTGAAAGTGTGAGTAAAGTACTAATTCTTCTTGATATGAATATCACTATAAAGGGTGCTATAGAAATTGATACAACCAGATATTAGGGAGTCGATTTGCTAATTTCTATAGGTTACGGGAACCAGACACGCAGCTTGTCTTAAATCGAACTATTCATTCAGTAGAAGTGAACAGTAGGTATCCTAACTAATCCTAACCTAATTAACGTAACGAAGATTGATCGATTGGACCGGGACAAGTACGCAACGTGGAAGCTTCAAATGAAAGCAATATTTGTGAAGAATGAAGAGATTGGAGTATATCTGGATCACCTGAAACGTCAGTGCAGCAATTAGCCGATTATGAACTTGCAGACATGAAAGCAAAGGCTGATCTGATCCTGGCCATTTCACCTTCAGAATTGATGCATGTTAATGGTTGCAAAACATCACGCGACTTGTGGCTCAAGCTGTAGAATATACGTTTCAGTCAAAAGGGGCAGCCCACAAAGCAACTTTGTTGAGACACTTGTTGAACAACAAGTGTTCGGGACCCTATGACAGATTTCTTCGACACGGTTGAAATGTTGAAAGTGATGGAAGTAGAAATCAATCAGAATTTACTCTCAGTAATGGTTACTGAAAAGTTATGAAGGATTCAAGTGTGCTATTAAAACACGCGATGAACTCCCAACCGCTGATATCTACTCTAAACGTGAAAATCTTGGAACAAAGTGACTCAAGAAAAGAGAAAAATATAGGTTCTCCAAACGCCTTGATGGTGCCTTGATGGAAATTCGACCAAAAACAACATACTCATGATAGGCAAACCAATTCTAAACCATTCCGTTTCAAGGGCAATTTTTGTCAGAAAAGAGAACTCAAAGCAGCCGATTGTGACAATAAGAAACTCCAGAATGCTCGTAACACGGAAGAAAGTATGCTGGTGGTTCATTGACTGTATCTTTGAAAAGATGGTGCCTCGATAGTAGGCGCACGTACACATGTGCAAATGAAATTGATAAATTCCACTCATGCTTCGAGCCCGAACACCAGAGTCAATTTAGAAAACAAAAACAGTACTGAAGTTATTGGCAGAGGAAGATGTGTGTTTCTGTTGATAGTGAAAAAAGAATAATAAATGTTCAGAATACCCTTTGCGTCCCTGAACTGCGTTCTAATCTTTTACCGATTTATTTTATCGACATTCTGTAATTTTCCCTGGCACCTCAGCTGAAATCAAGAACCAGGAAGAGAAAATCTTGATGAGAGCTAAGAGAACCAATGGGTTACAGTACGTTGAAGAAACCTCTATAGCAAGAAAACCATGGTCAGAAACTTCTTTGAATTGTGAGAAAAAGATAGAAACCATGAACGATTTGGACATCTAAATGAGAAAGATCTGAGAAGATTGAATGTTGAGAAGAAAGCAAACAAAATTGCATTGAAACATTTAGAAACACTCTCGGACTGTGAAACATACCTCAATGGAAAAACGTCGAAAAGTGTGTCACTTTTCCCTAAGAAATCGAATCGTACTATAAAGCAACTCAAACTAATCCACATGGACCTGTGCGGACCAATGAGAGTTACATCTAAAGGAGGTGCGAAATATTTTCTTACAATGATCAATGACTGGACTAGATGGTGTGAGGTACGTTTCTTGGCCCAAAAGAGAGATGTCCTGTTCAAATTCAAGAAATTTAAAGCAACTGTCAAAAATCGAACTAAAAGCGAAGTGTATTCAGTGAGACAATGGAAAAGAGTCTGGAAAAGGCACTGCGTACATTAACCCTTGGGGCCCGGCCTCGAGAGGGAGCTCGGATTTTCGTAGAGAAAAAAATAAATAAATAAATAGAAAAAATTTTTAAACATTTTAAAAATATTCAGTTATGCAGATAATTGTGAGAGCTAAATATCGTAATTTTTTATATATTTATATAACTTAAATTGTTTTTAAATTTGATCGCTTTACCTATGTGAAAAAGTAAATTTTATGATACGATCATGCTGCATGACTGGAACTTATTATTTAATATTTAACTAAATCAACAATCATCAGAAACACTTGCATACGAGTCTGAAACACATTGGGACATTTTATGTCTTTATTTGCAGTTTTGCAGACTCCTAGAGTGTAAAGTATAGAAATTACCTATTAAAATGATTTAACCACCGCTTAACAAATCAAACCGTTCTCGCAATATTCGGATCACCTGCTATGACTCAAATCATCGAAACAAAAGCTCAATGAAATCATCAGAAATTAACAAGCGGTTGCAATCATGTTCACAATATCAATTATTGAGAATGATCACCTGTGTGTAAACAATTTATTCATATAACCACGCTCATAACTCAGCTTGTTGGTCACGCAATTCGCAGTAGTTAACATAATATGGTTGGATAAATCGAGAGCTTTCGAACGAATGGTCAACGAATTTTGTGGGATGAAAAACGACGAAGTACTATTTCCCTAGCAACGACTCGGCTGTAAGCGGAAATCATCAGAAAACCAACCGTAACGCTTTTTTTTAACGCTTTTTTCGTTTATGTGCCCAAGTAAAGACATAAAATTAATGTCAAAACGTATTGAGTGACTTTTGCCAACCTATATGTCACGTAAGTAATACCGAAAAAAAATGCTTCAAATTATTGCAGAAAGGTACCTTATAAAATAGCTCTTCTACTCAGACCACTGGTCCGTAGTTATTAACACAATCTATGGCACATTATGTAGGTAAATAAACGACATGGCACGTGGCACCTACCTACCTAATGAAAATACCTACCTATCTACCTATTGTATGGAATAAAATAAAACGCCTACGCGTCAGTAGCCCGTTCTGTAAATAACAAGAGCTAATTTATCATTATCTACGTTCAATGGACACTACCTATGTATAAAGTTATAAATTAACGTTGGCACCTACCTACCTGCCAAAAATAAAAATAAAATGAAAGATTTACAATCGCATATGCTTCACATGTCCATCTATAGACCATAATAGTTGTAATGAACTCGACTTTCTTGTCGAGGAAGCTTCATTGTAATCATATCAGCTGAATCAATCTTCGTAATTTGCTAAGGGATTTTTTCTGTGATATGCCTAATATCGCGCCGTTTCACCCAACCGTGATTACTAATTTGCGTTCGTCTCGAGATTTTTTTGCTCTATTGGCTGATTAACATCCTCATTACCGAGTTTGACTACATCGCCACTGCAGCTGTGAATATTGTAAGAGGAATTCCTGCCGATAATTCCTAGGTACCTACCTATAATGATAAAGTATTATTATTTATTCGATACTTAGATGATAAGCGATGCTAACTAGGGAAGGTCCACCTTTAATAATAAAATATTGCGAAATTGAAATACTGATTGCCCCCTAAGCCGCTTTTTTATTATTACGATAAAACAACCGCCAACATGATTTGAAATCAAATTATAAAACAAGCTAGGAGGAATAAATTATTCCTCGGCTTATAATTTCACTATGGTTTCTCCCTTTTAAGGTGGCCGTCCACCGTGCTGGTTTTCTAAATTGACTCTGGTGTTCGGGCTTGAAGCATAAGTGGAATTTATCAATTTCATTGCACATGTGTTTCTTTGCTCCTGTAGTCCGCATGAGCTCTATTTGCACTGTGATGGCTTTAGCTGTAGAACATGGTATGAAAATCCATGAACTTGACGCGTTGACTGCGTTTTTAAATCGAGATTTAGATAAATATATCTACATGCAAGTTCCGAGAGAATTACGGATTATTTTAGACTGAAATTCATCAATGATGATAAAGAATGAAGCCAAGAAAATGTTGAAGCTATTAAGAAAAGGAGACGCTATGAGTGAGCTGCAAAGAACCTTATATGGGCTGAAGCTAGCAAGTCGGCAGTGGAACATAATTGGATGTCTAATTGAAGAAGATGGACCGAAGCAGCTGAATTCTGATTCTTGCATTTACTACATGTGGAAAGATGGAAAACTTCTCATATTGGCTAATTATCTATGTTGACGATTTATGGATTACTTCAAAGGACCACGAAGTCATGGCACATTTGCTGAAAGCGTTCAAGATAATGTATCTGGGTAAGATCCATTATGGATTAGGCATTGAATTTTCACAGAACCAAAGCGAGGGGAAGATGTCACAGCAAAAGAACACAAATGAACTCTTGAAACGTTTTCGTGATTTTTTGCAATGTTAAGTATTATGAATACAGTATGAAAAGGTTCCGAGGTCCAAAACACCCGGGCACCCGTAGTGATGCGGGGGTGGGGAGACCAAGTTTTATATTACAAGATCTTCTTTTTGATGAAAATGATAAAAAGAGGCGTAGTACCACCTTCAAAATCGGGTCGTGGTTGCGTGATGACTATACAAAGACGTACGATGCTTCAAATTTTCCCGGACGCCCGAAAAAGTTGGGGTAGAAAATGATGAAATTTCAGAAAAATTGAAAATTTTCAAATGTCGCCTTGAAATGAGTTGCTAAGTGAATTTCAACGTTATGTGTGCTTTTTGACCCATTTTCATTGGATCTGAAGGTTCTGACGGATTTTGGAGGAAAAAACATATTCAATTTTTTTCAAAATTTTTACAAGTCTCCATAGGCGAACCATTTACTTACTGGGGGAAATTAAAAATGGCTATATTTCCATAAGCAAGTGTGGTGCCACCTTCAATTTTGGACCAATCGATATTAATCATTAGTATGCATTGTATAATAGAACAATACAACGAGCTCTAGATTGAAGTAGATACAGCCTCATTACATACACAGGAAAAGCGCAGCAAAATCAACCACAAGGCTAAGAGGAAAATTATGTATATCATGTGATGATAATGATGGGAGTACATGTTAGTGATCCAGAATTTATGCGCTCAAGTAATCATTGGGCATGACATAATGAAACTTCATTCTCCTATAGAGTTACAATTTGGAGGACCGAAGCCAACTCTCTCCATCTGTAACGTTGCATGTGCTACAGTCAAGTCCCCGAAATTATTTGAACATTTACCTAGTGGAAGGTTGCAAACCTATTGCTACAAAATCTCGCCGCTTTTCTGAGCAAGACGAATCTTTCATCAAGTCGGAAATAGCAAAACTGATCAAAGATGGGATCGTTGAGGAAAGTTCTTCGCCTTGGAGAGCCCAGGTCCTTGTCACCAAAAACGAAAATCACAAAAAATGTTTAGTAATTGATTATTCCCAAACGATAAACGAATTCACTTTACTCGATGCGTATCCGTTGCCCAATATTGAACCACTGGTAAATAGTCAAATACGATGTACATACAGTACGATTGATCTGATGAATGCTTATCACCAGATACCAATCCTTGACAGTGAGAAGCAGTAGGACATGGCTTTCGAAGCTGCAAGCAAGTTGTATCATTTTTGTCGCATACCTTTTGGTGTAACGAACGGAGTTGATTGCTTCCAGGATAGATCACATTATTAACGTAGAATATCTTTCCGGCGTGTTCTCTAACTTAGATGATGTGACTGTCTGCGGGAGAGGGCAGGACGAGCATGATAACAATTTAAAACGATTCATGAAGTGGTTAAAAAGTACAATTTAACGCTGAACCTCGACAAATGCGAATTCGCCCAAACTACCATAGGTAACTCTTTTTGGATATCAAATATCGAATATGTCAATACGACCTGACCCAGACAGACTGAAACCCTAACGCGAAATGCCCCTACCACTTGATGCATCTGCAATGAAACGTTCCCTTTGGATATTTACTCATTATTCCATATGGGTTCCCAAATACTATGAAAAAATAAGAAGTTTAGTCGATTGTTAAACGCTCCCGATAAAGCCAAATTCGGTCCCAGCTATTAATTTTCAACAAATAAAAGATGACATAGCAAACTCTGTACTCACTTCAGTAGCTAATGATCAACGGCTCTCAGTAGAAACCTATGCATCAGGAGTAGCTATCGCTGCTACTCTGAGGTAAAACTACCGACCTGTTGCATTTTATTCTAAGACTCTCTGGGACTCTGAAAAAGACAATCTGCTATTGAAAGAGAAGCTATAGCCATAAATTTTATCGCTGAGAAAGTGGCGACACACTTCTTGCTTGGTCGTCATTTCCAACTGATCACCGACCAACAAGTACTATCCTTCATATTTAATTCTAAACTAGCAAGCAAAAATGAATGATAAAATTCTTCGTTGGCGCCTCGAATTGTCCCCCTTCTCTTTCGACATTCAGTACCGCCCTGAATTAGAAAACCACTCAGCTGACACCCTTTCTCGGATTTGTGGATCAATGTATACACGTGATAAACTCTATGAATTACATGAAATGTTATGTCACCCAGGAATCAGCCATATGTGCCAGTGGGTCAGGAGTAAAAACCTTCCACATGGGATGGAAGACATCAAGAACATCGCCTCCTGCCCCTACTTGCACTGAAATCAAACCCAAAATCTTTAAACATCAAAATCAGCATCTTATCAAGGCCACAGCCCCTTTCGAAAGGCTCCACATAGATTTCAAAGGGCCTCTACCATCTAGTAACCGCAATCGTTACTTGCCTAAACATTGTCAATGAGTATTCACGTTTTCCGTTCTCATATCCATGCAAAGACAAGACGTCTGAGACAGTAATTCATTGTTTTGATAACCTATTTTCATAGTTCGGTACCCCTAGTTACATTCATTTCTACCGAGGAACTTCATTCCTTTCCAAAGAAGTAACCACCTTCCTACACGAACTTGGAATTGCCACAAGTTCAACAACGCCATATCATCCTGCCGGAAATGGACTTGTCGAGAGATACAACAATCTGGCACTAAATCAAAAGGACTAAGACTAAACATTGCTCAATGGGAAGTTGTGTTGCCTGAAGCCCAGCACTCCATCCGATCCTTGTTGTGCACTTCAACAAATTCCACACTTCATGAGCGTTTTTTATCCACCCTGGACGATCACCCAACAGGACTACTCTCCCACATTTAGATGCATTGCAGACCTAGCGGAAGAGCATGCCCCTAAGTATGCTCATCTCGGGATGTAACGGGCTCTCTGATTGGTCAATCTCACATGCCCGCTTCAATTCAAACTGAAAATCCTCAGTCCGGAGATTGTTTGGTCTCAGGTTGAGCACTTTAGGAGTTGTTGCTCCCGCTCGCTTCTGATTGGTCAGGTTGGGTGAGCTTCCCCCTTCAGCCCCTCCCAACCTCAACCTTCTCTGTTTCGCGCGTAGATTTAGATTTCCCTTCTTCTGTCACTAGCTAACTTTAAATGAGAGTGGAGAAATTTTGAAACATTATTATTATTTTGGTTTGACTGGGGGTGCACATGCGCCTATTAGTAGCCGCCCCTGCTTTTATTATAATAACACCTACATAGATTTGCAGGTCCGCAACGTGATTATCCTGCTGAAACGTTCTCCCTCATCAGCACTTGGTACTATTTTCTTTGTTAGGTATATATTTTTTTTTTTTTATACTATCTTTGTTTATATTTTATACTATCTTTTTTTACTGTATACTATCTTTATTTTGTACTATCTTCTTTATTTTTTTATTTTACTTTATTTCTTTTTTTTAATTATTATTATTATTTATTTTTTATTTTTTTGCCTGAGTTCAAAAATGTAGAAACTCATCTAGTAGGTAAATGTTTATCTATTTATTCCAGGTGTAACTCCCATGCAATTATTCTCTTTTAAATAAGGTATTATTTCTAGAAATTTGTTTTTTAAATTTTAAACAATTCATTTTCTACCGATTTTTATTCATTCCATTACCTTATTGTGACTTTGTAACAATGAATTTATTTACCTATCTTGAAATTTTAATAATCCCATTTACCCTATTAATTTTGTATTTTGTATTTTGAAAATAAAACTTGTACCTATTCATTTTTATTCCAATGTCAGGAGCAGTGGAATTCCCACTTGTCTTTTGCAGTGGAATGACTAGGAAAAAGTTTTCACTTCCAAATTTTATTGGGAAAACGCAGGAAAACGGGAGGAGGGAAATTTGGCAAAGGGTGAGGGGTGGAAAGTGGAATTGGGGGCGGGGGTGGCATAGTAACCGAGACGACGGAAACCAAAGACACAGGAAGTAGGTACGGATTTTAGTCACCAGTGGTTATATTTGGGATACCCTGCATAATACCTGGATAAATACGATGTTACTGCCGTTATATTGCGGTCCTCTAATTAGTAAATCAGGTTCATAAAATTAATTTCGTATTTTAACCTTGCGATTCTTGTTTTAACATAATGAATGTACAACGAATTCATTTCAGGCTGAGAATTTCAATGCTGAATTATTTCAACTGATGCGAGATAACAAGGACTTATGTAAAAACGTAAGTGCGACATTTAAACCACCGTTTCGTCGCTTAAGTTCCCACAACATGTGCTATCTCACTTTTCTCAACTTTTCACGATAGCCAAAAAACGTGTGTCTGGGTTTCCCATCACCTCATCGTCAAGACGTATTCTTGCGTGTATTTGAAGCAAAACATCATGAAAAACACAGATAATATAGAAAATAGTGTAGATAGCTCATGTGGTTTTTTGTTACATCAAGATAGCACGTGTGGTTAGTGAGATAGCACAAATGATTTTTTGATATTCCCATGATGGCACTTGTGGTCCATTAATATTCTCTCTCTCAAAAACTGAAATTTTGAAGGAATACTACCTTCTATCGTCATTATAAACATAATAGGCCTCATCGAAGTTATAAAAGCCGTTGGAGAGAGGGCAGAAGGAAATAACCGTTCTTCTAACAACGCTTTTATTTAAAGTAAGAAAAAATAGTTTTAGCAATATTCAATATGGAACGAACTTGAAGGTAAGGACTATAAAAAACAGTAGGAAAACTGGAGGAGAGAATCTCTGATGAATCTTCGGTCTACATCTTCCAAGGTTTGAAGAAATTCTATTACCTTAGTATTAATATTTAATCTTAAAATAAGCGTTGAACGTTCTATGGAACGATTTTACAGATTTTGTTTTTATATTGTTGTGTAGTGTTACTTATAGTTCATTTTTCACAATGTCAAAAGTTATCATCTTATCATCATTATCATTATAAAATATTTATTACCTAAGTAGGTAAGTACCTACTTAAAAGTGGGTTAATAACGATTTAGCAGAGTGCAATAGATGTTATCTAACTGTTGTACTTAACTAATTCAATGTAAAATGAAATATCTATTGTTGACAGAAGAAGCTCAGCTTGTGCCTAGCCTTAAAACAAACTGTAAATTTTACGGCTTGCGGCTTTTTCACATTGGGTTATCCACTTGTCACATCAGTAAGTTGGAACATTATTGTCAGTTATGATCCTATTCACTAAATTTAGACCGTGGAGTATGATAATTAGGCACCTATGGATACGGATAGTAACAATGTTGATTTGTTTCAGATCATTGCAGCAGCTACAACATACCTTGTTATTTTAGTACAGTTCAGTTTGTAGTACACGCCGAGTTTATCAAATAGTAGAATAGAAAGCACTTGGTAAGTACCTACCTACTTCTAATTTAACCTTATAATAAAAATAACAATATAATAAAAATTGTGAACTGATTTATCATTTCTAGTAATACACCTTTTGAGTCCCTTCAACGAAAAATATTGTTTAATCCCCCTCATAATTAAATGTTTTACGTTTCAAGACACAAAGAATCTAAATAGGTAGATACCTACATTCCTGTTGGAAGTTAAAAATAATCAAAATCTCGTTTTTTCGACCTACTGCATAGTGGAGCTGAGTCGCCCCATTTTACATTTCGTTCACCAACCCAACATTTTTATTATACAGTAGGTATTGTTAAGCGCCGCTTACCCATCGATTCTTAAGGCTAGAGCATTCATTTCTGATGGCTAGAGCATCCATTTCTGATGGCTAGAGCATGATTTCTGAACTGAGCATCCACAACTTCTAGAACAACAAGGAAATTTCCCAATGAGAAGTTTAAAAAAGGACAGAAATTTGCACCCTCAAGATATAGCCAGTTGAAATCATGCGTGCTTCCCTCTACTGATCTGATCAGAAACAGAGATTACTGATAAAGAAACATATGATTATCGATTTGGTGTTCGGAAGACGAGTTTTAGGTGTCCTATAAGGTAGAAGGGCAGATTAAAAGTTTTTGTAGTAGGTATCTACCTACCAATCCCCTTGCGATATTTTTTAATTGATCTTCTCACGAATCGGTAGAGGTAATATCGATTTTGATCTCTAATTATTTATCTTTCGAATGTTTAGGCTGTAGGTCAGTGTCTGTTAATTATTTCTATTGCAAGGTTCCAACTGTTCGTAATTTGCAGCATGCTCTTCAAAGCAAGATCTCAGTCAACGAGATCATTCCTAATACCTGAAAAACTAAGATAGAATGTGTAGGTAGAGTGCGTGTGTGGAGATCTTGAAGAATGCTGCATTGTGTTCCTGAAATAGAAACCTAATTAGTAAGTGTAGTGGGTTCATATAATTTTTACTAGGTGTAGGTAAGTATACCTAGTGGAATGTTTTTAGAGAAGTCATAAGTTGGGAGAGTTTCATGAGTGTTGTAATGTGGATTTGATCCTTTTGGAGGAACTTGTGAGAGGTACTGAAAAGTACCTTCAGATTGGTGTTTACCCTTGTTTTCAAAGGGGAGAGCGTTATTAGACTCGTATGTAAACTTCTCGCCTTGTTGTTGTTGTTGTTGAGCGTCGATATAGCGTTCTCTATGAATTTTTCTGTCGTGAGAGAAATATGTCTCTGGCCGTTTGGAGGCCTTTTGGTATCTACTGGTAGTAGATGTCTGTAGGTCTTGTAAAGTACCTTTTTGTCATAAAAGGTGGAAGACTGTAAGTCCTGAAAACGACTGTTGTCTAGAGAGTACCCGGTCGCATGAGAAGGGTAAGTTTCGTCGGCTCTATAAGCCATTTGACGAGCCCCGTTTGTAGGGGTTTGAAATAGGTGAACTGTGTCTATTCCGTCGGTGTGAGACCGAAATATTTGAGCTTCCGATTGATTTGAATCCCTGTGAGTTCTTACAAGGGATGTTCGGGCGTAAGTTGCCGCGAATCGGCGGCAGAGGCGCTGGGGTTGTGTCTAGTGGTGAAGGCTGAAGGCTTCAAGCCCGCGTAAGACGCGCCGCTATGGAACGAGGTCAGCACAGTGTCCGTGTCTTTTATCAAGGAGGGTCGGCTGAGAGATGCAGCATCCGCGAGATTCTCCCCGGATGTTGAAGGGTGATCGGGTGTAGAGACGAATGTCTCTGCCGTGTTCCCTTCGTTGGTATCTCGGAGAAGGCAAAAGCTGGGCCCTCGCTCCATCTCGGAGGTATAATTTAGTTCTGAAAAGAACTAAATGTTGGGGGACTTGCGTTCAATATAGAAGGGTCCACCCTGGGGTCAACTGTTTATCGAATAGGTGAAGCCTTTCGATAAGAACGGGTCCGCCGATTTTGGTTGATCGGGCCGTGTATAGGCCTGCTTGATGATCACTGGCTCGTCCCAGCGGGCGTTCCGTGAATAAATTCACAGACCCGGGTGGCGAGGCTTGCTGCTCCTAGACGGTGTAGTCACGTCGGAATACCGTCTAGTGTCCCGGCTTTATACGTGACTGAGTAGAGAGCAATGCGAAGTGTCAATCTACTCTGGGGTCATGAAGGCGGTGGCATCTCATCTCAAACAGCCGGTGAAATGGAATTTCAGCTGGCTTACAAATTCTTCTTCCCAGTCAGATCCAGTGTAGTTGAGTTCACTTCTGGTTCGCAGGTAGAATCTTCTTTGAGAGTAGAGAGAAGGTTGTAGATCAGTGGTTGAGATCAGTATTGTGGTGAATTAACCACCAACCTTAACCAGCCCTTTTCAGGGCTACCAAAAATAAGTTCTCACGATAGAACTATATACAAAAGACGTCAGGCTACGTCCAAACGAAATAACACAAATCGTCAGAAAGATTATGAGAAATGCATAATCACAGAAGAGATAATTTCGCCAAAAGCCAATGCATATCAAGCTAAACACTCACTACACACGAGAGGCTTGATAAACCGGCAAGGACGGCACGCAGAATTTGCCTTGAGACAAGAAAATCTCAATGACAATCAAGGACAAAAAAGGCTAGACGCACTCTATCGAGAAAGGGCGAAACAAGAGGATTCGCCTTTCTCACAACAGAGGATTAATCAAAAATATTACGCGACAATGACCTCTAAGACGATCAAGGGCAAACCAAAACCCGACGCGCTCTATGAAGAGATGGGCAGAAGATCATGTTTCACTCTCCACCCACCGAGCGCGACCGAGCAAATCGGATGCTGGGATGCTGCGGACGCATCTCGGGAACTAACCGTTAGGTGGCCAAGCGGTCCAGCCAATCAGAGACAGCCCCAACATATAAATATAGGTTGACATGGCCCGGAGCATTCATTACTATTCACGACACGGATCTGACGACTCTTCTCTCCTCAACGACGAAGTTTCTACACGATCTGATTTCGCACTCGCCCTACAGTTGATGATTCTCCTCTCCTCGACGGAGTTTCTACACACTTCAAGGCACTTTCTCTCTCGTCACAAGTTTCCTGGTAGTTTCGAGCTCAGTACTTTTCAGTATTACTCACTACCAGCGTTCTTCAGGCAGGATACCACCCGGTTCAAAAAGATATTCTATCTTTTTGGACGCCCGCAGGGATATCCGAGTCGGGTCGCCCGGATCAAGCCGACTTATTCACTTGATCGACCGCGGGGCCCGCCGGGTGATCGAATTTCTCATACGAATCGATCAACCGCTTAAGGGAGTTCTTTTGAGAACTGGTGAGAGGACCCTTGCAGATATACAGACGTATAAATATCGCAAAGCGAGTCCCTCACGTTACGACTGCTCTTATAAGGGCACCTCGGAGGACCCTGTCTACACGACAAGCGAGTCCCCGAACATTTCGAGTTCTTTACAGAACCAAAAAATAATAAGCGAAACTAATAAATTCGCAAACGATGGAACGCAACCCATCTTTCCACCCCTTAGACAGGGCGGGAGATTCGAGCGAGGTCGGCAGACCGACCAGCGTGGCGGGCCGAGCGGGGGGAAGTCACGCGACTTCCCGCCGCATTCCAAGCTTCACACGTGCGGCCGCTCGAGAGCGCTCACGTGCAGACCGTCTCGAGCCGCTAGAAGATCTCACAACCAACTCCGCGAAGGACGTTGCATACACTGAGGACGTGATACATTCCCCTGTACCTTCTACGGGTATACACAGCCCCGTGAAACATCTTCCTATACTTTCGGAAGAGAATAATGACGATTTCCTAACTAAAACGGAAATTTCTCCGCAGCTATCTGCCTGATATGCAGCCGATACGAGTACCTTATACACTCCTAACACACACACGTCGCATATTCATAAAGGTACTTTTCAGTACCCCAATCAGTCTACTTCAAATCATTATGACAATATAAAGTTGAGGCCTGAACATTCCCCAATAAGGGAATCTCATATCGAATGATCACGAGAGGCCCGGATCGAGACAAACAGATCCTACGACCCAGCTACAAACTACCAAAGTAATTTTGATCATACCAGAATGGGTAAAAGTACTTTTCCACACCTTCCGTCGGGATACGACCAAGGTTATAACCCGCATAACCAAAACATCGGTACTTTCCATGATATACCACTTGGTCTCCCGACACCAAGTCAAACATATAGAAATCCACTACAAGTATGAATTAATGGGCCCTGAACTGCCATATTTATACTCCTCACGGAGCCGGGGGTGGCGTCTGATTGGCCCGTTCCGTTTGATTGATCAAGCTTGCTCTGGGTGTCCCGGGGGCGAAGCTTCTTTTCCCCTCCTCCTCAGTAGGGCGCACTTGGCTCGTTTGCCCTTGGATCGAGGTTTCAATGTTGTTTGAGACACGGTGATTCGACGTCTTTTTATTAATCTGTTTAATGTGTGAAATCTCTTTGGTGGCTCTAAAAGGGCCGGTGATAAATCTTGAGATTTCTCCACAGTAAGTAACGTGTCTATGTGTGAAGATACTATACAATTGGGATCACTCGATCCTACTGAAAAGTATTTGAGTGGTACCTACTGCCTAAATGAAAAGATCTGAAGTTTTTAAATGGATCATACGAATTGTGCCTACAATATAATCACTCTGTGTTACCTGTGAAGAGATCGGGATCTGTAAATGAAAGAAGTCAGTTACGAATCGAGGTTTATTGTCCCTGGTAGAGTTGGTCCAAAAAGAGAAAGCCTAATTGCCACCACGTCCGTCAAAAACGAACTGGAGCTGAAAATGCCCCCTCCACTACCCTTGCACTACCCACTGCCCCACCTACATCAATCATATTCCGAAGCCCACTCACCTGACTGATTTCCAAAACCAACTGTTCTTCCCATGCTCTCAATAAATATTATTATACTGCAATTTGTCTACTAAATCCGCAAAATCGGTCAGGTGAGTGGAAATTAGGGGCAGTGGGCGATGCGGAGTAGTAGAGAGGGCATTCCCAGTTCCCGTTTGTCTTCGACTGGTGTGGTGGTAATTAGGCATTCTCTTTTCAGACCAGGGAAGGTGCTTTTGGAAATATAACCAGCAGTGGATTGGATTTCCACTTGACTAATATTCCACCAAAAGGCAAAGCAACAGTATTAAACTAACCAAGAGCATTTAGTCTCAGGCATTACGGCCATAGTTCAACTCTTTTGGCGGCAAAATGAACACAAACGTCTTCATTTTTTTCACTAAAACATTAAGAACTACTAAACTCGTGGATTAAATTTTTATTCTATACATGACGAATAAAAAATATAAATCAATGAATTAGAGAGTGATATAGAACGAGGTAACAACAAAATCTCAGTGTCAATACACTTAATCACATCTTGCAAATCTTATGACCACCTATGGAGGTGGTGAAAAGTTTTCCAGAGTGGAGAAGGATGACTGCCTTACAGAACACCTGGAGGAGTTATACACAGCAAAACATGGCGGTCTTTTTAGAGTTAGAGGCTTTAAGAACACCTGGAGAAGTGGTGGTGTATCTCCACTGTGGGAAAGTGTTCCAATCGAAATAAATTTACACAAAAGCCCCCCAGTTCTACACAAGGTTAGGATCACAGTGTTTAGATGAACGGTAATGCCAGATTCAGTATAACATCTTATAGTAACGTTCGTGTTTTAAGGTCTAGAGATCAATGAAAAACCGAGACACATTTAAAATAGTGATTTTCAATTGCTAAGTTTTTATGGTAGATCTTAGCAATAAGACCAAGATCTGGTAGATTTATAGTAGCGCCCTAGCGTTGTGAAGGAACGGGATCAAAAACACAGAGATCTGTAAAGGTGGCTCCACACATGCAGCATTTGTCGAGCAACTGGGCTACTTTGCCCAAGTACTCGGCGAGTCGCGAGGTCATTGCTCCATACATCCAGAGTTCGTCCCAGGCAGGTGCTCTCCCGGGAGACGAGCTTCTCGAAGTTGCTCCCCATGGGCAACCAAGTAGCAATTGCTACAGCTGCTTTTGTAGGGATGAGTGCTGGCTACTACAGTAGGTAAGCGTAGGCTACTATTTGTATAATTCCTGTAATCACTGGCTATTTCCAACAACCCCAAAAGTTTTATAGTCATGCAGCATGACCAAACCATCTAATTTTCGTATTAGGCATATTTATATCAAACTTTTTAAAATTTCAGTAGGTACCTACTTAAGCATACAATTTTTTCAAAATAATAATCTGCGTTTTTCTTTATTTTTCTTTTAAACCTGTGCACATAAAAGATGTTATCTACTCATATATCATCTTGAAATACAGGGTGTTTCAAAAAGAATATGGGAGTTTGAGAGCTCTATTGCTGTGCAACCATGCATTGGAGAATGGTCTGCCACCTATCGGATTGAATAGGGAGTTATGTAGTTTCATTTGGTAGGCGGTAGGTAGTGCTAGCACTTATCAAAACGATAATACCACATTTTTGTTGCTAGTTTCATTAGCAATTGTCGTTAGTCATGGCTACCAAGCAACAAAAAGCTTTTTGTGTGCTCGAGTTCGGTCGCACTCAATAAATAAGGTTGCATTGGAGTGCAACTCAATTACAGTGCAACGAGCATTTTGTCAACAATACGGAATTAATCCTCCAAGTAAAAACAACATTCGACGATGGTTTCACCAGTTTCATGACACCGGATGTCTCTGCAAAGGTAAGAGCACTGGCCGACCTCGCTCGGCTTTCTCAGCTGAAAACGTTGCCGCAGTTCAAGCTGCATTCACTCGTAGTCCCTCTAAATCTGTTTGGCGAGCGAGTAATGAGTTACAAATGTCTTCTACAAGTGTGTGGAGGGTGCTCAGACGACGGTTAGTAATGAAACCATATCCAGTCACTTCGACGAGGAGATAAGACACGATGATTGGAATTTGCAACGACCATTCTCCAAACCTTGGACATGGATGATCACTTCTGTTCGAGAATTACCTGTCTTTAGAAAGGAAGCAACTTTCCACTTGAGTGGGAAAGCCAATCGTCATAATGTACGAATTTGGGGGGTTAGAGAACCCACATGCAACACTAGAACATGAGCGCAACTCTCCAAAAGTCAACGTGTTTTGTGCTGTTTCCATGAGGAAACTTTATGGACCTTTCTTTTTTTGTGGAAACACTGTGACAGGGGCTTCCTACCTACAAATGCTTCAAGATTGGTTGTTTCCTCAGTTGAAAGAGGATAACGCAGAAAACTTAATTTTTCAACAAGCTGGTAAACCCCCTCACTGGTCCCTTGCGGTGCGGCAATTTCTGAATGAGACTCTCCCTCAAAGGTGGATCGGCCGGTCGGGAGATAAGGCTCACTCCCCTCCATATCCACTGGCCTCCCATCCCAGGTCACCAGACATTACACCTTGCGATTTTTTTGTATGGGGCTATGTGAAAGGGTGCGTTTTTACTCCGCCAATGCCTAAGAATGTGGAGGAAATCAAGGTAAAGATTACTGCTGCATTTCAAACTGTCACTCCTGATATGTTAGAGAAAGTTTGGGAAGAATTTGAATATCGATTGGATATTGTGAGAGTTACTCTTGGGGGGCATTTCTTTTTGAAACAAATGCTGAGCTATTCAGTTAGATTCAGCTCAACTTGGTATCAAGAAACACAAAGAGGAAGTTTACAGAAATCGATGTATACTTTCTGAAAAACAAAAACGCGTTCTCTACCTAAACTGAGTTCTCTGGGGTTAGAAACATTAGCATGAAAAAGGCAAGAACAATCTTCGTATATGGAAGAGATCTGCAATTACAATCAAGGTAAGTTCTTGGTAGTTTAGGTTAATTCAAGTGTTTGAAGGGAATCAAAACAACACAATGAAAACTATGAGATCTTATAGGTCTCGCAACAACCCTTACTGAGTTCTCAACCCCTTCTACGATCAAGGCAACAATACAAGGAAAATATCACAATCAGTTTATACTGGCAAAAATGCACAATAGGTCACGTTCTATCAACTTAACGCTAGATTACCACTCCTACATCGATTAAACGTATATTTTTCTTCAGTTTGCAAGATTTCCACCTAGGGGCACCTCAGTGGCCTGAGCCTCCAGGTATGCTACCACTGGTTAGTTGTCTATTTTCTGCACAGTGGAACAGGTATCCCCCGCCACACTCATGGTAAACGTTGATTTTTTATTTTTTTCCCCTGAAACCTAGGGAGTCTAAACGATGCGTAGGTGGTAAGAAGCGTTCATTCAGTACATGCCATTTAGATGTGTAGGTGGTAAGAAGTGCTAATCCCATAAACATCCATTTGACGGTTGGGTGATAACAAAATACCTTTGTTTCATGTATAGTTTTTCCAAATTTCGTAAGGTTCATTTACATTTTTCAAAAATGGCTTGTATAAAGAAATGAGGAATACTCACTGATGAGGAGATTTTGAAAGTACTTAAGATTGGTTCCATCGCCTGAAGTAGAAGCAGAAGAAGGATCGGCAATGATAGTGACACCGAAGAAGATTTCATTGAATATCCCGGACTAGGCTATCTCTCTGAGGAAGACTCTAATTTGTCTCTATTTCAATGATCGAGCTACCAAAGGCAAGAAGAGAGATCAGAGTAATGGCAACAATACTGTAAGCTGTAAGGGAAGTTACAACCCGGGTTCCTATCTGATGAAGAGCTAGTCACCTTCAAGGACTGAGTGCACCATTCAGAGTGTATCCAGGTAAACCTCGAAAATAAGGACCGAAAATCTATGGGTGTGCAACAATGGCACAAAATAATATTTAACACTAAATCCTATTTTAGCTGAGGTTAGTGTTATAATAAGAATTTATTTTACATTCGTGATTCCAGGAATGATATGTTTGCGTTTAAAATTGTAAGAAGAAAGAGTTTTATTGTCATTTTGAACGATTTAAATTTTTTTGATTCATCATTGTTACTTTATTTATTTTTTGCTGTGGTTTGTTGCTACAAAAATACCACAAAAGCGCAATTTTTGGATTTCAAAAGAATTAAGTGTATCAGAAGTTGATATGAATAAAGTTAATGATGTTTTGATATAAGAATATTCTGTTGGTCACTTAATTTCCCTGAGAATTTTAGCAGAAACTATGATTTTCCTGGTATGTACATTACTTTGACGTATAGGTGGTAATAAGCAATCGGATTTGAAAGGTGGAAATCTAGGGGTAATGAGGAACAAAAGGTTCTGACTTCACTATGGCAGCAGCACTGAGCTGGAGTGCAGAGCGGGGAAAGCCTCCCTCAGTGGTCGCCTCCTATTGGTTCCCTCCCAGCCTTCGAGGGGGTAACGCTCGATAGGGGAAGGGAAGAGTTCCTCGCTTGGGGGTCTGGGGGCTTAAACAATAATAAACCTTTCTAATCAACCAAGAAAAAACCTTGCCACCTCCTCAAATTTTGTTGGTTTATGTTTCAAGATACGTAGATTCCAAAAACTGGATCTGTCTATATCCACCGTCCGAAGCGTTACTCTGAAACCACCTACTGTAACAAACTTTCTGAAATTTGGTTTAAAATTTGTGTATTGGCCAGGAGTGTGCCAGCTGCATTGGCATCAATTTTGCTCTACCTTAAAGGATAGAACTTGAAGGCTGAAATATTAAAAAATCGAGATCTCGAAAACTGTAAAGGAAGGTAACAGCAATGGTTTTTTTTTTTTTTTTTTTTTTTTTTTTTTTTTTTTTGTCATTGATAGATACGAGGGGCACTCCAAAAGTAAGTTTACCCTATTTTTAAAATTGCCCACGGGAAAGCGAGAAGGCTGAAACTCAGAGGGAAGTTTCGTGTGGAAGTGATGGCAGCACTGTAAACATTGCAAACTCTTTGGATAGTAACAAGGGCACTAACCTCAATGTTAACAAGGAGACACCCTACCGTCGATTGTAATGTGCAGAGTGTAATTCGATTTTTGAGCAGGAAAAACAAATTTCATCGAGAACTTGGCAGTGTTCATGGTGCCGATGTGATGTTGGACCAAATAGTGTGCCATTGGCACTCAGTTGGTAGCCGAAGGGAGAAATGACCTTCATGACGAACCTCAAGCTTCACACCCCTCCACTTCTTGCACTGTTGACATTATCAAGGAAGTGTGCAATGTGATTGAAACCAATCGGCAATCGTCCATTAATGAAATCGTTGGAAAACTTCGTCCTTCGGTCGAGGTAACCTGTTCATTAGCCCACAGGATTATTGTGAATGACCTGCAGCTCAAAAAAGTGTCCACAAGGTTGGTTTCTCGAGTTTTGACTGAAGAACACAAAGAGTGGGAAAGGGAGGAGATGTTTTCCGGAAGCTTCCAACTTCCCGAGTTTTCTTCAGCCACAGCCTCACTCTGCCTTGCTTCCCCCCTCCGGCATAAAGGACAGAAGCTAACCTGATTTACGCTAAACTGTAATGCATTATTTTTTTGTGCAATAAAGTTCTATTATATACATTAAAAAAAAAAGCTAAACTTCTAGACTGGAGGAAATTCTACTCTCTTCCCCACTCCTCCCCTCAGGCATAGCAGACAGGTAGCTTTATACTAATTTAAAGTTGACCAGAGTAAAAGAGGCCAACAAAGAAACATACAAAACAGGTCATTTTGATACAAACAACTTAAATATGATAAAATATGAAATTTATTCAGGTACATGGATCAGTCAAGAAAAAGGAGCAAGATTGTATAAAATCATGCCCTTTTGAATATTAGGTATCAGATAAAGGTACTATATTCCAAAAAGATTTGAGATCAAAAAACCATATTTACATTTGAATTTACAAAGTGCTTAATGTACTACTGTACATATTTTTAACACATTTCATCAACATTATTAACATCAGCAAGAAATCTTGTTCATTAAAGCGCATTTGAAGTAGGTAGATAGGTACCTACTTATCAAACTATACAACACAACTAATGAAACAATAACACTGCAGTTGTTACAGAATAACAATGAATTTGTACTTAATGTTTCTACTTTCAACGCCATCTTATGCCAAGTTTTTTTTTCTGCTAATCAAGTGAGCATTTATAAACATATTGTTTTTTTCGTTCAATAAATTATATTTGAATTCTAGGGCACATAATACAAATATTAATATAGCTGCATAGACGTTGGCACCAACCTAAAGAAAATTCAATATTATACACTAACGTTATTAAATAAGACACCTACCAATGTCACACAGACTTTTCATTCACAGACAATCGATTCTACAAGCTGGGACTGACGCAATGACACCAAGTAGTCTTCTTTTACTAAATGGCAAGAGGGTGAAAATTTGTGTGAAAGTGACCCTAAAAACTGTTTCATTTGCATACTGTTTGGTGATGCAATGAGATACTTCTTGTGAGCGAGTAGATGATGAAACATCACAGAAACTAACGGAAAAACACAAATTTTACTTTATACCATATATTAGTGTAATTGATTCCAGAGTGAAAATCGCCATGTTTGATTGGGATTACAAAAAGGTGACGTCACATACTGTCTAGCCAATCACAAAGCTTTCTCAGCGCCTTCCTCTCCTTTTGATTTTTAAAATTCGATTTTAATTATGAAAATAAATTTTGTTGACATGTTTCATCATATATTTGTGAATCAGACGTGGTCTAGGGTAGAGTAAAAAAGGTTTCAGGGCGAATTCCAGATGGGTGCAAGTTCCTCATTGTTTCATCATCCTTTATATGTGCCTACTTTTGAAGCCTCTTAAAATTCCACATTGTACCCCTTAGTCTAAGCTAAAAATAAATTCTTCTAGGAAAACGGCTATAGGGGATGCATTCTACAACTAATCAGGATGTATAAACAACCGGAAAAAGTTGGCAAAACTAATTTTTGTTTTTGAGGGTTTTTTCCAACTTCACCCCACTGTATACATCCCAATATGACACAACAAAGAAAAAACGCTGCAAATTATTTCACAAAGGTTTATTATTTTTTCAATTGAGTATGATCGTAGTTTTAATTGGCTTGCGTACGTCATAAGGCCCGTCCAGACTCCTCGGCGTGTCCTATTTCGAGTTGCCACAACCTATACTTCTATAATTACTAGCCGCTCCGGCTTTGCTACGCTCGCCTCCACGTCCAGCCGGGGGGCAAGCCCCCCGGACCCCCCATTCAATTGCTCGCTTCGCTCGCAACGTGTGGCATGTAGGGAATATTGCTCGCTTCGCTCGCAAAGTCTGGCATGTAGGATATGTTGCTCGATTCGCTCGCAAAGTCTGGCATGTAGAAAATGTTGCTCGCTTCGCTCGCAAAGTATGGCATTTAGGGAATTTTACTCGCTTTGCTCGCAAACGGTAGATCCCTAAGGGTAGGTTTAACTTCTGTAGGGGATGCTGCTCGCTACGCTCGCTTGAGGAAGTTATACTGCCCACCCAACTTGGCAGACGTTTTTTTCTGTTGGGGAATTCTTACTTACAAATTAAATCTTATAAAACTACGTGGAACCACGAAAAGTTTATTAGGGGATGTTGCTCGCTTCGCTCGCAAGTCCGTATTTATTCTGTAGGGGATGCTGCTCGCTTCGCTCGCTTGAAGAAGTTATACTGCCCACCCAACTTGGCAGACGTTTTTTTCTGTTGGAAATTCTTACAAACAAATTAATTCTTATAAAACTACGTGGAACCACGAAAAGTTTATTAGGGAATGTTGTACTGCCCACCCAACTTGGCAGACGTTTTTTTCTGTTGGAAATTCTTACAAACAAATTAAATCTTAGAAACTACGTGGAACCACGAAAAGTTTATTCGGGGATGTTGCTCGCTTCGCTCGCAAGGTATACCTGTATATGTGTAGGACAAAGTCCGTACTTATTATTTGAAATGGCTCTCGCTTCGCTCGCAAGGTATTGCGTAGAAGTGCAAATGGGAACCCCCCTGTGAGGGTCCCTTCAGGTAAGCAACGTTGTGTAACGGCGGCCCGTGGTCGATTAATTTCTGATGTTAAACGCTTCCCTCGCAATTCCCCTCCCAATTTGACCTACTTTCCGTCACTTTTTTCGATATCCGACTTCGGATTCAGATTCGGCGGGATCAAAGCTGTATTTCGCCCGCGAAAACCGTTCCGAAAAACGTACCTTTATGGGGTATATTTTAATCGGAAAAAACCAAGTTTTTCGGCGGACTTTTCGAGAAAAACGGGTCCGTACTCTCGCATTTTTTTAACTTATTTCCCGATACTTTTTTCGCGATCCGATCGCGCCGTCGTCTTCCTCGTAGGAAAACCTACGAAACCCGTATTTTTCCGGAATTGTCAACGGCCGTTTAGAGGGGTAGGGGAAGCGGGGAAGTCCAAAAAGCGCACATTAATTATTACTTCGACCCCCCTCCCGCCCTACGGCCCATGGTTCGGGTGGGATTAGAAAATTTTAAATTCGCTTATACACCCTATCGGAAAATCCCAAAAAGATCCCCCCACTCGTAGACTCCCCCCACTCAGCCGTTTGGCCGTGCATAGACACGACAGACAGAGCGACAGACAGACGGAGTTTCATTCTTATTAATAATAGAGATATACGCATGTTTATATTTCTCGATTTGAGCTCCTATCTATTCAAATAGTTATTGCCTTAATAATATCATTATCTAAGTACGTACGAAAAGTCGAGAGGATATGTTATTAAATATGCGTAGGGAAAGCATTGGTAGTAACACACAAATATGACCTAGAAAAAAACATATATTCATGCCTCGAAGGAACGCTGTACCCACCTCATGGTGCCGCGGCGCCTCCTCTCACTCCACCCCCCGCTCACCCCCCTCACCACCCACCGTGACCCCCTGCCAAGCATGCCAGGCGTGGCGTGTGTCTAACACTCAAAGCCTCAAAAAGACACTTTGTGTCCGTTTTTGGCCCATAGCATCTATGCGAGTAAAGCGATCGGGATGGTTAAACGTTAGGACCAACTAGACCCCAAATGGAGTCTATGTGCGAAAGAACAGGTTTTTTAAGTCAATTCTTAGGCCTTTTATGGCCCGGACACCGGACGGCGGACGGACATTTCAAATTTGGATTCTATGCACCTTGAAACGTAAAGTGACAAAGTTTGAGGGGGGGGGGGGGGGGTTATAAAAATGTTTTGCAACACGATCACATAGGCTTATTATTGGAAATAATAAACCAAAAGGGGGGAGGCACTACTCACTGGTGCATTGGGGGGTATGGGGGAGTTGGGCGTTTTTACGGGGCCCCTGCACACAAAAGTGTGCACCGCAAGTGAGGAAAAGCTCTATTCTCTCCTCTTTATTCTGAGTCAATAGCACCCTTACCACCACCTCTTTTGCAAGCAGGTGAATGAGGACTTTGAAGGAGCTGCATAAGTTAACAGTCTTCAATGAAGCCTGAGCTATAATTTTGAGAACTCAACTTACTGTGGGAAAGATTGAGTAGAATCATAGTAGGTCAAGGTAGAAGACTGTTTAGTGCCCACCCAGGCCTCTTTTCTGCCACCCAGTCATTCACTTGCTATATTTACCGGGCTTTGAACTGAAGTAAGATGGCGTCGCCAGAAGGGGCCGAGAGTGAGAGAAGGGGCCGAGAGTGAGAGACGCGGGGGGGGGGGGGGGGGGGGGGGGGCGCAACACAACAGAGTGGATTCTCTGTCTTAAGTTTGAAAAACCATGCCTTCCCGGGTTTTTTTCAAATTAATTCTTTTAAATTCATGCCAACACAGTGAGAAATCAAGAGCTGCATAAGTAAACAGTCTTCTACTTTGACATACTATAATTCTACTCAATCTTTCCCACAGGTAAGTTGAGTTCTCAGTTATACGATAAGGAGAAAGTTTTTGTTGTATCTCAATTTCCTTTTTTTTTTTTTTTTTTTTTTTTTTTTTTTTTTTTTTTTTGTAACAATAAAATACACAAGAACGCCTATTGAACTTCTTCACTAATTTTTTAGGGAAAAAACTGGTGATAATCTTTAGAAATCTATCATTTCTGTAACAGAGGCTATTCAACTAAAACCTGATTACTAACTCAATCTAAATTGTTAAATATTGTGAGAACGATAACTATTATTAGTGTTGTTTGGAAATGAATTAATAGTGTTACGTGTGTGTTGCTGGATGTGATGCTGGTGCTGACTCTGCTGCTGTGAAGCAACATTTTGCTGGCCTTGTGATCCGGTCCTCTGAAATATGGATAACCGTTAATTAGAACAAGAAAAAAGCTGTCTTCGAAATTTTGTTAGGCAACAACATACATTAAATTCAAGTTTAAAGTGTACTACTTAAATTGAATAATATTCAATTAAAACATGGTAAATGAAACCATCTTCTTGTGTAGGTACGTACTACGTAAAGGAAAAACAAGTTGATATGATTCTCAGTGTCAATTATCGAGACATCACAATGAAGCATTAATACATGGACACCTTGACACATTTCGAGCAGAAAGGATCTGAACGGGATCGAAAATAAAACACTAAGTTTTTACGGGATCTCAAAACTCAATATCGTTTTATTGATTAAAACAAGAGGCGGTAATAACGGGAGAGCAATAGATTCAAGGGGACACGATAACAGAATGAATGACCTTCCTTGATCCTCCGCAAGACGAGAAGGCAGGGGCACTAGTGAGTAGGTAATGCAGTGTTTACATGATAAGAAGTTACTCAGCAAATTTGATGTTAAATATATCACTTTCACGGCACTTGCGGGAGTTCAGATCGGAAAGTCAATTGGGAATATTTGGGAACAATAATTCAGGAGGGGAAATCATCATTGTCCCGTTCTGAAGTATACTAAGGGAATCATTTACAAAGAGCGACATTAGCGCTCTTGCGGTAACATTAGAAACTAGGTCCCTAACTCCATTCTAGTTCCGTGGCGGCAATTACGAATTCGGATAGGGCCAAACAGGATCCATAGATCCAAACTCGCTGGGCATCCAGGTTTTATTTAACCCTTTCCGGACGAAACCCGGTCAGGACCCGGCAAGGCAATATCCGCATTTGGACGGAACATTTTGAGAGAGGGATGTCTCACAGGACGAATGCCGGTCCCTGCTCAGCGACGTTGTTACCTCGTAGGGGTCGAATGCCGGTCACTGCTCGGCGCCCTTCTTGTCTTCACAGACGAAACCCGTGGTAGCTTGGTATTTTTTAAATATTGGGGGCAATTCAGTAGGTTTTACTGAAGGTTTTGACAATAGATCGCAGCACTTTATTGATAAAATGAACCCATTGGGAAGGAATATGAGAAACCTTTCTGTGACTGGTTACTACTTGAGCTTCGACTTTTTATCATTATTTTCTCACTGATAACTCTTGTCCTCGTGTTGTTTTCGTGTCGTTTCCATTGTACCCAGTTTTCTGTGTTTAGTAATTGTGCTTTTTCAGTTCGTAAGTGGTTTTTTCGTCATGAACAATGAACAAATTGAAAGATTGTTGCTTCAAATGGAAGAGCAAGACGACCTTTTTTTAATATTTTTTGTTCAGGGGAAATGATTACAATAAAAAAAAAATAATAATAATAGGTAATCTGTGCTTTTATTTGATGAATATGTCTTCAAACGTGATGTACCGTTTTTAGGTGACCTATTGCAAAAAGCTTATCGTCCTTGAAAGATATAATGGCGTGTAATGAGTCGTCCTGTAAGGTAGATGCATAATGCCGGTCCCTGACCGGGTCCCGTCCTTGTGGACACGATCGGATTTCAACTTTCGACCGCAAAGGGTTAATATTTTGATTTTCACGAATTCTACCTGTAAAGAAGTGCAACTCATTCATTCTAGAAGATGTGACCTCCAAAATAATGCGTTCATTTCGGGTTTCACCAATACCAACAGATGAGTTCAAAGGCTTTCGCCCCTCTTTAATCTTTCAATAATCCACTTGAAAAGAAAAAAAAAAGTTCCGCCCTGGGAGTCACCCTGAAATCGGCACTGCTCCTAATGTGAAAGACTGGTTCATCCTGATCAGGAATGCAATGACGTGGTAAGCAAGTCAGACTTTGCCACTCAACTTCTACTGCAGCAGTCCGTTAATAGAGTATCTTCTCATCTGGTAGCGCATCTCTAAACTGATTTTTTTTTAAATATGTAGCCAACCCCGAACCATGGTGGAACTGCTGCTCCAAGGGTTGCATGATCAAGCTGAAGCCTTGTCCCAAGCAGCAAACCCCTGATCTTGGCGACCAATAAAATCTGATCAGTGGAAATCAGGGTGAGCCATAGATCTGTATGAACCCTGACCATCACAGACTATTGTATGGATTTGAAATTAAAAATACTAATACAAATGATATAATACTACAAATACAAATAGGTACACTTTGATGCTGATTTCTCCCTATCACCTTAAATTTGCGTAATTGCTCAAAGCACTGATGATGCTGTTCAACTGGTCCCTCAAACTGGGATAGCATCAGGCAATAACACCAATAATTGGGCGGAAAATTCCAGCAACTCTTAGATACAAACTTTCCCCGGTCGCTTGACCTTTAGGCCAATGCTTGAAGTACAGAAGGACGTCATGCAATCCATTGTCAATCTGAATGAAAAATGACCAAAACCCATCTTTCTTGACTCTCATTATCACAGGGGGTGGTTATCTTTCACTTGTGACAAGGAGAAGACAGTCACATGGCTTAAGCTGGAACGTAGTGTCGAGAGGGTAGCTGAAGGCCTGCCAACACATCATTTAGTGATGCCTATGGGGAGGCTGGACCAGCGATGCCCAGTTTTGAAGTGTTGGTGGGAAAATATTATGATGAGTTCGCAATTTTCATTAATTCCATTAAAACTGAACTGCTATATAGTAATCAATAATTATTTTTGTCAGAACATTAAATTAATTTTATTTAGAAATGTTTGAATGTGTAAATGTTCAATTGTGAAGACTTGTAATCTTAGGGAGCAAGAGGCAACAAACTCCTACTAGTTGGTACCTCACCACTAGCTCTTGCCCAGACTCTTCTATGGGAGACAATTGCTCCACTCCACTCCAATTAAACCCAGATCAACTCCTTCATCTCCCAACAGCACCCGCGGAAGGAACATCAACGAATCCTCATTTGGTAGCACAGCCCCATCCACAAAATTCCTTCTCTTTTCCCCCTAACAGAAAGGTGAACCCGAACGTGCAGCCATTGCTGCCACCAGTGACTATTCAACAAAGTTGAATTTCAAACAAAACTAAGAGATATAACAATTAGGTTGACAAACAGAACGAGACTGATTATTTATTTGGTTACCTAAATTTGAGTATAACAACTGTTACGCTCCAGGAAAATAACTCTCACAGTCGAAGAGGTTTGGTCACCCTGGCCTCATGGCTCTGATCGTTAGAGTGTCGCAACTTCGAGAAATTAATAATAATTTCTCGTAGTTGTGACGACGCGAGTTCGAACTCCTGTCGAGGTATCAAATATTTTTAGCCCGTTACAGTGGCACAGTCGAAATAGGACCCGAAATCATACAAAAAAATAATTAATTAAATCCCTCTCGAGCCAAAAGACTGTAAACATCACATTTCCTGTTGTTATGCCTTTCATTTCCTCACTCACTTGAGTCAAAACACACCGTGACAATGACCTCACTCGACTGCTGACTTGTTCCAGCAAGCATCTGCTGAGCCAGCGGCCTGCAGTTCCCTTTGTCATTCGTCCGACCAGCTGGTATTTGACTCCGGGGAAATGTTACGCTCCAGGAAAATAACTCTCACAGTGAAGAGGTTTGGTCACCCTGGCCTCATGGCTCTGATCGTTAGAGTGTCGCAACTTCGAGAAATTAATAATAATTTCTCGTAGTTGTGACGACGCGAGTTCGAACTCCTGTGGAGGTATCAAATATTTTTAGCCTGTTACACAGCATAGTTGCTCTGAACTACTTCATCACAAAACACTAATTATTACTGCCGATGATCCTAACAATATATATATATATATATATATATATATATATATTGTGGTGAGTTTCTGACTAGTCAAATATGAGAACTAGAGGTTGAGAATTGACCAAGCTAGTCTTTGTGCAGAGTTGTTTATTTTTCTTCGACGTTTCGGTCCTGGAGCAGGACCCTATTCATGTAGATAGATAGTTTACCTATATAAAAAATAATTAGGAAATTGAAATACCTACATCGATTTTTGCAAAATTATAAACGATAGTTAGTGAAGTAAAGTAATACATAGGTATACAAAGTAATTTATGGTGTTTTAGTTTTTATGGCTATTAATGATAGTACTTACAATTTAGTTCTTCATTAATAGCCATAAAAACTAAAACACCATAAATTACTTTGTATACCTATGTACTACTTTACTTCACTAACTGTCGTTTATAATTTTGCAAAAATCGATGTAGGTATTTCAATTTCTTAATTGTTTTTTGTATAGGTAAACTATCTATCTACATGAATAGGGTCCTGCTCCAGGACCGAAACGTCGTAGGAAAATAAACAACTCTACACAAAGACTAGCTTGGTCAATTCTCAACCTCACGTTCTTATATATATATATATATATATATATATATATATGTAATATGTATATAATATATATATATTGTTTTCTGAAGCCTAGATTGTGTTTAAGATGATATTTTTTATTAGACCTGTCAAATCAAACATGTATTAAATTGTGATCGTTCAGCACCTTGAAGTTAATAACATTTTCTGCAAGCACCATTGTTACCTGCCATCGATAAGTAGATAGGGTAAATTCTATTCCATAGTGCATATGATCAAAATATTTTCACTGTACGCTCCAGGCTCATAATGCATGTGGCATATCAGAGAAAAGACTTAATAATCCCTACTTCCTATGAACACCGCCATTTTGAAGGGGCCTGGGCCCTAATGATTTGACTTAAGGACAAATATGTTGACCATTAGGTAAGAAGCTGTGGGTAATTTGCCTCGAAATTGTACTTACCTCATTAATCTCAGGGAAAATTGTGCTGAGATTGAAGTTGGTAACAGAAGTGGTTGTATTAGAAGTGAAGTTTGAAGACAGAGAACTTGCGGTAGAAGTAGACGGAAGTGGTAGAGGAGGATAGGGCTGTGAGATACTGGAGTGATGACAACGTGAGGAATTCGTACTAGTATTTCCAACAAACCGCGAAGACATCTCATCTCGGCACCTCTCATTTTGCTTGTCCGATCCTGTGACTCTCTTGAAAGATGAACCTTGAATTTGGTTCAAACTGAAAATTTAATACCAAATAATGAATAAACTAGCCTACCTCAAAGTTTGTATTTGCTTAATTCACATTAGGTGATTATTTCCAAAAACTTTAAAAAGTCAGCAGCTGAATAAAATCATAATTTCATCCCCAATTGATGGAAGATTAGGTTCAGGCAACTTTATGCATAATGGGCACTCTTCATTTTCATGGAATTAGACAACGTTCTTCTTAAACTTCTTAGCGCATTTTGTTTTTAAAAAGGAAAAATTAGCTATTGTGTTCACTTTGTCCATTGATGTATGTATGTATGTATGTCCTCCTAAAATCGTTTTAAATGCCACTTCCCGACGTCCCATAGAATTGTCAACAGTACCAAGTTTGAAAATGTTTATAGCTCAAAATAGAGATATATTTACAGGGATAGGATGTTTCCCAGACGTATTAGCGTTAAAATTAAAAGCAGATGCGACTCCCCACAGTTATCCAGTTCGGAGGGTCCCTTTGAAAATAGTGAATAAGTTGAAATTGCACCTTGATGAGTTAGTTAACCAACGAATTATTGAACCATGTGAAGCTGGTGAGTGGGTGAGCAACCTAGTTATTGTTGAAAAGCATTCCTCAGGTGCTCTAAGGTTGTGTCTTGATCCAAAACATTTGAATAATAATTTGGTCCGTGATTTTGTTTTGATTCCTACATTTGAGGAAATCAGTGCTAAGATGGGAGGTAAGCAGGTGTACTGCGTCTTTGATTTCAAGGATGGCTTCTATCAAGTTAGGCTGGATGAGAAGTCGTCAAGTCTCTGTAAATTTTCTTCTCTATTTGGATGCTTCCGCTTTCTGAGGGCTCCATTTGGCTTGAGTGTTTTGCCTGAATACTTCCAAAAGGTTACTTCCAAGCTTTGGTGGGATTGACGGGGTTTCTGTCCACTTCGATGATATTTTTTGTGCAGCTGATACAGTTGAGGAGCTATGGTCAATAGTTCAGCAGGTTGTTAGGGTAGCTTGGGAAAATCACATAGTTTTTAATTCAGAGAAAGTTCAGTTTTTTGTAAACAGTGCCAAATTTCTGGGCTCAATTTTTGATAAGCGAGGTGTTCACCCAGATAATAGCGTGTTCAAGCTATTCAAGATATTTTAGAGCCACAGTCAAGAAAGGATTTGCAGTGTATCCTGGGGACTATCAACTACTTACGACCATTTGTTCCTAACTTAGCTGACCATTGCTCCCCCTTGCAGGAATTACTCAAAAAAGACGTAGGTTGGCATTGGGGTCCTGCTCATCAGGCCAGTCTAGACCGTGTAAAGCAATCTATCTCCGAGTCAGCTCTCCTTACTGCATTTGATGCTAGGCTCCCTATTGATATTCACTCTGACAGCAGTCAGTATGCATTGGGTGCTGTTCTCATGCAGTCTGGAAAACCAGTGTTGTATGCATCTAGATCGCTGACTGAAACAGAGCAAAATTATGCTCAGGTGGAAAAAGAGCTTCTTGCAGTAACTTTTGCTCTTCATAAATTTCACAATTTTGTCTACGGTCATGAGAATGTGACAGTACACACTGACCATGAAGCACTGACATCTGTAATTTCTAAAGACCTTTGCAAAATTCCTAATAATAGGTTAGGCAGATTGCGATTAAAACTCTTGCCTTACTGTTTTACCTTGAAGTATCTGGCTGGAAAGTACATGCATGCGGCTGATCTGCTGTCAAGAAATTGCAAGCCTACCCCTGCTTCTCAAGACTTCAGTATGTTTGATGTGGTTCATGTTGTTAGTGAAGGTCCTGAGCTGCAGGACCCCCTTCGGAAAAATATAGGGATCACCTTGCAGATGACCCTGTTTTGCATTCAGTATTTACTTACTTTATTAATGGATGGCCCAAGTCGGTTGGTGTTGACAATGCTGATTTGAACCATTATTTTTCATTGAGGCATGGCATAACTGTTCATGATGGATTATTGTACAGTGAGGATAGACTTCTCGTTCCGCCAGCTTTAAGAAAATTTACCCTAAATTTGTTGCATGAAACCCACCTAAGTTTTGAAAAAATGAAGGGACGGGCTTCTCGTGCTTTTTATTGGCCTGACATAAATTCTGATTTGAAAAACCTTGCAGTGTCATGTCCTACTTGCAACCGGTTTTAGAGACAGAAAATAAAAGACCCGCTCAGACCTCATGAAATCCCTGATCTTCCATTTGTGAGGGTGGGAGTCGATATTGCACAACACAAAGGTCTTAATTATTTGGTATTGGTTGATTACTATTCGAGGTGGTTGGAGTTAGACAGTATTAAGGATAAATCTGCCACTTCTGTCATTGGCAGCTTGGGGAAGATTTTCTCACGATTTGGGGTCTCCAAAGTTCTTGTCTCTGACAATCAGCCTTTCAACTCCTTTGAATTTAGGGCTTTTACAAGATGCAGCTTGTAACATCAAGCCCACATTATCCTCGTAGCAATGGGTTGGCGGAGAAGGGGGTGGGCATTGCCAAGTCTCTTCTAGACAGATGTCAGTTTGATGGTGGTTCCCTGTGGATGTCCTTGCTCAATTACCGCAACAGTCCAGTTGCTGGTCTTCCATATTCTCCTGCTGAGCTTCTACAGGGTCGCATCCTTAATTCAAAACTCCCCGTTCGTGATTGTCACCTACGACCTAAAGTACAGTCTGATGAAAGAGTCACTACTAAGCTGTCCCAGTCTCACCAATATAATAAAACGGCATGTAGTCAAAGTCACTCCTTCCTGCCGGGTGATTTTGTCCATGTTTGGAACCTCCTGTCAAATGTGTGGGATGAGGGAGTGGTGACTGAGGCCTTGGATGATAGATCATACCTGGTCACTGAGGAAGGTAGAATTTATCGCCGTGATGTTATACACATTCGACCTAGACCAGGGTCAAGGAGGAGCCTAGGATATCAAACGTCTGGTTATATTGATGATGGGAGTGGTGATGTGAAGGGGTGTGATGCTATTTCTCCTCAATCCACACCCTAGCAAGCACCGTTGTCTGATCACCAACCCACACCGGTGCCGCCTTCACAGGCTCCCTCTGCTCCCACTCAATCCATACCATTCCCCACCCCATTATTAGTTACTCAGGGTAGGACTACTAAATCTGGGAGAGTAGTGATTCCCCCTACTCGATTGGATTTGTGATATTTGTAGAAATATGCTTTGTATATTAGTTTTGCCATTTTTGTCATATTATGTGAAGAGTAGCGATTCCTCCTATTCGGAGATTTGTGTTTTGTATAATTAACAGTGATGTATTCACATGTTATCAATTTAGTCATGTTATGTTAAGAGTCCTGATTACACCAATGTGGTAGGGATTGTAAGATTTGCAGTATTGTGCTTCATGTAGTTGTTTTGTAGTTTACTTATTTAAAAAAGAAAAAAAAAGAGGGCATGTTTGGATATTGTCATCCATGTATAAGCTCCATGTGTATTTATAAAGCTCCATGTGGTTTAGCATCCATCTGGTGGGAGAGCCACATGGAGGTGACTCCTAAAGGTCAGTTCAGTAGTTTGTGTCAATGAGTTGATTTAAGTTGATTGTGCTTTGTCCAAGTTAATAAAGTGTTTGCTGTTGTGTATAGCTGTGTATACAGAATTGATGATACCCGAAAGCTCATAAAACAGTTTTATAATGTCTCAAAACGGATTTCAATGGAGAGTTTTCGAAAATTTCGGTTTTAACATTTTTAGAGCCATTGCAATGGCTTCATTTTGTACGATAATTCGCTAAAAACTAAATGACATCCCTATCCCTTGGTCATCCAACCGAAATAAACATTGACTAATCAACGGATTAGGATCATTAGTTAAATTCAATACAAGTAACCTAGATTCACAGGACGAAGAAAGATGCAAATCAATATTAGAACAAATCCAAAATCAAAAAGATTTATAGTCTCAACTAGAATCCCAATATTCAATCGACAAAGTGGTACAAGAAATTTTCAATAAAATAGTTGAAACTATTGCTCAAAACAATAAGGAACTTAGAGTTAATTTCATTACAACACCAAAACCTGCAATATTCCACATTAGCGGCTACTGGAGTAACTTTAGAACACCATCAGCCCTATCTACAAAACGCTGATCAAAAGTTGGTGCATCGTGCCTCCCAAAAGGGTTCACACCTTTACAGCTCAGGATCCCACAATTTTACGGTTTATAGTAGTTGAATGTTGGAAAAATGTCTAAAAATGTCAAAACAAAAAACTTAGTAAAACGGCATGTTGAAAAGGAAAGAAATTAGCCTAAGAGCTATTCACTGATTCTCCTAACCTCGTAATTGTTTTAGAAGTGTCCATTAAATTTCAGCAATGTGAGTCGATTAGGAAAGAAATTAGCCTCGGAGGTTCCGAAGCTGATCAGAATAACACGAGAACTGAGAATATCACAGTAATATAAAATAACCAGGTAACTCAGAAAGAGTAACACTGAGACCACCGAGAAGTTTCAACGACCCTCTGTTTGCGTGCAGATTGAAAAGAAACCAGAACCTTTTGATCAAACTGTACATACACATATCAAAAAGCGTTAAATTCAAGGAATTTCAAAACGAATTTCCTTAAAGGAAATTTTGGATTCATTGCAACAGCTTCATTTTCTTAGAAAATTGGCAAAAACTACCCTACCTTAGTAGACTCGGAAGTAATTAACCTTCTGTTTTTGGAATAGAAATAATAATTTAATTAAGAGTAATTCCTAAGTATTTACAAATCAATAATTTAATAAATTAATGTAATTGAAGTAGGTGATTACCTACCTAAGCTTCACAAGCCCAATATGATACAGAAGATATAATATACTCGATTTCGGGAAATGAGAATTCCATTGGAATACCTATTATAATCAGCTGATACAATTGTCATAGTTTTCAAGGCGATTTTTGATATGTTTTACTGGTTACGATTCACTCCAGTGTTGATACATTTTTTTGTTGTAGCCCTTAGGGAATGCAAACGAATAAAGGCATAGCGACCGGGGTGGTTTCGTTTGATTCTTTGGGCGAATACCTATAAATTAAACTCAAAAAATCATTACTGTTACATAGAAAGATTTCAAGATCTCGATTTTTGAATATTTCAGTCCTTAGGTTTAACCTTTCAGTGTTGATCAAACGCGACACCAAGGTTACTGGCACATCTCTGGCCAATAAATGATTTTTAAGCCAAATTTCTTAAAGTTTGATCCAATGCTTTTTTTAAAAAGCTGCGGACGGCGGACGGACGGATTTTTTCTTTTGATTTTTGAATTGCACGCATCTTGAAACATAAACCAACAAATTTTGAGGGGGTGGGGGGGTTAAAAATTGAGTTTTCTTGGTCATTTATAAAGGTTCATTATTGAAAATAATAAACCAACAAACCTACTCCACACGCGAACTGAAAAAACAAAACCCCATCTAACCCAAACTGAAGAAACTGAGACAATATTATATCGAGAAATTTATGGAATTTAAAGGCAAAAACCTATACGAAATACAAAACCACATTAGAGAGTCCAATGCTATGTATGTAGGTGAAGAGATAGTATATTGTCTAGACATACCCATAGTAAACCCAGAATATTTTGAAATGTACGTTATCAGCTTAACTAGTACCTGTCTGGGTTGTTGTGGATCCCATCAAAGTACGTAGTGAGCCCTCTAACTACAATGAACCGCCTTGACTAATGCACTGAATTAGGATGCAAACAATATAAATATAATAAAATTTCTAACATACCTGAAATTGTCATTTTGGTACTCCTCAGCAACAAATGAAGAAAATTGATTCTGGGAAAATGAGAACGAGTTCTGGTACTGCTGACTTTGTGAATGATGTTCCTGACCGAAATCAGTTCCCATGAAATAATTTGGGTTTTGTTGATAGAAGTTCACAGATTCGTTGATATCCTGGGAACCAATTAATGCTTCCGCACTATAATTGTTCTTGTAGCGGTACTTGTCCCATCCTAAAGGCGGGAGAAAACTATCAGGGTACATACATGGCTCATTAGTGTCTTTTCGTTTGGTGAATGGAGCTGTTTTCTTTTTTTCCGTTTTTTTACACTTATTTTCAGTTTGTTTTTGCTTCTTGGATTTAGGATCAACAAGCTGACTAACAGAAAGGAAGTTGTTGTGAGTTTTTTGAGAATTTGGACTCTTTTCCAATTGCTTATCTAACGCCTTCTTGTTGTCACAACGCTTGCTGAATGGATCTGATGGTGTCGTTGTTCCAAGTGCAAGATCGCCAACAAGAGTTGGGAGAGTCGATGGAATCAACAGCCCATTATCTATAGGAAGAAGTGACTTACTAGGTGACCATGAATAAATACTACTGTTATTTTTCTTTGTGGAACACAAATCATTCAATCCATCTATATCTATTGGAAATGGCAAGTTTGCTATTGGAAAAGATGATAATTCCACTTCCTTTTGAAACGAATCATTTGCCTCTGGAGCAGCCATCCAATTAACAGAAATTTTATTTTTTTTCTTTTTATCCTGTTTACAAAATTCAAAAGCATTGTTGTTATTATTGAATGGCTTGGGCATTTTTTCACTCTTCTTTCGTTCTGTTATAGCTTTATTTTTATTTGGATGTTCGCTCCAGGTTTGGTCATAATGTCCTACGCTGTAATCACTGGAGATACCAGTGTAATTGTAAGTTTGAGGGCACACATTTGACGTGGCCTGTTTCTTGTGCTTTCCTTGGCTAATGTTTTCTTTTCTTTTACACTTATCTTGATCGTGCCTCAAATAATCCGATGGTTCCATATCTTTTCCGAATTCCAGAGGGTGAAAAATTTCAGAATTGGGAGGCTCAATGTTACCGATTTGAAGTATAGTGGTTGGAGTCGATGTATTGTTGTCCACTGGATCTTGCTCATGGGGATTTTCTGTGTTCTTAGACGTTGAGACAAGAGGGAACGCCAAAAGAAAGGCTGCAGTTGGTGATATAGAATCTGAATGAGCACCTCCAGTAGGCACTTGGAGGGAACTGAAGAGATCATTGGAAAACTCCGAGTTTAATCGAACATCTTCAATTATGGGTATGAAGGAATTTCGTTCATTATCTTTATTCCGTAAATAATCCGTACCACAATTGACGGTTGTTTTGAAGGAGCTGCCTTCAGTATTGGTTGAATATTGCTTGTCTACTGTTTTCTCCGTACACTCAGAACTTTTTCCTGTCATCCCAGATAATAAATTTTTATTAAGATGAATACTGTTTCCATCATTGTTAAGAGAATTACCACTAAGGATTGGATCATTCAATCCTGGCAGGATAGTTGACATGGGGTAATCACATTGTTTTGCTGAAGATGGATGGTTGGTTGTTGCTGGAGAATAGTTAGTCAATAACTTATTGACTGGCAAATTCTGACTGGGAGTTTGCACATTACTATAATTTTGATCAGAAGAATGAAGGCCTTTGCTAATGACATGGGGGTTGTTGACATTTGGCAAAGAAGCGTTTTGGGAGTAACTTGCTATGTTACTCATAGTAAAATTTGACATCCTGTCATTCTGTATAGATGATGATTTGTGATTGGTAGACACGTTGATGCTTAGTGATGGATTAATACCAGTGAAGTTCCCATTAGATGGGTTCACAGTGGCCTGGGACCGACTCGTGAGAAGAATTTGGTTCCCAACAGTTGATGAAATTTGATTTTCATTATTAATTCGACCTATATTATGACTGTTATGATCTAACGAATCAACAGTTGAAAATTGTCCTGTAGGAGAAGAAGGGAGATTTCCTGGGTTGGGCAATTGACTTGTTAGAGCAGGAGTATTCTTGTTGAGGTTATTTAGGTGGAGAATATCTCGACTATTCCCACGATGGACAGCATCTCCTGGGCTGGTATTCGGACCGTGCAAATAGTCTTGGTTACTAGATAGCACAGTAGTGGGGTTGGTATAGATTGTCTTGGAGCTGATTGACCTTGGACCATTAGTGTAGGAACTAAATTTGGGTCCCCGGAGGGAACTGTGGTGTGCACTGAAGTTAGGATGTGAAAAGACGTGGGTGGATGAAAAAACAACCTGACTTGACTGTAGTGAGATGGTGGTAGGATTTTGAACTGAACTAGACACAGTCTGATAACTTTCCTGTGAATTGTGACTTGGTACAGTACACTCTGTAACACTGGTATCATTCTCAGGATCTCCCCCTCTTAATTTTACAGGATAAAGAGACCCAGAAACTCTCGAATACTTATCAGACTGCACCACCTGATTGTTGCGATTAGATGATTGAGTCGGTCCAGCAAATGATTGGTTTACAGATGTTGCAATATGATTGTAATTTTTAGTAGTTAGAAAACCTTGGGGGTCACTAGTGTTACCCAAATAACTCTGCTGAGTTTGCACACTCTGGTGGTTAGAAGGTAACTGAGTGCTACCTCCTCCGTGAAAATTCAGCATGCTATTACTAGCAAGAGTTTGACCATGACTAACCTTCGTAGAATGCTCTGGAAATTGGTTGCAGGTATTTTGGAAAAGATTTGACTCCACACTGAATCTCCCAACGCTGCCTCTTGTATTTTCCACTGACTGCGCAACACTGTTTGTAATATTAGTCATGTTGAACTCTTTGGTAATCGCAGATTTATGATTAGCCACAGCATGGTTGGATGTTTTCTGAAAACTCTTGTCGAGATTTATAGTGTTGTTAGATGACATATGTTGTGTAGACCTAGTATTTTTAGATAAATGTATACTATCTCTTGTGTATAAATTGTAGCCAACATCTTGGGTCATTTGAGGAGCAGGATTAAAATAGTTTGAATTTGAATTATGAGAAGATTCGCTGTTGATTGGTTTTTGATGAACTGTTGATTCTGTTACTACATATGGTCCTTGGGTTTTCATTTCAGACTTGGAAGCAGTGCTTGACGTTATTAGATTCATACTGGAGTTGGCATCATTGCTATTGGATTTTCTGTTGATTTTAGAATGATCTTCAATCAAAACAGATCTTGATTCAGGAGTAGCAAACTGCTTGTGCGATAGTTTGGATTGTGTCGATGTAATTGGATCAATGTCCAAAGGTAAGCAAGATGAGGAGGACATTGCAACACTGTTACATGATAAGGTAGAATAACAATTCATATTCGGAGTAGAATGAAGTATATCTGTATAATTGTGAGTATAGTGTAGTGCTGATGTGCCTTTATTAGTTTGAGAGAAATTTCCCAATGACCCAATAGTGGCATTGGTTTTAGTAAGCGTTGTAACAGAGTCATTAGCAATGAGTGCAGGATCACGGTAGGACCCTGCACTGGAATATGAACTAAACTGGAATATTTGGGTGTTAGCTCCACTTGGTTGAGGAAGGTTAGATTCCAGTTCACTCTGGCGAGTATTTAACAAATTATAGCTATTAGCGATGCTGCAAAGAGTGTCAGCAGGGAACAATTGATGAGCCACTGATCTGACAGGAGGAGCTTGAGTAGTGAAGTTTGTATAGCTGAAACAAGTGGTCGGTGTTGAAGTATAAGACATGGATCCCATATCAGACGCTTTCCCTACAAAATTAGAAAAGAATGGATCTGCTGATGGTAATGATACTATTGGATTATCGTACTTGAGAAAACTTTCTGTTCGAGATTGTTCAGATATAGCGATAGGATACGTTTGACTCCCTGAAGTAATTGCACTTGATGGGACAGTGTCTATAAGGGACACCTTGGCTTGATTTTGGAATGATAGCATATTTAAACTAGACTTATGTGAATCCGTACCAGAAATAAAATTATTTGTGGACTGCAAATTATTGTCATCACTTTGGTTATTTTTAAAGTAGGAAGATTTCACACATCTGTGTAACGTGTCAGCAGTCCCACCAATCTCATTATTACTATTATCATTATTATTATTATTATTATTGGACTTTTCAACGACCAACTCCTTGCTGTTCGGACTACTTAACTTAGAAGAAGTATTATCGTGAGAAGTTATTAGTTTATGGTGAACAGCATCAGAACACCCAGAAGTATTATCATCAATACTTTTAGAACTTTTACCCTTGGTGGTTAAATTATTTTTCTTGTCAAGATCCAAATCAGAAATTGTTAAAACATCTGCGACATCAGACGAATTATTGCATTCAACCGAATAGGCTGCTGACTGGGTTTTTGAAATTTCATCATGATAAGGGTCTAAATGGTCATGGACACTATCATCAAACGAAAACATTTGTTCAGGATTGACTGATCCGGATATATGAAGATCATATTGGTTGTTAACAACAGTACACCCAACGGACTGTACTAGGGAAGATCCCTCAGAGATGGGACTTTTGTCAGCATTAGTCTTCCGAAAAGAAGAAATTGTTGGATGAGAAGGTAACTTTTCTGGCTCAGTGGGTGTCATATGTACTTCCTCTGTTTCTTTCGTTGCTTTTTCTTTTACAGATTCAGAAGTTTCTGAATACATTTTGATGTCAGGATCGTGACAACTGTTTGATTCAGAAATTTTAAATTTGATATTGATTTCTGTTGAATGACCTTCGAAATCATGACCATCTTTACCAGTGAATAGCTCAGATTTATTCAAGCAAACACCTTGACTATCAAATGATTTAGCAATTTCATTACTTCCTACATTTTTACTTTCACAAAGCCCGTTGTTACGTGATTCTTGACATTCTGTATTACTCTGAATTGTTTCCGTTTCCAGTTCTTCAGTGCTACTATTAATCTTTTCTACACTCGTGGCATCTGTTGGTTCTGATAATGGCAATAAAAGCCCTCCCTTCAGTGAAGCTCCATTCGACAAAGGCGCCAGTTTTGGAATTCTGGGGGAAACGGAAGGGGTGCAGTGTTCTTCTCTAGAATGATTCATACCAAACGGATTCAGAGACGTGTTGAGTGTTGGCTGCTTCACAACCTTGACACCTGTTCCTTCCACAGATGAACCATCAGTTTCACCACAAGATCCTATTTCAGAAACTGTTGGGTGTTTTTGAAATGATGATGAATGTATGTTTTGAGCCCCAGTTTCGATCATTATTTCATGGCTTGTTAGGGTACAATCATTACCTTTGCTTGTTACAGAGCTTAATGTTACTTTACTTGAGGCCAAAGTGATTTCTGAGCTGTCGACGCATGAAGTTACAGGACTTTTTGTACTACAGATCAGTTCAACTTCACTGGAAGTTTTTTTCAAGTTATTTGTACGAACTATTAAATCATTCTTTGGAAGCTTTTCTGGCACTACTTCACCATCTTTATCAATTGATGCAACAGCAACTGTTCCATCAGACTTGTTAAGTTTACTTATTTCCGTAGAAGCTTCCGCTTTACGTTTACGACTATTGATGAGAGGTGAATGAGAAACACTAGTTAAATCACCAACAGCTGCAGTTGGATTTGAAAAAGATTTTACAATGCCACTGCACTGGTCTTCAATCCCACCCACATTAAATTTTGACGGTGGCACACTATTTATATTGATACTTTCTGCCTTTGTATCCTTTTTCTTTTTTGTTTTAGAGGATTTGGACGTCTTTTGAAGTGATTCCAACCTGAATGTTTTTATTGCTGGAATAGGAGCTTTATTAGTATAAGTTGTCTGTGTTATGTCTCGTTTAGGGAAAATGAGGGGGTATTTGTCGCGTTTGACACCATGGGCCACATGGGCCTTCTGCATGAGTATTACAGCTGGTTGAGGTTTCACAAGTACCTGAGGAATAAGTGACGTGGGAGGCGGTACAGTTATAACTCTTCCATCTCGAAATATTAGGGTGCCTGCACCTAAAGTTGAGGTCAACGAAGCGTTCTCTATGTTCACAGGGAGTAGTGAAGGGTTCAGCCCATTTAAGATTGTAGTATGAGATTGAGAACTACAAGCAACAACCGTCACATTACTTCTAAGATCAGGTACCAGGAGAGTGTTGGAACTGGTACCCTTAACTTCACTAAGTGGCTTCTTTCGTGATACCTTGTCACAACCGTGTTCAATTTTTTTGGAGCTTGAATCATTCATCGGAGAAAAAGAGATGCCATTGATGAGTTGTTTCCCAGTTGCTCTATACGAAATATGCTGTACAGGATCAACAACTGCAAACAAAAATGAAAACAATCATTAGTATAAAGGGTTTGATTTAAAAAGCATCTACATAGTTTAGTTCCAATGAAAAAATGAAAAAACTAGTTATGTTTGAGATTTATTTTAAAAGAATTGTTTAAATTCTTCCGACACCGGGATTCCTCACACTCCTCCTTGTGGGAGGAGGGCTTTGTCCACATGCCTGACAACCTTTCAGCAATCCTCTTCAAGAAAAAAGTAAAACGCTGAGAAGAATTTCCTCGCAAGATGTGACTAGGGATTTGAATGAGCCTCTCAAGTCTTCAGCAGCTCTATGATACTTTATATGCTTCCCTATGGCAGCTCGTTCAGCAGCATCACCCCAGGACTGGAAAAGGTAAGATGTGGCGTCAGCATTAACAAATCTTATAAAGAAAAACGATCCCTCCCTCTCATGATCCCAGACCTAGGTATTCGAATGTTGACTAATAGTCGGAATAGTCGTGGAGAGCCGTCTTGAGGCCCTGGTTCAACTGCCACGCCACACCATGCAAAGCTCACCATTTTAGCACACCCATCTCTCAGAAGTTCAATTACACACCCTTCTTTGCTCATTAACATGTGGTTCAGGTCACCGTAAAGGATGCCGTAAACTAATTAATAAAAGATTCGAACCAGATTTTTAGGGAACAAGAAAAATTGGAGAAAGGAAGCAAGATAAATTAGGTGGTCAAAGTTCTACAACCCCATTTTTTTGCAGATCGTCGACTATAGTTTCCACTTTTGACCCCCTCTCAAGAGGAGATGGTGGGGAAAATCGAGGTAGGCTCAAAGGAGGCTCCTGCAAAAAGGGTAGCTTGTACTCTGGGACACACGACAATAGTGTATGTGAGTTAGTAATTTTCGTCCAATTATGGAAAAACGAAGGAAGCCTCCCCACAAAAGGCGAGAGAGGGAAGGATTAACAAGAATAATAGAACTTACGTAGTCCGTTAGTGATGACGAGGTGGCTTCCTCGCACAGAGGCGGCGAAGTGGGCAGCCGGTGGTGCCTGTGGGCAGTGCCTCTGAAGGAAGGCTCGCTGGACAGTAGTAGTTTCCCTGATTCGCTACAGTGGGGGCAGGACGGGCAGACCTTTTCAGCTTCTTAGTTGAAGTGGAAGGAGAAGGCTCCCTGTCCTGTTTACCCTTAACAACGGAATTTTTAATTTTAGTTCGATCTGATGAGCTTTGAACCCATTTGGTAGCTGCCTCATCAAAAAGAAAAGTCCTGGCGGTTGGCCGTTAGCGGAAGCCCTGAACTCAGGTAGCAGGAACTGCGCTAGTCAATTTTTTCAGGAGCGGGGCTCTCTGTATATATTTGCTGCAATGAGATTCGAAGCTTCCCATAAGGCTTCATATAGAGCCTTCTGCTCCAACTCGGGTAAGGTCAGTGAGGAGGCAATATTGATGGCGATGGCTAAGGCGATTAGGATCTGAACAGAAGTCAATTGGACCCGCCGTGTAGAAGAAACAGATCGAGTGTTAGTCGAAGGAAAGCATTGTGCTAATGTAGGTTCGAGAATAGTGGGTAGCAAGACTGGAGCTACCTCAGAACCTCAGGGTTGTATCTCTTTTGTAGATCGGCATAGGCCTCACCATCTATACCAGTCTGCATCGCCCATTGTCACTTCTTGATCATAGATGGAAGTATGAAAATCGAATTAGCGGCCGGTTGGTTATTAAGTCCCATAAGGTTTTGAAGGTGGGACAGTAGGGCCAGAGCAAGCGGTGTATCTTCATTTCGAATTGGCTCGGCCTCAAAGCCGTTGAATTCCCCAGAGGAGGAAGCCGTGGCCGTAGGGGAAGAGGACCCCAAAGATGACGTTGTTGATGATGACGAAGAGGAAGAAGAGGACCTGAATCTAGCTTTACACAGTCTCTGTTTTGGCCTCTCGTTAACACCGCGTCAATGACACCTCGAAGAAGAACACCTCGAGCGCTTGCGTTGTCTCTTAACCCTGTTGGACAGGTTAGGGTTGTGTTTCAAAATTATGTCGGAGATTGATCGAGACATCGGCTTACGTATCTGTTTGCTCAAAATACCCCCCAGGAGGCTCGAGTCTGGTACCGTGGAATAATCTTCGCTCTGAGGAGATGAACTACTAGAATTGCTGACACAGATCAGGCACCGACATAATCTTAGCATGCACAGACCCTGGAGCACAAGGGGTCTCCAACTCGACCCGGTGTTTTGAATGTTTGCGATCCAAATTCATCGACACGCGACATTAAAAATGCTGTCAAAACACACCAACAACAAAATGGTACCAAAAGGAAAAAATAAAACAGATTTTGAAACGAAAATATGAAAATAAAAACTGAAAACTCTGGAGTGAAACAAGCTTATGCGGTGGTGAACATACAGTGATGAGAAATTCCACAGCCCACCAAATGGCGGAGTGTGGGGAGGCGTCCAGGGTAGCCAACATAGGGGAGCATAAACTCTGGTGGCTTTTCAAAAAATCCACGTTCTACTGGTTTTTACAAATATTTTTCTCCAAACAGTCACTGCGGGCGATGTGAAACATGCTGCTGCATAAGTAAACAGTCTTCTACGAAGACTGTACTATAATAGATAATATATAACACATTATGAGTTTTGGATTTACCTGTCGTGGAAGAGATCCCATGTCGATCCTTTTCAACGCATGTTTTGGAGTCTATTTTAAATTTCTTCTTCTTTTTATTTGGGATCGGGACTCCAGCAGCTTTCAGTGCACCAACAAGATCTTTAGTCTTTAAAACAAGATACGCCACACGTTTTCTCAATCTTTCAGCTTCATTCTCTGTAGAATCAATTTGTCCATTAAGTACAGTATAGATAAAAGCAACCATGATGAGTTGGTTCCAAGTCTTTAAAAAAACTACAGTGCACTTATGAAAAACCATTATAAACACAGTTACAAACAACAAAATCTTCAATCATTACTAGCTGCATAAAAGCAACTGCTGGTTAATAGTTTAAGGTTTAAAAATTGGATTTGTTAGACAACATAATTTCCCGTTATCGATAGTGGCCAATTAGCATGTAAGGTGCAGTTCATCAATACACGATAATGGCCAATCGACCATTAAAATCCCACTAGTTTGGAGGTAGATTTCAATCAGCCATTAATTGTTTAACCCTTTCACGACCAAGCACTACTATTCTGCCCACTTGCTCACCCCGACTCTACTAGCTTTGCCACACTCCACTAAAACAACCAAGCATCGTCAATAATGGTCCAATCACACTCAAATTTCGAGGAGATGTAAATATGTACAGAATAAATTGCTATATTGAAATAACTACGTTTGCGGTTTTTTCATTGAGTTTTATTATGGAAAAAACGATCATATAAAGAACGGAATAATTATTAATATTATTATCAAGTTCCAGTTATGCCTTTCTAGCCTCTCTTGAAACTGCAGCTACCATTTCTTTGTTTCCATTAGATCTTCTAGTCTCCTGTTCCAGGTTGGTGTTGGCTCTTTCATTGGCTTCAAAGTTACTGGCGAACTGTTACTGGTTAACTTCTTATTCTGAATTCCAATTTCGAACTGTGTTATCACTGCTTCCTCGATCCGGAAATTTGCACCCTTTTTTCAGGTTAGGCAGGGTAGTGTGAAATTCCTGAACAGTTTCTCCAGACCCTTGGATCCTCAATTCAACTCTCCGCGTATTTATTTGGTTGAGGTGTGAAAAATCCCGATAGTATTTCAAATAATTCCTCCACACTCTTCTCTTCTGGCATATTTGGTTGGCACAAATTGCTTACCCTTGAGAAAGTTTGTTCTCCAATAGCGTCTAACAAAGCCAGTATCTGCTTTCTGATTGGCACTTCGTAAAGTTCAAAGCAATTCTCCATTTGATGACTATAAGTTTCCCACGAGTTACTTACTGGATCAAATGTGGGTAGATTCAATTTTACTGGCTTCCAGCTTTCGTCTTCCTCCCACAAATCACTTGTCACTTGTTCGTAATGCTCCCTTCCGTGGCTTCCCCATGGTTCGTTTTAAATAATCCGTGTCGCCACTATAAGTACAAGGCGGGGTGGTAATAATTATTCACGACTGAACTTTTATTGATTTATTAATTAACCATGGTAAACAATCATGCCGGAAGCATCTAATACAAAATATGGAGTAGAAACCAAACAATTTTTGCGTCGAAACCGACCTACCATTGTACCTAGCTCAATTTTTTTTTTTTTTTTTTTTTGTTTTTGTAAAATTTGGTGACGTTTTCATCTGTAAGATGAGAAATCCTAATCACAAACAATAGTTTTTGCGATATCATTGTTTTCGTATTTACGTTTTCATAAGCAGCAGGTTTTGGTTGCGAACAATTTATTTGAAAACTCATTAATATCGTATTAAACAAAGAAATGAATAAATGAAAAACATAAAAGTATTTCTCCTGTCGGAGCGTGTCCCTCCTTGGTGTAAGATTCCTTGTAGAAGTCGGTGAGGTACAGTGACAGATAAATAGAATTTCGTGGGTGGGTGCGAAAGTCCCCTACGGGGGGGTCTGGAATACTTTGTGAAAAAAATCCTTGAAAAACTAGCAGTTTTATAGGTCCACACATTATATGTAAAAATTAACAAGAAAAACATAATTTTTATTTATACAAATATTAACTTGGCTACCAAAAATCCATGTTCATTTAAAAAAAAGTAAATAATTAAATTGACTATAAACAAAATTATTATAATTTTTTGGAAAATTTATATCGAAAAATGCAGAAAACACTGGAATTATAAATCAATATTACATAATAACTTTATGTATTATTTATAAATTACGTATACATAATGTAGACACAGGATGCCAACACAGGAACACAGGAAGATGTGCTCGATGCAGGAGTAAGTATAAGTCGTCCGAGTGCAGTAGAAAGAATGATTTATTAGGTGGCTCTCTGGCTTCTTTTATACATGATGGAACACAGCGTACATAGAGGTAAGCTCCATGGGTCTGGTGTTTACCACAAATGCACTCTTTATTTTGCTTCCTCACTACCAAAGAAAGGGAAAACTCGTGCAAGAAGTCGAAAAATTGTTGTCCTCCAAAATCATAATTTTCACTTGCATTTTACGTTTCTGAGCTTGCTGATCAATTTTGATTCCGTGCCTGTCTGTCTGTTTGTGGTAAATCCTTATCACGCCCAAAACTAAACCAAGTTTTAGTTCAATTTTGATGAAATTTTCAGGGATGGAGCGGGTTAGCTCCTAGACGGTCCCCTATTATTCTAGATAGTCCCCTATAACTTTCATTACCGTGAGATCAACAGTAGCCTGAAGGTACTATTGTTCTCATCATCTATTGTTTCGATTCCGTTCAAACTCGAGGGATAGTTGGGTATATGTTTCATAAAGTTATATAGCAGTTGATGGAGTAATAAACATTGCGCATGCACAAAAATAAATATAGATTGACAGAAGCAAACCTCAAGTCCTATGGACCAATTCTGATAAAATTTTCAGGTTTTGTGTGGGTTAGTTTCTACAAGGCCTCCTTGACTTTCATTGGCATCGGATCAATAGAAGTCTGTGTGCATGCACAAACGTTAATTTCTCATATTGTCGATTCCTCATAATTTATTCGACCGATTGTTTTCAAACTCTGAGAGTAGTTGGGTATATGTCCCAGGATAATTCTCTATGAATTATACCGCGATTAGAGGAGTAATGACTATTACGCATGCTCAAAACTAAAATTGATATGCACTGACAAAACTCCAAGACTGATGGACCGGTTTTTATGAAATTTGTAGGGATTGTGCAGATTAGTTCCTAGTTAGTCCTGTATAAATTTTAATGCCATTGGATTAATAGTAGTCTGTGCGCGTGCAAAAGCGCTAACGTGAATTTCTTAAAACGTTGATTTCTCATGATATATCAGTCCTGCTTTGTTCAAACGGGGGGGGGGGGGGGGGGGGGGGTGTGAGAGTCCCAGATGATGCCCTTTGTATTTCGCTGCATTTGGTTGAATAATAACTAGGCACTGCTAATGCGAAGAGAGAATAATTGACCGACTTTGATGAAAATTTTAATTATTGTGCGGGTTAACTTCTAGTTAACATGTGCATGAGCAAACACAAATTGTAATCCTATTTTGCATTCTAGCATGTAGTCTCATGTATTAGTTCTATCTAGCATCCAATCACTTCGACTCTGAGTTCTTCAACCAATTCTATATGTCCATGTTACAATATGTGAGGAAGCTATACTGCCCACCCAACTTGGCAGATGTTTTTCAATTAGCTCAACACAGTCACAACACCAGCGTTGACAACCTGCTTTGACTAAATCTCCGAATTTACCCACAAACATACTGACACTACCTGCATCAATCCCCAATTGATCCACTGTAGACACCTACACAGTTCCAAGAATTTTGTAGAGGAAACAGGATCAGGCAGACAATTTCTGTCCCATATCACTCTGCAGCGAATGGGCAGGCAGAGAGAAATTTGCAGAGTATGAAAAATGGACTAAGCAAGGCAGCACTTACAGGTGAGAGTATAGAGCAAGGTTTGCATAAATTCCTGATGGCATATATTATCGTAGGTCAGCACATGCTACTACAGGGTTTTCACCATCGGAGCTGTTCCTTGAACGCAGGATCCGAACTAAATTGGACCTAGTGAGAGAAGAGGCCATCGCACGTGAAGAAATCGCCGAATGAGGAAAAATACCAGTGTCCCGATCATTAAACCCAGGGGAACGGATAGCAGTGCTTTTTTATGGCCAAATGGGAAAATGGAAATTCGGAGTCCTGGTCCAGAAATTCGGTGATCTTCACTACCGTGTTAAAGTTGGTGATCAGTTTCATCGCTGTCATGTCAATCAACTCAGGAGAGTGGGCCCTGACATCAAAGGGGGATCAAACACCTAAGAGGGAGGATCTGTTAGGTTTCTATTCCATAGTTCATCATGCTTCCAGCATGATTGTTAACCACGGTTAATTAATAAATCAATAAAAGTTCAGTAGTGAATATTACCTCGCTTCGTACTTTATAAACATCAACAACAATAACTTCTCCATCACATTCAGTAACAACTGTTCGCTACTAATAACTTTACAAAAGACAGATTTCGAACACTATATTGAATACCCAATCTGTAATGAGAAAAAGTGAATGTCATAAATATTCACTACTACCCATCCGATTTGCTATTTTGCCGTGAAGCTGTCAATTTGTTCATAAAAATTCCCAATTCTTCCCATCCTATTAGAAAATAATAATCCTAAGAAATAATATTACTAATAGGGGATCATTTACAGATTATCCCACAACTACCCCCCAATGTTTTAGAGAGCAAGATCGATTGGATCGGAAGATATAGGGGGTTCTGGGATTTGAAATTTGTGCCCAATGGTCAGACGGTGATTGAATTCTTAGGAGACAAACCCCTTCATCAAATCGGACTGTTATTCACTGCAGTTTTTCCCGGAACAAGGAACTGAACAAAAATATACAGCTGGACAGAAAGACACAAAACCAAACATTTTAGTAATCAATAACACACAAAAGGCAAAAATAATTCTTTATTTGGGAAAATCCAGAGTTTTTTCGACCCTCTCTGCACCAACAATAGATACCTAATGAATAAGCAACAGCATTCATCTCGCATAATTAAACACGATAATGTCTAAAACTAACTAGTAGTAGCCAACCTCTCAGTAGTCAAAGCAATGCGTCGCTAAAGGACAGGCGCTTCCATTCATGATTCCTTTCCCCCTACTTCCAAACGAAATAACAATTTATTGCTTTTCACCCGATTTTCAAATTTCAAACGGATTTGTACTAGAAATATAGATCCCTAGCGCGGTTGAACCTTGAAACTCATGAATTAACATTTCTTCAATGAGTTCGGTGTCGTGGTAAATTTAAAAAAATAATTAAAAAAACTAAGAATGTCACATCAATTCCAAGTCCTACATAGGTTTACAACAAAGTTTTCAGAACGAACATCGGGCAAGCCATTTTGTCACAGTTTCGGAAATAGTTTTAGCTCATTGTAAAGCACAACGTGGTGGCAGCTATTGAAACTAAACCTGGGACATTTCGCCCTAAAGGAACTGGTGTCAACTTCACCAATCAGAATTGATTATTTATATGAGCCAGAAAGCACAGTTAATGAAGGCACGCAAAATGTTATCAAGAAGTTTAGTACATACAAGAAGGTTAAATCCCCTGCCCGGTCAGTGTCAAATTTCCTGCAGCTGACAGTTCAAGCCCTGCACCAGCAGAGTAACTTCGAACGTCCCTCGGGTCGAGAACCTCGAAGGTCAACCGCTCTGAGGAGCACCAGGAGAGTTACTCGACATCACAATGATCATGGAATAGAAAATCCCGTTTTTGTAATACACACCACTGACTTTTGACATTCTACCAGCTCAAAGCACCCTATCACATCAGATATCCATTATCTGATATGGATTGCCAGACCTATTGCAATGTAATTTGACAATCAACCTAGCTTCCTGAGCACCAGGTTGGATGTTATTACATTAAATAGGGAAGAAGATTAGTGTTTTGGAACTGTCCCACCCAGTTTTACAAGTGGGTGACACAGCTGAGGGTATGGTACCTTTAGGTAAGCCTTTTCCCTAATTCTAGTGTTCCACCAGGTTCCTTTCTCTTTGTCTTCGAACTAAATGGCTCTAGATTATGGCAATAGCAATCAACCTGGCACTCAGGAAGCTAGGTTGATTGCCATTTTTAGTTATTTAGTTTTTTAACCTTTCAACTAAGTTGGTTTAACATCAAATTGATCTGCTGCCAGTTATTAACAAATTTCGTCCCTAACTAATATAATCAGAATTGACTTGTCCCATCAGGTAGGTTAATTTTCCAATTATCTCAAATAGGTACCTATAACATGCAGTTATAAATATAATCCCTTAAACATATAGGTAATCTAGTGAATTTAGTTGGTATTTGTTATTCTTTTATCAAATATTAAGATACCTACTTAGTACATTGTCTTTTCCTGATTTAACGATTTCTTCATTTTGATCCTGTAGTTGCCGAATGTATTCTGCAGCTTTTCTGAGGATATCCATTTTGCTAAGGGACATTGACGGATCGTGATCAGGAAGTAGTTTGCAAAGATCACTAAAGCCAACGTTGAGTTTGTCTCTTCGTTCTTTCTCCCATTCTCTGGATTTCCTGAATATCACAAATGCAAAACTAGGTTATGTTGGTAACTAAAGTTAGGAACAGTCTGGATGTGTATGATCTCAACAACAGGAATGTCATGAAGATATGTAATTTGTTTTCCAGTTTCAATTGGAAGTTTGATTAAAAAAGAATATGATTGTTCAGCCTTCCTCTATTTGTGGAAACACAGACTAGTATTCCTCGGATTTTTATTATCATTGCTAATAATTATCACACAGCGCAGCTAAACTCTAGCCCAAGTTATGTTGAAAAATAATGGATACTGTAGAAATGTGAAATCCCTCGTTGAACTCCAATTGGTTTACCTCTACTCTATCTTTCACATAATAATAATATTCATATTACTCTTCCTCTACTTAATCGTTCGGTGAGTAACATCTATAAAACCCATTAAACATGCTAACAAAGCATGGAGTGCACAAGATGAAAAATCAGGGAGAACCTGAGCCACTCTGCCCTGAGACCCTCCCATAGCAGCGCCAGCAATGTCACTTCCTCCTGACAGTGGGGCTCTTGTGCAGCCTGTGAGCCTATAGCTTGGGTGTTCTTCACTTCTGTTCCTCACTTTCAGTATGGGATTACTTCACTAAAACAGGGAGATTTTTAAAAGTTGGCAAGCGCTCTGAATTCTTCCAAATCCCTTCTTTCAGTGAATATAAACAAGAAATTGAAGGATTAGAAAATTTATGGCGTCGAGTATTGAAACGAAAATGGGGGGCTGAATGCCTCCAGGCAAAACCACAGCCTCCATGGTGACCCATCAGTGATATGATGATATCCATGCAGTACCATATATATATTTTTTTTATTTCAAGCCGCATCTCAACGAGAAGGGTCATTAGCTGCATTGGCATTGCATTAGCTGCAAGGTGTCCAAAGGGACAGTGCAAGCGGCACGATTCTAAGGGGAGCCATGTTGCCATCCCTGACCAAAAAGGAGCGCCAATATGGACTCCACTGGCACATTGGAGGGGTGAAAGAAGGAGGGGTACAGTGACAACCACTGTTTAGCCCCTCAAGTGGATAAAATAAACGAAAAAATAAAATAATACAACTAAGACTTGATGTAAAATAGATCAGATAATTGGGAATATTGATCGGTAGGCTGAGGATGAACTCAATCAAGTGCATCTGGACCTGTTAAGCAGGATAAAATTTATTTACACCCCAAACTTGTGCACCATATGAAAGACCGATCGGACTGCTGCCATGAATGCCCCGTATTTATCGCACAAAGAAACAGAGGGGTGTCTGAAAAATGATTTATACATTGAGGAAATTGCTCTCTTGGATGAGACGGCTCTCTACTACAGAGGATAGGATACTAAAGTTCAACTTGAAAGGTCAGTACTTATCTCCTTCAATCGCAGAATGCAGACCGTGACAGATTGTCGAAGGCTACACCTAGGTATATCATGGGATATAAATATAATTTTTATTTAACTGAAGTAGGTAAGTATCAATTATTTTTTCCAAAATTTTTATATTATTTTCCCGTGCATAAATTGAAACGTCTCATAGGTTTCGGATCTGTAGGGTCAGTTCTGTTGGCATTAGGGATGAATATTACCCTTGTTTCCGGTTTGGTTTTTCCTAATAGGTAGCTAGAAAAATTTCTATGCAGCTGTTCTTGTTAAGGAAATTTGTTGACAGTTCACTGATAGTAAACTTATTGCTATACTACCCGAATTGGGGTATTATACTAATTAACAAGTCGTAAACGGTAAGAACTTACTCGCAAGTTTTCTTTCCACCCATGTAGGCTCAGTACGCAAAGGCAGCAAGTAGATACCACGACGTCAATCCAACTGAATTAGTCAAACTAGTTAAGCATTCAAACTGAAAAGTTATGATGATAATGTATTGATTGTGGAAAGAAAAGCATCAAATAACATAATCATAAATTCTTCATCTCTCAACATTATTTTTATTTGACCTAAGCAATAAAAACATCACTAATCTTGTATATCTTCTCTGGTTACTGTCCGTGGACGAATCGTGTGGTCACTGGTTTTGTGTACACTTTTGCTGATTTCTTTGATTGCTTGATTATCTCCCAAGTCTTGATGCTTTCCTCTTCTGTCTTCTTTGTAGCTTTTCCAATTCTTCAACATGTTCTTCTTTCTTCTGTAAGTTGTTGTATCCTCTTTCCATAACAGTTTCAATTCTGTCAGCCCTTTATTATGTTCCTAGTTAGCGCTTTATACGTAACCCCCACCCTGATTTATTCCTTGCAAAGTTCTAATCTTCTTTCCTTGCTCTTTACTCTATGTTCTGTGTACGTATATATATATATATATATATATATATATATATATATATATGTGTGAGGCGTTAGAAAAATTCATGGAGTGCTGATGGAGATTGTAATTCCAACAATATATATATATATATATATGCTTTTACTCAATAGGAGCACCAGTTTCTGTGAGTACCCACTGAAGTTCCACCACTTTAGTAGCGTCGTCCCCTGTTTCAGGTATTCTTGTATAGAGCAGTCAAGGATGCTGTTGAGTGTGCAAGTACTGTGCTGTAAGCAAGTTGATATATTGTGCACTCGATTAATACATGCTCAACGGTCTGTAGGTACAGCATTGACGTTATACTTGTCGCAAAGCGGGCTGTTAGTGACTCCTATGCTGTATTTAAATAAATTATTGTGGTATGCCCTAATAATAGTTTGCTTATAAGTGTGATCTGTCTATTTGTCAAAAATCCATTGTAAAGGTACCATGGTTTTTTTTTAAAGGAATGGTGTATATAGCTCTGGGCCACTTGCCTTTCCCATCTCCCACCGCATATTCCGCCTGCAACCCATAACCCACCACCCTCTGGTCTATATCCTCTTGTGCCCCTCAGAATTGCTGTCAGTATGCACTGACCAGTTTCTAATTGTAAACTGATTGTCTAACCTAATGCAATTAGCCTCATGATCCCCATGGTCGTTCTCCTGCAATCTAATGGGAGCTGGTACATATTGTAGGTGTAATCTACCACACAACACACACCAATGGACACACATCTCTCGGAGATAGTTTCAACAGAAAAAAGAGAGAAGAAGAAGAAGAACTTAGATCAAACAACAACATCACTGATAACAGTGATAATCCAACTGATAAGTACTGATATCGTATCGAGTAAAACCCTCTACCAGAAGATACATATTGTAAAGGTACCATGGTTTTTTTTTTAAAGGAATGGTGTATATAGCTCTGGGCCACTTGCCTTTCCCATCTGGTATGTGCTTTGTTTATGTGCTAAGTACCTGTCATGTCGATTTTCGTTAATTTTACTTTACCTATATTTTGTTCAGTACTTCAACTTAAGCAGGTTATCGTACGGCAAAGATTGACAACAGGCATGCATTCTGAAAGGTATCTACTGTTTTAAATAACACTGAAAATGTACAACAGAAATTCATTGAACAAATAATGCCTGAAGAGACGACGGTATAGTTGATAAGGCAACAAATGAGTGATAGTTTCAGTCGAAAACTGCGTAATCGTTGAATAGGTAGGATAATATTTTACGTACCGAATTCAGAATATAATCCAAACGTTTCATTCATTAATTGGACTCGGTCTTAGATGAGATTAGTAGATTGTTTTCGCTTCAATGAATCGAATCAGACCACCTGAAGTACTGTACGATTAACCGTTTGTTGCAAGCATAAAAGGATTTTCAACACGACTACGTTCACAACATCGAACAATTTCGGACTCATAAGTAGAATAGACCTAAGAATCAATAGAGCTATTTCAGAAGCAGAATGAACCGATGATGTCATCGTGTTTGCAGATTTTAGACCGTGAAATTCCTCTGCTATGCACTAATGGCTGGGTAGAGTTGGTAATGTAAAGAGACGTTTTGCAGTCGTCCTATGAACGCAACCGTAGTCCCAAGTTAAGGCGAGCACAGTGGGTGCTAACTAGATCATTGTTTTTCGAAGGGTTTTGTGAAAACCATTAGGACCGTAGAAGTAACGTTTAGCGTGACTTAAAGCTTGAGGTTTATCAAAATTAAATGTCTGAACAATCGAAGTCAAAGGTAGCCAGTCTTTTTAGTGTTTAGTTACTCTGACCTGTCCAACTGACTTTCCGAATATACCTTGGTTCAAAATCTGACAGCCAAGGTAATAAATAAATCAGCCAATTAAAATCGGAAAAAATGCAAATATAGCTGAAAATATTTTTTTTAACATTCGCTAAAAATGTGAAGTTGTGTGTGAGCTGTACCTACTTATAATATAGTTTCCTCGTACCCGTCAACTAAACATATTAGGTGTGTTCCAAGCACCCGTCTGAGTTCATGAACTCAGATGGGTTCCACGAGTTCACGAAACTTTTAGGTTCAAGAATCTGTCGGTGGGAACACAATAGTTCACCTGACACTCAATGCACCAAACAGCGCTAGCGTCGTCTTTAGTAACGTGAAAACCACGTCATCGAAATTCTTTAAGCTTTTTAAAGAATAGGCCAAGGTGCCAAAACGGCATTTTCGGCTAATTTTTAAGGTTATTTGCTAATTGTCACCCTCAGAGAATTTTCCCAGATGTGAAGGGTATGGGATATCATTCCTATCCAGAAGAAGAGTAACTGTTGGAAATTTCATCAAAATCCCTCGAGCCATTATTGAGAAAAGGCAACAAAAAAAGTGCTAAACGTGACGTTTTTTCAAGTAAGGTAGGGTGGGCCAAGTGCGTTCGAGAAAAACATTAGTTTGACTTTGCCTGCCAATTACCAACTACCCTTACATAAATGTTTTCTATCTATGTGTAGACATCTTATAAAAGAAAACTGACAGTTGTAATAATTATTAGATGAAGCAAATTGAAAAAGAGATGTGAAAAACGATAACACAACAAGCATCAAGCAGGCTAATGACAAGGCATTTAGCGTGAAGATTTGCGGTGAAATGAATTTTAGGAAGGTTCAGAAAGGTTTCCTGCAGTTCGAGTTCTCAACCCTATCCCCGAGCAGGTCTGAAAAGTTCATGAACTCACTGAACTCAGTTCATGAACCCGACACGGTGGGAACACCTTAGCGAGTGTTGAGATCTTGAACTCAAAACGCTTGGAACACGATTCACGTGCGCATAAGGTTCGGCGCCGAACCAGTTCCGAAAAGTTCATGAACTCGCGGTGCTTGGAACACACATATTGCTTCCCCTACTTTTTAGGTGGAAAATACAGATGATATTGATCGAAGAATGAAATAAAAGAGACTCGGTGGGGACTGGGTGGGCGTTAAACGTCCTCAAGTGCCTCTTTGCAATATAATTGTAGATGAACCACAAGTTCGTTTATTTTTCAATTATACCGCTCGGGGTACTTGAAGACGTTCAACATCTACTCCCACTTACCTGCTTAGCTTCTGATGAAGTAGGGTCCTTTTCCAACAACAAAATTACCATACGTACATAGAGGCGAACTCAGTGCCGATCCCCTTCACACACACACTCCCCTTCATACACTCTGTCTACTGTTCTACAGTCCAGATTGGTAAAAAATAAACGTATTACATTGGTAATAGATAAATGTGACAAATAATTACCACTTCCTTGATGTTGAGCTGAAAAAATGTTCACTCCAGGGATAGCTCCTCAATCATACCATTTAGTTGATTATCCTGCAAGAGAACTGTGATATAGGGTAAAACATCAGACCCAGCTGCCTTGAAGACAAAAAACTACCATCAAGTAATTTTAATTGTTTTATTTCATTTTTTTAATTTGCGTTAGATTATGTGAGTATCAAAATGAGACACAAGTCACACAAATTCAAGTTGAACTGTAAATATTCATTTCAATTTAGGCGGGTGTCGAATCTGAATTGTATTCAATTAAAACAATTTAGTAACAATGTATTAAAAAATCGTAAAAACCAGGTTTCATTCCCAAAGGAAAACTCCGCAAGCAGCTCCATCTGAAAAGATGAAAGGTGGATCGTTATTTCTCCCCAGAAGGTTGAGCAAAAACGTTTGTTAAAACTGATTGTGTTTGTTTTAGTGGTCTGTTAAAAAAATTTGTAAAAACTGCCATTTTTCAGTCCAACCTGCTGTCTTGATTATAGTTTCGGGAGGAACTTCTGCTCTATTGGCTGCTGACATTGATACATGTCTTGTGGAATGAGGCCGGAATTGGTTCTCGACCCCAGCTTCCTTCATTACTGCCCCTACCCATTTTGAAGGGGTCTCACGAGATGCAGCTGTGCATGGCTTCCTACTGATAATAAATACTCCCTCAGGAGAGAATGAACGTGATTTCCGAGGATGGGGACTGCTAGGGCGGTTACAAGAGTGCTGGCATGAGCGGAAACGTCTGGAAGAGTCAGAAATGTTATTTACACGCAATCATTAAACTTAGCGTGACTAGAGCTTGAGCGTTGTAAAAATTCTTTGCTTTTAATTGTAGAGGCTTCTAGTGCTACTTACTTACTCTCCAGCGCTACAGGCCTACGTGGCCCTTGGCTTGACGAACTACTTCCCTCCATCGATTCCGATCTTCTGCGGCTTGTCGCCAGTTCATTATTCCCAATCGGCGCGCGTCCCTGTTCACCTCGTCGCCCCATCGGCTCCTTGGTCTCCCCCTTCTCCTCGTGCCTTCCATCCTCGCTTCTTCTGCCAACCGTGGTGTTCTTTCCTCCGGCATCCTTCGTATGTGGCCCGCATCGTAGATGCCCTGCTTTGATGTGGTTCACGATGTTTTCATTTTCAAAGATTACCTCCATCTCAGCGTTTGTACGGATGCGCCACACTCCTCCATCACAAATCCCGCCACAGATTCTTCGTATCACTTTCCGCTCAAAAATCTTCAACCGGTTCGCATCTGTGGCTGTCAGGCACCAAGTTTCCGACCCGTAACAGACCACAGGCCTGACCAAGGTCTTGTAGAGCCTCATTTTTGTGCCTCTTGTGAGCAATCTTGAGGTGAAGAGCCGGAGGTTTGCGAAGAAGGCTCTGTTGCCAGCCATGATGCGTTTTGCAACTTCGTCGCTTACCGAGTTAGCGCCATTCAAGGATGAACCAAGGTAGGTGAAACATGGGACACATTCGAACTCGAGGTCAGTACCACCAATCCGCACTTTCAGGGTGCCAGTATTTCTACGATTTTCCCTGGGGGACATAACCATATATTTTGTCTTTTTCTCATTTACCTGTAGGCCAACTTCCGCTCCTTTTGTTAGAATTATTTCACAAGCTTCCTTTAGGGCATTTGCACTTCTCGCAACAATCCCAATGTCATCAGCAAAAGCGCATACCTGCCACGTCCTGTCAATCACGGTCTTCGACTTAATAGCATCCTTAACTGCTTCATGAAGGACCACATTGAACAGTGTAGCCGACAGTCCGTCGCCCTGTCTGACACCTGTGCCTATACCAAATGTCTCTCCGAATTGGTTTCCAACTCTCACCCTGGAGCTGGCGTTTCTCAAGGTCAGACCAATGAGACGGACCAACTTGTTTGGGATGCTGCTCTTCTTAAGGCACTCTACCAGTTTTTCTCTATTAACACTATCAAACGCTTGTTTGTAGTCCACGAACAAGAAGTGGAGATCGGTATTGTACTCGTAACATTTTTCCATGACTTGGCGAAGTACGAAGATTTGATTGATCGTACTTCTACCATACCGAAATCCACACTGGTAGTCGCCCAAGAGACCCTCTGTATAAGTTGCGAGTCTTCTCAATATGATGGTACTTAGGATTTTGTACGCGACATTCAGTAAGGTTATCCCCCTATAATTTTGGCAATCATCTCGGCTTCCCTTCTTGAAAATCGGGCAGATAATGCCAACTGACCAATCTTTAGGTAATTCCTCCTTATCCCATATCTCACGGATCAAGTTGTATAGGGCTTCTTCTAGTGCTACTGCTTGCTCTAAAATTTCATCAAATTAATGTTGTTTTGGCTGATTACAAAATACTTTCCCTAAGCCGAATAGAAAATACTTCTCCCAATCCCCTAATAAATTGTGCACACAAGAAGACATCTGAAATAGGTACAATTTGCTTACATTGATATTCTACATTAAATTCACATTCTGCCAAATCCCGTCTAAGGGTGGCTAAAAACTCGAAGATCGACTGACGTTCTTTTTGAAATACGCTGAGAAAGTGTTAAAAAACAATAACATTTTTATTTGGAATAAAATTTGAACTCATTAACTAGATTCTCCTAATCGAAAGATTTTAATAGCTTTCAGGACCTTGAAATGATGCAAGGCTGTTGTAGTGGTCACTTCCAATCGATACACATAGAAGTTGGGCAATTTTCGTATTGCCGGACAGTCCTTTCACCGTATTCTCAAAACGTTCTAAGCAACTACCTAGTGAATTTCTCCTTCCGGCCATCAAAATTTCCAAATGGCACCATATTAGACATATATTTACGAATACATATAGTTACGTGCTGACTGCTATCATAACCTGCTCCCCGTTCGTTTCTGCTTGAAACAATCGCTTCTACTTGAGTCCGGAAATCCAGTTTTTTTTTTTTTTTTTTTTTTTTTAATTACTTAATAGTGTGCACAAATAGGTACCTAATTAACACTAAAAAATTGTAAACTTACTTGCCCCACCTCGAAACCCCACCTCCCTCAGATAGCCAAGGCAAGTGGGTTTTGGGAGATATGGAAAAAATCATCCTATTCAATTCAGGCTAATCTCTTTTTCGTGTTTTGAAATATGAATTGATCAAGGAGAAGCTAAGAAATTTAATGAAGAAAGTTGTCTTTAAAGTGTCACCAATTTAATAGCCCACCAATGTTGAACTTATGTTTTTCGGGGGCCCACTTGTCCAACCTGTATCATTTCAATTATTTTTGTTGTTTTTTCAAGTTGATACATTTCGTTACAGAATTTGACAATGTTGGGCTTTTTGGGGAGTACTCTCAAGGAACCAAAGTTGCTGTTCAGGCGCCTCAAACACAGCCTTTCTAAGGAGACGTTGGACAAAATAGCTAGTGGACCAAGCCTTGAAGAGTTTGTCTCTGACAATATTCAGCCATCTGATTGGTCTAAGTACAATGGAAAACTCAAGAGAACAACTGGTGAAACTGGTATGTTGCTGTATTCCCTGATTGATGTAAAGTTCTTTGTGGCATTAGGGAGTTTTGCAGCCACTTCGAAAACCGTATGGAAATCGAGAATACGTACCTACTCAGTGGGAACTAGTGTGAGCCAACTTAGGTGCTCGTTGTCGTCCCTTTTGCGCAGTGATTTCACACCCGAGACACCCGTTCCTTTCTAAAGCTACCAATGCCTTACCATTCCACTTCGAATCGTACTTTAATAATGATATTCTCGGCTCTAATCACTTCGAAATTTCAATACTGATTATAAGAATCGATAGATCTATCAGCAGATGTTTTAAAGATATTAGGGTGATGATAATTTTCAATGATACGTTACAAAATGTTAACTGCCAAAGAATACTATAATATGAACTAAGTTATGACTCTACATAACTACATCTAGTAACTCTACCAAATAGTTACAACATTATGGCTCTATTTATAATAAGATTTAATAATAATAGGTAAGTACTTTATTTTTGTATCCAACCAAATGGGGGGGGGGGGGGGATGAAATATTGTGTGAACAACATTCACTCTTGGCTTGATCAGCACGAAACCCACAATAAAATCATAGGAAGGAACACTGGACAGAAATATCTGGAAACTATAAAGAATTATGCTGCACCTGTAATCGGCGATCCAACTCGCAGTTGTTCAATTGTGGTGTTCCATTCCTAATGCGTCAATAACGCATTCCAATGAGTTTTTAAAGATGTGTTTTGACACTCCGAACACTCCTCTCCCAAATTCCACTAAACTGAGGCGATGATGGTGGGTTCCATTCGATGTGTATTTCTCACTTAGTCATTGAATGAGCCAGAAAATGCAAACTTGTAGAGCTCATTCGATGATTTCTTACCTCCAATGAAATTGTTGCCTTGGTCGGAACAAAGAACCTGACATGGGCTTCTTCTCAAGAGAAATCTCAAAAGTGCCGCGAGGAAACATTGGGTCGATAAACTCAAAGCCAACTCCAGATGGACCGCTTTGGTCGACAACCATACGAGCAAGCATAAATATGCTTTAAGCGGACAATTCCCTTTATGTCTAGCCATGGAAATAAGCAGAGATTGGCACCACAGTTCAGGAACGCCTCACTTTGTTGAAACCGAACTCTTGGTAATGATGACATTTTAGGTTTCACAGGTTTTGGCTTTCCTCGAAAACAGGTTATATCGACAAAATGCCTAACAAGATCTCTGGCACTGAGTATCCAATATTTCAAATGCAACAGTGACAATTATAGATCTGGCCCAGTATGTTGATTGTCTACATGGTGCTGGTGAACTAAGAGCTTAGCGAATGCAGATTTCTTTGGTAACAAAAGTGGATGCCTCTGGTCACACGCTAAATCAGAGTTATTTATGCGACCTCCAACTCGAATTAATCAATCCCTCATAAAAAGGTTTAATCTTCCAATTAGTGAGTTGGGGACACACTGCAATGGTTGGTCCAATCCCATCCCAGTCATCCACCAGCTCTCCTACCTCTGAATGGCGGACGGATGATTCAGGAGACAGAGGTACCAACACCATAAAAGGAAAAGTAAATTTTTTCCGTAGTAAGAAAATCGTATGTACATTCGAAACTTGGGTCGAAATCACAAATGGGAAATAGTTGATCCTAGAACCTTTGCATAAATGTTGGTCAACCCTAAAGGGTAGAATTGAAAGGCTGAAACATTAAAAAATCTATAATCTCGCAAACTTTCAAAGAAACAATTGTATTTATCCGCTTGTTAACGTTAGAAATCAATTTGATTAATCCAATGAGCGCCTTCCTAAATGGCTGTACGTTCATCCGTCCGCTCCCTTTAAGGGCTAGAACAAAAAGTAGGTACGTCAATACGAATGTGAATGAGAACCAGTAGGAACATAGTAAAAATGGCCTTGTAAACTAGGACGATCGTATCAGCTGATATAATTCCAATGGAATTCTCTCTTAATTTCGAAGTACCCACTCATGAGTTTTGTTTTACCTAATAAAAGTAATGAAAATAATTTAAAAGATTTCTATAATTTCACCACCGCTGACTGTAATGCTGCTTGACCGTTCAATTCCATGAGTTCCAGCTAGTTATTATTGTTTTATACCATACGAATACTTCTCGGAAGTATATTATAGTAATAAATAAGTATATTGATAAATTTGGCTTCCTCACTACCTAAGGTAGGGAAGCTTCATTTTCGTGAAAAAGTCGAAAAAATTGCCCTCCAAAATCAAAATTTCCAATTGCTTTTTGCGTTTCAGAGCATGCTGATCAATTTCAGTTCTGTGTCTGTCTGTGGTAAATCCTTGTCACTCCCAAAACTATTAAGTCCTAGTTCGATTTCCATGAAATTTTCAGGGATTGTGTGGATTAGCTTCCCTACTGGTTCCCTATAACTTTCATTGCCGTCGCAAAATATAGTCTGTGCGCATGCACAAACGTTGATTTCAAACTCGATTTCTTATCTACTAATGGTCCGTTTTCGTTCAAACTCGAGGGGTTGTTGGGTCCAGGGCGACGCCCTCTGCCTTTTATCGCACTTGTTTGATCAATCGGTAACAAATGCGCATAGGTACGCAAAACTAATATGGAATGACACCGAGAAATATTTATCAATTTCAATGAAATTTTCAATTATTGTGTGGGTTAACCTTTAGAGAATTTCCGCGCATTCAAACATGAATTATGGTCCTATTTTGCATTATATTTTAAATAAATTTTCAGGGAGATTGAGACTACCTCCATGGCTAAAGAGAGAGATTCCCATAGGAGAAAATTATTCTCGAATTAAAGAGCAATTGAGAGGCCTTAATCTACACACAGTCTGCGAAGAAGCAAGGTGTCCCAACATTGGGGAGTGTTGGGGTGGAGGCGAAAGTGGTACAGCAACAGCTACTATCATGCTGCTAGGTAAGTTTATGGATGGTCTCAGTAGTCAAGGACACCTTTTGTCACCAATAAGTCTTGATGAGAAGATAACAACTCTTGACCTCGAAAAAGTAAAATGAGCGTTATCCACATATTATAAACAAATTTTTGAAATACAGGGTGGAACCGGATAAGTGACGAAAATTGTTTTGTGTTAGTCTAGATCAAAAATCTAGTAAAATGTCGCCAACCGCATATTTTTATTTCAATCCGTACCTTCTCGAGATATGATTTTTTTTTTTTTTTTTTTTTAAGTTTTTTTTTTTTTTCAGGAAAACAGGGTTTTTTCTTTTAAACTCGAACTTTGCCTCATTTAATTTCAACTTTTGACCTCATTTTCGGAATCAGCGTTGAATTATCTATATGAATAGTGTACTTGGGTTCTTAAAAAGTACCATCCGAGGACCACATCAGCTCAAACATAGACGATTTTGAACAAATAAAATTAATGAAAATCTTTAAAACTTTGCTACTCTTGAAAAAAAATCCGGGAAACTGGCAAATCTCATGAAAACTGCTTCATCTAATACTCTTTCCAACGGCATAGTCAATTTTAGTTTTACTTTGTTATTTTGGGGTGAAAAGTAAGTTTTAATGTTGAAAAATGTGGTTTTTAATGAAATCGTTGGTTTTCTTGAAAAATGACCCTCCATGAACTCAAGAGTTTGAGGTCCTTTTCTACGTATTTTTTCACGCTGGATCGAATGGTAATGCTTGCAGATCTCTCCAACTACGTTATAATTAAGTTTTACGCAGACTAATGAACACAATTTCGTCACTTATCCGGTTCCACCCTGTATATGGGTGGAAATGGGGGGTTCATAGGCACTCAACGTTGATGGTAAACTTTCAAGCTGATGTGTAAAAAATATGTGTATGTGGAAAAAACAGTGTGTATATCTGCCTGTGTCTGAATTATGTTGGTAGGTATGTAATTTGTAATCTGTTGATCGGTGATGGACTTTTTTTAAGAATAATTTCTTTTGAATCTCAAATTTCTAGAAAAGTTGAACTTGAAAAAGTAAAATAGAGGGGACTACAGCTAAAGGGATCGGAGACGGATTGCACTGCCACTAGGAAAAAGGTCTTTAGCAGGGCGTGTCTTACGAGGAAATACTTTGCGAGGAAATCATGCACCGTTTTACATCAATCAATTAGGCGCTGTTGTAGATTGTTAATTTCATATTTAAGTGGGACCTTAGTTAGCCTCGTTGTTATTGGCCACCACCTCCAGGCCCTCGGCCGCTCATGTGCGTTGATCACGATACTTGTCTTGATTGAATATCGTGCTCCCTGTTTTCCAATAAAATTACTTAGGTAATGTTTTCTCAATTGTGGTAAATGTACTTCATAAAATCCTACACACACATCAGCTGACGGATGGCCATTTTTACCATAAAAAACCCTTTTTAAAATTAATTAATTTTTTTTTTTAATTTTTCTAAAAATTTTTTTACTAATCGCAATTTTCACTCAAACTCATAAAAGTAAACATTCGACCTCATCGTTGGAAATCCAGGGTCATGAGTAACTTTTCTCCATAAAAGGTCTGGCGAATTAATTTTTTTTTTCCCCCCAATGGTTAAGGCTTTATGAAAACGTCGTGATTTCACATTTTTGATATTTTTTCCAGTCCATATTTTCGTTTGCTCAATATGCTTTTAAGTGTATTTTATTGCCATGCTCTGGAAGAATGCTATGCTCTTTCCAACGGTGTCCATATTTTTTATTTTATAGTGACCTCATGGGAAGTTGAACCGTTTTATAGCCGTAAATTAGAAAACACGAAAACAATCATGAATTTGAAATACTTAGAAATCAACGCGTTTAAAAAAATCTCCAAGAAGAACTTTTTGTAGAATCTAGCGTTGAATTCTGGCCTTGTTGTTATTACTTTTTGTTTTTTAATTGTTATTTTATTTATATTATTTTTTTACATTTATTTATTTTATTTTATTTATTTATTTATTTACAGCTTCTACACTTTCCATCAACATCACATAGGTTGAAATTAGGTGCCTCTTTCATTAATAATTTTAAAAATAATACTGTCAAAAATATTTCATAGAAATGGTCGTGCTTTAATTTGTTCAGGTGACACCTGTACGAGAGGGTGTAGATTCTGCAGCGTTAAAACATCAAAAGCTCCCCCTCCGCCAGACCCTCAAGAACCTACAAATACAGCTGCAGCCATTGCTTCATGGAATCTTGATTATATCGTACTCACTTCCGTTGACAGGGACGACATACCTGATGGTGGTTGGTATTTTTCTCTACTCTTAGTTGGTATTTTTCTCCACGTCTTATATCACCTTAACCCCAGCTATAGTGGAGACTGCTAATCAGTTCTATAGATTTTTCGGATCACCCTAAGATCTACAGAAAACTATTACTCTCCGGATTTTTAGAAACACTGCCCAAACCTTCGGAATTTTCATATTATGCTCCGTTTATTCGATATCCTTCCTAGTTGTTTGGTATTGAACACTTTGGTCTCTACTAGTAATAGATTATAGACGATCATACTGCCGACGCATACGTGTGCATGCGTGTGCCCTTAAGCTGTGTCCTACGTGGCTCCGCCACGAGCTTCAAGCCACACGAGAAAAACTAACTTTGGCACATTGGTGCGTCATGCCACGCTAGATAAAAAAATGGTGTCCTACGAGTATGTGAAAACGCATAAAGGCTTCATAGAAGAACAAAACACCTGTACCTACCTTGGCTTTTCAAGCTTAGGTTGGTACTTATTCAACTTGGTGTTTCGTTTTAATTTGCTTTCATACTGCCATTTAGCAAATTTGAGTTGCTGACCAGTTAAAAAAAAAAATTATTAGCACAAAATAAGTTAAGGATATCAGTATACAAAATTATTGTCAAGTGCAGATGCAGGTTTTATGAATTTCTTCACTTACAATTGGACTTATTTTTTCACGGATTCGATCTTGGAATGGTCTGAAACGGATTCGTATGCGGATATATATATATATATATATATATATATATATATATATATATATATATATATATATTTTTTTTTTTTCTTTCATGCTTGGGTTGTCTCTCACCCCCTGGATCAATTCCAATAGGTCGTCCCTCTACTGACCAAACCTAGCTTAGCTTCATCAGAGGGACGTCCTAAAAACTGGAGTCCTAATGATCCTTTTCAGATACCTACTCTACCAATGCAGTTGCTTCCTTCGATTGTACTTTGGTGAATCAATTATTTGCATGTATTCGTCCCCATTCTGTCTTATAACTAACATGCTCACGTTTTCTTCACAGGGGCTAGTCACTTTGCTGAAACTGTTCGGGAAATAAAGAAGCAAAACAGTAGCATACTAGTTGAATGTTTGGTACCTGATTTCGCCGGTAATATGAAAAGTGTTGAGGTCATTGCTACATCTGGTCTAGATGTTTATGCGCACAATATCGAAACGGTAACTATTATAAATTATTTCGCATTGGGTAAGATATAACAAACATGTAATAATTATAAATTCTTGGAGCTCTACTGCTAGGAATATTGGATTTAAAAATTTACAATACACTGGAGATTTGAACAAATACAGTTCAATTTTACATCGAAATTCGGGTAGATATCGATGGGGTGACACTCTGATTGAACGATAAGAAGAGACTGAAGGTCCCAGGATGGTCTGATTTATACTCTTATATGACTAGTGAAGTTTTCTCGCTTGCGTTGTGTGAGTTGTATAGATCCGATGGGTCTAGTTCATCCTGAGTCCGTAGGAAAAACCCCGTTGAAATACGACGTGTGGGGGGATGTTACTCGCTTCGCTCGCTCGGGGTGGGATGAATGTAGCTGGAATGAATTCTTTCGTTGTTTTCTGCATAAATATGTTTGGTGACTTTTTGAGGGGGAGAATTAATTTACGAATACCTGTCTGACTACAGGTTATGAAGGACTCAGATTTAATGTATATATATTATCGTTATCCCCCCCCCCCACAACCCATCTTTCACGAATTTTGTGGTAAATGAAGACCATTCGACCGATTTGGTTATCACCGTCCCATCGAGACCTTCCGCAATGTTTTTCTGCAGGTTTTAGTACAAAGTAATAGAATACAATATTTTATTTACATAATTTTTTTTACATGAATTTTACAATATAACATAGTACAAAATACATTTTTAATTTTGACTCCTGAAACGAAGGTTGACGCCTTTTGGTTAAAGACGCAATCGTCTCTCACATGATCCATAAAATATTGCCAAAGTGTAAGGGTTACACCCAATATAGTAGGTTCCAAAAACATTGTCCAGTGAAAGTGTTTTCCGGCAGCCCCCTCAATAACCCTCGGAAGGTGGGAAAGGGCTTGCTGTGAGAGGAAGGAAACTTTTGTAATCCAACCCTTTTTGGCTGGCTTCATGCTGACCAGGTAAACTCTGGAGCTGTTTTTGTCTTAGAAACCTAATATGGACTTTGTCTCGTGAGCCATTGCTCTCATTATCATGATTCATTTCACTTCTAGTTGTCGCTTTTGAGTATACCTCCTCATATTGCTTAAAGCACAAGATACGCGTTCACAGTCTAATAAATGCATCTATAGTTTTTATCTTTTCATTAAAGATCACTTGGATTCAAATCCGAATGCAAGCATCGGAGAAGTTTTTCATCACATGCATGAGAATATAGGTGAAGCGGTCGGTCTCAGTGGAAAAACAATCCAAGGGATCATAGCTGAAGACAAAAAGGGGTGTCACGAAGGAGATGACGACGAATTGGAATTGAGTGCAGATGCAGAACAAAGCACTCTTTCTCCAAGACAGAAAAAACTGTGCAGCAGACCCGTCACTGGCCCGTACGATTTCAACAAAGACATAGTAGGGAGATAAGTGGCTGAGTTTTATGATAGAGGGGAATATCCTCCACTAAGAAAAGTATTCAAAATAATAGAATCATCAATTGATTTTAAAGGTAGTCTTACTTCTATGTTCAGAATCTTTCATAATGGATCGGCTTGATATTGCTTGAGCCAGAAATAAATTTGAAAGAAAAATGCACGAATTAAAAAAGAAGCCCGACCTCGCAGATATTTGGACGAAACACGGGTTAACCGAAACCTTTCACGTAGCAACATTTGGCAAACCTCTGACAACAGAGGTGGTCTCAAAGTGCCTGTGGGAAAAGGAGGGAGATTAATTATAACTCATGCTGGATCAGCCCAACACGAATTCATTCCTGGAGCCAAACTGGTTTCTATCCAACAAAAAGTGTTTCTATAGAACAGCTGGTTTCTATTGAAATGAGTTTTCTTTCCTGTTAAATTGTTCTTCACAACTGCAATGCACTTCATTTTTCAATAATATCCTTGACACACGTACAAGTTTGGGATTTAAAGGGAAAGTTCAAGCTATAATTGGGAGTGGTCAGGTTGGAGAAGTTAGAGGGAGAAATGAAAAGGGGGTTCGTTTAAGCATGGAAGAGGGGTATGCCAAGTACGGGCCATGGTTCACTTTCACTGGACAATATTCTTGGCATCTACTATAGTTGTACAAAGATCCAAACGTCTCTTGCCTTACTGCAACTCCTACTTTGCCTCCAACCCCCGCTTTTCTTGGAATACCATTACTTTGGATTTTTCCAGAATAACCTTCAATAATCATCTAACACAGATGATGTAACGTGCTTGGTTACTTAACAAAATAATTTTCTTTCTATTTAATCTGCGATGCTAAAATTTGAAAGAGAATCTCTTCAGGGCGGTTGGTAGGCAAATTGCGGAGATACCTGGATCACCTGATTGAGCTAAAGGAACCAGCAGGCTAAAGCTTGTACCATATTTACTTAGTGAGTGAATATGCTGAATCCTGTTTTTCATAGAATCTAACTATATAGGCGAAGATTCCTCGCTTTACCGGTAATGTAGTGACAATTATAGTGTCTAGAAATAGAAATAGAAGGCTGAATGTTGAGCCACGGTAGTCACACTACAGGTTGATTGAACAACATATACACTTATCACTCATGTATGTAATTTTGTCGTTAATCATTGGGGATGGGGTTTTATTGTATTATGTGATCAAAACTATAGTATTTCTGTGGTTTTAGTTCCTTCAACACCTTTATTTAATGCAGGTAGAACGCCTCACACCACACGTACGAGACCACAGAGCCAAATACAGGCAATCACTGACCACTCTGAAATTGGCAAAATCGTTCAAACCAGGATTGGTGACCAAGTCTTCCATCATGTTGGGGCTTGGAGAGTCCGACGAGGAGGTTTTAACGGCAATGAAAGATCTTCGGGAATCACAAGTGGACGCTCTCACCTTGGGTCAATACATGCAACCCACTAAACGACATTTGAAAGTAAGATTGCTGACTCATTTCTATTCCTAAAAAAATTACAATAGTCAAATATGGTTATAAAATTATTTTAAATTTAAAATATTGGGAACAGGGTCAGAGAACATCCATTACCTTTTCAGCCATCCTCTTGACGATTATTATAGTACGGTCTTCGAAGAAGACTATTTACATAGGCAGCTATCGTGCCCACACTGTGTTGATTTGAAAAGCGTATTTTTTCTGTTCCGTTGGTCCCCCTGTGTCTCCCCAACCCTGGCCCTCTCGAGTGCCGCCATCTCTGTGTTGCACATAACCAACTGTATGTGGTTTTACTTCGTTTCCAATATTTTCTTGCGAAAATATGTGTGTGCGGACTATGTTTTTAGTTTTTACGTCCAGCAGACTTTTCGAGCGATACTTTCATTATGAGATACGTCTGGCTACCCTTTTATTTATGGATAAGGAATCCCAACGCTGCGTGGGTACTGCTGATGCAAGGAATTTGGTTTCTACAGTTATTCCCATAAGTCTGGCTTTCCCATCATGACAAAACACGGGTATACCAACTTTTCATCCTTTTCAGGACGTTGAGTTTTGGGACGACTGTCATCAGACACACCAAGAAAATGTATAACCCCATCGGGTCTTCCGAATCTGACCGTGTTAGGAGCAGACGAAGGAATACTAAGTCTAGGAAACATTTTCGTTGAACGCATTTTCATAAGAAAAGACCCAAAAAGCTGAAAGTACCAAGGTTTTATCCTTTCCAGGAAACCAATTCACATTTGCATTTTCTCGCAGCCCGAGTTTCTACACTGCGGGGAACCTGGACTCTGCCGTTTCTTCCCCAAAGTCTGGTTTCGCCGAACGGACAAGGAAATCAGGAGAACCATTGTGACCACTGATACCGCTAGTGCCTGATCTGGGTTAATTAATTCATTTCTGAATAATTAACGAGAATCTTCCAATGTGAGTTAATTCATTCATTTCTGATTAATTAACGAGACTCTGCCAGTGGTCCGAATTTCTTGCATCCCAAAATGGTGAGGTACCATGAGAAAAGGACTAGACAGAGCCAAATAGATGCATCATTTCGATATTCATTTCAGATTAATTAACGAGACTCCTCCGTCTTGGTTGATTAATTCATTTCTGATTAATTAAAGAGACTCCACCAGTGGTCCGAATTTCTTCCATCCCACAATGTCGAGGTACCATGAGAAAAGGACTAGACAGAGCCGAATAGATGCACGATTTCGACATCTATTTGGCCCTCTCTTCATTCTCATGGATTTCCATGAAATATATACTACATTGCTATTGGCAAGTCTGTTATTATTTTCGATAAATGATAATTACTATTATAACGCAGTACCAGGTGCTGTCAGTTCAAGTACTTTGCAGCCGTAGCCGAAACACTGGACCTAACCTTGGTACTGGAGGCTGAGCAAAGGATACTTTGCACAATTCGTTGGGATGCGTCGAATCTCTTAACGGCCAACCTTTACAGGGAATCATGGACCTGTAACAATAGATCGTTACAACAGTGTTGGATTTGGCTCGGAAGTCCCGAGTGTTGTCCGTTCAAGTGCTTTCCAGCCGTAGTCGAAACACTCAACCTCACCCCAGTACCCTTCGGTAACAGAGGCTGAATATAGGACACTTTTGAATTTGATTCTATCACAATGACCCTGGGCATTAATGAAGAAAAAATTTCAAACACTAAATTCTGGTAGAGAAAAACATTAGAACCCGAGCTCTTATTCAAGCAAATGTTAGCAAAAACAATAGAGTTTTTAGTCTCATGTACCAGCCATACTATACAGTCCACTACACCTACGTCATTCAGAAAGAGTAAAAATGGAATTCCTTAAGCGATCTACAGGCGACTTTCTGCCCACTGCGCTTTATCTAGCCAAACCAGATTAATTCTGCACTATTGGCCATGTCAGATCAGCTGTGAGGAGGCCGGCCTCAGCAGTGACCCCACGCCGACCAACCGAGGATTTATAAGACCCCCCGAGTGCCAAAATCCTATATCTTTTGTCACTGGACTGTCAACGCTTGGTAATGATTGGCCCTCGTTATCCTGCACCGTGAGTTGTATCCGGGACGAACTGCTACCGTCTCGTCAACGGCAGTGCCCTCTTGGAAGCCCTCTTCTCAGAGCCTCTCTGCTGCTCGAAGACGTCTAGACTTCCAGATCTTCAAGCCTCTACTGAGAACCAAGGTACAACGAGGAGAGACTTTAGGGTGGATTAGGTTTTTAAAAGATTGTATCAATAAAGGGGAAAAATTTATCACTCTCTTTGTTTAATAATATCAACTCTTCCCTAAATTCCTAATCTAGTTCTAAATTGGGCACTGACAGCTACAGGCGATACAGAATGGACCTAATCCGATCCATAATGACCATTATGATCATTGTATCTGGGACGATAGGTCAGACTTGGGATGGAGTGGCATTTGCCCCATTTACAGAGTCAATGGCTGGTGGGATCCCCAGTAGAGGAATTTTCATGTTAATTGCGAGTGACGGGTCCTCCTGTAGTATATCAATATGTGTAGAAAACATGATAGCAGTGACCTTAATCAATAAGATGGGCTCGGATTTGCTCCCTCACTAACACGAGATACCGGTACGAATTTGGAATTTTAGCGGGATACGTAAATTAAGTATATATGCCAGAAACGTGGCTACATCCAAAAATGGGGTATCCGACGCACCGTACAGGCTGGAACCCCAAGGTCAGCAGAATAGAAATTGAGCTAAGCCGTTCACGTCGGGAGTGGATGTATTCACCCATTCTATGCATTCCCACCGACTTGCCAGTATTAATGCCGTGGGTATTGAGAAAAATAAAGGCAAGGAATGCAAGAGGCATCGTGTTTGCACCCGATCGTCCACTAATAACCTCAGGACAATGCACTAAAGGACACTAGCAATTCGTAGATCAAACATCTACAATAGGCCCCTTTCCTCTCAGGGAGAATTTGCTTCCGCAATACTCCAAGGGGCAGTACGAACACAAGAGAGGACAACATGTACAAAGCTAAATAAGTCAACATACCATACCTCTCAAGGCTTTTCTCATTCTTGGGGAGAATTTGCCTTTGCAATACGCCAAGTGACAGTACAAACACAAGAGGGAACGATATGAACAAAGCTAAATAAATCAACATACTATTTTTTGAAAATATTTTACAATAAACTTCACACTCATTTTGCTCGTTTAATATTCATTGAGGTACCTTGTCACTGATTTCTCAGAATGAATTGGGGTCGGACCCTATTATCAAAGGTATTTAAAGGTAGTCTTTCATACGATCTCCATCCACAAAACTGAGAATACCTGGGTCCCGGATTTGGTACTGCAGTTTTTTCAACTCATCCTTTGACGAATCAGTTCCTTCTCCAACGAGAAAATTAGCTGTGATGCTATTACTAGCTTCAGGTCAATGCCCCCAAACAGTTCTAGCAATCCGCAGGTCCAACATCAAATTTTCATCCCAGCATTAAAAACTTGACGACCAAAGGTCATAGCTCCATCAATTTTTCTCTTAATGTTTCCCCTGGGACCAAAATTATGCCTCCCTTCATTCTTAAGACGCTACGGCAGATTTAGATCATCGGGACTATTTGTTATTAACGACACGCCCCTCTTTCTTGCCAGCTGCCAGAGCCACTAAATCGTTGGATGTCAACAGTTTCTGCAAGCAGTAGGAATAGACACAACGAAATTTTCGTTCTACTCCACCTATCATGTGACAGTGTCAGCAGCTGCTAGGAAGGGCATTCCTTACCAGTCATTGTTGAAGCAGCAGGGTGGACAGCTTATTCCTCAATGTTTGCTGAAGTATACTATAGGCCCCTTCCAGGCCAGGGAGAACTTGCATCCGCCATTATACATGGGACAGGACATATGCAAGAGGAAGTACTAAAAAAGATTTTAAAAATCCCAATTTAATTGTTTCCTACTACACTTGAAGCCCTCTCGAAAATTAATACGGGTTAACACAGAACAATTCAACATTACATAGTCGTTTCTTTTTCAAGAACGGAGACATCCAGAGATCATTAATCCTTTTTACAGGCAAATCCGGATCTCGACTCCTCCCCCTCGAGGCCAGTCAGATTTTCATCTATGGCACATCGCCCGAATATTTCAAAAGGGGGGGGGGGGTGCTACTCACTAATGGAATAGGTGGATATGGGGGAGCTGGGTGTTTCACGGTCCCCTACACACAAGAGTGTGTACCATAAGTGAGTAAAAGGACCTTGATTCTCTCCCTTTTACATTTTATCCGGGGTAATGGTATAGAAGACTGTTTAGTGCCCACCCTGGCTAGAGCCTTTTTTCCGCCACCCAGTCATTTGCCTGCGACATTTATTGGTCTTTGCACTGAAGAGAGTTGGCAGCGCTCGAGAGGGCCAGGGTTGGGGAGATGCTGGGGGGCCAACGAAAAAGAACGAATACTCGTTTTCGTTTGATAAACCACGCCTTCGCGGGTTTTTAAAATTATTTCTTTGATTTACCGCAAAACAGTGTGAGCACGATAGCTGCCTAAGTAAAGTCTTCTACTCCGACCTACTATAATTCTACTCAAACTTCCCCATAGTAAGTTGAGTTTTCAATTATATTTCCTCAATCAGCCTCGTTAAACAGCAACTTATGTCAGAACCCCCCCCCCCCCCCCCTTGCCTAATGAAACGAGTCTTGTATCTCAAATTCACCGTGATAATTAAAATACACCGTATGTATATTATAAGATTTTAGGATTAAAAAATGTTTACTATCTTTGTATGTTAAAAATAAATGTCTGTGTGCATGTGTGACCGATATGGACTTAGAAACGGCTTGACCGATTGGACGATGATGCTTTTTTTCTAAAACGATCAATTTTAATAAGGAATTCAAATTTGGTGATACAACTTACGTTTGCAAAGTATCGTTTATTGAAATGAATTTTACGCCACAAATCCAAAAAACACCAAAACGATATCAGTTTTTTAAACCAAATCATTCTCTAGGTGTATTTTCCTGGCAGTTACTGGAAAACGCTGCAAGTTATTGCTCAAGGGTTTATTATTTGTGTATTGGATAAATCCTTCTACACTTACCACTAGTCGATAATAATTTATAAAACTTGTTTTAAAACTCATTTTCAAAATATATCTGCATTAGAGCCATAACGAAATAATGGGGTTGAACGCAGCATCTCCAGGAAGTCATAAGTAACCTTTATGTAGGATGGTTGAGCGGATGCTAGAGGCTGCAAATGGAAGTCCAAATATGCTGATATACGTTCCGTTAAACAGTCGTAGCTTGAAACGATTGGCCTTCCAGGAGGTAAGGTGTCAGGGAGATGGTAAGCCTTATGTATTTTCGGAAGCAAGTAGAAGGCTGATGTTCGAGGTGAGTCTGGCACCATTAAAATTCTCTCCTCTTGTGTAAGGCCCTCAACCTCACTCTGGCGCCTGACCCGGAGGAGCAACAGCAGATCTGTTTGGAAACGTCGTGTGGGATCTCTGTCAAGCCTCTCGTAGGTTGCTGTATCTTCAAGTTGTTGCATGGATTCACGCTCATAATCGGTTGCATTCATTGTTACCACTGTAGACCCTTTGCCAGCTTTCATAATTCTTATTGACCTGTCTGTCTGAAGTTCTTTTAGAGCTCGGAACTCCGCAGAGTTTAGATTTGCCCTTGGCTGCAGTGAGGCCAAAAAGGTGGGATCGGATGTACTTGTAAGAAGAGCTTTTTTAATGTAATATTCCAAAGGATGGATGGGTGGTAGTCTGGGCGTAGGTTCAATTTCGGTTGAAACTAGAAACTGGCGAAGTGCCGGATGGTTACCATTTTCATTTTCTCCCTCGGAATCCCGGGTGTGCCAAAAGAAGCGCCAGCGTAGTGATCGCACAAATGCCTGTAAGTCTTCATGAAGTTTGAAATTATCAACTCTTGGGGTGGGAGAGAAAGACAGTCCCCTGCTCAATAAAGATTTTTCAACCGGGGTAAGTTCCAGTGAAGACAAATTACATATTTCTGGAGCACAAAGTGTCCCAGTGTTACCTCTATCTTCCACTATATTGGAGTTTTTATCATTCCGCGTTCTAACAATCACAGGTTCTAACAATAACATTAAATTAGGCACTCAAATTCTGATCATTGAGGCCAACCTTGTCCTGAACAATACATAGGAAACAGCAGTTGGACGAGATCGCAAAGAAAATTTTAGAACACGCAGCCAAACTCAAATGTGGTCAATTATGGGCGTTTTTCACCTAAAAATCGATTTTTCTCACTTACTATGATTCTTAGAGAACTGGGAATGGTTGCAATCGACTCAGCGCTGAAAAATACTTCGACTGTGACACCCCAATGACCTTTTGATTAAAAAAAAAACGGATTTTTCTGCGTTGGAACGAATTTTTTACGCCATATTTTACGGGAGTTATCGTATGGAAATACACCCTATATATATTGTTCTTTGATGTATGACATGTTCTTTGATATATGACAAAGATTTGTAAAGGATCCCCGACCCTTCAAACCCACTTTTAAAATTTCGAAGCCATCTAAATAGCTCATTTTTTTGCTGCGAAAATTCGCTAAAACACGTTTTAACAGGTGAAAAAGTGAAAAATTGTACCTACTCACGTTTTTCAATCGTTTACTATGTTGTGATTGATACAAAAAGTGTTTCGTCTTGAAATTTCTCACCATGATTGGAAAAAATTGGCCACTGTGTGACAGTAACAGTTTTTATGATTTTAGAAAAAGAACATTTAAACGTTAAAATAGAAAACATTTAAATCGAATATTATGTTTGGAAAGTATCGAATATTCGCTTGATATGTTTCGCGTATAGAACATTCAACAATTTGTGAACAAAATTGACTAAATTTTGAAAAACAGCCAAAAATGGTAAAAATCCAAATATTTGTTTGCTTAATATAATACCTCCAAAAATTACGAAAATTCGATCTTATGACATGACTGGATCTTTGGCGAATTTTTAAATGAAGCTATTGCAATGGCTCTGAAAATTGTATAGTACAAATTTTCGAAAATAATAATTATTATTGTTATTATTATTATTATTTTTTTTTTTTTATTTATTATTATTTTTTTTTTTTTTTAATCTTTTACGATTTCCTCTTCGTAGGGTTGAGATAAAAATTAATTTCTTGATCCGAAAAATCAAGCATTCCAAACGAAAGGATGAGTCCATTGGTAAGCATTTTCTGAGCACATTAAATTGGTCAAATTAAAAAAAAAAAAAATGTGTAAAACCAACGATGAACTTCAATTTCATTCATATTTGTCAAAAAAATATATAAAAACTGAAAAAAGAAAAAAAAGAGAGACTGAAAATCCGAAATCTTTTTTGAATCACTAAATATTATTTAGTACGAGTTTTTCGCCATAAAATTGGCAGGTAACAATTTCTTTTCACTCAAAATCCCTAATTTTCAAAACAATGTAACATTATTAGTAACGATCATTTACGGAAATTCGCTTATACGATCATACTGTACGATCATACGATCATCCTATTGTGAAGGAAGGGGGGCAGAACCAAAACTGATAATTTACAAGTGTGTACCATTGTGGTTGTTATAACTGCTTGTGTAAGTTGCAACGGTAGCTTTTCCAAAGTCCCTAAAAAATTATTTACAAAGCTTACGAGTGGACCATTCTTCAGTGGGACCAAGGAACTCATTCACTGGTGCACATGATCACCAATATATTAAATTTCAAATATTTTTTGTTCAATCAATTCTATTCTGATCAGGAACCGTAAGTAGTCATCGCAGTTATTGTAGGTGTTGCACAATGATAGGCTGCCCTAGTTTTAGAAATACTCTCGTTGGAAATCGTAGGTAAGTTCACCACCACTTTGTGGCTTAACCGCTTTCACACATGTAACTATGAAGGGCAAACGACTATGATGTACCAGAAGAACATTTTCAAGTTCATGAAATTTTTCCCCATATGTTTGTAATTGAAGTTTGTTGCCCTTGATTATTATTGAAATGATGCACCTAAACAACCTTGGGTACAATTGAAAAAGGTTGCATTAAAGGTTTTTATATAACTAGCAGAGACCGACCACTCGCTTCACTCGCTCGTCCATGACCTGAATGTAGATCACTGCGTTCCTATATATATATATATATATATATATATATATATATAACCTAAAACCAGGCCAGGAACTGGCTGATTAATTTTTGGAAAAATCGGTCCGGCTGTTTTGGAGTCCATAAATGACCAGTCCAGTAAGACACACAGATGTACATTAATTTTTATATTTAGATTTATTAGATTTCAAATAATATTGTTTACATAAATTGTTTTCGTTGGAACAGGTGGTAGAGTATGTGACTCCTGAAAAGTTTGCCCACTGGGAAGAAGAGGGCAAGCGGCTAGGATTCTTATATACTGCTAGCGGCCCACTAGTTCGATCATCATACAAAGCAGGAGAGTTTTTCTTACGAAACATTGTTAAAGAAAGAAGAATCTAGTCAGAAAATGATGCAGATTATTGTTAAAGATCATATTTTTGTTTAATAAATTACGTTAGTTGATGGAAAAGAAAATTGAGTGTATTTTATCCTTGTTAACCAAGTAATATGGTAGGGCTATAGGAGGGAGGTAATTGTTTAAATATAACAGAAAGCTTGTGGTATGTGAGTGCGTTGGTGTATAAAAGTGAGGCAAAACTGCGACCGTAGATGACATGACCTGTCTAGAACCACCGTACTGGAGACCCGAGGTGTGGGGGTCTCAGGGAGACACCTTTCTTGACTTGACGAGGGCCGCCTCACCCCAACTTTGGAGTCCCGATTCAGTCCAGTTTGAACGTAAATGCTGCAGGAGTATGTAAATCAACGGGACGGCTCTCTCGAGTCTGAATGAAAGGGAATAAATACCCAAGTTTATGACGTTGGGAAAGTCTTCAATGTCACCATGTGTTACTGATAGAACATAGTGCTGTGAATATCAAACCCTTTTCGCCAAACTGAATAATGTACAGTTTCATAACTATTTCAAGACTGCAAGATTATATGTATGTATTATTATTATTTTTTTTAATCTTTTTTTTTTCCTATCCTTGAGGGAATTTGCAATGACATCCACAAAATAGGACGCAACCTTCTGAAGCACACGGAGCAAAATAAGAAAATCTTGCAATATTTGTTCGGTACGTTTTTGAAATAGTAGGTACCTAGCTATATTGTATTTTGAAACAAAATATTGTACGAATTGTATTTATTATTACGTCTGGCAACCCTAGTTTAACAAGTAACCAGACTGAAAGTCGGAAGTGAGGGGCGTCGCTTGTGATGGACGTGGGCTCAGTGTCGCTGTACCTTAATGGATCATAAGACTGGACTGATTGGAATTTCCATTGTACAGAATGGCTGGTAAGAGTCCGCCAGAGCTTTAATGTCTCTAATTTTACATTTGTAGAGTTGTCGAAACTTTCGTTTCAGCTAATCAGAATATTGCTCTATTTTTCTATTCTACTCTCGAGCTTTCAACGTTAGGTAGTTAGTTTTTTTGAAGGACTGATGAAATCCCTGTAACATACGAGGTCAGATCAAAAGGTTCCGTAACTTTTGAATCCCGTAACTTTTGAATCAGCACGCTAACATGGAAAATAGAGGCGTCATAGAAAATTCCCTGTGGTTTCATCTGTTAATGTTACTCTTCCTAATTACCCTTTTTTAAATTTTCTATTGATTTGTTTATTTTTTAATTGCTGTAACCCTTTTAGTTTTCGTCTTATTGAATTTCTTGTGAAACGTGTTTTTGGCCTCGGCGTTGTTTTTTTTTTCTTTTTGTACAGGAGGGAAGTTAAGAGAATACAAGTGCTATAGAATGACCAACATCGCGTTCTTGGGAAGCCGGTGTGCACTATCATGTTAGGCACCCACTCAATCCATATTTCTGGTCCTACAGCTTTCCTCCATACAGCTTCATGCAATTTTTACTTGGTTTCAAGATAACGAAGGGCGTTCAGTTGGGCATCGTGAGTACCCGCAGTTGAGTTTGAGGGTCTCCCTGAGCGAGGTTCGTCTTCAACAGGCGTCCGACCTTGTTTGAACCGCGGATATATCACATAGTATCTTGATCAATCCATGGCTTCATCCCCATAAGCTTTAGTCAAAAGTTTGGGCGTTTTCGAGAATAGTTTCTCGAGTTTCACACATTAACTCGATGCCCCTTTTTCTCGTTCATAGTAAAAATCGCCGACGGTCAAAAATGCGCTTCATGAGAAATTCAGCAACGTGAGAACTAAAAGGTAACACAATAAAATGAATAAAACAGGTGGCTTAAGAAAAGTATCAGTATCAAATGAGACCTCAGATAAGTTTCTTTTAAGCCCTGTTTGTGCTCAAATTCAAAAGTCCAAGTAATTTTTTATCAGACCTCCTATTTAGTGTTCTCTTTCCCGAATCGTAATCAACCTACCGCATAGTGATTCATTGCCTGATTTAGTCCAAAAATGTAAGTCAAGACATCAAGACTGTGATTTTTCCATCATCAGATACCTAACTAGAACGAATATATCCGTTTGATGGGATAGTTGAGCTCTTAAGACGGTTCACTCCAAAGAAATAGGGTTAAGAATGCAACGAGTTTTTCAATGGACCATTCATTGATCATACATTGAGAGCAATGGAGCTTCCAGTATTGTATGCGTCATTAATGACAGAAAGCCCGTGATTCCATTCATTAAACTCCCCGATTTCATACAAATCAAAGTGCTTCAGGTAAATTGTGTTTATTTTTGAGAATTCTTTTTTTTTTATGATTTTTTCCTTAGGATTTGGTGGCAAAAAAGTATATATAGATAGATAGGAAGCTTTAATATGTTGAAAACAAGTTTTTTCACAAGAGTTAGATAGATAGATGGATGCTTTATTGTGTTGAAAACAAGTTTTTCACAAAAGTTCACATGCATGGAAATAAAATGAAATAAAAATTTCTTTAAATTCAAATAAAATACATTGGAAAAAGAAATTCTGAGTTGAAAATTTAGCTCAACAGCCAATATTGTAAGGCACAAAGAGAGAAATAGAAGATAAAAAAGATGAGGTACATAACATCCAAATCAATTTAGTCGAAAAAACCTTCGTTTACAGTAAATGCCCGTTGTTGTAAAACAGTCTGCAGAAATCCTACTAATTTCCCTACCTCCTTACTCTCGTTGCATAGTAGAACTGAGCGGAAAACGATTTCATTTAAAAAGGGGGCTTAAAAGTATTTGAAGCGTTCGAAGGTATAGAATTTGCAGGAAGAGATGAGGTGGTACAGCGTATTCTTGGAAATGGATTTATATTTAACACTACTATTTCGCAATGGAAGAAAAAACTATCAGACTTAGAAATCAATTATATTCTATTTCTTTTAAATTTTTGACAAAAACAGGAAATTACACATATTTGTTTATACAACATTTCCTGGTTACCAACACATGGTGTTCTTCAAGTTTGTGAGAAGTGACACTGTTCTTCAGTTCGGCTTTTCACACTCCCCCTCACGAACACAAACTCAGTTCCCCTGCTTCTTCGCAGTTGTGAACTCCACAAGTCCTAGGTTATTCCGAAACTTGACAAACTTCGGACCTGTCAGTGCTTTGGTCAGTATATCGGCGTCCATCTCTTCCGTCTGCAATTATTCAATTTTGACCTTTCCATTGGCCACTGCTTCCCGGATGAAATGCTCGCGAATACTGATGTGTTTAGATCTTGAGCTCGTCATCGGATTTTCTGCCATGCTTTTAGCTGATTGGTTGTCTTCGTATATGGTTATACATCCCAATTTTAAGCCTATATCTTTCCCCAACTGTAGTAAATATATGGCTTCTTTTGCGGCATGTGTAAGAGCCATATACTCTGCTTCGCACGATGACAATGCTACAGTTTGCTGTTTCTTGGATTCCCAACTCACTGCAGCTCCCCCATACTTGAAACAATATCCGAAGTACGAGTGGTAGTCACTTTTGTCACTAGCCCAATCCGCATCAGCCATACCCACAAGCTCTCTTCTTGTTTAAAAAAATTTCAGAGCCAAATGTTTTGTTCCCGGAAGGTAACGTAAAACCCGCTTCGCAGCTTGCCAATGCTCTTCGCCGAAACAGGAGTTAAATTGGCTCAAAAAGCTCACTGTATGCGCAATATCCAGCCTTGTTGCCATTGCAAGATACATTAATGAACCAATCAAATTTTGATATGGGTGATTGGAATTCGATCCATTTCCCCCCCTTTTGGGCTTCAACCCTGGTTCCATTGGGTTTACAACTGGCTTACAGTTGTTTTCTTCATTTTTCTTCAAAATTTCTTCTACATATTTAGTGTGATGCAAAAATGGCTCCATCAAAAGCGATCCCCAGACAATAATTTAAATTTCCCAAGTTTCGGGTTTCAAATGCAAATTGGATTTTCTTCTTAAATTCTTCTAATTTTGCAATATCTGAACATCCAATGATAAAATCATCGACATACACGGCAATCACTAATTTGTCTTTACCTAAATTTTTGGTATACACACATGGATCTGCATGTGATGGCTTGAGACCCATTTCTTTCAATTTTTCATCCAATTTACAAAACCATTGCCTACTAGCTTGTTTTAGTCCATACAGTGCTTTTTCTAATTTACAAATTTTCTCATTTTTTGATTTCTTTATATCTTCTAACATTGCTTTGGCTTTCAAAAACATAGTTTTGTCTTCATTTCGACTTTCTTCCAAAATTATATCAGTCAAAAATTTTTCCAAATTGTCTGGTTTTTTAATATAAATTTCTTCTTTAATGTTACCATTTAAAAATGCAGTAGACACATCCATTTGGTGTAGAAATAAATTTTCTTCAGCAGCCATAGCCAAAAGTAGCCTCACTGAACTCAACTTTGTAACTGGTGAGTATGTATCAACATAATCCAATCCTGGACGCTGATTAAACCCTCTGGCTACCAGGCGTGCTTTTCTCCTCTCTAGCTCACCATTTGCCTTATATTTATTGGTTAATACCATCCTGGAATCTATGATGAACTTTCCATCAGTTTTGTCCACCATTCTCCAGGTTCCATTTTTTACATGTGCCTTGATTTCAGTTCGAATCGCATCTTTCCATTCATCAGCATTTTCGCTTGACATGGCTTCTGCAACAGTCAACATTCCATAGTCATCACCCATGTGGTAATCTTCAGTCCATACTGGGGGCCTAATGGTTCGAACAGGTCTTCCTGCAGTCACCACGGTGGTTTCCTCTTCAGATTCTTGAACCTCTTCAAGTTCGACGTCTTCGTTTTCTGCAGAATCTTGTTCATATTCCAATTCCGTTCTGTTGTTTTCTTCGCGTTTTCTTGTTGGAATCATGGAAGAAGAGATCTGTTCTTCCATGGTTGGAATCTTCACATCTGGTTTTTCTGATTCCTTTTCTTCTTCTGGTATACTATCTATCATAAATTCATTGTTCAGATCAATCGTTACGCTTTCATACATCAGGTTCAATACTTTCACGTCCCTTGTGACTTCAACCTTTTTTAATGAAGGAATCCATACGCGATATGCTTTCGATATATTTGAATATCCTACAAATATTCCTGTGTCAGTTTTTGGTTCAAATTTATTTCTATTAGGTCTCTTTTTCAATATATGAGTTTTCGACCCAAACACGTGTAGATGCCTTACTGATGGCTGCCTCCCTGCCCATTTCTGAAATGGTGTTTCGCCATTTATAGAACTGCAAGGAAGTCGATTGCATAAATAGTTTGCTGTATTTACAGCTTCTGCCCAAAAATTTATTGGCAAGTTAGCTTCAATTAGCATGCATCTGGCTTCTTCAACTAAACTCCTATTTTTTCGTTCAGACATCCCATTCTGTTGTGGAGTGTACTTAGCTGATAGCCTTCGTTGAATCCTGCATTTCTTCAGATAGTTTTCAAATCTGTTGCAGTACTCAGAGACTTTGTTGTCGGTTTATAAGTACTTTATTTTATTTCCTGTTGAAGTTTCTGCCATTTCCTTGAATTCTTGAAACATCTACAAAACTTCATTCTTCTGCTTCATAAAGTAAACCTGACAATACCGAGAGTGTTCGTCAATGAACGTAACAAAATAACGAGCACATCCATTTGATTCCATTTTCACTGGACCAAATACATCGGAGTGAATTATCTCGAATATTTCCTTCGTTCGTGGACTTTCTCTCTTTGGGAATGGAAGTCTAGACATTTTCCCCTGAATAAATATTTCGCAATCAGGTATGGAGGTTGTAGGATTAAACGCTAAACCCTGCAACAATTTGTTTTTCAATGCCAATTTCAAATCTTGATAATTGACGTGCCCCAATTTCCTATGCCAATCGATCATCCCTTAGTCCCTAGCAGTTTTTGCTTGCTCTTGTTTATTCATTCTATTACTTTCTTCTTTGTCAGGAAAGACATACTTAATATAGCCCATTTTGTCTTTGAGCTACCATAACGATGCTTCCATCACAATCTGCCACTGTAGCCTGATCCTTTTTGAACAACACTGTATATCCTCTGTCAGTCATTTTACCTACTGACATCAGATTTGTCGACAGCGATGGTACATATAAAGTATGAGTAAAATTGGCTACTTCTGTATCAGTCAAATTCACTCGCACTTTTCCAATTCCCGCAATTGGTGCAGTCTGGCTTTTTGAGGCCCATTTCAAACTATTTTGTTCACGGTTGCTGAACTCAACGAAATCTTGTTTATTTGAGCACATGTGACTGGTACTTCCGCTATCCAGACACCATACAGTCATTTTTGGACTGTCCTCTTCAGAACCTTTCAGAGATTGTTCTACTTTGTAAGTCCTCTCATTCCGATTTTTATTATCATCCCTTCCTTTAGGGCAATCTCGGATTTTGTGACCTATTTCTCGACACCTGTGGCACTTAAACTTGAATTCAGAGTTCGAAGTTTGTGGTTTACTCTTTATCCATTTTTTCGTATTTTTACTTCTCGAGTACTACGCACTCTCAGCCTCAGATTTGGTCGAACACGTCCCTCGAGCTTGATTTTCCTCGAAGATCTTGACTTTCAATTCTTCCGGGGTTGGTAACTTTTCACGCGTTTCAATAGCGACCCGAAAAGTTTCATAACGCGATGCTAAACTGTATAACAACATAACTGTTAACAAGTTATCGTCCAATTGTATCTACAACTCGCGCAAATTATCTAGTGTTCATGAATCGGTTCAAATGATCCCGCACATCGTCGTTCTCACCCATTTTAAGAAGAATTAGTCTTTTCAAAAGAGCTGCAATCCTCGCTGGACCCGAGCTTCTGTGAATTGTTTCCAGCTTGTTCCAGATTTCCTTGGACGTTGCACAGTTCTTAATTTCGCCTAGTTCACTAGTAGCCACCATAAGCACTAAGTCGGACACAGCACTACTATCCTGTAACTCCCATTCTCTTTTCAATAAACTGTCTCTGGGTTTTTCAATAGTTCCGTTTACATAACCCCACACACCGTTTTTGGTAAGTATTGCTTTCGCTTGAACCTTCCACGTATCATAATTGTCCCTATTTAGGTTCAATTCTATAATGCGAACTGATTTCTACGTATTTCTAATACTACTTATTGTACTTGGAACGGACTTACTTTTACGAAGAGATACTGGGCTTCATAACCTCTTGGAAATGGATTTATATTTAACACTACTATTTCGCAATGGAAGAAAAAACTATATCAGACTTAGATATCAATTATATTCTATTTCTTTTAACTTTTTGACAAGAACAGGGAATTACACATATTTGTTTATACAACATTTCCTGGTTACCAACACATGGTGTTCTTCAAGTTTGTGTGAAGTGACACTATTCTTCAGTTCGGTTTTTCACACGTATCCGGGCTGTCGGCATTGCATATCGAGCAACTCTGCGGAGCTGTCAAAGCGTTTGACTATTCCATGAAGGACCACTCGGCAAAAGAGGGGTTCGCGCACCTTATTTGGCACAGATGTATCTTTGTAAATAACAAGTAGTTTTCGAGGTACAATGCACTCTTCTGGGGGCTATAAAGAGAATTTCGTGGGCAGTAACTGAAGAAAGACGAAGACCTCTCCAAATCAGCCTGATATAGGATATTGAGAAAGGCATATAAGAAATCCTGTTTTTTCCCCTTAATCGTGGTGAGATCTCTGGATGTCCACAATCTTCAAGGATGCTCTTCAGTTGCAAAGACCAGTTGAATTTTGGATCCGGAAAACTTTGGATGAGGGAAAAAAATTTTCCAAAGAAAATTCTGGGAAGTCTGTCTTGATGCATGGCCAGGAGTTTACTCCACCAGCCAAACATTGCCTTGACTATCAAGAATTTTATGTGACTAAGGCCAAGTTCCAATCTAACAATGTAATCTGGGCGTGTTAAGCGCTAAACCCATAAGTGACTTGAAGGCCCTAACCTGAACACGTTCCAGGATTTCTGCGTATTGAGAGGCCCACACTTCAGAGCCATAGAGCATAGTACTCACTATAGCCCCCGAGAAATGCCCATTCCAAGCTTCGGGGGATGCGGCTTGAGTTTTGAAAATAATTGGCCAGACGTTCTTATAAGCAGCATTTCCTTGTTAACAGCAAATTGGGTCTGCTGGAAAAACAATACTGTTAGGCGGGGCTTACACCTGACGGGAACGGGAAAACACCGTCCTGACGGACGGGGAAACACCGTCGCAGTGTCCGCTTTCACTTGAGCGGGCCCGTCACTCCCACTCTGCATACCTCCATTTTTCCTCAACTTTGTTCTCCTGGGCTCTCGATGCTTCTACGCAGTTGTGATGTTTCCGTTGTGCAATGGACCTCGCTATCCTTCTGTGGAGAAGAAATCAGCAACATCTCATATGTGCTGCAGAGGCTGAAGGCCTATTGGATCAGCATTCGACCTCTAGACGTTTTTGGGTCCATCCTTTCAATGTTGAGAGTGACGCAGAAAAGAAATTCAGTAAATTGTTTACTGAAATTCGGAACCACGAGGAGAAATTTTTTTCTTATTTCAGAATGTCAGTGAAGTCCTTTGATGAACTGTTGCTGAAATTGCGTCCTCATATTTCGAAAGAGCACACCTATTTCAGAAATCCTATTAGTGCCGAGGAGAGGTTGACAGTGACGTTGAGGTAAGTAAGTGCAAACCTATCAACCTTTTATGTTTACGGTATAGGTACTTACTTCTCTACTTTTTCAAAAGTTGGTGTAAAATATGTGCACGGCAGTACGTTTGAAATAAAATAATCCTTAAATCATTATTTCGAGAAAATGTCAAACTTGTAGACACTGGCAATAAGATACCTACATACTTGACTCACATTGTATTGTATTATAAGTGTATGTACAGTCAATAAAAAAAAATTCTGATATATTTATTCAAAAAAGTATATCAATGGGGTATTATCCCATAGGACGGGATACCCACGAACCTCTTCAATCATTCGATCGATATCCATAACGATAGATATGGTAATGGATATGGCGTCAAAAATCAAACTCAGTTTGGAATAAACGAAAAACGCCCGTCCCCGTCGGCGGCAGGTGTAGGACTAGAGATTCATTTCTATGTGTTCGCCACTCCCGGCAGGCCCGCCCCGTCGGTTGCGGGCACCGATCTCCCGCAACATGCTGCGGGCGAAATATTCCCCGTCGTGGGATCGCCCCGCTCCCGCTCAGATGTAAGTCGATACCCTTAGCCTGGTCCTCCACTGGAAGCGACTTAGCGACAAGGCGACTGGGACGTGACTGAGCTCCTCCATTGGAGGCGACTTAGTCGCGCGAAGTCTGTGGTGGTGTGTAGTAGACTGCATTTATTTTTGGTAAAATGGACGACATAGATAGTTACAGTGGAACCTGGATAATTCGAACTTCTTTAATTCGAAATCTTCTTTAATTCGAATGTTTCTCTTGGTCCCGCTCTAGCATTTTGTATTTAAACAATGCTAAAAAATCGTGGATAATTCGAATTTTATTTTGGATAATTCGAATTTTCGGCGTGCTTATTAAGGTATAAATTTTAAGCTGCGACTCAAAATAATTGTAAATTTATCGGGAAATACGTTTTAGTAACGATATTCGGCAAAAGGTTTGCGTTAGACCAAGTGCATGCAAGTCAGTGCCATCATACAGTGTGATAACTCTCCTTCCCCTCCCGCCCACCGACCGTCCCAAAACAGGACCAGGCCAAGGCTGAGCAATTCGCCAAAGAATTGGGAAAGCGAAATTTTAAAGCTATCACTGGGTGTATGACACAAGTGTGCACTGTGAATGTAAGTAATTCATACTTCAACTCTTTGAATGCGTTGGAATCTTTTATAATGGCCGAGAAACTTAATTCAAGGAAACAGGCCAAAATACCATCCTTTTTTGAAAAACAATAGATTGTTTTTGTATGGTTGCAGTTAAATACAGTACCATTCCAGGTGTCTTTATATTTATTGTTCAATACTCTGTTGGTCGATACAGTATTCAATGTTACTGTATGTACTTTACTTCGTACTGTAGTTTGTTAAAATATAATTTATTAAAACTTCTTTAATTCGAATTTTTGGTTAATTCTAAGTTTTTGACTGGTCCCTTGAGGTTCGAATTATCCAAGTTTCACTGTATTATTTGCTGGATAATGCTCTCGTAAATTTCCTTCGGATGAGAAGGAAACGACGAATGTTCTGGATGAACCCAATATTGACAAGGAGGCAAAGTTTGGGTGAATTCAACCACCTCCACGACGAGCTGAAGGGAGATTCAGAGAAGTTTCGAAATTATTGTAGGATGGACCTATAAACGTACGATTACATCTTGAATGCTATACATACTTCGATCACCAAATCGTCCAACTTCAGGGACACGATCTCACCAGCAGAACGCCTCAGTGTGACTCTCAGGTAGTAAAGTATTAAAAGCAGATAATTATTACGTTTTTACTTGTAATTATTGTTGTTAATCATAATAAGGGAATGTAATGAAAGTACAGAAACAAAAAATTCAGCGTAACTCCTAAAAAAAAATACGTTTTTGATAGTGAGTGTTGATTTTAACAAGGTAATGTAATTGAGGCGCAAAATTGAAAAGTTCAACGTAACTCCTCTGGCAAATTAACATAATAGTCCTGTAGATGTTGAGGTTCGCCGTTCACAGTCGAAGGGTGCGCCGAGAAAACATGGGAGGGGGAAGCCAGGTCGCTCGTCGCCTCAAAATACGCGAAGTCGCGTCGCTTGCAGTGGAGGAGCTCTAATACGTTTCAAGCTTATGGGATTAGTCGCTTATATAGTCGCATCCAGTGGAGGACCACCCTTAAGTGAAAACAATGCTTCCGCTACCTATAAGTAGACTCGGAAGCGAAATTCAGTACCTACCATCCATTGCATGATTGTCAAATGAAAGAAAGAAAGAAATGTTTTGTTAGCTTTCTTGAGCCAACTATGGGCCGTCATTCCACCAGAAAGGGCGATACCTATTTACTGTCAAACGTGCTTAACGAATTCCGTTGATCAGTTATCCCTATACCTAACATATAATTGAAATGGGAGAAATTCAAATTTAAACACTCAAAATGACATTCTTTCACAGAGTTTAAACTCAAATTTGAGCTTGTTTATTACACCTATACTCAGTGAACAATGGAGGAAAATAGGTGTTTCCTGAGGTTCTTCAACGCTCTTTCACCGCAACAGTTTCATAAAATTTAGGCTTATTCTTAATTTCTAGTGTAGGTACTCACATTGCGAATGGATGGATGGATTTTATTATTGGCTCCGATCTCGACCAACCGGATTCCTTTGTAACATTAACCAAAATTTTACGTCGGTGTTTGATGAAGTTGATACAAAATGCTGTAATCTGCCTGAAAAATAACACTAATACAAAATAAAAAAATAACTGGGTAGTTCTACAGAAATAGGGAAATTTGACCATAATTTTTTCCTGAAATGAATTTGTCGATTCGAAAGTTTTTTTTTCGTAGTATCCCCTTTTTATATGACCAGGAGTGGATAGCCACAAGATCGCTTCATAGATGTCAATCATTTGGCCTGTACAGTTAATTATCGTAACTAAGCATGACAAAGGAATGAGGAAGGTGACAAAGGAATGAGAAAACCAACTCGTTCATGTCCTTTAAAATATTTTATTGTCCAAAATAATTGAGAAATTTTCTTTTTTTTTCAATACTGCTACAAATTCAGGTTTGCATGACTTCATTCAAAATAACTAGAGATTAATGGTAGACAAGAAGATAGTCAATTAGGCAGCATTTCGAAGCCCTGCAAATAATAAAAAGAACGTGGAAACCCGTATCCAGTTTTTTCTTAGAGAAAACCCCAAACAAAGGTAACCAAAACGTACCTTACCAACACCAATAGACGGTACTAACACGAAATAAGAATTCAGAAGAAAATATTATTGCCCCCCTTCTTTCTCAATTTCCTTGTTTCTTCGAAAAATCTTCCTTCATTGTTTCTTTGAAAAATCTTCTGGATAATTACTAAACCACACATTTGACCAGAAGTGGATAAACTGACTAGATAGCAGGAATAAGTTTTGAACGCAAGGAATGTAAAGGCACAAATATTGAACGGTGAGATCAAAATGTTGGCACGAACGAAAATCGAGCGAACGAATGGAAGATCATAATTATTAGGAACTTGAATATTACTTTTCTCTAATGTCTACACTAAAAGGAAAAACAAAGCTCATTTTTCTCTTTAGCATCTTAATTTTAGGCATTGGTAAAATTTGTAGGATGTCGTGCTTGGAAATCACACTGTAATCGTTGTCCTGGAGAACGAATTGAGTTGATGAGCCCTTCACACTCTTCATACCCTGGACGCTAAGCTCTTCAGACTCTTGAATGATGCACACGTATCTGTAAGGTTCCGCTGAGTGTTTGCTCGCTGCATCGAACTTTACCAATACGTGGGTACCAGGCCGTAGGAGTTTGTCATCTATCTCACCCGGTGGATTGACTGGTGGATCCTCTTCAACATTGCACTCAGGTTCATGGAGGACTACTTCAGGTTGATCGCAAGGGACTCCAGCATCATGAACTGACAAATCTTCATAAAGTATTGTTCCCAGATGGAACCTGTTGCACTGCAAGCACGTGAGGCAGCTCAGAGACTTCATAATAAGCAGGTTGGGTTCCCGTACAGAATATATCGCCTGGTGGACTTGCATAGTGCCCTTGAAAGGTGTGATTTCGATGGGTAACATGGATCTGATTGCAGATATCTCTTTCTCGTCTATAATAAAGAGCTGGATATTTCGTATGGTAGCTTGGAGACTTGCAACAAAATCGTCGAAGTTAGCAATGTCGAGACCATGTGCAACCAGTCGGTCTGCAGTCCGCTTCAGCGTCCCTCCGATACCATCGGGAGCCCCCTTTCCATGGCCAGGGGCCGAGTAATTCCAGGTGGCAAATTTTATGGGCAAATTTGGCGTGAGAGCGTGGACAATAATGTAGAACAACGTCTTGTTACGGTATTGTGTGCTCGGGCTGTCTGATAGAAAATGAATGATTTCCAGGTTAGGGCAGTTGTCCTTCAGAAATTCGAAAATAGGCTGCAAGTGCGCCCAAATCGCAGGGGCGCTGTGATCATTACATTTGGACAAGGTGCAAAATGCTTTCGAGGTCATTTCAGAGTATGGGTCTTTCTTGTAGTATACTTGCACGGTATGAAGGGTGCACTGTCCCCTGCTGCCTCCAAAATGGAAAGATTGAATTTCTTCACCATACTTCATGGCATAATTTTCTGAGAAGTCACAATGGATTATAGCTTCCTTCTCCCCAAGTCTCTTTTTCAATGAGTCCATTTCTCTGTACTGGTGGACCATTGTGCCTTCATGTGCCATATATGATTTCAGCTGCCCATGAAAAATGTCAATAGTTTTACTGAGAGTTGACTGCACTCTTTCTTTAAGTATGTGTGTCACTGTTTTCATGGTCTTTCCAGTCTTTCCAGGAAGACTCACATTTTCTTTTTTTGTGACCCACTTATCGTAACTGATGGGCTGATCGTCACATTTCAAGTAAGGTACAATCGAAGAGCTGCACGTTTTACAACGTCTTTGCAAACATGGTACACTTGATGGGTCACAACACAAGTACGTTGACACCTCTCTCGGAGTTTTCCTGTCAATCGCACCAGCTTCGTAAAGAGCTTTGACGAGATGTTCGATGTTGGCGTGAATTTTACAAGCACACGTTTCACGCTCACGAACGTTGGGAATACGAACCCAAAAAGGCTTCAGTCTACAGAATAAAGCGTAGCTGATTTTAAAGGCACTCGATTCACAAAAACGTTGGTACAAAGTTTTCAGAGACGCCAAGAGGAGTCGTTTTTGCTTCTTCACTTTTTTCAGTGTGACACAATCTTTTTTCCCTGGGCACATTCGTGACACATCATCACTCTCAAAAAACTGCTCAACTTTCCTCTTCACAGAATCACTGAGGTGCTTTACGCGTGTCCCTCCTGCCCTCATTGATACAGTTTTACAAAACAGTTTGGAAGAAATAACGTTGCATTTGTTGAGCAATCGATATTTTCTCAGCAGATTTTGGTTTTTTGACAGGATATTTTGAATCACACGTTTGGAGTTGTCGCTTGTCAGTGATTTGTAGCCTTCTTTTAGAGTTTCAGTCAGTGTTTCACCAAAAAGCAGTTTTCTGGCAATTTCCTTTTCATCACTCACCTTCATCATTTTTCTCACCTTTGTCCGAGGACTCAGAAGATTTGCCTTCAAAAGAGCCCGGCGTTCTCTTTTCTTGTCTCTGTCCCGCAGTCTTTTCAATTTATCTATTTTTGCTCTCAATTGCCTGTTTTCTTCCTTGAGCATTTTCCTGTAACGTTCTTGACGTTGTTTTGCGAGTTTCTGTAAGAAAACCTGCCGAGGGGTCAAACTGTGTTGAGTGCCAGTCGATGGAGTAGAAGATACAGCCGAATTTGCGCGACTCTCATTTTTAAATGCAGCAATCTTCCTATCGTATGCTTTCTTGGAATGTGCACGCCATTTTTTCTTCTGTGCTCGATGTTCACGTGCCGTCATGTCAGAAACCGGCTTTACTTTCTTCTTTTCTTTCTTCTGGGCATACTGAGTCCGTTGTTTCTCTTGCTCTAGTTTCCAGAGTTCTGGGTCGTTCTTGATCTTCTCACGACGTCGCTTAGCTGCTTCCCTTTTCTTTCTCAAAATTTCTTCACGATTTTGAGGCATGTTACATGGACCTGCAAAAATAGAACAACTTTCAGTAGGTGAGAAACAAGAGGCGGAATAAAATGTTTGCTGTTAACAATGGTAGAAAATTAGGCTTACAGACCAAAGTGGCACAAATCAACCCTATGGGCCAGTCAGTATGAGATTTTCAATGTAAAAACCTCATGATGTTTGAGGTAAAAACCTCATGACTACTAAATACTGATAACTCACGAGATTCCTCAATTCTAGACGTCAATCTCAGTCCTTTGTCGTCAACCTCATTCCTTTGTGCATAAGGATGACAAAGGAATGAGGCACAAAGGACTGAGGATTCGTCCTTCAAAACATGGTCACCACTGCTACTCTACGAATCTCGTATACTTTTGATTTTCTTGTTGTTTATTCACTAAACAGGCATTAAACTGATTTATAATTAATCCAAAGAATCTTACCAAACAGTAGATGGAGGGAGCCAAAGGAATGAGACGATTGAACAGCAACCTCACGTCCTCGTGGTCAGCACAACTTATAACTGGAAACGTGATCAGCTGAAAGGGACTGTACAGGTTACAATCGATTTGGCGGGATACCGCAGTGTTGCCAACACTTGGAAAAGTCGTTCAGCGCCTTCTGTGCATGTATGGCGGGAATTTCAAAAAATGACAAAGGAATGAGGTTTAAAATGGGGGACATGCAAAAATGTGATGCTGGCAAGTCACTGACCTAAATTATTGATTCAGGCCATTTCGCCAGGATAGAACTGATGTTTTTCAACACATTTTATCTCAAGAAAACAAATTTGAAGGCGAAAGTAAATCTATTTGAGACAAGTAAAAATGAAATTTGTGAGCCAGGACATGACAAAGGAATGAGAAATCGACTATAAATAATTTCGTATATATTCATACACACCGAATTGAGCGCCGTGGGATGATTTAAGTCATTGGGACTAATACAGCCAACCTCAGAAAATTTTCTGAAGCCGGAAAAGTCCAAAATTAACTGCAATAGACGTCCGGGACAAGAATTTCCCTATTTCTGTAGAACTACCCAAATAAGAAATAAAAATCGGCGCTCCGCGCCTCGCCAGGGCACAAGCCCCCTGACCCCATGTTGCCTCTATTTACATAGGTACTTAGAATGAAATTATTGAAATACAGAATGTGTTTTAGCTCATGTGTTCCACATAAGCCATTTTTTTTTTTTTAATGACTCATGGAAGCCGTCCATTTGATGATTTCATCTTGATTCCTAGACCGTAAAATCAAACCCTGGCATTGTTTCACCTGCATTAAAACGTACTCGTAAAAAAATCATTTTTTTAATTGTTCCCGTTGACTTCTTTTTGTAGAGCTCAGTTTTCATTGATGTATTCAATCACAAGAAAACGGTAGCATTTTATTGAGAAAATGCAAAATAATCACCTTATGATGTTTTTTGCTTGGTGAAAGAATTGCAAATCAGGGGAATCAGTTGAAATTATCATCATAACTTATATTTTATCATTAATATAATTTAAATAGTTTAGCGGTGTTTTTTCAATGAGGAAAAGTGTTTTTTTTTTCCCGTCCTACAAACCTATTTAACATCCCCCCAAAAAGACGCTACGCGTACAAAAGATGCCAATCCACAAAATGCACGATTTCATCCTATTTGGTCCAAGCCAATAGTCGGATTCTCTCACTCTTTTTGACTGTGTTTGGGAGTGAGACGCTTCTTCTACGGCTTCGCACAACTGTACCGGTAAGTGTGCTGGTCGAATCACACATCTCACCGAGACTGGAAATATATTCCTAATGATGAATAATATATATTTCATTTATAATTTACCTAAGGATGTGAACCCTTTAATGTTACTATGGATTAGCCACAGACAGCCCACTTTAGCTCTGCATTCGTAAGAAGTATACGTTACGCAAATGTCATAGTATGATATAATTTCAAGAGAACGACATTCAAAATGGAATGGAAATAGTTTTTCAAAAAGGGGTTAGCAATGTATGAAACAGTGTTACATACTTCATACTTGTCACTTGCTAAATGTTGTAGATAATAGGCAATGAGGAGGTCGTGGGTTTTGGTCCTAATATAGAAATGAAATAAAACCAGGGAAGTCTGTTTGAAGAAGATATTCTGCCACCACATTTGGAGAACAGCAAAGGTGTTTATTTAGGTTATGTAATGGTCATATCGGCTATATGGTCATATGGCTATCGGCTTGGCCCAAATTGGTTGATTTCATGCATTTTGTGGCTTGGCATCTTTTTTGCGCAAACGGCCTTTTTAGGAGATATTAGACATTTTTGGTGGTCAAGGAGGAAAAGGTAGGTATTAGGCGCTGCTCAGGATGGAGTCAGTCATTTAATTCGACTTTTGTTGTCCGAGAGAAGCTACGTGTCAAATTTAAATTTACTAGGGCGAACAGGAGAGAATCGGGACTTGGTAGTAGCGGCTCCAAACTCCCAAAAGGCAGTTCGTCAAGTCAAATGTAGTCTATGTTTCAAATTGGCTGAGGAGAACTGGTAGAAGTTGGTCGAAAAAAAAAACGAGGTGAGACGAAAAAATAAAGAATGAACGATAAGATGCATTTTGGCGCCTTGTTTTAGCTTATATATAGCATTTCCAGACCAAATGCAACCTTTTCCAGACCTAATTAAACCTTTTCCAAACCAAATTAAAGTTTATCCAAACCAAATTAAACTTTTTCCAAACAAAATTAAACTTTTTCCAAACCTAATTTGGTCTGGAAATTAAGGTTTAATTTGGTCTGGAAATGCTACAGAATCGATCTAACGTTACCTACATATTTGGCATCAGGCTCCTCAGGGGGTATGCACCTCTCAGGATATGCAAAGAAAATTGAGTTTGAGCCGACACACATTGATTGGTAAAAAATGAAGTTTGGGGACAAGCAACATTCGACTATGACATTTGACTCTTAGTGACTACTTAGGGAATAGAGAGGAAACACACCTTCCATGCTTCCATTACTCGTAAAACTCACCTTTGGACCAGGCTCACCTTTAGTCATGTAGCCACAATAATTCTTTATCTCGTACACATTCCTCCTACTGACGTTTTCATAAAAGTTGAAACAGTGAAATTTACATACTGACTTGGGCCGAGTATGTCTTATTATACCAAAGGTAAGTGAACAAATGCTCATCTTCAGCCACCCTTTTTTACTACCTTCATAGATTTCCAATTCTGCTAATAAAAAATTGTAGAGTTTTTATAAAGTCAGTGTACAACTATGTTTTAATGTTGAAAAACATGGATATTTAAATGAAATCGAGTTTTCTTGACCTATGACATACGAGTTTGGGGTGGGTTTCAACGTGTTTTTTCACGCTAAATGGTTACACTTGCAGATCTCCCCGAATCCCGTTATAACCGAGTTAACTTAACATAATATTTCCACCCCTAAAAACACATAAAATTGAGCATATCAAATTAACTTAATTTGAGTTTCCGTAAATTATCTTATTAAATCATGTTACATTGTTTAGACATTTGAGCACTTTGAAAGCAAAACAAATCGTTAACGTTGTTGTTTCATAGATTTTCTGCAAATTTTAATGGAATTCAATTTTTTAGAATTGAAAAACATTAGGATAAAAAAAAGGATTGAAAAAAATTAAAAATACAAAAATTAATTGGAATAAAAAAAACTCAATTTTTTAGCATAATTTGGTGTTTACATTTATTAAATGTTTTTGTTAATTGTTGATAATTTTCTTTTGTGTAAAATTCCTATAAAAATTGTGAATTTCACGTGACTCGATGAATTTTCAAAAGCGTTTTAAACTAGGTGTTTCGCGACACTTTTCCATTTTGTTCAAGAATCAACGATATTTCAAATATGTAAGAACAATATTTTCTAAGCCAAAGCCATAGGCTGAGAATAAACGAGCCCAAAATTTCAACAGGGTTGCAAAAAATACACACAGTTGAAAAAATATATTTATCATTATTAGGATGGCATTGAAATGTTGAGATTCAGCTGTCCATTACGGTTCGGTATTGTTGTTGATGCTCCAACATTTTCTTGTATACTTTGTACTTTTTCTCGTGGTACCTGGAAAAAACGGAAAAAAATGAGTTGCTAAAGAAGAGTGGTAATGAAGTAGGTAGGTCGGTACTTACATAATATAAAAAATAAGTACCTAAATAAATAAAAATAGGCATGACCAAAAGTTTAATGCAAATCACAATTTCGTATTAGTTTTTTCTAAAAATATATAGCTTTTCGAAAAATTCACAATTTTAGTCCCCACTCAATCGCCGCTCAGACGTCTGGTATTGGTTCCCAGAAAATACGGAAAAACCAACCGAAACACCCCCAGGGCGGTACCTTGCATATTGGATCGTCGCCATTATTCAATACCATGGCACCAATTTGAATGGCATCCCTTGGAGGGCTGGACAAAATCCATGTAACGCCTCTGACGCATTGAGCATGCGCAGAAAATCCCCGGGACGATTTGGAACTATCTCAAGGAAAAATTATTCTACCCAGTTTCGCCTAAAAGCATCACTCTGCCCAAAGCAGCATGCCTTCTTGTGGTTTTATTACTTGTGGTCATATGAACTATAAAGTTTTACTGTGCAGAACAGACTTTGTAACGTGTCAAGTTTACATAGACCAGGGTCAGAATCCTTTCGGTGTGCTAAGTCCCCTCACTGGAAGTAGTCATCGCCAACGATTGGAAGAAGACTTAGCCAACCTTCAACATCCATCAAGATCAAGTGGCAGAGAACTCCGTCTGTATTAAGCGAGCTAGGCTACTTCAACTAACGAGATCATTCGCCCCACAGTTGGATCTATCACCACCGAAAAAACACGTCACACGGAAATGAGATTTTTCGTCCGGAATTGATCTTCTACTAGTTCCCAATAAATGATTGAGAGGGATTGTTTATCTAAGAGTTGGCTGGCTCACTAATTATTTACACTACCACACTCATACCTATAAATTTAATATTTATATAGGTACTTTCAAGAGCGTTGGTAAAACAGAAAAACTCAACAAACAAAAGACGGTGGACTTTGAAGGACCTACATTGGCCAGTCCCACACCTTGATTTTGAAAAAGAAGAGGAACCTTGAAGTACATACTGGATTACAAAAAAGTCTGATAGTAAATTGATCCAGTAATGGGTATATTGACTGTCTGACTACCTAATGTAACAGGGTAATCATTAATGTTAGCGTAAATTTTAGCGAATTTTAGTAGAAAATGAAGCTATTGCAATGGCTCGGAAAATTTTAAAATAAAAACTTTTGAAAAATTTCTTGATTGAAATCCATTTTGAGGCATTCTGAAACGATTCCTGAAGTTTGCGTTGTTTCACATGTATACGGGGGGTTTACACTTAAGATTTTTAACCTCCTAGGAATCGATTTTATAAATAATTTCCAACAAAAAGTTCCTCCTTATAATTTTTGGAGTTTTTGCGCTTTTCAGTTTTTTTCGTGTTTTCGACCTTACATCCCTAAAATGGTCATATCTCCGCTAACTTACAACGTAATCTTAAAAATAGATATATAATTGGAAAGAGCGTTAAATTAATTTCCCATTTCCCTAAGGTAGGTATTTGGCTTCTTTTTACAGTAGGTCACTTATGCGAAAAAATAGACTTAACACGAGAATGTCTCACTTTTTGGAAATTACTGTTTTTTTTAAGGTGCGTCAATATTAAAACAAATCGTAAAAAACTGTACGCGTTGCAGTAAAAACTTGCCCAAAATCTTAGCTTTTCAACAGTATAATCAATTTTTATTTTACTTTGTTAATTGGGAGAGAAACGTATGTTTGTATGTTGAAAAACTTGGTTTTTTCTATGAAATCGAGGGTTTTTGTGAAAAATGACCCCCTAACAATATACTGGTTTGGGGTCGGTTTCTACGTATTTTTCCAAGCTGAATTGAATGCTACCACTCGCAAGATCTGTCCAACTCCGTTACAAACGAGTTTTACACTTTAACTAAATAGTTTTTAGTTTATTTGTTATGCTCAATCAATTTTATGTGTTTTTGAGAGTAAAACTTGTTAGTTAAAGTTATAATTCGGTTATTACGGAGTTGGAGAGATCTGCAAGTGTTACCATTCCATTCAACGTGAAAAAATACGTAGAAACCGACCCCAAAACTAGTACATTCGTAGGGGATCATTTTTCACAAAACCCTCGATTTCATAGAAAAAACCGCGTTTTTCAACATAAAAACATACTTTTCTTCCCCAATTAACAAAGTAAAATAAAGATTGATTATACCGTTGGAAAGATGACATTTCGGGCAAGTTTTTCCTGCAACGCATACGGTTTTTTACCACTGCCCCATGTCCACCAGTGTGCCCACTGTGAGAGAGCCTTCAGTTCCAAGCGTGGCCTCAGTGCCCATGCCTGGCAGAAGCATCCTGTACAGACCAAAGCTGCAATTGATATAGAGTGAGAGCGGCCCAGGTATGCTTCTAATGAATTGCGGTGAATGGCAGCAGAGGAGGCAGAGGGTGTGCGTAATTGGGTACGAAATATTAATGTTTTCTTGCAAGCACGTTTTCCCATGTGCAAGCTTTCTGCCATTCAATCTCTTCGCCTGAGGCCCCACTATAAGCAGCTTGTCTAGGATGCAATCCTGGCAAATAGCCCTGGGGCCTCTCCCGCATCTCCGACAAACGTGGGGTAGCAGCCTGTCATTCAGCAATCCTCCCCCGGGACCACCGGTCTTCTTGAAAACTGAAGTGTTGAGGCTCGGGGAGCAGGTAGGCCGTATTGAAGGTTACAAGATCGCCTACCTGCAGGATCTGGCGAGGCCTGGGCTGTTGAGGAGCCTGAAGGCTTGTAGGGCGAGGTTGAGCCTACTTGCAGAGAATCTTCCCGCGGGTTGAGGAAGCAACCGTGGCAGGGCATCATTTTGGAGTGCGTGAGTGTGCGTGATTCCAGACGATAATTCTCCTTAGGATTGAGATAAAAATCCCGTTCTTGCGCCAAAAAATCGAGCTTTCCAAACGAAAGGATGAGTTCTTGGCCAACAGTTTTTTAGCACATTAAATTGTTCAAATTTCAGAAAATGTACTTTAAAAAATCACTAAAATGGCTAAAAACGGCCAAAAATCGTTAATTTTATTATTTCTGGCAGAGTTTCAGTCAAAACAAAATGATCAACAATCAACTAGGACATTAAAAAATTTTGGACAAAATTATGCAGAATAACGTACCTAAATTTCATTTTTATTTGCTGAAAAATCTATAAAAACTACACACAAAAAACCTAAAAGTTCAATACCTTTTTTCGCTTGCCAAATATTAATTAGAACGAGTTTTTTGGCCATCAATGGAATCAATTTCTTTTTCCTTAAAGTCCTGAATTTTCGAAACAATTTAGCATAGTACGATAATTTACGAAAATTCGCTCACATGATCATGCTGCATGACTGGAACTTTCATATTCTTCCCCCTTCTCTCCTCTTGACATCAAATAGTTCTTAAAACTAGTTAGTATAATTAATGTAGTTAATAACACATTTTAGTTGTTGTTGTTGTTGCAATAATGTATGTTATGTATATTCCATATGTAGTACATACTCTTGGACTTCTAGGCTGGGCTCAAATTTCTCAGCTAGTCCTCCCATGTTTTTGATAGCCGTAAGTATATCTGGATAAACTCGTGAAGCAGTTGCCCCTAAAATCGCTGCACCGACGAGCACTGATTCAGGCTCCTCCGGAATGAGTACAGTTTTCGAGACAGCATTAGCTTGGCAATGCAGGAACATAGGATTCTTGCTCAAACCTCCACAAACTAGGATTGTTTCAAATTCATAACCGCTCTGTTGCATCACCTCCATTATGTGACGAGTTCCGTACTGGAATAAAGTAATGACAATGTTTTGATCATATCAGGTTAATAACTTGTTCTCTTATTAAAAAGGAAGTTACAATCAAGAAAGTCCCTGCAAACATTGAGAGTTAGTAGTGGATTGTAAGCCTGTCTTGGGTAATGCTATAGATACCTATCAAATACGCTTACCGATAGAGCTTGTAATGTAGCTAAATAGAGGAGTGCAAGCTGCTCTTCACCAGCATCTAGTTCCAAGCCACAAACCTGTAAGGAACAAGTAGCTCTGTGAAACTTTTAAATGAAAAAAGTCCAAGGTTATATGTTATGAACGTTAATTGATGAATAAACGAACTTCCTAGTGAAGTTCATTAATAATTATGTCAGGGGCACTAGAGGGTGTTTTATTAACCATTGTAGCGGCCTTCACCACGAGCCGGACAGAGCTGGTTTCAAAGGCATTGAAAGAATTGTGGGATGGGCGCGTTAGGGAGGTCGTACCAACCAAAATTTCGCCCAGCCATGTTGACAGCACTGTCCGCTGCCCTTGTCACTAGTACAAAGAGTTCCCAGGCACGTTTATGATACAGGATAGGGTAATGGGTGGGTGTAAAATACCCTCTAGTGCTCCTGACACAATTATGAATGAAATTCACTAGGAAGTAGTTCGTTTATTCATCAATTATATCTAGGGGCACTAGAGGGTGTTTTATGAACCATTGTAGATGTTTAAAGGGATAATCCTATCAAAATCATAGACTGCCGGGTCCAGTCCTAGGCAGATCAACCCCCCTGATGGAGAGCTAAAGAGCAAAAAACTCGTTACATCCCCTTCTCCGCCACCCCTAAATTGGGGAGGGGGGATGTCAGTTTTGGCCCATGTACTTGGGCCCCTATTATTTGCCCCTCTCCGTTGCACCGCCACCACCCCTAACCCCCCCCCCCCCCCCCCCCCACTTTCCCAGGTGCCCAAGGCCCCTAAAAGAAACGAGTCAGGATGGATTCAAAGCGATCCTGGTCATGCCCACTTAAATAGGAGACACATTGAAAAACATCATGAATTCAGGGTCAATCATAAGTTGGTAATATTATCATTCAATATTAGTGTTACCAGAATATGTGTGTGTATAACGTGAGAACAGGAAACGTACAAAATCTTAAAAAGGTATGAATTCTTAACAAGTAAATATAAGTTCTGACAAGCAATTATTCCCCGGTTCTTCGCAATAGCTCCCATGGAATTCATACCTGGAAGCAAAATATACTGCTACAAGGCGATGGCATGGTAGAACATTTGCCACCAAGGAAATTTTATAGAAGAGCGAGCCAAAAAAATCAGCTGCTAGCACATCTCCAAGGTACTTACTTCTAAGAACCTGAACTAGGTGTGCGAGCAGTCAGCACAGGAGGAGGAGCTAGTGCAAGGAGGGTGTCCAGCACGCCACCTGGAAGATTGTATCCAGGGAGCTCCCCCTCTCCTCTCCGCACAGACTGAAATGTGTCTGCAGGAGTGAGGCCTAAGGACTCTATCAAGTCCAGTGTTGGTCAGCACATCACTTTGTCAAAGTTTGGTGTGAAGCAGGACCAAACGGGTGTCTGACCGTAAGGAATAAGGAGTGATCCCTATCGCTACGCTTCAGGGCCGTCTGGGCCTCACATTCCACTAACGGCGATACCACACAAAAGGGAACGTTCCGGGAAAAGGGCAAACTGGACCCTTCCTTCTGCTCCTGGAGAACTGCCTTCGCGTACCTTCGCTGCTGGGTTGCTCCGCCCCTTTTTTTTAACCTTTGAAATTGAGGGTGAAAATTGCGACAAGCGTTATAGTGTATGTTTATTCTGATTTATTGCAAGTTTTTTTTTTTTTTTCAAAAATTTGTTGAATAAACGAGTTCAAATGGACGAAACGTTGAGAAAAACAGTTAGTAACGATTTGAATTATGAAGAGGGAGACTGGAACTTTTATAATATCTATATTATCAAATCATTATTCCGTTTTATTTTTTATTTTTTTTTTTCATGACCCGAAACTCAATTTAAAACCTCAAACGTTGTTATTTTAATATAGCAGTTAGATCTGCACATATTCAACAGTATTCCCACAAAATTTGAGAGTGGTTGGACCATTTTTGAAGAAGCTAGAGCATTTTTAGTGGAGCGGGGCAAATCTAAAGAGAAGTTGGGCTGGGAGAGCGGGCGTCCTCACGAGCGCTCGGTCACGAAAGGGTTAAGAAACAATGGATGGAGGAATGAAAGATAGAAGAATGCCAATGGATAAATGTTAATGAAACTGTGATATTTACCATTCCTTTCAAAGTTGGATCTGCTACAGGTGACCTATTCCCATGGAAATCAGGCCAGACGTGAATGTCTTTTGTCAATAGGTCTACTGGCTTATTTTCCTTGGCGGCCATTTGCTCTAAGAAGTCATTAAGGTACTGCACCACTCTCATTTCTTCGGGTATTTTATCTAGAATGTGTTCAGTTGCTGGGTGGGTTTCTATGATGTGATCAATGAGTTTGCCTGTTGCACTTTGACCAGCTTCGTTCAACCACAATTCGGGTACCATGGCACTGTAATAGGGTCCCCAAACGCCTTCGACGAAAAGTTTTTGTTTGCTGACAGCCATATGACACGTTGAAGTTCCACAAATTAGAGCTAGAAACATAACAAACTACTTGTTTAATGTTTGATAAATGTTACTTATATATTATCTATAATAAAACGTACTCCAACGATATGGCATGTAGTAGGTATCTTCGAAAGACATACGTTAAAAATATATTAATAGAGACAATCTAAAATGCATCCATCTACGAAAAAACCGTCAGGCTGGATTATATCACAATCCGGAGCACAAATGAGACGAATAATCGGGGTCCTCAAAAGGCAGTTTAGCTTCTAGAGGAACTTGAAGAAAACTTGTGGAAACAAGTACAAGGAAGACACGGCTGAGTACTTCCTGTGCAACTGTGACAGGTTTGGGGATCTACCAAGAGTCCCTAGATCATATAGTCGAAAGAGCCTTCCCTTCACAACCTACATTGGAAAAATATGACAATTTTTGTTGAGCTAAGGAACAAATAGCTTATTCTCCTTATCCCTCACATTCTGGGGATAAGTCACTAGGCCTGAGATTTCTTTCTTTGGGAACCCCATGCAGTTAGTCTGACATGTAATGCCATTCTAGCATGGAGTAAAAAGCAGCAGGTTGGTATGCACATAATTGGTACATACCTACCTTTACATATGAATTATGCGACAGCAATGAATGTTGATGAATAAGGCCCCCACAGTTATTCAGGGTTGTAAGGGACAAAGTTTTCAACCATAATATAATTAATTACACCCCACAAAAAAAAAAAAAAAAAAAAAAAAACTAGCAATCTTTGGTCTTCAGCATGAAGCTAATGCAAAATCCTCAGCAAAGCTACAGAAGACTTCATTATGACCCAGGTATCGTTTATCACACCAGGAGTAGTACAACTTATGAAGTTTAATTAAAGTGGAACCTTCAAGAACATGGTCAATGCCTTATCCAAACATCTCCCATGTGGGTGCTGAAAAAAATTTAGTTTTCGGGTATTCAAGCCTCCAGACTCTCCAGACAGGCTTTTAAACGTAGGTATGAACTACTATGTCATCAGGTGATGAACGTGTGCTTTTAAATGCTAATTTATAAATATCGATAAATAAATTAACTTACAGAGGCGGGATGTAAGTGTTTGAGACACGTTTTCTGCTTTGCAACCTATCAAACCAAGCCCACCAGCATGAGCGTCAATAATCGATGTTCCTACAGGAGTCCCTGGAAGAAGATTCAATGCATGGGCAGCCAAAGGCGAAATTCCTTCACCACAAGGATCACCGGGCGTCTTGATAGTAGAACCTGGAGAAGATTGACAAATCAAATGAAGAGAAAGTTGAAATTCATCAATTTTTTTGATTAGCAGAATAGCTTGAGAAGCCATTATCGCTTGAGTGGACACCATATACAGAGGCTGGCAATGTATTTATCAGTTTTAAACACTCAGGAGTAGTATGAAGATGATACTACTACAGCAGGCTTGTACGGAATTTAAATGTGCAAGAATGGATTGTGTGGCAGGGCAGAATGAGCTGCCCATGGCCTCAACCCATTCATCCCTCCCCTCACTGCACTTACCTCCTGCCCAAATTTAAATTGCTCTTTCTCCTTCCCTTCCAGCAGTTGACAAGTTAATTAACAAGTTCTTGTTTGTTTATTAGGGGTATTCATGGTCCAGTAGATTCAGTACCATTTTTCAGATCTATTGATGCGCAAATAAAGTTGTTCGAATTCTCGAGTTTTAAGTTTATAGATAGATAAGATTTGCATTTATTGTTTTACAAATAATTTCACCATTCATTATTTATAACCAGATTAGGAGGTAACCTCCACTGACTTAGCTTTCACCAATTCCCGCAAGCGAGCCACTTAGCATTTCGATTTTCGACGGGGAGCCTCATGAAATTATCAATTTTCTATGAATTTGATTTTTGGCAATTCGTTTTTCGAAATGGAACATTCATACCCTTATTGTTTAGGCTCAATCATACATATTTTCAGCATACTTCTATGGTTTTTGGCTGTGAAACTCGGCTTTCTTGGAGTCTTCCACAGGTTATTACGATGCGCGGGAGGTGAGGGACACGACTTACTCTATGAGTGTGGTGTGGGAAGAGGGTGGGTAAGTGGAGGGAGTCGTGGCAAGTTCATTCTATCTTGCTGCACAATCCAAGGTCTTTCATCTCTAAATTCTGTACGAGCTATACCTAAATGTACCTTCTTGGGGAATTTAGTTCAGTAGAGTAGATATATGAGTGTGCCCACACCCGTGAGTTTAGCTACTTTATAGTTTGTGGATGCTTGTTAAATGTCAATGGATTGTATGTGAGAGGATAGGACGAGGTTGTCCAAGAAAATTTATTCCGAACCTGTTAGCCTTAAACCAGGATCAAAAAGAAGGTTTATGACACCCAATACAAAGTAGAACAACACCATGGTCATTAGTTCATAGATTCTGAGTAGGTATCTCCCTACCAGTTTTATTTCGACCTCCTGCATAAAAATCCAGAGGAGAAAGGGGAACTTGGGACCAGGCACTGTTTCTGTAGGTGAAAGGTCTCTTACCTCAATAGAACAGCCGAACTCTGCTGGAAGAATGATTAAGTCCCAAGAGTTTTTTCTGCAGAATCGAGGTATTTTGTAACGAACCAGATTGCAGTTTCTGTGAGGGCAAGCACAAAATATCTCAAAACCAATTTTAAACCTAGGGAGATCTACTAAACCTTTCTAGGGGCACTGATTTTCTTCCATAAACCCACTAAAATAGTGTACAATAGGCTGTCTGGATTAGATGAGGCCATGTGCCACAATAAAGACAAACCAATGGTTCACATTCCTGATAAAATAATAAAGGAATCCCTTCCATTACTGTGCGGAGTCTACCAGCATCATCTGCAAGTAATGTTCCGTCATGCGATAACAGCTAAACACATGCATTTTTTTCTTTTCAATAGTCTACACGAACAACAATCCAACTAACCTATTTTATGGCAATCATTTTCTAGTAGGTCATCGAGATCTAGGCGAACCAGCAATTCCTTACACCAGCGTCTAGTATCAGGTGAAGCGTCGAACATCCATTTACAAACTACTGAACACAAGGACCTGACATTGAGTGCAACAATTAGTAAATCAGTTAGTAAAATCTCACAACTTATCTACTCAGAATAAATGTAACAAGCAATCTCGTACATGCTATAAATATAGAGCACTTTTACATTCAATCATGCTAGAAAAAGGAGTTGGAAATATTTTAACACACATATTAGCCTGTTAATAGGAACATAAAGTTGAAGGTAGGTAACTATTAAGTGAAATGCAACGCATTTTTACTTTTATTTATCTATTTTATTAATTTATTCTTTATTTTTATTACAAAATTCCTTAAAGGCGGAGGAGGTATACCTTTAATAGAAAATGAAAAAACTAAATTAAAATAATGGGGAGGACGCCCAGGTGACATTGGCCCTTAGGATCAAGGAAGCTGAAGAAGGAGGAGGAGGGATGAAAGGATGTGCCCCTACAAAATGACCACCAGTTGAGGGAAGAAACCCTCAGGATGCGGCTGGGATACCACGGAGAACCTGCAGAGATGTCCAATTCAAGCATCTCCATGGCACTTAGCCTGCACCACATCCTGTACCATGACGGGGTTGCGATCATGATCTTGATGATGTTAGTCACCACCTCCTTTAGCTCGGAAAACACTTGCTGCAGTTCATTTCTGTCATACTTAGCCCACCAAGTCTGCTCCATATTTACACTGCCACTGAAAACCTGAACATCCAGGATTATGGCAGACCCATTGGGCTTGATGGCAACAATACCCGGCTTCACTTGGCATCTGATATAGTCTCTCTCTGCCAACATCCCAACCGCATCATATAGAATATGGCCACCGTGAGTCGGTGAAACAAGATACAGGTTCTTATTTCTATCCCCGACAGGCATGGCAAAGGATATCCACTGTTCCGTGACTACCCCTAGCACTCCTCACCAAGGTGGCTAATGGAGAATGGTGTGAAAATGGCGGTAGTTGCGGGCACCATGTGGTCTTAATCCCATACTACCCACTGGGGAGAAATAGGAAATTCAGAGCTCTGTCGGAGTTTATCACCATTTACTGACTCATGAAATGCAACAGCAAACTCAACAGACGAACTGTGTTTTGGAGCAGTTGGTGTTGCTTGGTAACACCACAAAAACTGCTGCCTGATGAAGTCAAGGTGAGAAGAAGTACGGGCAACCTCCCAGCTCGAGCTCTCAAGGAAAAGCTAGTGCTGGCGGCGTAAAGATGGGATGTTGGCTGAGAGAGAGACAATACCAAGCCCACTGGCATTCGCCGGTGCGTGGATATATAGGCATTTTGGACACCAGGTGGGAAGCCTAGCCAAGGGCAATAGGTAAGCCTGCCAAAGGTAGCTTGGCAGTAAATACGTACGAAGAAGGCGCAGCTCCTGCTGAATGGGATGGAGTGAGGTCACCAGACATAGTTACTACCGTAGTATGGACCATTTAGCAAGTGCAGAGCTAGTGGATTTTTCTATATAAAGAAGCTATTTGCAATATGTAGTTTGAAAAAATCGAGAGGGACTTTGTCGAAAGTATTCTCATAAAAATCGGTTTTGGAACACCCTGAATCGAGCTGTATAAAAAAGTGTGTTCCATCTCATCCCAATATCGGAATCAAAATAAAAAACCGAGGGTTTCGATAAAATAATCAATCATTACGTAAGGAATGACGATTAAGGTGGATAAATTGAGCTTAAACGTGCAAAAAGTTGCTATTCATCTCCACTTGAGAATAACATTTAGAAGTTTGTATACCATTATTATTCTGCCAGTTAAACATTTGTACACGAAGAAAAATGGGCACCTACAATTTATTATTACACCTAGCTGAAAATTCTGTACCTATGCCATACATTCAACTTCTAAACTTTTTTGTGTGTGCATACGTCATAATATCAGCAAAAATTGCAATAAAGTTAATGCAAATAATGATTTCATTTAATATATATCGGTGCTGCTCGATTGGGACGTTTTCCAGCAAAGTGTAATGAGATAGAAGAAATCAAAACATTTAATAGACGATGATACCTCGAATCACAACCAGTCGCTTTCCAAGTAAGGAAATCTGGCAAATCGAAGAAATGATCAGCGTGATCCCAGCAGGAATGGGTGAGATTTTTCTTGAGCCACATCAACTTCGGAAGTTCCATTTCTAAAGAAACTTTGCCGCCGACGTTCTTGAGGAGAGGATGTCCAGTGGAGTTGATGATTTCAGCCTCTTCATGGGCCCTGTGATCCATCCAGAGGATGACATCCTGCTCAGGTTCACCTGTGTAAAGCAAAATTGTGTGTGGCACATCAGACTCCTCGAAATTTTAGCTTTATCGATAGATTAACCAGCGATTGATTACCACTGAGCGAAATAATGGGGTGTAATTTATCATTAATAGGAGACGTTCGCTAACAATCAAGTTGGGACAGGAGACTCTAGACCCTGACTTGCTATTTAGTTCGACTACCCACTTCGTGGCATTCCCTTCGCTGCGGTCGCCATGAGATTTTACACAGATCAGTTTTCTGCTTGGATTAGATCAAAAATACATAACATCAAGTTGTCAATCCCTTAGTATGAATTTAGATTAGTTGGTCAGGGTCTAGAGTCCCGTGTCTCAAATTGATTGTTCGCGAACGCCTCGTATCATTAATTTACCATTCGGACTGATAGTAACTGGATGTCCATGGACTCCAACTGCAACTAGAGAACAGGTGGCGTCGAACCCTATTCCTTTTATATTTTCCGGTTCAATATATCTGGTTACTTCCTGAAATCAACACAAAGCGTTGTAAAATTTTACTTATTTGAGGCATCAACTTGGAAATCATTTAGAACAATCATGGTAGTAAGTGGGAGGATTCAATAAAATAAATTAATCCAATCCATTCATTTATATTAACCCTCGGATAGGCGCGGTATCAAATTGATACAGAACATGGCTTTGAAGGGTTGCAACGCCCGCTATCAGGAACAGGCGATGCAACTGCGTGAGAGAGCTTTTCCACAACCCACATCAGGGAAAAAACGTGCGAGATGCGACCCCTGTAAAACTTCAAAAAAAGTGGATTGATGACTGAAAATTGCGTACTTTGTGAAAACTTTCTGTGTTCAAAGCAGTTGAAACCTATTTGTAAAGATTGTTACCAAAAAGTAAATTTAGCTCGATAAGAAAATTGGTACCTAAAAATTTCGCCTAACATACGTTTGTTACCACAAATTATGTGCCTTACTTAAAATTTTCGTTCTTTTTTCTAGTTTATTATTTCGTTCCTTTGAAATTACGAGTATAGTTCCTATCTATAGACTTGTCTTTTTTCCATAAAACGTTTGCTGTAAACGTAGGTTAAGACTTAAACTCACCTGTGAAGAATGTTGTCAAAAAATATTTACTAAATAAGGAAATACCTAACAATTATGCCTAGCTCAAATTATTAGTTACCTAATTTTTCAACCTCATAATTTAATTTCTTGAATTTTTCTATAATATTATAGTAGTTTCTCTACCTATCAGCTTGTTTGCTAGTCCAATAAAACTATCGATTAGAACAATGGTTAACTTTATACTATTTCTCTTAACCCATTTCCCCTCCTAACACCCATTGTATCAAAATGATACACCGCGCTTATCGCCGTTTTTTAGACCGCGCTCATCCGAGGGTTAATCATTGATAGATCGTTACAAGAGTTCGGCGTTGCGAATATAAAATATAAAAAAATATTGAAGCACTTTGGCATAAATGAGTGGGTAACATCATGATATAATAAAATTCCTACTTCTTCTACCGGATAATTTCTACTGATTGTTGGGTGTGCGTCACAACTCGTCTCTCAAAAGTGCACGTGCATACCTATCATGAGTGACCGAAGCGTGAATTGACGTTTATAAACATTTCAATGGCAATCTAATCACACAGTGATTTAAAAAAAAAAAGCGTCCAACGCAAGAGTCGCTCTTGAAGGGATGATCTTCAGTACCTTGTTATAATATAATAAAATTCTGGAACCTCCAGTGTTTATAGCCTTAGCCTTTATCTTAATGAAGCCTTCAATCATTGACTTTATCATGCCAAATATTTCAGCGAGAAAACATATTGCGTTATTACAGGCATGACACGTCGGATTAGAGATTAGGGAGAACGGAGGTTATTCAACAATTTATTACCCAAATGAGCAGGGATTACCAACCTCTGTCATCCTACAACATTTATAACTCGTAAAAAAAAAGTCCAGTCATGCAGCATGACCCCATGAGCGAATTTTTGAAGAAATCATCGACATTTCAGTCGCTATTGATTGTGTAGAGAAATTTTAGTTTATGATTTTGATAGACAAACATGGAATCAAATTATTAAAAATAATTAGGAGGTACTCATACTTTATTATTATTAAACTAATCTTGTAGATTTAAAGACAAATGTAGGTAAATATTCATAGAAATCAATGTCCAATGTGGTCAGTATTGAAGGCAGTTGAAATCTTAACAGTATACTATCATAACATCATCAAATCTTGACATAAAAAGTCCAGTCATGCAGCATGACCCCCATGAGCGAATTTTTGAAGAAATCTTCGACATTTCAGTCGCTATTGATCGTGTAGAGAAATTTTAGTTTATGATTTTGATAGAGAAACATGGAATCAAATTATTAACACATGCACAGAGTAAACTCATCAGTTGTGATTACATTTTTTTTTTTTTAAGCACCTACTACCTACGTTTTAAACAGCATGATTCTAGGATTGGTTATTTGGTTATACAGGGATACTTCCATAAGAGTAGTTCAATCTGACTTTGGACAATGTTTCATGCAAATATTACCGATTTTTACAACTAGCGAACGGCATTATTTCGATTTTTGACTGATTTTTCAACTTTGAAATTTTTGAAAACTTGATACATATTCTTATAGGAAATTTTACGCTGATTCCGAATATACCACATGTTAGTATGCTGAAAAAATTATTTCGCACAACAAATCGGAAAAAACAGGCTATTTTGAAATGTTTGACTACATTTTTGAAAATTTCAACCCGAAGATGTAATCCGATCATGCTGGCCAACGAACTTGAACTTTCGTTTTAGTCCTTAACATTTTAAAATTTGTTTGAAGTTTCTAGCTCAATTCTACGGACAGTTATCGTCTGGAATGACACATACATACATACATACATACATACATAGGTAGGTACATTAAAAAATGCGTTAAACTTCAGAATATGATTCAGAATAGCCTGAAACGGATTTCTGCATACAAATCTTTTCAAACATTCACATTCTACAAATTTTGAGGAGAGCAATAGCTTAATTTTCTTCAAAAATTCGCTAAAACATAGGTAGGTATCATGAAGCTTCACACTACTTTCTCAACATCTATTCAACAGTGCATTAACACGTCGAATTCACCCTTTTCATTCACAAAATTTACTTTCAGTAGAAAGTTAACTCCGAAATACTGAGCAGACTACTTTAATTTTGAAATAGGTACCTACCTAGATTATTGTTGTAAGATTTAGAAAAAAAATCAATCTACGTTTCATTGCTTATAATTGGTATATTGTGTTCCCCTATATTTATCCTACATTCATCTACATGAATAGGTATCTCACATTTGTATTTCATGTTTTTTTTTTTTAATTTTGTTATTATTCTCATTGCTGTGAAACATTCAATTCAATTCAACAGTGGGAGCCCGAGTAAATCGGGAGGACCAATGACTTTTAGTCCCATTAGCCCATGTCCTATCTCCCCTTAGGCTTCCTTATCATTACTTATGTTATATGTCTATATTTTATTATCTTATCTAAGCATCCTAGAATGTGGGTTATGAATAGTTTTATTCCTTTTAGAACGGCTCTTTGAACCTTCCCGAATACCTCATAAATGCAAGAATAGTATCACTGTTTTTTATATCATTTATATTAATTATAGTAATGCTTTTTGTGCTTTTTGTGCCTCCTGTTGGCATTCTCGGCATTCTACGTCGGCACCAATGGATCCGAGTCCTTAAAGATTAAAGCCACTAGTCGAGTTAGAGGTGTCTAATGAGGAGGCTCCGCGTCGGGCCTACCTAATTTGCCAGTCAAACTTCAAAACCTGCAGTCAACCAGAAAGAGGTGTGGAAAACCTGCAGTCAACGCGGATTTATATTCGGGAGGAAGAGCTAAATATTTCATGAAAAAAAAATTTCGGAAAATTCGGGAAAATGGTCGGGAAAACCCCAAAAAACTGAGGTTTTAAACTTCAAAACCTGCAGTCAACCAGAAAGAGGTGTGGAAAACCTGCAGTCAACGCGGACTTATATTCAAGAGGAAGAGCTAAATATTTTAAGAAAAAAAAAAATTTCGGAAAATTCGGGAAAATGTTCGGGAAAACCCCAAAAAACTGAGATTTTAAACTTCAAAACATGCAGTCAACCAGAAAGAGGCGTAGAAAACCTGCAGTCTGCGCGGATTTATATTTGAGAGGAAGAGCTAAACATTTTATGAAAAAAAAAAAAAAAAAAAATTTTCTCGGAAAGTTCGGGAAAATGGTCGGGAAAACCCCAAAAAACTGAGATTTTAAACTTCAAAACCTGCAGTCAACCAGAAAGAGGTGATGGAAACCTGCAGTCAACGCAGGTTTATATTCGAGAGGAAGAGCTAAACATGTTAAGAAAAAAAAATTTCGGAAAATTCGGGAAAATGGTCGGGAAAACCCCAAAAAACTGATTATAAATTTAAAAACCTGCAGCCAACCAGAAAGAGGTGTGGAAAACCTGCAGACAACGCGGACTTATATTCAAGAGGAAGAGCTAAATATTTTAAGAAAAAAAAAAAAATTTCGGAAAATTCGGGAAAATGTTCGGGAAAACCCCAAAAAACTGAGATTTTAAACTTCAAAACCTGCAGTCAACCAGGAAAAGATGTGGAAAACCTGCAGTCTGCGCGGATTTATATTCGAGAGGAAGAGCTAAACATTTTATGAAAAAAAAAAAAAAAAAAAATTTTCTCGGAAAATTCGGGAAAATGGTCGGGAAAACCCCAAAAAACTGAGATTTTAAACTTCAAAACCTGCAGTCAACCAGAAAGAGGTGTGGAAAATCTGCAGTCAACGCGGATTTATATTCGGGAGGAAGAGCTTAACATTTTATGTAAACAAAAAAAATTCGAAAAACTCGGGAAAATGGTCGGGAAAACCCCAAAAAACTGAGATTTTAAATTTCAAAACCTGCAGTCAACCAGAAAGAGGTGTGGAAAACCTGCAGTCAACTCGGATTTATATTCGAGAGGAAGCGTTAAACATTTTATGGAAAAAACATTTCGGAAAATTTGGGAAAATGTTCGGGAAAACCCTGAAAAACTGAGATTTTAAACAACAAAATCTGCAGTCAACCAGAAAGAGGTGTGGAAAACCTGCAGTCAACGCGGATTTATATTCGAGAGGAAGCGTTAAACATTTTATGGAAAAAAATGTCGGAAAACTCGGGAAAATATTCGGGAAAACCCTAAAAAACTGAGATTTTAAACAACAAAACCTGCAGTCAACCAGAAAGAGGTGTGGAAAACCTGCAGTCAACGAGGATTTATATTCGAGAGCAAGCGTTAAACATTTTATGGAAAAAACATTTCGGAAAATTCGGGAAAATGTTCGAGAAAACACCAAAAAACTGAGATTTTAAACTTCAAAACCTGCAGTCAACCAGAAAGAGGTGTGGAAAACCTGCAGTCAACGCGGATTTATATTCGAGAGGAAGCGTTAAACATTTTATGGAAAAAAATGTCGGAAAACTCGGGAAAATATTCGGGAAAACCCTAAAAAACTGAGATTTAAAACAACAAAACCTGCAGTAAACCAGAAAGAGGTGTGGAAAACCTGCAGTCAACACGGATTTATATTCGACAGGAAGAGCTAAACATTTTCTGAAAAACAATTTTCGGAAAATTCGGGAAAATGGTCGGGAAAACCCCAAAAAACAGATTTTAAATTTCTAAACCTGCAGTCAACCAGAAAGAGGTGTGGAAAACCTGCAGTCAACGCGGATTTATATTCGGGAGGAAGAGCTAAACATTTTATGGAAAAAAAATTTCGGAAAATTCGGGAAAATGGCCGGGAAAACCTCTGAGATTTTAATTTTTTTTTTTTTTTTTTCATAAAATGTTTAGCTCTTCGACTCGAATATAAATCCGCGTTGACTGCAGGTTTTCCACACCTCTTTCTGGTTGACTGCATTTTTTGAAGTTTAAAATCTCAGTTTTTTTGGGGTTTTCTCGACTTTTCCGAAATTTTGTTTTCATAAAATGTTAAACTCGTCCTCCCGAATATAAATTCCGCGTTGACTGCAGATTTTCCACACCTCTTTCTGGTTGACTGCAGGTTTTGAAGTTTAAAATCTCAGGTTTTTTATGGTCTTCCCGACCATTTTCCCGAATGTTCCGAAATTTTTTTTTTTTTTTTTCATAAACTGTTTAGCTCTTCTTCCCGAATATAAATCCTTGTTGACTGCAGGTTTTCTACACCTCTTTCTGGTTGACTGCAGGTTTTGAAGTTTAAAGTTCCAGTTTTTTGGGGTTTTCCCGAATTTTCCGAATTTTCCGAAATTGTTTTCTATAAAATATTTAGCTCTTCGACTCGAATATAAATCCGCGTTGACTGCAGGGTCTCCACACCTCTTTCTGGTTGACTGCAGGGTTTGATGTTAGCATCATCGCCGTCCATTCCTGAACCTGAACAGAAGGCTCTTTGCGAAACACTGTAATGAATGTGTCATTCCAGACGATAACTCTTCTTAGGATTCAGATAAAAATTCCGTTCTAGTGCCCAAAAATCAAGTTTTCCAAAGAAAAGGATGATGTTCGTTGGCCAGCTTTTTTTGACACTAAATATTTCATAGGTATTTAAAAAATGTGCTTAAAAAAATCAATAAAAATGGCTAAACATCGTCGAATTTATGTAATATATATGTGAAAATGCTTTAGATTCTGGGATTAGTTTCTGAATACCTCAAAACGGATTTCAATGAAGAAAATTTGTGGGGAGCCATTGCAATAGCTTCAATTTTTACAAAAAATTAGGTAGGTACCTAGCTAAAAACACTAAAGATAGAAAAAACGGCAGAACTTAGTTGAATTTATATATATTTTTAATCAATATATATTGCTCAGAAAATCCATTAAAATATGCTAAACATCTGTAAAACCTAAAGAAGTACTCAAATAGTTTCAAATGTTAGCTTCATAGGATGAATAGCAAAGAAATTAGCGTTAAGAGCTCACTCAGCGGATTGAGGTTGTCCAGCGTGTTAAAATCCTATCCTGCTTGGCCTCACAGAGGCTCCGTTCCAAATTTCAGTTTCATAGGATTAATAGCAAATAAAAATTAGACAAAATGTCGTAGGACAAATAATAGAAATTTGATTTTTTGAATCACAAAATCAGCCCAGACTACTGATTATTAATGACGATTTTTGCAACCACTTTATTTTGAATGACTAGCTGATCATTTTGCGACCCATCTCGTCAAGTTTGGTCCAGCCGTTCTCGGGTTAAAACGCTTTTAAGAGGATACTCGGACAAAGTAAATACAATAGCGCATAAAAGAAAAGAAAAAAGCGATAAAAGTCATATCTTAGCAACGGATTGACGTAGAAAGGTGCGGTTGGGGGAAAGGTCTACTCCATTTTCGGTCTGTTTCATGTAAGTAATTTTACTATTTTAAGTTACGAGGGAATAATCACTCAGTTAGATATCTACATTACATGGCACATAGCTCCCCAAGTTGGTTCGACGTTATACTCAGTCCAGATCGTTACTCTGCACAATTGCATTCCTACTGTGCTTGTATATAATAAATTGAAATTAACTTTTACCTCTTACTCTTTCCATTCACACCAAGGCGTAACCTATATATATATATATATATATATATATATATATATATATATATATATATATATATATATATATATATATATATATATATATATAGATATATATAGAGGTGGGATTCTGACTAGTTGTGATTGTACAATTGAGGTAGATAATGACCAGGCTAGTCGATGTTTTTGAATGGTTTTTTAAACATACATATATATATATACCTGCCTACCTACATAAATTGAATTTAAAATATTAATAAAATTGAAAGCAGCAGGAGGTATTGTGGGAGGAGGTAAATAATTAGGGTAGAGTTATTGTTATTTGATAATTAGGGCAGAGGGATTATTAGATATAGGTACGCACGAAGGTTTAGGTTTATCTCGACCCCAGCCCAGAAAATCTTTGAGAATTCAATCAAAATGGAATGAAAACTGTGAAATATATGCTTATTACACACATTTGTAATTTTAGTGGAAATCCTGATTTTTCGCCTCTCAACAGTGATTAGTATTTTTTCCACTACCTTGGTAGAATTGGATGCAAAGTAATGCTCTATTGGTAGGTGAGCAGGTACCAACATTTTCAATAGGTAGTTAAATACATAAAGCAGTTGACGCTCGATGATTTTACAAAAATTTTAGGATTTAGTTGGAGTTGGCCAACCAGATTGCAATTGGTTGGATGTAGTAAGAAGGTAAAACTTACAAATAATAATTTCTTTCTTGTACATGTGAATACAAGGTAAGGTACCTATTGATTTACCTTTACAGTGTAACATACAGCGTCCCAGATGTCCTCAGAGGACTGTTGAAAGAAATTAGGTTTTGGGGACCAAGTTGTGATTGGTTTTGTGGCTACTTTGAGGACGCGGCCAGACCTTGTCACCAGAGCCGATCTAGCGCTACCTGTGCCAACGTCAACCCCGATGAAATACTCGTCACTACCGGCGTCATCGTGACGGACCATAACGGGAGCAGATGGTCTCCGGCTCGGGATTGGACTGGTGATGTGAAGGCACTAGGAGGCAGTCCTGGACACAGAGGTCGCGGGTTTACCACTGGAGTCCCAGACCTAACAGAACAGCAACCAACTGACAGGAGGAGAGGGAAGTGTATAGAAGGGGAAAGCGAAGGTCACGGTCGAACTGGTCATGCTAACCCTAATCAGTATGCGAGAGCATTGGGTTGCGTAAGAGCCTTTTAGCGCCAGCGGGGGAGTTATCAATCACAGCTCACATCGAGAATTTGCATTAGAAAGTACCACGAATTTTTCTAGTTCAAACAAAAATGATTTGACGAATAAAACACAGAATAGGTGGGTAGTTCAGATCTACCTCTTATTCCTCTGTCACTCCATAGAAAAAGTACCATTCATACAGCCAGCATGCTCGTATGAGTGAATTCTCGTAGGTAATTAAAGCGAATTTTTGTAAGAAATGAAGCTATTGCAATGGCTTTAAAAATTTTCTCCATTGAAACTCATTTTTCGGCATTCTGAAACAAATCCTAGAGTTAAACGCTTTCTCATATAATCGTATATACAGGGTGATTCCCTCGCAGATGCAAAAAAAAAAAAAAAAAAAATTTGGGTGGAACTACATCAAAACTGGAGCAAAATGCCGCCAACTGAATATTTTTATCTCAATCCGTTCTTGGGATATGATTTTTTAAAGGTTTTTTCAGGAAAACCGTGTTTTTTTCTTTTAAACTCAAATTTCTCCACTTTGCTTCATTCAATTTTAACTTTTGACCACATTTTCGGAATCAGCATTAAATTTACTATAAGAATAGTGTACTTGGGTTCTTAAAAAGTACCATCCAAAGGCCCTCACATCAGCTCAAACATTGACGATTTTGAAAAAAGAATAGTTCAGAAAATCTTTAAAACTTTACTACTCTTCCACAACGAATCCTGGAAACTGGCAAATCTCATGAAAACTGCTTCGTATAATACTCTTTCCAACGGTATAATCAAGTTTACTTTTATTTTGTTATTTAGTTGAGAAAATTATGTTTTAATGTTAAAAAATGTGGGTTTTTCAATGAAATTGTTGATTTTCTCGAAAGATGACCCTCCATGAACCTACGAGTATGGGGTCGGTTTCTATGTATTTTTTCACGCTGTATCGAATAGTAACATTTTTAGATCTCTCCAACTCCGTTATAACCGAGTTTTACACTTAAAGTCGCAAATGTTTAGTTTGTTTGTTACGATTGAAATGTATGTGTGTTATGGGGTAAAACTAGTTAATTAAAATGTAAAACTCGATTATAGCTCCAACTCGTAGGTTCATGGAGGGTCATCTTTCGAAAAAACCAACAATTTCATTGAAAAACCCACATTTTTTAACATTAAAACATTATTTTCTCCCCTAAATAACAAAATAAAAGTAAAATTGATAATACCGTTGGAAAGCATATTAGATGAAGCAGTTTTCATGAGATTTGCCAGTTTCCAGGATTCTTTTAAAAAAAGTAGTAAAGTTTTAAAGATTTTCAGAAATATTATTTTTTCAAAATCGTCAATGTTTGAGCTGATGTGAGGGTCTTCGGATGGTACTTTTTAAGAACCCAAGTACACTATTCTTATAGGAAATTTGATGCTGATACCGAAAATGAGGTTGAAAGTTAAAATTAAATGAGGAAAAGTGGAGAAATCCGAGTTTAAAATGAAAAAACACGGTATTCCTGAAAAAACCTTTAAAAAATCATATCTCGAGTACGGATTGAGATAAAAATATGCGGTTGGCGGCATTTTACTCCAGTTTTGATGTAGTTTCACCCAAATTTTTTTTTTGCATTTGCGAGGGAATCACCCTGTATATTGTGTGTGATTGTGTGTGTCATCCCAGACGATAACTCTCCTCGGGTTTGAGATGAAAATTCCGTTCTTGCACGAAAAAAGGAAGCTTTCCAAATGAAAGGATGAGTTCGACGGCCAGTACTTTCGAGTACAGTAAATTGGTTAAATTTCAAAAAATGTGCTAAAAATCACTAAAAATTGCTGAAACGCCTAAAAAATGGTAAAATGTATATTTATTAGCAGATTTTCAGTAAAAAGAAGTGCATTAACAATTAACTGGTATTAACAAATTTTTGCACAAAAATATGCGAGAAACGTATTTAATTTCATTATTATTTGCTTATAAAAAAATCTACGAAAACTAAAAAAAAAAAAACCTAAAAATCGATTTTTTTGCCATAAAATTGGTCTCTAAACGATTTATTAGCGCTCAAATTTCAAAACAATGTAACGATTACATACGAAAATTCGCTCATACAATCATGCTGCACGACTGGAACTTTTCGAAGTAGGTACCTATTTATGTTATAATGTCGTAAAAATTAAGCACTTTGTGTGCATAGGAATTGTTAACTATACATTTTATGGAGAAAACGATTTCTCAATTATATTCAGCTATACAATTCTTCGGATTTTCCCCCATTTTATTCCTGTTTTTATCGATTTTTTCGATCGTATTTTAATGCAATTTAAATACGTTTTAGCTTAATTCTATGCTTACATTTTAGAATTTTCGAGTTCATACCTAGTTGATATTCTTTCGAAAGTACCATGTACCATTCTGCTATATATATATATATATATATATATATATATATATATATATATATATATATATATATATATATATATATATAGAGAGAGAGAGAGAGAGAGAGAGAGAGAGAGAGCAACGTCCAGCGCCCCGGATCCCACCCACAAACTTCGATGCTAGCTGTGAGTGTTTGACGATGAATGTTTTCAAATTCGGTGACCAGATGTATATTTAAAAGTTCCAGTCATTCAGCATGATCGTATGAGCGAATTTTCGTAAATTATCGTACAATATTATGTTACATTGTTTTGAAAATTGAAGACTTTCAGTAAAAATAAATTATTAACTAGACATTTTATGACAAATAAATCGTTCTAAATAATAATCTGCTATTAAAAAAGAGATTTTGAATTTTTAACTTTTTTGAAGTTTTTATCTATTTTTAGCACATTTTAATGAAATTTGATTACATTTTTTTGGCATAATTTTGTACATTAATTTTAGAGTGTTCTATTTTATAGTTAATAAACTTTATTTGAGCAATATTCTGCTAAAAAATAGAAATTTAACTATTTTTATCAGTTTAGGTGGAAATTTAGGGGATTTTTAGGTGGAATGAATACGTGGATTCATGTTTGCGCATGCGCCTAGGCTACTATTGACTATACGACATTGAAAATTTCATCGGAATCGGACTGAAACTTGGTATAGTTTGGGCAACAAGGATTTACCTTAGACAGACATCAGACAGACACGGAACCGAAATTGATCAGCAAGGTCCGAAACACAAAAAGCAATTTGTAGATTTTGATTTTGTAGGACACACATTTTTTCGACTTCAATCACGGTAGTGTGGAAGCAAAATTGCGGAACGAGCGCCTGCCAGGAATGTCATTATTCTATACGATCGCAATCTGTGAAACTACGACTACGCCGCGTAGTTATGTAGGTATTTATCACTGACAAATAATTCAATTCCATCTTATAGGTATGGTGTTCACATACGTAGTAGGTATATAACGATCTATTCTAGGCCACCAGTTGTTGATATTTTCAAGGACGAACACAGATATAATGACACGGCCTTGAATAAATTGGCCGAGATCTATCAATTATGTAAACGTATTAGATCAACTATCAACAGCAGTTACGCTTCTGAACGGAAATTAGTGAAAAAACGTTGTCTATTTCCAAAAAAAAATAAAGAGTTACAATATTAAATCGATTTCGACGATTAGGCCATCATCAGTTACAAACAATATTCTGAGCTAACTCAGTATCTACACAATATTGTTAGTTAGGTATGTACTTATGAACATTTTATGCCTCTGCGTTGATAACTCTTTATTAATATGGAACCTATATATAGCACGTATTTAGATGGGCACCAATACCTATTTATTTGGACATTTTACCAGCGTCAAGTTGGAAACGTAGGTACCTACCACCACCGCTGATTTATCTACCTATTAAATTTCAGTATTGCAGTGGGCATCTACCAGCAATCCAAAGTAGAAGGAACCATGGTAGAACTGTAGACTTACCTGATAATGCGATGTCCATCTCTGCTATTTTAGAATTCCTGATAGTGAAATAAAACAACAGTGTCAGCAGGGAAATCAAAGAGATACAAATAAATACAGACAAATGATTATTATTAATTACTATCAAGTAGAATAATTCTACTAATTCATCCAAGTAAACCTTCGATATTTCCAGCAATTTTTGGGATAAAAAATAATTTATCTATTAGTTACCTACCTGATAGGATTGGGCACGTGGATGCATCCTTAACCCAAATACCAAACCAAAGGTTTTATTCTCTAGGAGATTAGGGTGTTTACATCAGACCCAACTGCAGGTTTTGCTATGGCAAGGAGGAAACTGTATACCACCTCATATTTGAATGTGACGGTTTGGAACCCAAGTTTACTGCACAGGGATCAAAACTGTCAATCAATGCTCTCAGGGCTAGATATTTTCACATGATATGACCTAGTTGAAGATATGCTTAGCCATTTTAAGGACACTCACCTCCTTCCTTAAACCTTCATCCTTCTTTCAGGATTTTAGTGGGTTCTGGGGGGTTTTCAAAAGTAACTGACGAATTATATTTTCTTGAGTCTGGAAATTCTGCTGACTTACATCGTCAATGAGAGTTTATAACACTCGCTGTGGAACAGTTCCAACGTGCCAGGGTTTTGGTGGAACATTACCTACTTACCTCTAGTATTAAATGGTCATGGAGTTTTCCAACAGTACTGTTGTTGTACGAGTATCAACGCAGAACATCGTGGTACTTCGTATTAAATAACAGAAAAATGATTTTCTTAGGTTTGGCCGTCAGAGAACCTTAATATTCTTACATATTATAGGCGTTTTATTAAACTGCAACGCATTGGGACATTTTCATGTGTTTACCTATGAATGGTCAACGCCATTTCTGATGGTCATAATCATCGTTGTGGCCACTTGGGACAATTTTTTTCGTGACGATTTTTTTGTTATGTGCCATATGAAAGACATGAAAATGTCAAAAGAAGTAAATTTATTACTCTAAGTTAAACCTAACGCTTGCATACGAGTCTGCAACGCATTGGGACATTTTCATGTGTTTACCTATGAATGGTCAACGTCATTTCTGATGGTCATAATCATCGTTGTGGCCACTTGGGACAATTTTTTTCGTGACGATTTTTTTGTTATGTGCCGTATGAAAGACATGAAAATGTCAAAATTTTTTTTTTTTTTTTTCCAAAATTTCTTTATTAGAAACATAACATAACAACTGAGCTTGGCCCATCAAGTTAATTTACTTTAATACTATATTCGACATTGTGCAGAGTTCATAGCCCAATGGCAACTACTCTATAGGATCACTTTCTCACAAGTCTTGTCACATCACGTTACGAGGTCGAGAGGTTTCGTTCTGTCAAGACGCCGGATGACGTTACTGTTGTCTAATAGACGAAGAACTTCTGGGTTCATGTGTTCATGAAGCCGCTGTTCGTGTTTAATAGCAAAATCCTTAACCACTTCGCTAATTGTTCCCATCTTGAGATCCCGGTGGAGGTCATCATTTCGTATGTACCAGGGAGCGTTAACAATACTCCTTAGTACCTTGTTCTGAAAAGTTTGTATGATCTTTATGTTTGAATTTTTCGTGCAGCCCCAGAGCTGGAGATATTAGGATGACTTCATGAACAAGATTTGAGTTTAAAATGACAGCTTACTTGGAGTGGCACCGACAAACCTCATGTCAAAAGTTTAACCTCTTCGCATTTTATCCACTGCTTGAAAGAGTCCTTAACATAGCATAGGCTGAACACATAGGTACCCTGTTTTGAAATGACTCCTGAAGTTTTATGGTTTATTATTTTGAAAAATTAACCTTTGTAATCGATCAAGAAAAATGTTCTAACGCCACTCCCTCAAAATTTGTTGGTTTACGTTCCAAGTTACGAAGACTCTAAAAATCCAATTAAAAAATCCGTATGTCCGCCGTCCGAATATTTTCTCTGAAACTACAGGACCGAACTTCATGAGATTTTGCTCAAAAATCATACATCGACTGGGAATGTGCCAGTAAAATCAGCATCAATTTTGCTCAACCCTAAGGGGTAGAACTTCTGTGTTGAAATATTACTAAATCGAGATCTCGATACTTTCAAGATCACAGTCATATATATAGGTATATATATATTTTTTGTCATTTATACATATTTTCCCAAAATCCCCCCCCACTTCTAACAACTTTACGTTAATCCGTTTGCTCCTAAGGGCTAGAACTGGTAGCGGCATGTTCAAATTACCTTAATCTCTAATCTTTAGCGGTAATTAATGAAATTTAGCGAGTCACTTGGTAATTAGAAGTTAGGAATTTGATTTGAGTTTGACTTACCTTTTAATTTTTTTTTTCTAAAATTTCCTCCATTTACTAAAAAGCGAAAAATTATGGGGTTACTCTAGACACCCGCCAAGTAACGCACGAGCCTAGTGTGAAAGGATAGAGGCGTTTCCCTTATTTTTCGATCCTTGCACCCCGACAGTCAACTTTGTTGCTTCAACTCACCCTTCTAATGTGAAAAGAGCCTTAGGGTTAGCAACTCTTCTTAGACGAATGCGGCGCATCTCTCATCGTGGAATCTCACTAGAAGCCCATCTCCACTGGTAATATAATAACTACTTAAGTAATATAATAAAAACTAGGTAATATAATACCAACGGACTCCTATACAGCTAATGACCCTTCTGGTTGAGGTGCGGCTTAAACCTCAAAAATTGGCTTAAACGGAATCCTGTTGATACCAGGAAGTCCTGTACACTGTACGTACTATTGTATACAAAAAAACGTAACCTATGTAGGTACCTATTTATTTTATTCATTTATAGCAATTTAGGATTATGAATCAATTCAAGATCCTTGTAGGCAAGTATTAACAACTTGTATTTATTATTCTATTTATTGTTTTTATGAATTGTAGTGTGATATATCAATGTATATCATGTTTATGGAGTAGGAAGGTCCAGTAAGCAAAATACGCCTTGGAAGGTAAAGTTGTTGTTTCCTCGAAAATTTAAATTTCCACTTGAAATTCACATGGTAAGACAAGGAGTGATGCAAGCCATGAGCCCAAGCCCGAGGTGCCTGTAGATTCTGTGAAGGGGCGAGCCGCCTCGCTGGCCTGGCTGCTGTGTTTTCTGTTGCTCTCTAAAATTGTAGGCTACCTCACTTTTCGGATCATGTTTGTCCATCTGATTTTTCGCTTCCCACCACTAATTATCACAGCAAATTTTTTCCGATTGTTGTTACTTGCTCTTGATAAGTTTCCGAATGGGGCTTGAACATGATTTTTCGAAATAGCAAATAAAATAGATTTATAACTTCTATTGGAAAAAACGAAATAAAATGTTTGAAAACACTTTCAATGTGTTTAATGATGGATAAAATACTTGATTCATCCTATGAACATTTCCATAATTAGGTTTTTTTCAATGAATATTTACAGGAAAATTGAGACACTTTTGGTGCGACCCTAGCGTTATCTCTCATCTTAGTATCATACTAGCCAACCATCCACGTTGGTCTTAAGGTCGCCCAGTACCTGGACATGAGAGAGATCCCCCTTCTTATAGAAGGTTGACATTTGTTTAGGAGTGCCTATCCTTCGTGGACTGCGCTTCTCCCCCCGCCGGCAAGCTGGCGGGACACGACTCTCGCCCTTCGAGGAGGGCAAGAGGAACGGTATGGCTCACCCTTCCGGAGCCCTAGCTCAGAGCTTTCCTTGGTACCTACTAGGTTCCTGGTACCTAGGTACCTACAAGCCAAAGCACTGCAGATGGAGGTGAACCTTCTAGCTTGTTCTCCCAGCTAAGGGAGCTGGTGTCCAAGTTTATAGCAAAACTTAATGCCAAGACACATTACCAGGGTACGAGTCCATAGTGATGCAATCTCTACCCCTAAGGACTCTGGGCCCCGTGTCCCAAGGCTGGGGCTCAACCACTGCCACCACAAATCCTACTCCATCAGGGGGGCAGGCTGGTGACACTTTGGCAAAGTGGCAGTGTACCGGTAGCCTGGGGCTCCCCCCAAACCGTGGTACAGGTTTTGAGATGGGAGATTACCATGTTACTGTACTCTCCACTGTCTCCAGATGCCTGACCGGGTAGCAGGCCTGAGAGCAGAGACTTTGTACCTGTCCTCTAACCGCTCTACCTCTGCCTGAATGAGAATATTCATCCCCAAACTCAGCTCAAACAATATGGGTGTGCAGAGGAGGGAGGCTCTTCACGAGAGCTTCAGTGCCCAGTCCAGTACCTGGACATTTTCCAGAAGCTTGGACTTTCATAATCACTTATAATTGGTATTCATTAATTTATTCCCGTGGTTCAATATCATGTCAACCGATGAGGGATACCTGCCAGAGGAATCCGATCCTTATTTTTCAAAATAGGAAAAGGGTTTGATACTGTTCACATTCATCAATATACCAAAACACTATATTTTTACAATATGGAAATGGACAAAATTTAAATTGCAGAAAACAATCTCCTCATTAACAATATATTACAGAAATATAAATTCAATGTCTAGTCCCTTGACTGCATCAATTTCCCTCAAGGCACGTAACATATGTTTTAGATTACAAAACGTCTAAGCCAAGACTTCAATATCTAAAGAGCTTGTGATTATGTAGTGTTTTGAACACTATAATCCATAAATATGACACCACATTTCTACTTACATTACTTACCACAATGACAAGGATATACTTCATTAATACTATAAAACATGAAATGAATACGCGAGTATCTCGTGTTTTATTAAATTTTTCAGAAGTAAGCACCTTAACAAGACTTGGTTGAGAAAACAATATATAAACCATTCCGTTATCAAGAATACAATAGATGAAAATCAGATTCACGTATGAAGCTTTCAAATATTGTATGGCACGTTAGTGGTTTAGAACGAAATTTGTAATGATTTGGTAAGCTGGACATTACCTTTTTTTACGACGAGTGTCCCATTTACACTGCCCAAGCATTCGTTGCGAGCAGGGGTGACGAACGAGCATTCGTTCGAGACTCAGGCAGTGTAAACAGTCGCCGCGAGCCGATCAAGGTCAAAGTGAATGCTCGTTCGTGCTCGGACCTGATCCAAATCATCAAAGGGACGCTCGTTCGCCGCGTGTTAACACCCCGGGATTCGTCGAATGGTGTTCTATGAATCTAGTTCTCGCCTAGCTGTTGTAGGGTACACGTCTCCCATTTTGTGTGTGGTGTTTTGTTGCTTTTCAAGTATTATAGTGATGGAGTGGGAAAATGAAAAGTGCCTTTTGTTAATTTCTCTGTATGCGGAGCACCCAGAGCTGTGGCAGCCAGACCATAAATTGCTAAATTGCGGCTAAAATTGCTGAATAGCCCACTGTTATCCTCCTTCAAATCCTTCAGCAATAGGGAGTAATTTCTTTTCTTTAAAAATGACGACTCCCACATGCGACGCCTTTTCTTTTTTCGCTTTTCCTCCGCTAGATGGTCTAAAATGAGGATAGCCGCCGCGGAAACCACCATTTTGGATAGCGCGGGTGCCATCTGTTTGCTGCGAATCCTCACGAGCAACGATCACGAATGCTCAATGCTCGATGATGTTCAGGCAGCGTAAACGGGGCTTTATGCGCCAGTATTTTGCAATGTTGACTACTAGGTCCTGAACTAGGTACATTAAGATATTGAACATTATGGAAAACACGAGTCTCCAGCAAATAGCTCCCCAAAATGTTGGATTCTATTCCATCAAGGACAAGAGCCTAACAATTGATTGAATTGCTTTAGAATTCAAAAATGCACAGCAGAAGTTCTTCTCGTATTGTACTGCAGAATTCATAAAACTGCTGTGCATTTTAAGGGTGAAATTCGATCACATCATTGGCTAAATTAGCCAATAATTTGTTAGCCAAGTTAGATAGTTAGTTTGCTGTTGCCAATAGTTTGTTTGTTTTGTTGTTGTTAGCCAATATCTAAATTAGTTGTTGCCAACGGCTTTTTTTTACTTGATTTGTTGTGTTTGTTTTTTGTTTCCCAATTTAGTTTGCTGTTGCCAATATCGAAGTTAGTTTGCTGTTGCGAATGGCTAGTTTGTTTTGTTGTTGTTTGCCAATGGCTTGTTTGTTTTGTTGTTGTTAGCCAATATCTAAGTTAGTTGTTGCCAATGACTTGTTCTTTTTCTTGATTGTTGTGTTTGTTTTTTGTTACCCAATAATTTTTTTTCTTGAGGTAGGTAAGTACCCCGTTTGATGAGTTTCAAGGCGTGGTAATCTTTGGAAAAAATCATGCCCAATTCTTCCAGTCCCCCATAACACGTGATTTCTTGCTTGCTGTTGTGCTCCATTGAAGTGGGTTTTAGTTTTAAATTATTTCTTAGTAAAATCGAACAACTAAATAAGGAACGTACTAGTTTTTTCTATTTAGATTTTTTTTTTCAAGTCTAGCCAAGGTTTTTTTAAAATTCTACTTTTAAACCCTTAAATCGCTTGACTTATACCCATAAGTACAAAATCTATAATAATAATTTAAAATTATATGTGACACCATAAATAACAATTATTGTGACACCTTATTGAATTTAACATTTAAATAAATCATTAATTGTGTTATTTTTCATCTAAATTGTGCCTCTTTTCGTTGTACACTTGCAATGGTTGTTTCATGTTTAGGAGGGACTGGTGAGAAGTAATGTACAATGTACGGCAAACGATTTGATAAGTAGGTAAATAATGGATTTCGAAAACCATTAAGACATAAATAATTGCACCAAATTAATTCAAATTAGCTCGATTTCCTTTCAAAATAGTGAGAGAACAAAATCGCAATAGTTCCTTCTAATTACTGCTATTCATTCAATGGGACTGCTTTTTTTGTTCGAACGATCAAGAACGGAATCACCTCACTGAGGTAGGAATTCGAAAAAATAAATACAAATATGTTGAAATCGCGCAGAGAGTGGGTTGTGACTCTTTCACTCCTGCAAAAGGCGCTTACTTCCACAAAAATACATATAATGGAAGAACCAATATTATTGTGCACGAATTGAGAAATTTTGTACCTAGTTAATTTATGACTCAAATTTTGAGAGTTTATCAACAGATCTAGTTGATTATTGAGATATTTAAAACGAATACAAATATTATATTATTTGAATTAAAAAAATTGTATTATGGTTCTTCAAGGGGCGGAGGATCACAACTAGGACCTGAGAAAAATATGAGGAAAAACTGTATACAATGGTTGCATCAATTTGACGATGAGGCGTTCATACATATGATGAGTAGATAGAGAGGTGAAGATGAGTGATTTTTTCCACTTTTTGATCACAAACTAAAACAAACTTAGTAAACGTGGATAAGAAAAATAACTAAACCCAGGGCAGTGCAGCGCCGTGAGGCGTCATCGAGCATTGAAAAGACAAGATGTAAGTTCTTAAATCACTCAATCTCTCTAATTCAGTTTGGTTCATATATTCAACAAGCCAACTATGCCAGATTTTGTAACCAAAGTTAGGCATTAAATGTATCATTTATGTAAAAATCTATTATGGAATCAAAAGGGTGGAGACTGATGGAAACTTGAAATGAGCCCTTAAGGCACACCTCTTTATCCACTCACCTTGATTCCCGCCAACCAATTGACTAGGATGGTACAGAATTATTGTAATGTACTCTATATTGTTATATAATGTATAAAGCCGGGTTTAGACGGAGCGCACCCATTCTCGCACAAAACCTCGCCATCCCTCAAGAGTTGACTCATCCTTGCCCAGTGTTTACACGACGCGCATTTCCTCACCCTGGAAAGTGAGCTAGGCTGACCTCGTGGGGTTCTGTAAAAACTACATTGAGGACTCACCTTGAATTCTCTTTGGTTCGCGATCAAAAACTGACTAACGCCGGCTCAACTAGAGTTCCAATCTGGGTAGATAGCCTCATGGTGAAGGAGGCGTTTACACTAGAGGAGGTGGAAACAGGCCATCGACGCATCATCTAAACCTGGCTTAAAAACCGATGAGTACGCTAGACGCCTACATAATATAAAATATCCCAAACATTACACGTATAATTAAGGTTTCTTTCTAATCAAGGGGTATGGGATGATTGTCATAGCAAATTAACAATACTTAATTGGAAAATTATACTTCCCAAGGAAAAACGCGAGGTTAGAACAGTATTAGCGCTAACTCGATATAATACTACACAGTATCAACTAATTTTTAAAACTAGGCACATTCATAGACTTACATTATGAACTTAAATAAAATTGATATTGCATTATGTATAAAGATGAGTAATATTTAATTTGAGGTGGAGAGAAAATGGTGCTAGAGTATTGTGCATTAATGTTCGCAATTTTACAATCACTCACAATAATAATAAAACTTATTCAACAAAATGTGCTAGTCAAATTATGTGGAAATAAAGAGGTGCGAATTAATAAAAAATTTAGATAAAATGATCCTCAACATAGGACTGTAAGTCAAAATATTCAATTCAACCTTAACTAAGTTGTGAATAAATAACTGAAACATAATTTATGATTTAGAAAACAAAAGTACTGTTCACAATAGCCTACTTTAGATGGTCCTACCAGCGAACCTCTACTGTCGCTAATAGCTAGAATGTATTAAATTGGAGACACACTTACAATTAAATAAAATTGCTGGACAAACTGCAACAACGGAAGTTGCACTGCAGTAATCAACGGAAGAGATTTTTGCTGGTGGTAGTCGCACAACCATAAAATGTTCGGGCTTTTTTTTATAGAATCCAAAGCTTTTTGGTAGTAAAATGTTGACACCTGGCGTGTTCCCCTCCAGTCACCTCTCCTGTCCCCATTGTCATAGTTTGTTCTGTCATTTCGTATAATTTTCTCGAAAAATTTTACTTTATCCTTACTAGTAACTGTGTTTTTAAGTTTGAGAGCTGTATTGTTGTGTAAAGGGGTGGTCATGGGTGGGGTTGTGGTGAAGGTTAAAGTCTACCCATTTACAAATTTACATCTGAAGGAGCCAATTGCCCGGCTCTCTCTCTAATCCAAATGGTCGAGATTTCCAAAAAAAACTGTTTGCTACTCACAAAAACAGAGCACCACCTCCTGAAAGTTTGTTGCTAGCCAGCGGCCTTCGTGCTTCCAATATTTTACTCACCTCAAAGAACACAAAACAATTTAACCAAAGCTTTTTCCATTATTTGGACGCAGTAGGTAATTTCTACTATAATATAGAGAATGGGAATTTCACCTATTTCATTTTATTCCATCAGCTAAAAGATATCGACGAGAGCTTTCAAAAAGGTGCAATATGGAGGGTATTGGATGATTAGGAGTGGCAAAAACAGCTGTGGAATGAAGTCATAGGGGAATGAACTTATCCCCACATTCGACTGGGAGGGCACCTCTGCGCCATTTATTTCTTTCTATCAGTTCAGCTAGTTTTTAGCTGAAAATTGGCAACCTGGGGTTTCAAGGGTGCAAACTCTGATTTTATGAAAAAATGAGAAATGCCATAACATAAGTTGCCGATTGCCTTTAAAAATGGGAAAGGGTCGAATGCCAACATGCTTAGAGGTTTAACCACAAGATTTTCCAGAAAAAATGTACAGAAATTCAGTTTTTTAATGTTGACGTCTTTTAAATAGAAGAAAAATGTCTGGTAGGTAAATCTTTAAAAAATGTAGCTAATTCCCTACGCATTTATGGAACCTCTATCAATACTGGGGATTCAAATGTTTTGTACGCACCGATTGAGAGGGGGGGAAATGGTTATCAATTAATAATTAATACCAATTACATAGCATGTAAAAAATCTTTTCAATGAACATTGTCAATAAATTCAAGCTATTAGTGACAGTGGTGGTAAAGTATCTTCGATATGTTAAGGTACGAAGGTAGATGTTGTGTTATATGTCATACCTAGATCTTTCAAATCATAGTACACTCTCCAGGAGTATATCCATAACAGTAATACCTACATATACACATACCTACATATAATGCTGTAAAACTGGTGAGATTTAAGCAAAACTGAGCGATTCTAGGTCATAATCAGTGAAGGGATTTCAGAGCGATCTAGTAGATACATTAAACTCAATCAGTTGTTGTTGTGAAGGTATATGAATACAATAGATAAATGACAGGGCTCAGTGAAAAGGAGACCCTATTCCATAAAAGTGAACGCTTAAAAGAAATCTCAAGGTAGTTGGTAATGGTGTAGAAAATCTTGATAATTTAAAAATCCAAAATCAATCCTTCAAAGAAAATTCGAGACCGAAAGGTCAAACGGATCCAAGCCAACAGAGCTAAAGAAATAACAATTGCATTCCGACTGTGATATGACGAGCTGTTTCAACCAATGATGCTGAGGTCTAACTATGTAGGTAAGGTATCACAACCAACAGGATGTACTCACTCATAAGTTAGATTATTGTAAGAGGAACATTCAGTAATCACTAACCGCTTAAGTACACGGAAATCCCTTCAATGAATGTGACACAAAAGCGCGATTTGAATAAACCAAATTCTTGAAGGCTTGAATAAGGGTCTCTGGAATGGACAGAAGACAAAGGGGAATCAACCTTGGAAATTCTACCCTCTATTCCGAAGCCAATTTAAATACGAGAATCCCCAATCTTGCAGTATGATCCTATGAACAAACATGTGCATGAAACAACGGTTTGTAATTTCCATTTATGTAGGTAATAAATGATGTAATTAATTGCAACTTATCTTTGTCAAATTTATTGCAACTTTCTATTTGCCATATTTTTGACATTTTAGTTAATTTTTTAAAGCAACATTTTAAATGTTAAGCAAATTTCTGTGCTCAGAAATTTCTAACAGCAAACAAATTTCGTCTAAATAAATTCTGACACGATTAATGAATTTAATGTCAAATCGTTTACAGTTTTTAACCAATTTTCTTTGAGGGATTCGATTTTGAAGTTTGAGGAATTATGTGAACAAAAATTGTCCAACTTTCAATACAACTGAATCTTCAAATAAAATACATTTTCAAACATTATTCAGCTATAATGACGAATTTAAAGATTCATAGGAATTGCTTGTTGTCTATGGATTTTTTTAAACACCTCGGGGATATTCATTGAAAAAGTTTACAAAGCAGTAGCTTGTTGTTAAACATTTTTGATCCATTGCAATGATTTCATTATATCTTTCTAATTGAAAAAAAAGAGTAATGTTAAAAAACTTCTACTACACATAACTTCACACACGTGGCTGCAGTGGTTCTCTCCTTTCAGCTATGTATGTAAACCAACATGCGAACAAATTGTAATGACGAAAATTGTAGGCACCGATCAATGTCCTAATACTTTCGTACAACAATGTTCAAGAACTATGTATTACTACAAGAACACACACATTTGACATTTGTGCCACGAAATAAGAACACAAACATTTGACATTTGTGCCACGAAATAAGAACACACTAAAATATATTAATTTTTCTTAGAAATATCTAATCTGATTAATATTTTAAAAATATACTGATGTATATAACTTTGAATACTAACCGCAGTCACAGTAATACATTATAACATTGATAATAATGTATAATTTAAGGTACAGGTGAAATCACAGAAGCATCTTAGATCACACGGTGTCTCAAAAACTAGAGGATCAGATAAAGTTATCATACGGTAACATTTTGTAAATTGTATAAATTAACAGACGAAACTATACAAATGACCAATAAACGATACATATATGATACAATACGTTGAACGCAGGAATATTATTATAACAAAGAAGTGTTTTGGCGGGAGGGAGTTAGTTACCAGACAGGTCAATTCGCTGAGCTGACAAAGAAAATTGGGACAGTACGTAATCAATCTTTGCGAAATGAAATTATTCTGGCTTTAAAATTCTGTTATACTATGATTACCTAGATGGATTTTACTGAATATTTTAATAGTTTTACTACTCTCAACGTTCAATCGTGTCGTTATTTACTAAGAACATGATGAAAACGAGGCTGAGAAATTAAATAATTTAATACCCACGAATTTATCTGAATGCTATAGTTTAGTAAGTCCAAACAAATTGAGAGGGAAATAAGAATATAGCATTAGTAGAACATTTGGTGGTTGTACTCAATTTAAAAACAAGTCGAGCTCAGGAGCATAATGACCTATGTCTGGTACTCAACCCTAAATTTCATAAACATTCCTATTTACAACAGAATAATTATTAAATACAGAATATTTAAATATATCATAACTGGGCAGTGGTACGAACAGTGTACCGCTGGTGAACACAAACTAAAGATTTATATTAAATGCAACATTTCACTGGGGTAGTTGAAACTCACCTTACAGCTTTGACTTCCAAAAGTCAGGGTACTCGAGAGGAAAGTGTCCGTTTTCGATTTTACGGAATGCATTCATTAGATTTTCATAAACCTGAAAAAAAGATTGAGCTCGTTTAAGGCATGTCCAATAGGTACGGCATTGCGGCAGATTTAAAGAGTGAGAACTGAATGCAATACACTTGCAACCTTCTTTCCTTAATACACATAGGTTTATAATGGAATGGTTGGAATCAGATGACAACAGAGTAACAGATAAGAGGGCTATAGTAATAATATGGGATGACTCCTGTAATCTCAAAAGTGTGGGAGTAATTGGGAACGTCCAATTCGAATCTTAGCGGGCTCTCCAAAAAGGGTGCTGATGTACTGATGACTCCAGTCGACTTTTGGTTTATTATTTCCAATAATAAGCCTATGTGATCGTGTAGCAAAAAATTTTTATAACCCCCCCTCAAACTTTGTCACTTTACGTTTCAAGGTGCGTAGAATCCAAATTTGAAATGTCCGTCCGCCGTCCGCCGTTCGCCGTCCGGGCCATAAAAGGCCTAAGAATTGACTTAAAAAACCCGTTCTTTCGCACATAGACTCCATTTGGGGTCTAGTTGGTCCTAACGTTTAACCATCCCGATCGCTTTATTCGCATAGATGCTATGGACCAAAAACGGGCTAAAAAGTGTGTTTTTCTACGCGCGCACGCCTGGCACGCTTGGCAGGGGGTCACGGTGGGCGGTGAGGGGGGGTGAGCGGGCGGTGGAGTGAGAGGAGGCGCCGGCGCCGCGGCACCTTGTGATGGGTACGGCGGGCGCCGGCGTTCCTTCGAGGCATGAATATATATGTTTTTTCAAGGTCATATTTGTGTGTTAATACCAAAGCTTTTCCTACGCATATTTAATAACATATCCTCTCGACTTTTCGTACGTGCTTAGATAATGATATTATTAAGGCAATAACTATTTGAATAGATTGGAGCTCAAATCGAGAAATATAAACATGCGTATATAATTATAGAAGTATAGGTTGTGGCAACTCGAAATAGGATACGCCGAGGAGTCTGGACGGGCCTTATGACGTACGCTAGCCAACTAAAACTATGATCATACTCAATTGAAAAAATAATAAACCTTTGTGAAATAATTTGCAGCGTTTTTCTTTTTTTTGTGCATTACAGTGGCTTGTACCACTAATGATATACCTACTGTACATATGTTTTAAACCATTTTGTAACTGTACTTGACGAGTTGGCTCGGGACACTGGTGTTGGCGGACAACGTGAGCAACCTTGTTGGTTTCCCCTGGGTTACGCAAATAGCTCACAAAACAATTAATTATTTGCGAATGTGACTAACATGACAAACTACTAACACTGAGTCTAATGATTGGTGCCATTAACTACCTGAGCTGCGGAGTCACCAGCTGCGGAGTCACCAGTAACCAGCCTCAGAGTGACCCGTGACTCTGAGCAAAACAATCGGTAGCACCCCAAGCTTGGTTGAGTTGTTGTCTGGAGCCAGGTAGAGTTTGAGAGTTTGAAAATATGAGGGAAAGATCATCCAGAAGCCTAATGCCCCAGGCTATAGGGGGGCAGACTAGCATCACTGTTTTAGGGCTCTCCCCTCCCTAACGATCACCTATAACATCATCTGAAAGGGAACAGACAGGGGCTTGTGAGTTCTTGATGGGGTACTTCAATCTAAGGCGCCCATGTATATAGCAGTTTGAATAGTATTACCCCAGTCTAAAACTGAGATGTTTGTGTAAAGCTGGATTCACATGGAGGGGAACGAGAGCGGAAAGCGGAAGAACGGAACGCAATCTGATTGGCTGTTGGAACAACAGTTGAGGAAGGTGGCTGCCACGTTGTCGGATGGGGCGGACAGTAGACGGCGGTAGACATTTTTATACAGTTTCCGCGTTCTGTCGAGCTCGCAAGCTCATTGAACAGGAATGTTGATAACCGCAAGTAAAGGTTTCAGATCATCAGAGAGGCTTTCAGTAGGAAGGTTATGATTCCGTTCACCAAAGAGACCACTTCTCTCATCATAATTTTCATATCATTTTAGGACATTATATTCTCTTCAGCAATAAGTTGGCTTAGAGTTGCATTTCACTACTCAAGGCCAGCTACAAACTACACAAATTGTCCTTGACACAATTACCATTGCTCCAGTTGAGACCACCCTATTATGATTTGGGGATAATGGTGGGATTTCATTTCTGACACTATTCCTCTTACTCTAGTGGAACCTCCCCGTTCAGAACTAAAGGCATGGCACACAAAATACTTATTATTTTGCAGCTATAACACTTGTTTACTACAACATTACTCCTTGTTTATGACAAATTGGTTAGGTTATTTTTTTTTTTCTTCAGAATAAGTAGGGTTTGTGAAGAATTGATAACCAACCATGCTCATGATACGAAGGATCCATTTGAGATCATCTCCATCATCGCCTCTGTTTAATCCAGCCCCCTACCTCTATTGCAGACATCATTTGAATCACCTCAATAGATTTTATCCACCTTCCACCATTGGTAAATCCATGTCACCGTGCTCTGCTCTCCGATTTAATTCTTCATTTTCCAGGGTCCCCAGCAACCAATTCCCATTATATTGTAGGATGGGCCATCAAAAGCTCACTACACACCTTTCTCACCCAACAGCCATCACATTTCTAACTAGCAGATACCATCAACTTACAACGCATTTCCATGCTGTCATCCCATACTTCCAGTGAAAAAAATTCTCAACAAATTTGGTGATATTCATGATTTTAGGATCAGCTGAACATCGGCAGCTGTCAATCCATCCGAGTGTAAGCTCAAGGATAATCATAAGAACTTCAGCTTTGCATGTTCTTTGTTCAACAATTATAGAGTAGAAAACTACTTTTGTATAAGGTACCTAATCACTGGTTTCTCATAACTCTTAAAATTTCAGGAACACATATTAACTAATATTTTCTCATATCAAAGATTGTGAAGATTACCTTTCCATTGTAACAGCCGATCGCTGAATTGAGGATGAAATCAGGAGGTGCTATTGCATCAGTTAGTGCCACTGCTTCAGGCGTTATGGCTGCAGAGAGCCACACAACTCCATCAGACAAACAGTTGGCGAGAGCAGGGGAACTACTGTAACCACCTGAGAAGATAGATGATGAGAAATTAAACATTTTGTAATAAAATGTTTTGAAACATTTGCGGTAACTAATAATTGAAACATTTGTGGTAATTAATAAAAACTCTTATAACATCCAATTGTAATAACTACCAGTGCATATTATGAAGTTTGGAATAAAGCCAGTTACCAACTCCATTCTACTAATGGAAATCTACCAATAGGTCGTAAAATTTGTCATTCAAACGAGTGGCACGAACCTTGGTACAGGAGAGGCAGGTGATTGTACAGGCACCACAGTCCGTATAGAGTACACAATTTCTGGAGAACAGAAGCAACGGAAGGGTTTGGGCACGCATCAATCTTTATCTTGAAGTGGGAGATGATAACGTACTGAAATACAAACACAGATTTTTAGAGTTCTTGAATAAATGCATTCAAATATAATTATACACTATAAAATATGCAATCGTGCAAGCATGGGCCATATTAAATTATTCAAAGATGTCACATCCGGGTAGCTTGAAATAAGAGAAAAACAAAGAAAGAGAACAAGATTCCACACACTTTATAAAATAAAGCGGTTTGAAACACGAAAAAACTCAATAGCTCAAACTCAATGCCAAACCAACGTATGCTCTACTACATTACCAGAACCTACTTGAAAATAATAAAAGTTATCATTTGACGCACTTGAGTGACCTTCTGCCATCATTCAAGACATTGCACCCTTGAAGTGAGTGTAAAACACAACTCAATGCTATTTTTTCGTTCGAGAATCCCGTTGAGTGTGCATTCGGAAAGCCCACTCAGTGTGCCCTGAGGGTCACCCTTAAATCACGCCTATGAATTGCGCTGAGTGCAAGGATCCCCTTACTGATACACCTGGGCAAAGTCCCGAGTTTGACAGGCTGTGCTGGTGCGCTGGTGATCAAACCTTCACTATGTAATGGAAGTGTCCAACGTGGAATCTTACGACCACACCCTCCAGCAATACGATTCCAATCTGGACAGTTCCACTGCACAGTGTTGGTTTGATCGTATGGCCGCAAACCTGGTGCATCATACGCACAAAGGTCAATCTGACAGAAATTTGCACCGCTCCAGGAGTGTAGGATATTCCCTGCCCTTCCTGTGAAAACCGGAAATTCGGCCTTCATAGTGACTTTCAATTTTCGCTTAAACAGCTTGATGAAAAAAGAAGAAAAAAGAACTGCCCAGGCCATTACTGGACATCTAGCAATTTATTTTTACCAAAATTAGACAGATTTTCTCGAGGAATAATGTCGTAAATTGATCACAGTGTTGTTCTTGAAGGAAAATTCCTATTATTCATCGAGAATCCTCAGTATTCACCAAATTATTTAGTTATTACTTGTTCACTCATGGTATTAAATGTGTTTTGAGTTAGTTACAGCCCAAACAGGGAGTGGGGGGATTTCCTACGCCAGGGAGAAGCTCTGATAAAAGACAGTGCTCCTAAACATGCACTTCCAAGGCCAAACCAATCAAAACGTTTTGACTGCATAGTTTTCCCTGAAGGTAACATTTCCCTAGAATCAAATAGCGGCTGTCTCGCTGAATGGGGGTTGGACAAAAGGCAGAGTGAGACTGCATGAAAAAATTGAGTGAGGTCATTGATTGAGTGTGTGTGTGAGGAAGTGAAGATGCTACATCAGGGAATGTGGTGTTTACAGTCTGGCTCGAAAGGGACAACGTATTTTACTCTGTGTCCTACTGCCTGAGCCAAATATTAGAGCCCAAAGTATTTTTTACACGTCAGAGAAACTCATGCCTTTTTCTTCTTTGAGAGAGGAACTCTTTAAAGACCGCGCTTTTGTTCATTGTGCTGCCAAGGCCAATGTAACCAAACCTCTTCGACTGCCAGAGTTTTCCCTGAACGTAATATTACATAACCATGCGTTGCATACAACGAAAACTATCCTATAATGAAGCAATCATAACAAACGAACAAACTTACTTCTGCAAAGACGAGGGATAATTCTTTGGCTTTAAAAACCTGGCATTCGTTTCTTGCAACGAATCGATCGTTGTATTTAGCAACCAGAGCCGTCATTTTCTCACTGGTGGATTTCAACAACCAACAGACCAACCATTCAAAACATTCAGAGACAACTGAAAATGCAAAATTAGTAAATAAGTTGGCTAAAAATTACAGAAAATAAATAGCATGTACATTTATATATTGTGGATGGAGAGGCAGCAGCTTACATGAAAGGTTACAGACATCTTCTTTGTTTCGGCCAGAAAACGTTTTAGGGAGGATGGATCCCACATTTGATAGGAACTTGAACATATAAAGAGGATATTTAGAGAAATCACGGTCAGAGGTATCGTTCACCATCTTCAAGAGCCAATTACTGGTTTGTTGCAGTAGGACAGTGTTGTCTCCTTCAAAAGTGACTCTTGGATCGTGGTTGTTCCTCAAATCACCCAAACCGGCAGCTAGAAAAGGCCAAAAAATATATTAAACAAAACAACCAATTTAAAGTATGAAGGAGTGATTTATAAGAATCCGCAATTCAACTTAAAATAAGTTTGAGACGGAGGTTACTCAATCAAATCAATGTATACACCATAATAATAAACCTCTTCAAATATAAAATTTCCTGTTAACAGTCAGAACGAACTGTCTATCCTCTGTACGTCATCCAGTTTTTCTTTCTACTGTACCAAACTTCATGAAACTTGGGTCAGAAATCACATTTGGTACCAGAACCTCGGCAACATTGGCTTGCAGGAGTAGGTTAAATTTCTGGTTCTCTCGGAGTAGGCGAGTGCACCCCTCTCCATTTCAGTGGAAGTCAAGCCGAGAGGAAAAGTACAGAGAAATGTACTGAACGTATGTGGCCATAGTGCACCCATCTGCCTTCTTCAACCTGCTCGAATTGCTTCTACCGGCATCCACCAGAATGAATTATTGTTTCTTGTTATCGCTTGTGGCTTCACTAGTGGTTGCTTTCACCTACTCCGAGACAGATCTATGTCACCACAAGCTGTGCTATATAGCCACCACCTGCAACAACCGCCCAGGTTTCGCAAAGCCGATTTATCACCACGATAACAAGAACGCACACTTATTCAGTTTTCTTTCTATAACTTGTCTATGCCGTGTGATGCCTGACTATTACACATATAATATATACCAGTGATCTGCACAGATGGAATTTCAAATACAAAAATAATAACTAATAACATTTAAGTAAAAAGTGTGGCATATTCATTCTACACTAGGAATCTAAGTATTTAAAAACAAACAAATAGGACCCACAATTTTTTGCAGTAATCGGTGTACAGAGGCCCCTGCCAGAATGCTAAACCATTCGACTTTCAGGATCACTACTTGAGGCAACCCTTAGTGCTAATATTCACACAGGTCTCCTAAACCTCAGATTGAATAAGTGAACCCACCTTTTTTTTAGCATGATAATATACAGGGCAACAACTTTTAAACAAAGAATAATAATTAAGAATTCAGATCAAAGTCTCACAATGTAAATTTGTATGCACAAACCAAGACTATCTCGCTTTTGTCTGTTCATTTACATTAAAATCGTAACATTCACTACGATATGAAGAGTTAAAAGAAAGCCTAGCAATTTACTCGAATACAATTTTCGAGAATTTGATGAGAACACCGGTTTCAAACCCAGTTTGAACACAAATCAAACAAACCTATATTTATATCTATGTTTATTTGGCGGAGAATATTGCGGCCACCTGTGAGCCCAAATTTGGCTCACAATCAAAAGGAAATTCGACATCACCTGCCCCAAAAGCAGCAGCCTGCCTTCTTTTGGTTTATTACTTGTGGTCATAGGAACTATAAAGTTTACTGTGCAGAACAGACTTAGTAAACATATCAAGTTTAATAGACCCGGGTCAGAATCCTTTCGGTGTGCTAAGCCCCCTCACTGGAAGTATCATCGCCAGCGATTGGAAGAAGACTTAGCCAACCTTCAAAATCCATCAAGATCAAGTGGCGGAGGACTCCCGATTTCAATTTCGTCAACAGCGCAACATTACAAGAAATCTAAGGTTAGTTAATATGAATCCATGTGAGGCCCTGGTACTAGGAATAGGATTTATTAACAAAAATTGATCTTTGAATAAATATGTTTCATTAAAGGTCAAACATCTGCCTTTAATTTTCTTGTAAAATACCTGATATTCCTTCATAGAGGTCAGGGGCTGAGTTAATTGGAATTGGGGAAATAAACCTCTAAATTTGGAAAATTTCTTAAGTTAGGGGTTTAGCTGGAAGGGAGTTTTAAAGTATTGGAGACGAATAACCAATCATATAAAACACCTTTACAGAACTGGAGTAGGCGCATTAATTTTGCTTACAAATTGGTAGAGGCCAAATTCAACGCTTACAAGTATAACACTTCAAGTAATATTTCATTTATACAGGTATACCCACTGTTATTGCGAAATCCACTATTCATACCAATAATAAACACAATACTTTTTTTTAATTTAGGAAAATACCAATAGAATCATAAGATGTAAACTCGATTCACGTTTACTTTTCTAGAGTGGAGTCCCGCGTCAAATCTTTAAAAGATAACTTACTATACTATAACTTATGTATACATAACTTGTCGGTTTTTTTAAAGAACCATCGTCTTCCCAAGTGAATGACATACTATTATGTACACATCATTTACACTTTAAGGAAATCAGATATGAAGTGGAAAGTAGCCAAAACTAGTTCCACAATATCAACATTTTCAAAAAAGGAAGATCCAAAGTTTATATTCAACTATTTTCTGAGTTTATACCTTTATGGTATCCATGACCACCACAAGCCTCCCTTGCTTCTTGAATAGCTCTTTGTGTAGTCCACGTAATAAGCGATTTGGAACAGCAAAGAACTGCATGAATCCCACCAACCGATTGATACTGTAGACAGAAGAAAGTTATGATATAAATTTGTATCATCTGGTCTCATTTTTAATAGTGAGTAGAAACCATTCAGTAACTAATGTTTATTTTGAATTTTTATTCTTTTCAGATTTTTTGAGTTAGTTTTGATGTAAGCTCTCACCACACTAGTCATGTCAGCTGAATCATCTCTGGATAAGCCAACACAGTGGACATACTGTTTGCTGAACTCAATGGCAAAAGTCCTGATCGCATAGGTCGCAGCCAGGTATGGCATCAATCGGCATTGCTATAACAAATAACATTGCACATAACTTATTCATGAAATTTACCAACTTTGAGTTGAAAGAGCCTTCAATTTAACAAAGATTAAGTACATTGTACCAACCAGGAATGATGCTCGTTTGAAAGCAACGATGGATGAAACTACCATGCAATATTCGATGAGTTCGAACTCTTTGTGTAAAAGAATAGGTAGTTAATCTAGAAGTATATTTCAAAATTGTCGTTGGTGGCAATGATGAATTGCAACAATGTGATGTAAGGCATACGCCTCTTTGGAGTCATTCGATCCTTAACTCCATAACAACACGTTGAATTTGAGTATTGTGATAGCTTGGTCTAACTTACATGGGTTTGGTATTCAATAATGGGCTTTTCAATCCCATTGGAGTCACGGAACTGGCGCCTTTGGGCAGAGTACCTTACAGCGATGACAACAGCCCGAAGTAAACAGCTGCTGGACTCATTGACGATTCCTACTCTTCCAGCTGAAAGAATCTCCAAGGAAGCTCCTACAACAAAAGTAACATGATAGAACTCACATCCTCGACTTACTCCCGCGTCTAATTAGGTATTCTTGATTGGAAAATGGAACATCACGAAAAATAGTGGAGTATCAATTCCAAGCAAGGAGTGTGGGGGTTATTTTGAAGAGGAATTTATGCATACAAGAGACATAGCTTCGACAACATGGTAAGGAGGGGAGACGACAGAGGGAATAATCTTGTTTTTCATTCAGTGTACCTGAGCAAGTTGTTGATTAAACCCAAACCTCTCACTCATTCACTCACTTCTCGGGTTTTCTTTTGGAAAAGTTCAGGCACTATAATCGGCTTATACTCTCCCTCTTATGCAGGCCTCTTCAATTTAAAAAGAGAATCCCGCTAGTTACTCTGAGTTGGAGTCATCACAAGCAAATTGTTTGCTTAGATCAGTTTATTTTTTTATTATATCCCACTCAATCTCCCTGGGAGAAGCACATTTAATGATGTGATGTCTAAATGCCTCCGTTCTGGATAACAAACCTTTGCCTGAACACAATTCGATTCCAATAGGTAAGTGAAACGCCAATTTTTGGTATCTTTTGCTACTTCCATGCTACATTAGGCATGAAGGAAAGAAGTTGAAGTCAACAGTGATAACGGAATGTTGAGGTATTCATGTGATAGGGGCTCCAACTATCTTTTGATGTGAATACATCAAAGACCGGAGAATGAGAATTATGTCAAATAATGATGGAGGGGAGTACCTGTGACGGGCAATTGTAGGAGATGTGAAGACTTTGTTGGTGTACATTGACTGAATAGATTATCTCAGTTATAACACGGTGACCTAACTGGTATAGTTCTTCGTACAAGAACGTGTTCTCTAATATTGTTGAACAAAATTCCTCATCTTCCTCTTTCAAGTGACCCAGGTACTTGCCCTCCAATAATGGTTGCCCAGAACCATTCATAGCTAGACCTGGTGTTCCTCTAGTTTTTATGAGAATATCAAAAGAGTAGGAGTTCCAAAGAGGGTGCTCCCTAACCCTCCACAAAGTATACAGCTGGTGAGCTGGGGTGCGTCCTCTGTTGAACGATTTGAGAACTGACTTGGCACAGTCAGTAGGGCCTGAACTTTTATACATACTCCCTCTCAATCAAACAATCAACATCACATTCTCTGATGCCGCATCTTCACTTCTCCACTTACAGACACAAGACATACTGTCTTACATACTGTGACAATGATCTCGCTCGACTGAGACAAATTCCAACGAGCAACAGCTGAGCCTCCAGTTACACACCGTCATACGTATTACCTCCGAATTCAGCTGAGAATGTCTGATATTAAACTTCCAGACAAATTTATGTGCCTTGGTACCGCGTGGTGGAGAAGGCAGCCTTTTTCTGGGCTTCTCTCAGGAAGGAAGCACACGTTCGAATTCTGACAAAGTAGCTAACAATTTCAGACCGTAACAACAGTTTCGTTCACTTTTACCACAGTTTTGTATCAGGTGAGTTGTATAATTTTAAAGAGCGCTAACCTGATGAACCCCAGTCAGGTTTTCCATACACTAGCTACTTTGATATCCTGTATTTTATATTTTCGTAGTTTACTCGTTTCATTTTTCCCAATCACCTCTTCTTGGGGTTGGTTTATCAACCACATTTACCTCACGTCGAGACAGATTTATAATTCCAAAAGTCCCACTATGGACCAGTATATAATATTATACTACTGGAAATCTAAATGTGATGGAATCTCTCGACCTCTTCTGAAACTCCACAAACAAAGAACGACACTTACCCAACATCCTAAGTGGGTCAGTAAATGTCTGATATTCTCCTTCTTCGGTGACGTCTGCCAGACGATTCAAAATGTTCTCACGTGGAATTCTGTAGTTCGTGAACAATATATAACTAGAAAGACAGAAATTGAATGAATACTTATCAACATAATTAATTTTAACATAAGTCTACGAGTATGTAACGGAATATAGGTTGGAAAAATTTGCTATACCCGTTGTCAATGCCATGAAGTCCGCTTTTCTCACCCATATCTCCCACAGTGATTCCAAGATAAGGAAGCAAGGTTTCGGGGTCTCGGATAGGCACAATAAAACCATGGAGTCCGTGGCAGACATTGTTGACAATCAACTGAGCCATCAAAAGGGCATGAGTGCATTGTTGGCCTGTAACATAGCATAAAACACAGTTATCGGGTGAAATTAAAACTAATGAGTACAAGGTTGCAAGACTCGTTTGAGCAAAATCCCTCAGTTAGCAGGAAAATTCTGTAGAATTCAGTAAGTTTTGACACACTGAAATCCGTAGACCAGATGAAAATCTTTGAAATTTCGAATAACTTCACCATGACTCTTACATATTACTCGGTTTACCTTTTTACAACAAGGTAAGGTTAAGAACTAGGTATCATCCATATATTCCCCTTTCCGACATTTAGTTTAATTACAATCATTATTACCAACAGAGAAAGAAACTGCTTCTGCTTCCTCTGAAATTATCCCACCTCAGTCACCCAAATGTTTCGTTTTTCCAAACTTCTTGTATTTTCAAACATAAATAATAATGATTTTAATAATAACGGACTCACGGACGGTGCCTGTTCTTACATTATACACATATAAGTTCTGGTCACAATTGTACTGAATTATACTATTACCACCCCTGAATTCATGATGTTTTTCAGTGTGTGCTCCGTTTTGAGTGGGTATCACCAGAATCGCTAGGAATCCACCCTGACCCGTTTCCGTCTGGGGCCTTGGAGCACAAGGGAAAGAGGGGATGGTGGTGGTGCGACGGAGAGGTAATAAGGGCCCAAGTATATGGGCCAATACTGATATCCTCTCCTCCCCTATTAAGGGAGGAGGAAGGGAATTTGTGAGGAGGAGGGAGGATTGATGAATAAATGAACTTCCTAGTGAAGTTCATTCATAATTATACCAGGGGCACTAAAGGGTGTTTTACTCCCACCCATTACCCTGCCCTGTTTCATAGATGTTCCAAGGGACTCTTTGTACTAGTGACAAGGGCTGTGGACAGTGCTGCCAACATGGTCGGGCGAAACGTCGGTTAGTACGACCTCCCTAAGGCGCCCGTCCCACTATTTTTTGAATATTTTGAAACCAGCTCGGTCCGACGGGTGGCAAAGGCCACTACAATGGTTAATAAAACACCCAGTGCCCCTGACGTAATTATGAATGAACTTCACTAGGAAGTTCATTAAGTAATTCATTAATTAAATTATGAAAAATCGATAAAAACTGTTTAAAAAAACGAACTAAATCACTCGCGACGAAGTTGTGGAAACCCATTTCAAAACGGAAGTTAGTGAAAAAACGTTGTCTATTTCCACGAAAAATAAAGAGTTACAATGTTAAATCGATTTTGCCGGTTAGGCTATCATTAGTAACAAACAATAACTAAGTTATTAAAACAACAATAAGTTATTGTTTGTTACTGATGATGGCGTAACCGTCGAAATCAATTTAACATTAACTGTTTATTTTTTGTGGAAATAGACAACGTTTTTTCACTAACTTACATTTAAAAAAAGTTCCAGCGATTCAGTGAATTTGCGTTAATACTCGTATTACTGTACTGTATCATATTTATGTTGTATTTTTCTGAAATTTGAGTGAAACGAAATTATTAAACAATTTAATGGAGAAAAAAACCTGTTCTCATTAATATCCTGCTACTACAACAAAGATTTTGGATTTTTAAATTTTTTAGGGCTTTTGCAGACGTTTTCTATACATTTTAATGAAATTTAAGTACATTTTTCAAGCATAATTTTGTGCATGAACTGTTTAATTGCATGAGCTCTTAATTGATTAACTTCTGTTGAGTAATATGCTGCTAAAAAATATAAATATAACGGTTTTTAGCCGTTTATTGCCTTTTTTAATGAAATTGAAAGTTGAAATTTGACCAATTTACTGTGTGAAACTGAGTTCCCGCAGCAGTGTTGGGTGGGTTTTGCTTACTTTGGGACGCAAGGGAGCACTCGATTCCTCATCTTACCAGTCCAGGTGCAAACGCAGCTAGACGCTTAGGGGAAACTCAACCTTTAAACACTTAATTTATTTTACCGATTCCCACGATCCACAAGGCGTTTATTGTTACCGTCGAAAACATCCTCATCTTGTTTTATAATTGTTTTCTAATCTTGACGGACGGTGCAACCTTGCACAGGACCTACTGCAAGGGAAATGAGGCCCAGTTTTGAATATTTCTCGCATGACTGGTTCGTAAGCCAGTTTACATTAGAGATGCCTTTCATTCATCAAGGCGGAACTTTTTTTTTAATCTTTATGGTGCTTGTTTTAGATTTAGCTCAATTCAAGCCTTGGCTGTTATTATCCGAAACGCGTTATTTATCTCAACAAAATAGGTGCCCTGTCATCCAGTAGTTGAGATGATATTACACGTCAAATGAAAAGGGTAAGAAACCTGAGATTATTGCTACCTGAGATTGTTGATATCAAGCCCGATGGGTATACCATAACCCTGAATGTCAAGGTTCAGGATGATAATTTGTAGTGTTTTCTTTAACGTTTAATAGCTTGAGCTGCTCTGATAATTAATTTAGTTTTAACAAAAGTTTCCTAATCTAAAATTTCTTAACTAGAAGGAAATCTCCAAATACCTAATTTAAAATTGAAAAGTCTGAAATCTGACAGTATTAAACTAAATGTTTTCCCAAAGATTGATATATTTCCAGAATCAAAAACTATTGTGTTTTAATTTTTGTTCTGATGGTCAGAATTGAGCCAAATTTGAAGATAGTAACCATTAGAATGTACTGCAAATACTGTTGAAATTTGAAAATATTCCATTCAGTATTACAGATATTGTATGAGGTGGAATTGAAGAAGCGCTGCAATCGAGTTTTCGGCTGACAAAGTCCTCTTAAAGCAATGTTAATGCCTTGGCTGTTTCAAGTATCAAGTAGGCTGTAGTTACCTAAATTGCCGACCCAACACTTGGCGGCTCCTATTCCTGGAGTATTTATGACGAACTCTTTTGTAGAAGGGTCATACACAGCAGCAGTTTTCAATTCCTTTGTGTCACTGCCATGCTCTAGTTCAGTGATGGCGAAACAACTCAATATCTGAGAACAACATTTTCAAATTTTCATTTAAAGCCGACAAATCGGGAGCAAGTAGTGAATATTGGGTAATAGTGAGAATGTGTAGCTGTGCAAAGTTAAATAGAATAAGAATCCAAATGCTTTTCAAACATAACATACCTATGAGGTACCTACAGAAATTATGGTGTTGTACGAACCTTGCCAGCCCAGATATCTCTGTAAAATTGTTGATGCCTTTCAGTGCCTAGACAGTGCAAAGCGTTGGAAAACATCATGACGCCCAGAGCGAGTTTGATAGAAAGATTCGCATTATAAATTTCCAAGGCTTCATTAACAATGAGTAAATACTTGGTCTGAAACAAATTTAAATTTAATTAAACATAGTACTTAAGAAGGTATCACAATTTGATTAGGTACTTCTATTTTGACATGAACGTAAGCGTAGGGGTCAACATGATTGAATTATGACCCCACTCAAGAACAACGAGGAGTAACTAAAATTTGCGGTATTCCTATCCATCAAACAGGAGTACCTGCCTACACTGTACGGGTGCACCTACAATGGATATCTGGAAATTGACGTCGTGGAGAAACAAGATCTGGTTAAATTCTCATTTCAGACAGTTTTTGAGAAACAGTTTTGCTTAGCTCATAGCTTGGGTTATTCGTGAGCAACAAGACCGTCTAAGAAGACAAATCCAGATGCTAATATCTGAGCTTCGGGAAGGACATGGCTTCCTAGGACAGAAGAAAACATCACCGACGATATGGTCCAATACGTTCTTAACCGGGGACCGGCGATCCGACCTCCAAAAAGCATGGCGATTCCTTCCCCTTAAAGTGTTGGCGATTCCTTCCGGTTACTCAATTCCTTCCGCCGTGCAATCGGCGATTCCTTCCCGTTACTCCATTGCTTCCCGCCCAGGTGTTGGTTAGTTCTGAAGTAAAAATTAACTCTTTATAGGACTAAACCCTTAATTTCACAATTAAGTACCTAAAACCCAAATCAAAGTATTACAATCACCAAGTATTAAAATCACAATAATCACAAAACAAAAAATCCGTTGTTAAGTTCACATCTCCATTTCATTGCTCAAAAATCCCCCCAAATTTGACACTGACCCTTTTAGCGAATTGATATGGGTTGATGGGGGATATGGGGACTAAATATGTGGGGATGAGGTGAATGAAAGTTTCGTTTAAAATGGGAATGAAATGGGAAGTCGCTTGTCTTGGAAGCCCACAAGGTTGAAGGAAATGAAGCGTTTTCATCGCCTGGTTGAGTAGTGGAAAACCAAAAACCCAGCTCAGCCATCGTCCAACATCTTGACCTTTCTTCTTGTGAGTGGTTGGGAGCCCCAACTGACGGGATTTATCACTTTGAGATTGGAGGGGAAGGAATCGCCGAACCTCTGCTCACTGGCTGGCCTCACACCGGTAGGAATCGCCATCTCCATCAGGACGCAAGGTCCAACTTTCACTTTGACGGGAAGGAATCGCCGGTTCCCCTTCTTGACGGCCTAGACGAATATCAAACCTAAGACAAATTTTCCAAGGACAACTTTTCATCAATTTGGTGGTACAACTAGAACAGAGACCACAGGCTAAACCAGCAGAATACTAGTAGACTACATTCTAAACCATTAAAGGATCACTAGTGAACTAGTGAAGGGTTGGTAGACCATATACTTTCTAAGCCAGTCAAGGGTTGGTATAACTCTTACTATGCAACCGGAAGACCCAAATCCTCATACCAGGAGTGTCGGTGCACCACAAACTAAACCAGCGAAGGGTGAGTAGACCACTCACTGAACTAGTCAAGGGTTGGTATACCTCTTACTGAACACCTAGACAACGTACTAAACAGATGGAGCGTTGGTACACCACATACTATACCAAAGGGAGATAGTTGTAGATCACAAACTATACGAGAAAAGTGGTAGTAGACCATAAACTAAATCAGTGGAGAGTTTTTAGACCAAATGCTAAACCAACAGTGTAAATAGACCACATAATAAACTAGTAGAGGACCTGTAGGTTATTACTGAACTCTTAGAGATAGTGAATCACATGTTGAACCAACGGAAGTAATTTAGACTTACTATACCAGAAAATGGCTAGTAGACCATATTCTAAGTCAGCAGCGAGCTGATAGAACACTAAACCAGCAGAAGGTCAGTAAACCACATATTACACTAGTAGAGGACCCGTCAGCTGCTACATACAAAATAAGTGAGGGGTAGGCATCCTCTGTAGCTGAGTGGTTCAAGGTTTAATCTTAGGTCTCTGGGTTGAAAAATCCCGGGTTCAATCCCTGGGCTGCATACGAAATTGACCAGGTTTGGCGTCTTACGCATGTTTTCAACTTCAGTTTATGGGATATCACATATTAAACCAGCAGTGTGTGAAGACAACTTGCTAAACAAGTAGAAGATAAATAGACCACATAATAAACTAATAGAGGGCCCGTAGGCAATTACTGAAATAGTGAGAGATTGGTGCACCACATATAAAACCAATGGGAGTATAGAAGATCTACTATACCAGAAAAGGACCACTACTGCCACCACAGCCAATGAACAAGTGAGGAGCAGGCCTTTTCTGTAGCCGTTTGGTATAAGGTTTAATCTTAGGTCTCTAGATTGATTGATTACAGGTTCAATTCCCCGGCCGGTCATGAAAATTACCAGGTTTGGCGTCCTACACATGTTTGTGAGTTCAGTTTATGGGAGACCACATACTAGACCATTATAGAATTGGAAGACCACATGCTGAATCAGTAAAGGGTAAGTAGACCACATACTAAACTATTATAAGAAGTAAAGCCATTAATATAGGTATTGAGGGATTCGTACACCACATATTAAACCAACTGACTGTAGGCACTAACTACAGAGCTAGTGAGTGTCGGTAGACCACATACTAACTAATAATATATCTTACAATAAGCTAAATTCATTAGGTACTGAAATGAGAAAAACTTGTAATTCATCTAGATCTCAATTAAGTAAGAAAAATATACGAAGAGTGAAAACTTGATGGCTTGCATAAATGAAATATTCGTATTCACTTACTCTAGAAGCATAAGTCATTTCATCGATATGAGTGAAGAGACCAGACGCTTTCAGGAAAACCTTGAGCTGCTGAGCTGTTCGATTCTTTGCTCTTTTCGAATCTCCGTTCTTAGTGTAGTCTACATGGAAGAGGGGGTTGGAAGCCAAAAAGTGCCAAACCCTTTTCTATAACAAATACAATTCACTTAATTTAATTGAAAAGATCATCTTTAATTGAATGAAAATACAAATAATTGCTCGGCTCCGCCCTCATAGCCTTTCTTAAAGATTGGTAGCAGTAGGTACATGACTAATATTATTGTCAATATAGCAATTTTGAGCATGGAATAATTTGAAAATGGTATTGTAGGTGACAAGTTGCTGATAGGTATAGAGCCGATAAGAAATGCCTAATACAGCTAGTGAAGAATCCAAAAACTAACACTAACTGTCAATGGTCTGTTCAAGAAGTCTTGGTGATTATACAAAGGTAATTCGTTGGAAGTTGGACAGATACATACGTGACCATCCATTGCTACATCGTCCGTTAGATATTTCACAACTTGGGGAAGACAATAGCAATGGAATTGTTAAAGCCCAAAAATATTTGATACCTTGACAGAGTTTGAACTCATGTCCTTCATTACAAAGGAGAAATTACTCTTTAGTAACAACGCTCCTTCAAGGTCAGCTGTATGGTCGATTTAACCAAACCACTTGGACTGCAGAAGTTTTCCTTTAACGTAACAGAATGTCTGTCCCCTTCATTTTGCTTTCTCACTAAGAAGATAGGGAAGCTTTGTGTTTGTGCAAGAAGTGGGAAAAATTGTCCTATAAAATCAAAAATTTCACGTGCTTTTTGCAAGTCTGCAAGTTATCTGTCTGTGGCCTTGTGAAACCCAAAACTACACCATGTTTTAGTCCGATTTTGATGAAATTTTCAGGGATTGAGCAGATCAGCTCCCAGATGCCCCCCTTCCTATAACTTTCACTGCCGTCGGATCAAACGCACAGTAGCCTGTGCGTAAGCGCAAATATGAATTTCTTATAACGCAGATTTCTCATGACCTATCTGGCCAATTATTTTTTCTTTCTTAACACAAATACGAAAAAAGTAATAAAGCAATGTTCTTCTAAAACGAATAGAAGAACATAATCCCCTATGTGGGCATAGCCCGTGTTAGGAAGATGAGCCGTACCTCAGCCAAAATAGAGAAGAACTTATAAGTGCTTACTTATTTAATTCATGAACATGAGTGAAAAAAAGAGCCAACAGCATAACCATAAATGCAATAAAAAATTAAAATAGCGTATACAAAAATAAAAGAATAAAGAATCATTAAGCAGTGTAGCAAAGTAGTTACAACTTGTTATAGTTGTCTATAAGTTTCTGAGTATTTTTATAGTTTCCCCTAAGGTCTGATCTCAAGGTTTCCGGGAGAGCATTCAACTCACGAACACCACTAGCTCGGTATGATTTGTATCCAAGAATGGTGAGAAAATAAGCAATGGTCATGAAATTGCAAGAATGGGATCTGGTATAAATTAAATGTTTGGATGTGGAAAAACTATTTTCTTTCAAGATCTGTTTGAAGCAATTGAGGTTCATCAGCAAGGGAAATTTTAAAACACGCCCAAATAGGGGGTTTTCCAAAAACTTTGCCATACATATAGTTTTTATTAATTCAGGGTGGCCCCCAAATGGAAATTTTAAAATTCCCTGACATTTCCCTGACTTTTCCCTGACCGAACTTCATATTTCCCTGACAAAAAATATCAAATATATATATATATATATATATATATATATATATATATATATATATATATATATATATATATATATATATATATATATATATATATATAGCGTCACCTTTAATGCTTCCAAAATGAAGATCGTATAATTTAAAAAAGAAAAAACAGCCTACTCCAGGAGTAATAATGAAGGTGAAGCATGGGAGAAAAGATACTTTTTAAAGTAATTGAATTTGTGAAAGAATTTACTTAAATAGTTTTTAAAAAATCGCAGTTAGACGAACAGAATGGTTTTGACACACTACATACTTAAGGTAAATAAAATATTCCACAGTAAATTCAGGTAAAAAACGCTGCAAATTATTTCACAAAGGTTTATTATTTTTTCAATTGAGTATGATCGTAGTTTTAGTTGGCTAGCGTACGTCATAAGGCCCGTCCAGACTCCTCGGCGTGTCCTACTTCGAGTTGCCACAACCTATACTTCTATAATTATATATGCATGTTTACATTTCTCGATTTGAGCTCCTATCTATTCAAATAGTTATTGCCTTAATAATATCATTATCTAAGTACGTACGAAAAGTCGAGAGGCTATGTTATTAAATATGCGTAGGAAAAGCTTTGGTATTAACACACAAAAATTACCTTGAAAGAAACATATTCATGCCTCGAACGAACGCCGGCGCCGTACCCACCACAAGCCGCGGCGCCGGCGCCTCCTCTCACTCCATCCCCCCGCTCACCCCCCTCTCCACCCTTCGTGACCCCCTGCCAAGCGTGCCAGGCGTGCGCGCGTCAAAAAACACACTTTTTTGTCCGTTTTTGGCCCATAGCATCTATGCGAGTAAAGCGATCGGGATGATTAAACGTTAGGACCAACTAGACCCCAAATGGAGTCTATGTGCGAAAGAACGGGTTTTTTAAGTCAATTCTTAGGCCTTTTATGGCCCGGACGGCGGACGGCGAACGGCGGACGGCGGACGGACATTTCAAATTTGGATTCTACGCACCTTGAAACGTAAAGTGACAAAGTTTGAGGGGGGGTTATAAAAATTGTTTGCTACACGATCACATAGGCTTATTATTGGAAATAATAAACCAAAATATACTGAGAATGAGGAAAACACTACAGTAAGTTTCAAAACCCAGTTTTGGTATTTCGAATTCAAAAACATAATAACGAATGCCGAACGGCCACAAGGTTCTTCAAACACTATCGTATCAAAACACTAGATTCTAGTGACCAGAATAACACAAAATGATAACAATTAACTGGAAGCTCTTAGAAGGAGATGTTTGAAAAACAACTTTTGCTGAACCATAATTATGGTACCTACACTTTATCTACGTACGTAATGAATAAATGCTTTGTTTTCACATAAAATTGTTATTTCATCACAACTAATTATTTAAAATCGACCACGTGCTGTGCAATGAAGTATTTCATAAGAAAGAATCAGTTCGGTGGACGACACATTTTCAGAACCACGTTAAATTCGTTGAAAAGGAGCTTGTTTCTTAATTTTCGAAACAATTTAACCTAAATGAAATACGACAAATTACGAAAATTCGCCTTTAATCATGCTGCATTACTTTTCATTTAATATTTTATGGACCCTCAATTTGTGATCTGAAGCGATTCGTTGAAGATCAAATTCAAATTGTAATCATTTGTCTTGAAAAAAGGAAAAGGTTTTTAACAAGGATATTTCTTAGCTGTGGGTAATTCCGAATTTTCGCCCGACTGCAATAAATGTCTCGCTTTTTCCACCTACTTCCAATCGGTGCCTTATTTCCCATCACACAAAAATCTTTCGTTGGAAAGCTATGAATTTATTACACATGGCTTGAATGCTATGAATTTATTACACCAACTCATTGTTGGGACTCTTACTGGATCAATCCACTACTCTGTTGGGTTTGCTCCCTAGTTCAATAACCTGTTGATTTTTCTCACATATAGTTTACTAATAGGTGATGTAGTAACCAGGAGAGCCGAAGAAATATCCTTGTCACAATGTATCTGTGTGTAGCGTTGATACTCTTTGAACAGTACCACGACTCGACAATTATTTTTTTATTCGTATTACCCATCTATAAAATATTAGGTATTATGATAAAGTACGCCGTTGAAGTTTTATTGTTTAGGAGTTAAAATAAACCTAAAAACACTGCAAATTATTACACAAAGTATTGATTGAAAAAATTCCCTGACATTTTGGTGTTTTTTGCAAAATTCCCTGACATTTCCCTGACTTTTCCCGTCGCACGAAATTCCCTGACAATTCCAGGTTTTCCCTGACTTTTCCCGTTGGGGGCCACCCTGTAATTGTTATAGTGCGGTGATAATAGGTAGAGGTGTAGTGGAATAAGAGGTACCCCATGCAGGAATCATACCGTACATAAACTGTAATTTTATTCAGTATGGCAAAGATGTAAATAAATCTTCTCAATCATGATGTAATCTCAAGATTTATATTAATAAAGTAGTGCCTGTAAGTGGGTACCTCCATAACTTTTGAACGGATTGACAGATTTGCGAGATTATTTTTTTAATGTGACCAGCCACTTCCGGCGCAAAATATAGGCCACATCAAAATTGCGCAACCCCTGCTCATTAAGGGGTGGTTGTGGGGGGTGGGGGGTAGAAAAACTGGAAAATCCGTGTGTGGGCTCAAACGAAAGTCCACGACTAAGGGGTTTCAATTCCAGCTACCATAAATAAGGAATAAGTAAGGGGTGGTTGTGAGGGGTGGTCCAGACAGCGAGCAACATCCCCCAAACATTTCAAATCACCCTTAGTGATTCATTGTTTCTAATCAATTTACATGTCCCACTCAACAGTAAAGACCATCGGATCTATACAGCGAAAAAACGAGCGAGCGAAAAAACTAGGCTAGTTAAATATATTTGTTACTTCACCCGACTTTATCAAAGACAACCTCTAAATATTTTACGACTGAGGTTTTCGTTATTTGTGGCGATGTCGAGCAATAAGTTGTATTACATTCGATATTATGTTATAGTATTTTCATGTAGCAATAGCGTTTTGTTTAAACAGAGATTTGCGATTTTGTTAATTTGTTGTGAACAGAGATTTGTGAAATTTAACGTGGTGCTCTTCTCTCCAGTTATCCGATTAACAATATCTGATCGAATCATCCGTAAAAAGTACAATTTCTCTTGAAATATTACAATATTCTATTTCATTCAATTATACAATAAAGTATAATGGCCCTAATACAGTTCCTTGAGGGATGCTGTAGTTAGTTGTTATCAAATAGGAACTCATAGTATTATTCAATCTCACAAATTGCGTACGATTTGACAGATAATTTCCAATCCACTCTAGAGCATCACCACCAAAATCTAGTTTGCCAAGCTTTTGAAGCAATTTATTGGGAGAAATCGTGTCGAATGCTTTGGCCAAATCAATAGAAATGGCCAGTGGTTTTTTCCGTTATCAACATCATAACTAATTTTAAAAGTAAGGTTTAACAAATAGCATCTAGCGTGCTCCGGCCCGCTCTGAAACCGAAATGTTGTTCGTAAAGAAGATAAATCGTCTCTAAATATTGAAGTAAAGAAAAAAATTACATAAAAAAATAAATACCTACAATTTAAAAAAATTACATTATCATTAATTATTATTGGTCCGATTTTGTTCAAATCTTCAAACCTGAAATCGGTAGTTACAGACGAGGCTAATAGACCGAATTTGAAGTAATTGTCCATTATTGTGCCGGTTAAATCTTAGTTGGTCCCCGATATATACTTCAGATGGGAACTGCTGTTGGATTGGTGGTAGGGTGTGCGCATGCGCAAGTATTAATTATAGCCCTATTACGCATATTAGAATGGCTACACATATATTACTACTCTACTTTGTGTTCCAATCTAATGGGTTCAGAAACTTTCCACGCCAATTTCAATTGATTTTCAGCACCCACCTAACCATCCTTAACCCCTTTTAAAAGCACAGAAGCAACGCCAAAACTTGTGGTTTTTAATTTTATTTTTTCAAACAATAATTTCTACTTGGCGATGAGTAACAGAATTGCCAGATTTCGAGTACTCATCCCCACATTTCATTTGAAATGAGGAAACTCGTGGAAGTGCGTCGACTACAGCTAATCTTCATCCATCGACTAGCATGTAATCTTACCAACAGTTTATAAAAGAAGGATCGTTCAGAGATAATAGGATGACACACGATGGGATAATTATACCACTCTGATCACTTGGGGATGTTTCCATTCCATGAAGCGTTTCTCCAAAATAACTCATGTTGACGCATTAGACTGTAATAACATAGGAGAAATACCTCACATCTAATCGCACTCAAGAGTTATATCACGATCTATAAATAGAAATAAACTTGACAAGTTCGTTTATTTCCTAATAATGATGATAATAAGTTACAATGTACACATAGACAGTCCTTGGGATTATAAGCACTAATTCCATAGCACTAAGGCCCCTTTCATACGTCTCTCGCTCCTATATTGAAGCCTTTTCCGAACCAACCACCCACCTATTCACACGGGGAGCTTTTACGAATCTAGCTCCTACCGATTACATAGGTTCATCCTTCAATGAATAGTAAATAAAAATAAGAACATAACTAAAAGATCCGCCTTGAGCCCTTTGCAAACTTCCAGCCGACTTTCGTTGATTTCGTTTCGGTCCTTGTACATTTCCAGGCTTTTAGCAAATTTTCAAAGAAAATAAAGCTAATGCAATGGCTCCAAACTTACAGGTCCAAGACCCCGCAATTTTACAATTCACAGCAGATATTAAAAAAAAAGTCCAGTCATGCAGCATGACCCCATGAGCGAATTTTTGAAGAAATCTTCGATTATTTCGATTTTTGACTGATTTTTCAACTTTGAAATTTTTGAAAACTTGATACATATTCTTATAGGAAATTTTACGCTGATTCCGAATATACCACATGTTAGTATGCTGAAAAAATTATTTCGCACAACAAATCGCAAAAAACAGGCTGTTTTGAAATTTTTGACTAGGTACATTTTTGAAAATTTCAACCCGAAGATGTAATCCGATCATGCTGGCCAACGAACTTGAACTTTCGTTTTGTGTCCTTAACATTTTAAAATTTATTTGAAGTTTCTAGCACAATTCTACGGACAGTTATCGTCTGGAATGACACATACATAAATATATACATACATATATACATACATACATGAAAAAAATGCGTTAAACTTCAGAATATGATTCAGAATAGCCTGAAACGGATTTCTGCATAAAATTTTTTCAAAAAATCACATTCTACAAATTTTGAGGCGAGAGCAATAGCTTAATTTTCTTCAAAAATTCGCTAAAAGGTCAATAGGTGTGGAAAGAATATAGGCTAAGAAGCCCCTAACCTAATAATTTTTAAAAAGCGAGGAATTCTCGTGTTTAATCCATTTTTTCGGATACGTGACCAACTGTGAAAAGAATCCAAATACCTACCTTAGGGAGATGGGAAATTTAACGCCCTTTCCAACGATATATCTATTTTTAAGATTACGTTCTAAGTTAGGGTAGATATGGCCTTTTTAGTGATGTAAGGTCGTAAACATGAAAAAACTTAAAAGTGAAAAAATTCCAAAAATCAAGGGTTTAATAAAAAATCGCAAATAGGGACTTTTTGTTGGAAATTAGTTGTAGAATCGATCCCAAGGAGGTTAACAATCTTAAGTGTGAACACCCTGGATGTACTATTATGTACCATTTATGGATAGAATCCCAGATAAAATAAAGGTATACAAAAAATAAGTCTGCCAAGTAGGGTGGGTAGTATAGCTTCCTCACGTATTGTAACATGGACGTATAATTGAAGAACAAAGTACGAGTCAAAATAATTGATAAGTCGACGTTATAGGAAATTAACGTTTGCGCTTTGACCTTAACTGTTGACCCTCCATAAGAAATGACTCAACTACGACACTGTACACATGACTGGAACTGGAACTGCACCTCCCTGAAGAAGCACCAGTTCCTGGGGAGAAACGTTGGAGGAGAAAACCAAATTACCTAAGGACAAGTAAGGCTTCTTACTAGAATTGTTTATTATTTTCAATAATGAACCCTTGTAATCGACCTATAAAAAAAATTGTTTAACCCCCCCCCCTTCTCAACATTTGTTGGTTTACGTTTCAAGGTACGGAGATTCCAAAATTCAAAAGAAAATCTGACCGTCCGCTGTCCAACACTTTTCACCGAAACTACAGATTTTAACTTTATGAAATTTTACTCAAAAATCATACTTCGGACTAAGATGAGCCAGTAAAATTTTCCACAGTGGATAAACGTTGCGATCTTTGCCTTGGAGAACTTTTCCAGATGTTATGAAAGCCACAAACTCGAAAAAGGCCACCATGTTTCGCCGAGGAATATTTCTCCAGGTGATTCTTTTCCACTTTCCAGGTAAATTTTCCACTCTAGTAAACTTTTTCATCACATCCATAGCTGGTACAAAGTTTACAAGATGAGCTTAAGTGTATTTACATTGAGATTTTGGTGTTTCCTCGTCCTATATCACTCTGTATTTCATTGATTTATAATTTTTTCCATCATTCCTGTATTGAATATAAATTTAATTAATGAGTTAGTAGTCCTTAATGTTAAAGAAAAAAAAAGAAAGAAATTTTAAAATCATTTTGATGCCAAAAGAGTTGACCCCAGACGGTTTTGACGGTTAATACCTAAACTAAATCCTATTCTTTGTTTGCTACTGTTGTTTTGCCTATTATTCCAGGGGAAAACTAGTCCAATGTGGGTTATATCTCGAAAAGTAACAGAACCCCCTCAAGATACGTACGTCTCCTGCCCATAGTTTCGATAAGAGAGAAAACTTTACTGCCCACCCAACTTGGCAGACGTGTTTCCACTAATTGGCGATTTCACTGTTTGTATAATGGGGCCAGAGCCCCGAAACAATTAGTGCCATTTGTTTCCTTCTTCTTAAATCATTAAATAGATGAAAATATGACGAGAAGCGTACCCTTCTTGTGATCGGTGCATCGACGACCTGATTGCCACATTGGAAGATAACCTTTCACGTGACAATTTTCAGATGATGTGCCAGAGCTAAGATATGAAAATGTCAAAACGAATAAGTGTCTCCAGCTATCAAATGATTTTCGTCCGGATAATTCAAAGAACTCGTCAGTTTATTCACTTTAGATTGCAGCGCAGTAACAGTTGAACAGAAATTCTCAATTACGCCTACTTGGTGGGCGATCATCCTTAATAAGAATGGCATTGCAGGATGTACTCGGATTTTAGCTGGCAATAAGCAATTCTAGAAGGACCAGAACATCGAGGTAGGATTTTATCGAGGCTTTTAATGTCATACCTATGAAGACCGGTGCAGACATGGTATATACCTAGACAAGCCCCATCTCAAGAGATATAATATGTTGAGACATAATATAACTATATTATAGTTCACTACTTTTGATGGGCTTTTCGCACTTTTTATACGTAAATAGATCAGAAAACCTACATCTTAATTAACAAAATAAAGCTTGGCGTGTCAAAACTTTCACCAGGTTGGAGATACTGATGAAGTCAATATAGGGCTGTACCTGTAGGTAGATGGAGAATTATTTGTTTCGTTTTATTGTTTTACATACGTATTAAACCCAATTACAAGAGATATAAATACATTTTAAATGTTGAGTACAAATTGAATATATTAGATGTAGTTACAAGAAGTTGATTGAAGAATTAATTAGAAGTAGGTATGTAGAAGTTTTAAGCATAGACATAACCTACTTAACTAATACCAAAATGTGTTGTAAATTTCGTAAGGGGCACTAACTAAGGATAATTCCTATATATATATATATATATATATATATATATATATATATATATATATGTGTGTGTGTGTGTGTGTATATGTGTGTGTGTGTGTGTGTGTGTGTGTGTTTGAGAAAGGCATCCAAGCCGAAATATTAAAACTAGTCTGTGAAGTGTATTTCTGTGTTTCCTTCTTTTCGTTTCATATACCTACTAGCTCTCTTAGAGCTACTTATCAAGTGATTAATATATATATATATATTATATACAGATTAAAAATCTGGAAATTATTACACAAGGTTTTATTACTTCTGAATTAGATAGCTCTTCTATGTAGATCACTGATCTATAATTATTAAACATATAGCCTATGGAACATTATCAAATTATAAAAATAATGAGATGAAATAAAACAGACCTACGCTTCACTAGTTCATAAGCAGGTGACAACAGTTTAAAATGAACTCCTATTTCTTGAAGAATAGAGAATTTATTCCATTGAAATTATATCAGCTGATTCGATCATTGACGTTTATGACACGATTTTTACCGTGTTCTTACCTGCTTTCATTCACACTCATGCTAAAGTTTTCCTGCTGGTGTTCTAGCCCTTAGGAAGAACGAACGGATGAACGTACCAACAGCGATCAAGGTGAGCTTTTTCGATTCATTCAACTGATTACTATCATTAGCAAACAGAAAAACACTATCGTTTTTTAGAAAGTTGTATAGATCTCGATTCTTTATATTTCAGCCCTTTATCAATTCTACCCTTTATTTTGATTATATTTTGGTTGGCCAATGACTACCTATCCAAGTAGTTATAAACTTGGATTTTGATGTTCCAAAATTTTCTTAGATAGTGGAGGACTTAATTTTGGAAGTCTGCTTACAAATCCCTAACAGACATACATTATTGCTTAATACACGGATCGCTTCTAAAACTATCCAATTTCAATTATCAATCTCTATTTAGGATTCGTTATCATTCTCAAATGGTATAATGAAAAAAGTCATTAGACCGGCGTGATTCGGTGATCCTACGTGCGGTGTCACTCCAGTCAGGGGTGAGGGTCACGTCGGTCAGGGAGACTTGATGTGTTCCTTCATTTTCTTTCTCCCAAAATGAATGAGATGCTTTACTCAGAGACTACAGGGCCAAATTTATAAAGTTCATTACATTTGATCAACCCCAACGGTTGGCATTTAAGGGTTATGCGAGGGTTCACTCCTGGGAATATCCTTATGCAAAGACCGTTGAGAACTGAATTCCAAGTTCCAAAATGGAATTTTTGCCTCGGATGTTGTGAACTTCTTTTGGAAGAGATGGAAGACAGAACACCTTCTGAAGAATATCTACAAACCCGATAAAAGTAGAATAACCCTGAGCGTCCCTCCGCTGTTGGTGATTTTTTCCTCATTAAAAAAGACAATGCCCACTTTATCAAGGCCAATGGGTATCACCACTGATTTAATTCCCGGTAAAGATGGTACAACGGATAGGTACCCCATTCGTGAGAAGAGGATGTTTGTCTGCAGGGTACCTACCCTCCAAAGCTCGCTTTATAGTAATTGAATCGTTTATTCAGAAACCACCTAAGTGCGCTTTTTTTTTAAACTTTTGGAAAACTAAAAAAAAAACTGTTTTGCAGCTTAAGTATAGGTCTAGTCTCCTTCAAATATTTTTTTATCAAATCAAGAACATGCTATTAGAATTATCTATTTTGTTTTAAAAAAATTTTTTCTTCAAGTTTTTAAGTTAAAAGTTTTTGAAAATTTTGCACTTAGGTGGTTTCTGCAATAAATGAATAAATCCAAAGTGATTTTTTAAAAATTATTATTGAAATTAACTCAAACGATTATTGCTTCCGAGACTGCAAGGCAGCGGAAGCTTTGTTTTCACTTTCGAAATGAAAAAATTTTTTTTGCTCCAAAATCAAAATTTCCACTCGCATTTTGCGTTTCAGAGCCTCCTGAACAAATTTGGTTCCATGTCTGTCTGTCTGTCTGTCCGTCCACATTTCCTTGTCTGTCTGTCTGTCTATCTGTCCGTCCGTCCACATTTCCTTGTAACAGCCATAACTTCCACAATTTTGATCCGATTTTAACCAAATTTTCAGGGATCGTGCGGGTTAAGCTCTAGATGGTCCCCTATCAACTTCATCATGATCGAATCAACGGTAGCTTCTGCGCAGGCGCTAACGTGAATTCCTTGTGACGGTCATAACTCGGTCAATGTTGAACGGATTTTGGTCAGATTTTCAGGGATGATGTGGGTAAGGTCCCTTGAGGTCCCTTAAGACAATCATCATAATTGCATTAGCGGTACGCTCTGCGCATGCGTGAACGAAATATTCTTGTTACGGTCCTTGCAACAGCCGTAATTTCCACAATTTTGATGCGATTTTCTTCATTTTTTTAGGGATTGTGCGGGTATAGCTCTACATGGTCCCCAATCAGTTCCGTCATGATCGAATCAACGGTAGCCTCTGCGCAGGCGCAAACAAAATTTTCTTGTTTCGGTCATAACTCAGGCAATTGTGAACGGATTTCGGTCAGATTTTCAGGGATGATGCGGGCAAGGTTTCTTGAGGTCCCGAATATTAAAATCAAAATTTTCCTTATTAATTTCATTTATTATATGTACCATTCAGCTTCCAATTTCCCACCTTATTAATTCCCTGATGCCAGAACCGGTCGTTTCTAGTTTTCTGGAATTTAATGGTGACGTACTGTGAAGGTCACGAGGAAGCTCATGTGCCATTTCCTTGGCAGTGTATTTTTATCTGCTTTGGTATCAAAGGTAAGTAAGAGACAAACTTAAGTATAAACAAGAGTGGTTTTTACTATGCATTAAATGGAAAATACTTGTACAAGTAGACAACACGCTTCAGTGCGCTTGGGCTACAGCGACGGCGCTTGGGTTCTTTCTGAAATAAACGGATTCTTTTCAAGGCTGTCAAATAGCATCGGTGATATGGAACATTGGTTATTTCCGCACTATACGATGTATTCACCTATGAAGTGAACAGTACCACCAAAACAACATTTTTTGAATTTTTGTCGCTTAGGTGGTTTCTGAAACTTCTTTACCCCGTTGGACCCACTTTGAATGTTTGTATGGATACTGTTGTTACTCCCCGCTTATAGATACAGCTATGGATTTCATTATGTCCAGTTTAACTTGCATCAACCCTTCTGTATGCTACCATGTAACCGTTATTTTTTGATAAGTTCTTTGTGCATTTTCCGTAACTATCAAATATAAATTCGGATCCGCCTTGTTATATATGGCTCTTAATTTGAAAAACCGATAACACTACCGTTCATAAGGAATAACAAGGTAAAGCAATTAACCAACCAATTAACAACCAACTAACTAGGTAAAGCAATTAAAAACCTTACCTAAACTCAATAGTTTATTATAGGAGATAAGGAGGAATTAAGACTTGCGTGGTAGGTGAGGTCAAAACAATGGTAGTGATTTAAGGTAAACGAGGTGCTACGAATAAAGACGTAATTCAAGTTGAAATATAATCAATTGTTAATTCCTCGTAACTTTTACTAACGTAGAACCACTGTGGAGGAAGTTAGGCTTATGTTCTTGCAAGCATTTGGATAGAGAAAACGTAAGAGTCATAGAGCATGACCGTAAGAGCGAATTTGAGAAAAAAATTCATAACTTACATGTAGAATTTTTTTCTGAAATTGCAGCACTTCGTGGGCTCAAAAATAGTTAACTTAAATTTAAGGAGGGGTAAACAAAATGTGTAAACAATATTTTGCTATGCAAACAGATTTTAACATTGTTAGCTATTTCTAGCAGCCTTATCGATTTTTAAAGGATTTTTTGAAATTCGATCCCTTTTAGCTAGCTCGACGGAGGACGAGGAGTACGGCGATGTCCACTGTTTAGCCCCTGCAGCGGATTTAAAACCCCCAAAAATAAAATAATACAACTAAGACTAGATGATAAAAAGGGTTATAACTAAGTATACGTTACTCCATACAATCAGCAAAGTGAAATAAAACTATGACAATGCTCATAAATATATCACAGTTCGTAGTAGAAATCAGTGGCTCTAGGGTACAACAATAGGGATTTGACCTTGTCTGGTCCAGATGAAACGTCAACCCAATGAGAGAGCCTATGCTTGGATTCGGAAGTCCATAAGGTCTGGACAGACCTCCAGGAACTGGCGGATGGACAGATCACCCCCACAGCTCCCACACACAACATCTCGAGCTTCTGTGCGAAGCAAGTGTCTGAGAGTAAGACGGGTATGACCAGTGGAATCCGATTATCCATTATTCGGTCCCTCCTTTGAAGTTGGAATACGAAAAAGGCCTGCCGGGCAACATGCAGCATGGGCGCCGACTTCATAAGAGATGGTGGGGCCCGAGCCCCACCAATAATGAGAGTGGTGGGGCTGTGCCCCACCAATATTTTTCTTACTGAAAACCTTGAAATTTTAATGGTATAACTCTCACATCCCCAGAGTAGGCAGCAATGTGGCTGATAAATAGGCCAGTTGCCCTTGCTGTTTGTTTATGTGGGGAAGATTGGCGGGGTGGCGACGCATGAGGCCCCTCGTTAAGGAGTTTGTTAATAAAAACAATATTAGAAAAGCAAGTATTGCTTTATTTTAGCAACAATTTAACTAAGCTTACTGCTTTTGTTATAGTTTTTTTTCATATGTCAGAAATATTAAGTTTAAATGTTAATGTACGGTAATTTGCTTAAAAAAATCTGAAGTTTAATCAAAATTTTTTAACCTTTTAACTCTCATATTTCAGAAATATTTAACTTTAATGTACACCCTCAGAACGTTACTTATGTGAACGTGATTCATTTATTTAAATTTATTTCTAAGTTAAATATATTATTATCTTTGTTAATTACGGTTTTTTCCTTTCATAAAATGTAGTGTTAGGCTACTTGAATGTTTTTTATGTGCCTTCATCCTAATTAGGCCAACATTTAGTTCTTTTTAAACAAAACATTAATTTTTTTAATTAGCTAAAGAATCTCAAGTTAAGTTCAGTCAAAATTGTTTTACGTACTTTTCACTCTTATTTTGTCATACATTAAAGTAGAAGTTATATTAATTATAAATAAATTTTTTAGACCATGATACTTTGGTGTTTCATTTATTCATTGTACTCATTGTTTGGTGTATCATTGAACTTTATACCAGTTTTGATTTATTAACGTTGTTTATTACTCATCACAAATAAAAAAAGAAGCTGTTTAGCAAATTTAATTTACTTTACTTTCAGGATAGAATAGTGTTCTTTTTAAGCATCCAAAAGGGCCCAAAAATGGCTACTTTTAGCATGAAATTCGTCAAATTCCATACCCCCCCCCCCCCCCGCCTTGTCAAGCCCCACCAAAGTTTTGGACAAGTCGGCGCCCATGGCATGCAGACCAGTGGCCTCAACCTGCGATTGCTTAGGCCAGATGGAATTAGCTTTAAATTGCAAGTAGGAGATTTTGTCCTCCATGCGTATAAGTAACATCTCAATGGAGTTATCACCAATTATTCTTCTCACAAGAACACCCACGTGGCTTGGCACCTATGTAGAATAGTTGAGTCCAATGTTGTTGTTTTGTGTAGCGATACATGTAGGCTTTGTTTTGTTGTTTTTAAATAATAAACTTTTGCATTCGACCAAGGAAAAATAATTGTTTAACTAACACCCCCCCCTCTTTACCATTTGTTGGTTTAGGTTTTGATTTTTTAAAAAATCCATTCATCTGCTGCCCGGAGCTTTTCTCCTGAACTACTGGACCAATGTTTATGTCGGACAAATCACATTTGGGGTATACATAGTTGGTCCTGAATCGTCGGCATCACTTTCGATCAACCCTAAAAGGCTAAGGGCTAAAATATTAATAACTCGAGATTTGAATCTTCAATATCTAATGCAATTTTTAGTGACATAATAATGGTTGTTTCCTACGTAATTTCCGACAAAGAATTCACTGGTACCATTGCCAAATTTTTCTGTTACAAAAACAGAGAAAATGGTCGATTTCCGAATATTTTTTTCATTCCGATGTTTCATGTTTTTGCATTTTAAAAAACATTCAAAAGAGGGAATAAATGTATTTTCATGGAACTTCTACCTAGAGCTTTGAAGAAAGTGTTAACATACAATTTATAGTTAATAATATTATTTGTTCTCCTATGTAAGAGTCCAAATTTTAAAACATTGACAAATATAACGCGTAAATTTGCAAACTATACATTTAAAGTGTCATTCCAGATAATAAAGCTCATTAGGATTGAGATTAAAAAAACGCATTCGAAAAGAAAAACAAGTTAGAAAACACTTTTTGAGCACAATAAATTGGTCGTATATAAATTTAAAAATGCATTGAAAATCACGAAAAATGGCTTTAAAAAAGTTAAGCTATAAGTACATATATCAGCAGGATGTTACTTTTAAAATTTTTTTAAATAAACTTCGAATTAGAAAGTTAAAAAATGTGTGTACGAAATTACGCTGAAAAATGTACTTGAATATCATTAAAATGAGCTTTAAAAAAAAAATCGATCAAAACTGCAAAAAACATGAAATTTCAAAACGTTGTTCGAATAGCAGAGTATTAGTTAGAAATCTTTATTTTATTTCTATCTTTATTTAGTTAACAAGTTCTATGCAAACAAAGTCCACAATTTTCCAAATAATTCATCATAATACGATCATTTACGAAAATTACTCATACGAGCATGCGGCATGAGCAAAAAAAAAAAAAAAAAAATTAATGTTTTCTTCATTGTGAAATATGTGTGAAATGTATTAATGATAACATTAATAAATTTATGAAACGTGAGGTACTACCTTAATTTCTCGATTTTCTTGAGGCTCCATCTCTAAGAACATTTTGTCAACGTTGAAACTAGCTTTGCGGCGATAATCCTCCAGAGGATTCATGATTGCAACGAGTCGGTACACTTGGGTTCACAGTCAAATCACTTCTGAAAAACAACCGATGTATGTGATAAATAAAACAACAATATTGGGCACGTAATAATAAAATTCAGACAAAATGGACATACGAAAATAGATTATCATAGGTTTGAATCGTCTAAATACGTTGAATGGAGGACATCCCTGGGGTTCGCAGTGGGGAGGTAGATCAACTCATCCGAATATGAATTATGATAATTTTTAGCTGATGAAATCGCTATTTTTCAAGCGCAGAAAAATTCCGAATATTAACTGTGGGAGGACTGTATTAACTGTGAGAAGATTGTTCGTATCAATCTCTACTGCCACTCCGTTAGCTCATTATAAATTATAATGATAACCCTCAGCTTACAGGTGAGACTTTTACTTCCGAGTCGGATGCATTGTTTTCACTTTCGGGAGACGAACAATCTTATCTCACCTGAATAAAAATTTCCAATGGCATTTCAAGTTTTAAACCATTCTAACAACTTTGGTTTAATGTGTGTGAGTTTGGTGGAGCAATCGCTCTTGTAACCAAGGCTCTATTGAAGCCAAAGCAGAAGCTGCGCTTCCTTCGCAGGTGGTACATACTGCCAAAGCTAATCTATGGTTTAGACATTCGCACTATTGAGGGGAGGGTCCTATATAGTGAAGTTCGCTCTGCTGTGCGCTCTTGGGTAGGCTTCCTTCGTGACGTCCTAAGTGCCTACAATCTCCACTAATCAAGGATGGTGAGCTCAGTACTCCAAGTATTTCAGCCAGCGAGTATCCCATCTGTGTAACGCCAGCGCCTGCTCGCCCTTGGGGGCTCGAGCTAAGAGGTCACCCGCCCTGTTGCTAACCATGAACTTCTCCAAAAGCCAGCTTATCTGCTCAGTTCGCTGCTGCACTACACGAATCAGTAAATGGTAAAGAACTCCGACAGAGCTCTGAATATCCAATTTTCTTCCACATTAGCCAGTCGGCGATATGTTCTAAGAATAGTGAACTGCTTGTCAATTTAAAGGGGCACTTCGTTTCATACCCCCCCCCCCCCCCCCTCTCTCTCTCTCTCTCTCTCATCAAAAACGTTTTAAATAATCTTAAAAGATTCCATAAAGGGTTCCTATGATTGAGAGAAATTGCAAATCAAGATGAAGCCTAGAACGTCAAAATCGGTCAATTAGACGATGCAAAAATGATATTGATCATTGACGTTACGTTTACGCATACCCGAAAGATACCAATGGGTCTGGAGTGATGCAGGCCATTGGGGGCCAATCTAGACTCTAAACCGTACAATCCCTGAAGATGTCAAAAACTGTAGAAAATATGCGTGTACAAAGATTTCAGGATCGCACTAATGATACAAGATGTTGAAATGGATAATGGAATAACAGAATTTTTTGATCGCGCAGTTGGTTTTACGGCGATTAATTGCTTTCAAAACAACATTGAGGATAAGATTTTTTTCAATGATAATTGATTTCATAGTTAACTAAGAAAGTTAAAATTTGAAATATAGCTTCTTATAGACTGATGACACCAATGAAAAAAGTTCCAGTCATGCAGCATGATCGTATGAGTGAATTTTCGTAGATAATCGTACGATATTATGTTACTTTGTTTTAAAATTTGAGCACTTTAAGTGCAAAGAAATTTTTAACCACCAATTTTATGACAAATTTACTTGTTCTAAATTACATTCTACGATTAAAAAGAGGATGGCAGAGAAATTGTCTGATAAGTGGACAAGGCCCTTCTCCCAGGTTCTTGAATGGGTAAGAGTGAAAATGCAATACTCAACAATAAGAGCCGTGTCACTCCGACTGCGAGGGACTAGGAGAAGAGTGAGGAGTCTTGGCGTCGAGGATGGAGCAGCGGCTATCCTACTGACATAAAAAAGAGGGTTCCCTGGATCGTGTCATGGAAAATGGAAAAACTGTTGATAGTTTATTATTATTATTGCTATTGTTGAAAAAATAAAAAAATAAATATTGTTGAATAATTTATTCTTTAAAAACAGATTTTGGATGTTTAGCAATTTTTCAGTTTTTTTAAATCGATTTTTCAGCAAATATTAATGAAATTTCAGTACGTTTTTTACCATAACTTTGTGATTAAATTTTATGTTCTAGTTCATCGTTGATAAAAATTTTTTGGCCAACATTCTGATTAAAAAAAAAAAAAAGAGATAAATTTAACGATTTTCAGACGTTTTTGGTCATTTTTAGTTATTTTTTTAGCACATTTTTTTTAATTTGACCAATTTAATGCGCTCAAAAAGTGTTGGCCGACGAACCTATCCCTTCGACTAGAAAGCTTGATTTTTTTGGCGCAAGAACGAAATTTATATCTCAATCCTAAGGTGAGTTATCGTCTAGAATGACACACACGCACGCGCGCGCGCACACACACTCACACGGTAGTTATGTTCGCTAACGTTCGCTAGATTGGTAGGTTGTTTTCAACTGTATTATATATATATATATATATATATATATATATATATATATATATATATATATATATATATATATATATATATATATATAGTTATATATATATATATATAATTTTTGGAGCCATTGCAAAAGCTTCATTTTCTACGAAAATTCGATAAAATACAAAAAGCCACCCTGATCATCTGAGTAGGTCTTTAGACCAATTTCACGCATCCTAGCAAATGAAAACACACAAAGCGTGTTATAAGTTTTAAAATTAAGTAGACAACATCCAAGGGCTGAGTTTTTTACAAACGTGAAATCTGAAACTTGATCTTGACGGAACCACTCCTCTTGGTCATTTTTCCTTCACTCATGTTTCAACCGCTAGAATACTCTTGTTGCGTGGAGTCAGTCCTAGATATAAAAACTGTGAATAGGCTGTGTCCTCTAATGACTTGATACTTCTTGACATCTGCATTAACGGTTTGAAAAATGACAAAAATTGGTCCAACGAAAACGACTACCTTCAAACCCCAAACTGTAGGCAAATATTTTATTCTGATAACTTAAATAGGGTTCTAATATACCCAACGGGGGTTGTCGACAGAGTAGAGGAAGCAGCAAGGAAACTATAAAAATAGTTAATAATATCAGTACATACTTAGATAAGCAACCTGTGAGGGAGAATGCGAGAACATTGGCCAAAATTCCAGAAGTTCATTTTTTTTCTTCACATTTTTGAGGGTGCTGACCGCGAAAAAAATATTTAAAAATTCGAATAATCATTATTAATGAGTTTTGAGTAATTTTCTGCTCGAAAATTCATGATTTTAAACAAATTTCATCCAAAAAGTATCATTAAAAATCTCTAAGGTCCGTCCACGACGGAAGATCACGAGTTAATCCCAGAGATAATCCAATTATCCCACTACTGTTTATGGGAGATAGCTCCAGAACTATAATATCCATTAACTCCCTTTGGCCATATATACAAAACTCTTTACGCTGTTGTTCGAATCTACTGTATAAATGACGATTTTCTTTGGAGCAATCAACCAAAGGCTTATTTGTACAGCCATTAGAAAAGGGTTAGCAGTACAAGAACAACACATTTACACAACGTACTGCTTTAGAGACAAACTATTGGTAGCAGGTAGCGAATGTGGGTTGTACAAGGACTAATTCAAATTGCTATTAAGCTATTAATTAGCTAAAGATCAGGCTGCCGATTAAAGAAGTTTCACAAGCTACAATTATTATACTCTAATTAAGTGAAGAATTAAGATGAATGAAGCGAAATCCGTCCATGTTGATTTCACTAACCGTCAAACTAAACACATACCAATCTATCTGAGTAATAAGGAAAAATATCTAGGCAAAATAAATCTTGATACAAAGATCCGATGGAGGGTGCCTTATAAAAATAAAAAAACAGTAGATACCAAATTCCGAAAACTGTATCGGTTCATTGGTAGACGATCAAAATTGTCTATCCAAAACAAATTAGCCTAGTAGGTACAATCAGGTCCTCAAGCCAATCTAGACATATGGTGTACAATGGAGAATTTCCTTGGTTATTTTTCATTTGCTCAATAGAAACATTTGGAAGTTTTCCAAAAAGGTGCCATATGATGGGTATCTGAACAGTAAAATGGTTCTTGAAATTCATTTGCGCAAGGAGATCACAGCCCCCTCCCGACTGGGTGGAACCCTGAGGTCCCTTGTCCTACTATGTCAGGCGTGATATTCCTACCCATTAGTTTATTGGCCAACTAAACGGTATTTTGAGCTTAAAATGGCTACTAGGGGGTTAACAAGTACGAATCTGAGGTCAAACGTGTGAAATTTCAACAAATGAAAGGTCCCCATTGTGAGACTGCACCGTTCACAACAATCGCGGTATTATACAGCGATTCCAGAACTAACGATATCCATTAGGACCTCAAAACTCCAATCATAAATGAAGTCATCAAAAAACTCAAGCAATAGCCCATAACCAGAGGCTACAAAGTCATCCCAACGAAGAAGCTGTGCATCATTGTACAGTGCAATATTGGCATTTTGCAATATTTCTCCAAAAGCTGAAGACGAAGAACGTTCATATCGGCAAATCATTCCAATTTATTCTGATTTAGGGGTCGGCAGAATGCCAAACACCTACTTGCTTAAAATATTTACCTATACTAACTATTTACTTATTTGCTCACTCAGCTGGTACTAATTTCTTTGCTTTTCAACCTATGAAGCTAAAATTTGAAATGGAGGCCCTTTGAGATATCTAGAAATGAATCATAAGGTCAAATCCAGGTGAGTGAGCTCCGAATATATATGAATACCTATTACATTTTTACGTCCAAAACGTAGAAGCAAGGAAGCAGCAAGGAAATATAATTAAAATATATATTATACATACATATATATATATATATATATATATATATATATATATATATATATATTTGCTTGTTATAAGGACGTTAGCGACCATAACTACCACGTAAACAAACTAGATTATTTATAACGTAAAAAAATTACATCCTACTTCAGCTCGCCGATAAAATCAGCAACACGTGGAAATGTCTCCTGGTGTTGCGGATTTCTCGGCGAGCTGGAGTAGCAACCATCTTCAGAATTTCATCTGATTTTAATAGAGAGATGAGTGATGAAGATTTGCTAGTCATTTGTTTGTTTATGCTATATATGTGAAACATCTGGTGCGAGGCTTCACACTGCTTTCCTTACTTGTGTTCATTATAGGTAGATGCTATTGCGATGACGGTTCATATCTTGGGAAAATGACTAAAAAGGTGCTAAAAACGTCGCTTTTAAGACAATTTTTCGCACCATTGCCGTTTCCAGAATAATTTTCTGCGCATGAGAGGTGATGGATGATGATTATAATCCCTAAGAAGAGTAACTTCTGTGAATTTCATCGAAATCCTTTGAGCCATTTTGAAGCATAGGCCAAAAAATGAAAAAAACCCGGCTTTTTCAACTATTCTTTGAAGGTTATTTGCTAATTGCCACCCTCAGAGTATTTTCCCAGGTATGCGAGATATGGGATATCATTCCTACCCAGAAGAAGAGTATCTTGTAAATTTCATCAAAATCCCTCGAGCCATTTCGGAAAAAAGGCAATAAATTTCTAAAAACTGCGTTTTTTCACCTATTTTGATTTTTTTAACGCCCTAAAAATGATAATTTTAAGCTGATTTTTCTACGGTAGCTGGCTCTTGGGTATAGAAACCCAACCCCGAAATTGGAATTTTTCTATGTCGTACCGTAAGGTCGCAATCGTGTACACGAGTTACATACAAACACACACACACATACATTTTCATGAAACGTATAGATGTGGGTTCAGGTTGAACAAAATGCCCATCCTTGCATGTTTCAGAAATTGATTTTCAGGGTGACTGCAAGACTTTCCCTTCACTCTTCGGGTTAAGTAAGGAAAGTAAAAAACGTGACGGGGGTGAGGCAATGAGTGGCTTTAAGCGAAATCATTAGAACGAAATCGGAATTTTCTAATTTCATAATGGTAGGGGGTGAATGGAGGGGCTTATAATTGTAATAGATCATGATGTTTTAGCTATTCTTGTCAGATTTACGTGATCTTTTTTTGTTCAATTATGAATTGGTCTAGCTTAGGAAAATATGTCAGGAGTTTCAAATTTAATGCTGGAAGTTTTGTAATGGATATTTACTGTAGGAGGGGAATAATGGCGGGCAATCCCGAGGAGTCCGGGTAATTTTGTTTTTTCTCTTATTGTAACTTTCACTAAAATTATATACAATCCATTCCCTGTAATACATGTATTACTTACCAATATGTTTTATCAAAATATTGCTGATTGGAAAAATGTTTATTCCGGGAACTCCTGTATGGCATAGTTAACACTCGCGGCAATCTGGTCAATGGGCGATTATTAAGTAGTTGGTGGGAGAGAATGGTATCCAGAACAGAATTCCGGAGCATGAGCCTTGACGCGGGACAAGGAAGTTTATTAGCTCTGGTGCGTCCATCTCCCCCAATCTATGAAGGAAACCAGCATCCGCCAGAAGTCTCCTCGATGTTGGATTTAAAAGGATACACCTCTCATTCAGGCTGTCGTAATCGGCTTCATGATGGGGAACATGGAGTTTATAGGCTATGTAATTGATGTACCTGCGGTGTACTCTCTCAATCTAGGCTATATGACACTGATATTATGGGTTCCATACAACCGAGGCTTACTCTAAGATCGGAAGTATTAGCGCCTTGTAGAGGGTCGCTATTGCGGGTACAAAGTCAAACTCACGCGTACTGCGTTTGATGAACCCCAAAACACGCAATGGCCGACTCGAAATAGGGATATAGTGTGTAGAGGTGTGTTTGTGTGTCTGCATGTTTTGAACAATTTCTGGCAATCTGCAGGAGGCGCTCTCGGAATAAGGCTAAGAAAGGAAAGTCTTTACTGAAGTCGAAACTACGGTAGATTTAGAAGAGAAAATGTGCGAATCTGATTGAAGTGGCAGTAAGGATGAGCTTGAATATCAATATGGTGCATCCAAAGATTGTGATGATTGTGTAACGGATCCTGACGACGTATTGATACGGTTCAGAGCAGTCTAATCATACCAAATTACTGGAAATTGAAGACAATGAACTCATTATTATCTGGCTTGATGTTTTGTACGTCCCAGGGACCAAATAGCGCATGAATTTCCTCATTACCATTCTAAGGTTAATTCGGAGCTGAATAAGGAGGAGATAAATACGAGTAAATTATCAAATTCAGAAAAAGAAAATTATTGTTTGTATTGTTGTTGGACCATTAAAGCCCGATTTGCACATTAAAACTAATTGACTTGAAATCGAGTCATCTAAACGTACCTATAATTTCATGCAGAATCTCTTGGATACGCGCACATGTGTGATTTAGTGGGAACTGGAGATCTACCTCGGTAAAGTTTCAAATAATCACTACGTTACATTGGGCAAGCGGCCTTGAAGAGAGGTGACTTGGAAATTATTTGAAAATGTGGAATCATAGACAAAGGACTACTCATAGCAAAAGAGCGTGCTTGGTGTTAAAATTCTCTAGTTAAAATAATAATAAATTACTATTCCGACCCAGCTCACATCCATTTATATTAGAGATGGGAAAAATGTCACGAAATATGGATCTAATTTCTTTGCTATTCAACGGATGAAACTGAAATTTGAAATAAAGATCCCTTGGGACGTCTAGAAACGAATCATGAAGTCTAGAGCCTTCCATAACTGGAGCCAAGTTATTTGCTTGTATAGCCAAAAAGCAGATAAGTCAAGTATAGCCAAGTCCGTCTTGTTTAAATGTATTTTGAATAAGATCCTGCTCCCAACTATGAGTACAGGCGTTGAATTACAATCCATATACTTCATATAGACTGATTGAGGGGGATATTCGCCTGATAGTTATAAATTTGAGGTGTCTCTTCTTTTTATGTCGATCTCTCTTTTCTAAGTTTTTCACTTACTTAATTAATTTTCTTATGTTTTTCATAGCGGCAAAGTTCGCCATCCTCCAGTCCAAGGCACCTCTCACCTTCCTCCTGGTGCCTCTTATCCTATCCTCAATGAAACAGCCCGTATGATCGAAATTTGGGTTTTCGCTCTCACCCATTGTGTGATGTGCGACAAGGGCTTCTGCCATTTATCAGACAGCACTCATACGAGCCTCTTAAGAAAACGTTCAAATTCTCTGTTCAAGGCGCCGTCACATGATACCACCAGCGGTATGAAGGATCCCCTCACGTCTTCTGCTGCTGCATAGTATTTAGCGTTCACTGCATTTTGAGATATTGTTTTTAATCCTGAGAGCAGTATGAGGCAGCGTCAGCGTTAATAATGCCCGTATCAAACTACGTCGTTCTCTCTGCGTCCCAGAATCAGTGCACTTTAATGTATGCAACTAGCTTTGGACTGCCATCTACGTTTTCCTGCAAGACTTTCAGGCCGACGGAATTCCAAGCGAGACTTGCCCTCTCGGCACAGGAGTCTCTAATTTGGTCGTGGCCGTACTTTATGAGGCCTTCCATTTTACAATTAAATACTTGACTGAGATTCATCTGGTTGCCACATCCGTCGCAGCGGCTAGGTAACCCTTCTGACCCCTTCAGTATCTCATGGCGATTGCATCTCGAAACTGCATGGATGAGAGATCCAAGTCATCTCTTGACATAAAAAATATTTTCCCGGGATCTCAAGGTTCGAATATATGAGTCCATTTTTAGACCCATTGTAACATATGGAGCTAAATGCTGAGTGCCCACAGCTAGGGGTATTGGACTGCAACAAGTATGGGAAAGAAACATTTTAAGAAGGTTTTTGGACCAGTATATGCAAGAGAGGCTCGTGGCGGATAAGAAAGAATGCTGCATTGCAAGCGATTGCAGACTGGGAACAGTTGACTTGGGTAATTTATTGTATGCAAGGTTTCGTTGGGTGAGGCATATCTATCGTTCCGATATTGAAATCCTCCTGAGGAAGGTTCTTGAAGGCGTGGCTATAAGTTTTGCTTCCGAGTCTGCATGGCAGCGGAAGCTTTGTTTTCACTTTCGAAATGAAAAAAAATGTTTGTGCTCCAAAATCAAAATTTCCACTCGCATTTTGTGTTTCATGGCCTCATGGATGAATTTGTTTTCGTGTCTGTCTATCCTTCCGTCCGTCTGTCTGTCCACATTTCCTTACCACAGCCATAACTTCCACTGTTTCGATTGGATGTGAATGCAATTTTCAGGAATAGTGTGGGTTTTAGCCCCAGATGGTCCCCTATTAGTTTCATCATGATTGAATCAGCGGTACGCTGTGCGCATGCGTGAACGTGATTTTCTTGTTACACTCATAGGTCCGTCAATGTTGAAGAGATTTTGGTCAGATTCTCAGGGATGATGCGGGTAAGGTCCCTTGAGGTCCCTTACGACGTTTATCATGATTGAATCAGCGGTACGCTGTGCGCATGCGCGAGCGTTCGTCTGTCTATATTTCCTTGCCACAGCCATAACTTCCACAATGACGATTGGATTTCAATGAAATTCCCAGGAATAGTGTGGGTGTAGCCATAGATGCTTCCAAATTGGTTTCATCATGATTGATTCAGCGGTACGCTCTGCGTATGCGTGAACGTAATTTTCTTGTGATGGTTCGTCAATGCTGAACAGATTTTAGTCAGGATTCCAGAGATGAAGCTCTTGTGGAAGCATGACCCATGAAGTTAACGACTTTCATCAGATTTAAATATCTTTTGTATGTATGATACCATTTCAATCACGCCTAGATGTATAAACTAGAGAAACATTGATTTTCTGGTGAACTTTAGCCGTTGCATGAGGGTAGATAAATGGCGGGTTTATCTTTTTGCCCCCGTGCTTTGTATTCCCAAGAACTAAGAAGGTTCTAATTTTTGGTTGTTCAGTACTCTATCGTCATAATCATGGTGAACCGGTCATTTCTGAAAATTTAATGGGGACATACTGTGAAGGCCACGAGCAACTTCGTGTATTTGTATTGTGCTCAAATACCTTACAAACAAGAAGCTTGTAAATACTGTCATTTGAATGTTAAATTTCAACTCTGATCCTCCGTTTAAATGGAAGGTATTACACTACCCCCCCCCCCCCCCCCCCCAGACACCAGTGCGCCTCTCCCTCAAAGATATCCTGGATCGGCCCCTGTGCAGAACTCACTCGTCTGTTTCAAGGGGTTCCTCGAGATGTAGGTACCTAATTTAACTCTACCACCCCGGACCATTCCAAAGTTAAGTATTTCGCACTATGGTAGGAGAAAAAAAAAGTTTAAAAAAAAGTTCCAGTCATGCAGCATGATCGTATGAGCGAATTTTCATAAATGATCGTATTACATTTATGTTAAATTCTGTTGAAATTTGAGCACTTTGGGGACAAATAAAAATTGTATTATACATTTTATAGCAAACTAACTTTTTGTCAGTAATATTCCAATGAACAAACGATTTTGTGGATTTTTACAATTATTTTTTCAAGTGTTTCTATCGATTTTTAGCTTATTTTAATGAAATTTAAGTACATTTTTCAGTACAATTTTGTGCTTAGATTTTTAAATGTCCTAGTTCATGTTCGATTAATTTTTTTCGAGTAGCATTCTGCCAAAAAATAGAAATTTGTTAATTTTTAGCGGTTTTTTGCCTTTTTTAGTGATTTTTTACGTACATTTTTTGAAATTTGACCAATTTAATGTGCTCAAAAAGTGTTGTCCAACGAACTCATCCTTTCTTTTGAAATGCTTGATTTTTTGGCGAAAGAACGAAGTTTTTATCTCAATTCTATCGAGATTTATCGTCTGGAATGACACATACATATATATACTTATATATATATATATATATATATATATATATATATATATATATATATATATATATATATATATATACATATAAAAAGCGTTAAAATCCAGGAATCATTTCAGAATGCCTCAAAACAGATTTCGATGAAGAAAATTGTTGAAAATTTTTATTTTAAAATTTTTGGAGCCATTGCAATAGCTTTATTTTCTAAGAAAATTCGCTAAAAGTACCTATGCTGAAAAAACCTAATTTTTTCAGTAGTACCTACCAGAAAAATATACACCCAGAATGATAATAATATATTGGTAAGTGATGCATGCACCCTCTCCATTTTAACTTAACATGAACGTTCAACAAGCACCCCCCCCCCCCCCCCCCGCCATAATAAAGTATGAACTGCTATGACTTTGTGAAATCGTAAAATGATAGATACACAGAAATCGATTGACAATATCACGATATATTTTTGTGTTTATTTCAGAACAAGAAAAATAATGGAGCGAAATGCTCTCAAATACCTACCTAAAAATTCAACTTTAAACACCAATCTTTTAGACCAACTCATAAATTTGTTGACGAGCACTCACCAGTTGCGTCGTAAACCATAACGCAGAACTAACAAAGTCAGAGGCAAGATAAGAAAACGCTAAATTTATATAAAATCCCGAATATTTATTAAAGATAACGCGGACGTAAGATTGAATAGCCTTCTATGTGTACTTTAACTGTGTTCCATTATAAAATGTTGCAAATTATTTCACAGAGATTTTTAAAGTTTCTGTATATAATATTATATTCATGTACAGGGTTTTCACAACCAATAATCGCGCTGGCAGGCATTACTGCGACCATTTAGTTGAACTGAAACTTTATATTACAACATTACTTTCGCTAAACAAAATTGTTGAAAAATGTCATTATAACAACGTATTAGGTTGACATACGACGGCAAACTTCAAGTGAAAAATAGGTTGGTTGAGTTACGATCTAGTAACATCTACCACGTCATGGCGGACCTTGGAAGAAACTCAAACCAACTACAGGCGTGACGTCACGAGAATATGGGCCATAGCATGCTATGCACAATTTTACGAATGTTTCGACATGTCGTCTTGCTGCATGACCGGATCTTTTTATGGAAAATGAATAACGGTAATACTGCCAAAGCTTGATGAAAGTCCAGTCATGCAGCATGACCCCATGAGCGAATTTTTGAAGAAATCTTCGACATTTCGAGCGGAGCGAGGCCTTGGGTCTGCGTGCTAGTACGTACATAAATAGAACTTCTTCATAATTTCATAGCTGATATTTTCTAAGCCACAGTCAGTATTAAAGCTACATCAAGTCCTAAAACAGTTGAGCGTAAAACATTAAAGAGAGCGACCGAGAGAATCGGAGGACGGAATATTTCACAGAGTAAACTCATCAGTTGTGATTACATTTTTTTTTTAAATTCTTTCTGTGTATGTAATAAACTTCTTGAAATTATTTTGTCATGTAATTCTTAGTGCCACATTCTTTAATGAATATTACATATTTTTAGTTTGATACGAAGCTCTTAATAAACCAATGTTTGAATGGACAAACTTGTAAAGGGTAAAAAATTCAAACTTTTACGGAGGTGGACCCCCGGACCCTCCTCCCCATGGATGGTGTTCTATACCCCTCAGACCCCCTTGATAGTTCTATCCGTTCCGATTTCGCTTAAGATAAATATGGTCAAGGCAATAACGTAGTTATACAGGGATACTTCCATAAGAGTAGTTCAATCTGAATTTGGACAATGTTTCATGCAAATATTACCGATTTTTACAACTAGCGAACGGCATTATTTCGATTTTTGACTGATTTTTCAACTTTGAAATGTTTGAAAACTTGATACATATTCTTATAGGAAATTTTACGCTGATTCCGAATATACCACATGTTAGTATGCTGAAAAAATGATTTCGCACAACAAATCGCAAAAAACAGGCTATTTTGAAATTTTTGACTACATTTTTGAAAATTTCAACCCGAAGATGTAATCCGATCATGCTGGCCAACGAACTTGAACTTTCGTTTTGTGTCCTTAACATTTTAAAATTTGTTAGAAGTTCTCCGAATCTACTCTTCCTTGGCGTGCGTAAGAAATAAGGAATTGCAAAAAGTGGGGACATATATGTACCACATACGGAACTATTTGACTAGTCAAAAAGTCCCGTAAGTGAGTCAGTAAGTTGAGCGATGAACCCTAAAACCCTGTTGTTGATCTCTGACTAAACGAAGTTAATATTTATATTGTGTAGGATGATACAGATTCTCGGATAAAAATGCATCTTATACCTAACAAAAGACTAGGGATGTCCAACAGAGAGTCGGGCTCACCTGAACTGGGCGCCAGCGGCAACTACCACCTGAACTGGGCACTTTCCAAATCTTAGGTAGGCAGGGTCTGCTCCAGAATTTGTACTAAGGGAGCACCCAGACCACCAAACTATACGCATCATTCTGAACTACATGTCCAACTATTCTGAATTTTTACGAAGGGATTAACTACTTGATGTTATATATTTTTGAGGTGCGAGCACCACAGACCACCAAGCAATACATTTCATTCCGACCAATATGTCCAACTAATCTGAACTTTTACTAAGGTTGACTACTTGATGTTACGTATTTTTGAGATGCGAGCTTGCGAGCATCCAGACCACCAAACTATACACATACTTTACACGTTAGATGGGTTTGAATATAGCGTGGGGACATATATGGAACTTGTCGACTAGGCAAATAGTTTTGTATGTGTCCCCACTTTTTTCAATTCCATATTTCTCATGAAAGCAAAAGAGAAAGTTAATCTATCATGAAATCATGGGGAAGACGAGAGTCCGAGGTTTCCGAAACAGCCGACAAATGCTTTTTTTGATAGGTTAATGATAAATTTACATTGATTCAAAAGTGGGGACAGATAAGGAACTACACCCGAAAAAAGTTAATTATTTTATAACACCAACTTTTCAGACCAATTCACAGACATGCTGACAAGCACTCACCAGTGACCGGTCTTCGTAAACCATGACACAGAACTAACAAAGTCAGCGAAAAGATAAGAAAACGATACATTTACGTTCGAACCGAATAATTATGAAAGATAACGCGTCCAAAAGCGGGGATAAACCCACCCGAACGAGATAAGTTGGGCTGACCAGATAAGTACGCCAATAATAAAATAGCTTACGTTTCATTATAAAATATGAAACTAAAAGCGCCTTTTGCCTTCTGGAAAGAAGCGATAAATGATCCTGGAACACTCCATAATTCCGATACTTCATCAAGAATATCACGGCGCGACAGTTTTAAAATAATTTTGATGAATAAAGCATGTTACCCAACTTTTGGTAGGTATTACAGCCGTCGGCACGGCGGCACTTGGGGTGGGGATGCATTTTCATTGCGTTTCAGAGGGTGTAGAACACGTTTATAATAGTCATTCATTTTCACATTTCTTTATATATATTTGTTTGTTTAGAAATTTATTGTATAAACCTATTGGCATTACAAGGTTGGAACTACAATGTTGTGTGTTAACACTGATAATTCACAAATATGAGGACAGTATAACAAAGTAAACATTTATAAAGGGGAAAAAATAAATAAGAAAATTCTTCTTTTGTGAACAGCTAACTGTTATATGGTTGGGGTCCACATTTGTCAAAAACTAAGGAAAGCTTCTTTTAACAGTGCCAAACGGGTTATTCGTAGCGCTATGGTGGACAAAAAGAAAAATACCTTTTCGGCATCTTCCCTGGTGCTAACGTTGTACCAAAATAGAGCCTGTTCATAGCCCAAGACACCCTCCCCAAGCATATGCTCCCTTTCTCGTTGGAAGGAAACACATTCTTCGAAAGCATGACAGAAAGATGGTCGAGCACCAGGTAAATTGCAGCTCTCACATGGTTTGTGGTTATCGAAAGTAATGCGAAAATTATGCAACCATATGCTTGCTGTTCCCTTTCCTAGTACCCTTAGTCTGGCTACAGTTCTTTTAAAGACAGAGGTGTGTCGGTAGAGAACAGGAAGGAGTCTAGGGAGAACAAAAGGTTTTTGAAGTATTCGTTAAACCTGGAGTTATTCACTACTTCCTCAATTTCCATCTGTAGACGCTTTTGAATGCGGGTAGAGAGTCGGGCAGGTTTCTTGTGATCGTAGCTGAATCAGGATTTTCCAAAAGTAGTTGAAAATCCATTTGTTTGGCGATAATTTTTAGCTGACTGAACCAATCATTTTGAAGTGTTGGAACTCCCGTGTTGTGAAGCTGTTGGAATCGCATCAGAGTTTGGGGTACCTCGCATCTTCCATTTCATGTATCTTGCAGTACCATGTCAGTGCTCGTTTAAATACATTGCAAGTTATCGATGTTAATGTTTCGCCGGAGAAGTAAAAGGTTTTTAAAAAAGCGAGTCTGGCATTTGTCAATTTCATCTGGGTAGAAAATTCCCCAGCCCTCACAAACATAAAAAAATGTGGAAACAGAGATTCGAATAAACGGCTCCAGACGTCTGGTGAATTTGGCTGGCTTTGGTTGATGATGGCGGTTATTTATATTGCAGCTGCATGATCTTTCTTTAGCACGGTATCAGCTTGAAGTCCGAAATGGTTAGTAGCGCTAAATGTCACCCCCAAATAGTTGAAACTATTTACTACATCAAGTTTATTCCCTCCACAGTAAAACTTGTTTCGGGAAGACGACCTGAAGCCTTTCTAAAGACCGCTACTTCGGATTTTTCCGAATTAATCTTGAGTTTATTCATTACAGAATATTCGTCCAGGAGATTTAACATCCTCTTCATACCAAAGCAACTGCCTTTAAAGAAAACCAAATCATCCGCATAAAATAGGCAGAGAAGGTGATCACCACTGTCCAGGTGTGCGCTCTCCTGATACTCCTTTTTTCACGAGGGAATCGTCAAAATCCGCAAAGAAAACCGAAAAAAGAAGCGGTAACAACACGTCATTCTGCAATATTCCAAACCCAATGTCGAAAAACTTAGCGTTCAGCCCCATTTTGAACAAAAAACGCTGCAAATTATTTCACAAAGGTTTATTATTTTTTCAATTGAGTATGATCGTAGTTTTAGTTGGCTTGCGTACGTCACAAGGCTCGTTCAGACACCTCGGCGTGTCCTATTTCGAGTTGCCAAAACCTATACTTCTATAATTATATACGCATGTTTATATTTCTCGATTTGAGCTCCTATCTATTCAAATAATTATTGCCTTAATAATATCATTATCTAACTACGTACCTACGTCTAATTGCAAACGTTGTGCAAACGGTGCCCCTGGCGCCGTTCTGCTACGCCCCTGGTGACGTGCCGCTATGCCCTATTTTTGGCTCATAGCACCCATGGGTGTGGAGCGATCGAGCTAGCGAGAAGTTAGGACCAACTAGACCCCAATTGGAGTGTATGTGCGGGAGAACGGATTTTTTAAGTCAATTCTAAGGCCTTTTATGGCCCGGACGGCGGACGGACATTGCAAATTTGGATTCTACGCACTTTGAAACGTAAAATGACAAAGTTTGAGGGGGGGTTATAAACATTTTTTGCTATACGATCACATAGGCTTATTATTGAAAATAATAAACCAACAGCTATTCAACCAGTGGGTTCAGACTCTTAACCTGCCCATGTAATGCAATTTTAATTTAAAAACGATTTGCTTCGAACTATCTGAGAAGATTTTGGGAAGAAGAACCAAGGATTTTAGATGGGCTGGATCAATTATTTTTGTAACATACCTACTATAGTATGATATAATATACTAAATATACTAGTGCGTTCAAGGTAGGTTAAATGTTATATGGGGTAAAAGTAATAGAATATAATATAAAATATATATTATATCCGTTCCGATACGCCTCGTACACCTTTCTGCTACTCCCCAGGTTCCCCCTCACCACCCACCGTGACCCCCTGCCAAGCGTGCCAGGCGTGCGCGCGTGCGTAAGTCTAACACTCAAAGCTCGAAAAAGACACTTTTTCAACCGTTTTTTACCCATAGCATCTATGCGAGTAAAGCGATCGGGATGGTTAAACGCTACGACCAACTAGACCCCAAATGGAGTCTATGTGCTAAAGAACGGGTTTTTTAAGTCAATTCTTAGGCCTTTTATTTCCCGAAATTTGTATTCTACGCACCTTGAAACGTTAAGTGACAAAGTTTGAGGGGGGGGTTATAAAAATTTTTTGCTATACGATCACACAGGCTTATTATTGGAAATAATAAACCAAAAAGACTGCTCGGACGTATAGGAATTTAATTTAGTTGATAAATCTGGCACTAAGTCTCATTTGGTACATTTTCTTCCATAAAATTTCATGCGATATTGAGTAAAAACAGCGGGAAAAACCTATGAAAGATGTGAGGTGCTTGCAATTTTTTAGTCGTGTGTTTATTGAAATAAGGCTGTGTAAAGTAAAAACATGATCAGTGCACCCTCTTTTTTTTCGGAAACCGCACTGATCTTCTGGGATCAGGTTACATTCGTCAGTAAACTGAAGTAATCTGTTTAAGAGGATCTGGTTGAAAACTTTTAGTACCTAGAGTGTTTATTTAGGAGATTCCACGGAAGTTATTCAAGTCGTTCGCATCCTCTATTTTGAACAACGAGAAAGTCTTCACTTACACCCACTCTTGAGGCTTTCACATGAGGACAAAACTTTGTTGAACATTTTTAAAATCCAATTCTTTCAGCACCGTGGTAAGTTTTTAATATAATCATATGCTATCAGATCTATCATAACTACTCATAACTAATTAAATTACACTGTCCAGAGTCGGGTCAAAAGTACCACAAAAGCCAACATCTCGGAACACTGCTGGGTACAGCTGTTCAAAAGCTTTTCAAGCTTATTGATGTCGTGAGTCAGAGGCGTTTTTAGTTTGGTTTCAATTTCCTAATGACACTCCAGAAGGCCGTTCACAATTCACAAATATATATATATATATATATATATATATATATATATATATATACCGCTTATATATATATATATATATATATATATATATATATGGACGAACTTTTGTGCTCACTACTCCTCCGAAACCGCTGGTCCGATTTGGAGCAAATTTTGATGTGATGTATTACCGTGCCGGAACTTGTGCCTCGCTGACTTTGGAGAGGATCAGCTGACCACGAGCCGTAATATCAATCATAATTATGGCAAAATCTAGCTTAAATCTCTCCTATTCACGTTCTCTCTTATTCCGAAGGACGACGAAATTTGATAGGAAGCCTCTCTAGGACATCAAGGGACGAATCAAATGACGGGCTCCCCCCTGAGCTCCAGCTGACCGATTCACGTGGCGTTTTTTCGCAACATGCTCCGCTAACCAGTAGCACGTAAATAGGAAAGCATTTTGTAAACAAATTTTCCAGTGATCAAGTCAAAATTACTATAAACCACGTCCCACCTATCGACAAATAAACACCGAACTTTGTACAGTGAAAGTTGACATTCGCGATTTTAGCTTGACTTTTCAACTACTAATATATCTCTATTCGAAAAGTTGGTTCCGCTTACGCAAACTGCGTACGTGTTTTAGCATGGAACATGCTTTAGCCTTGGACGATACAACCAAGCCGTTGCTGGGGAAATGAAACTTCTTCAGTTTTCGTCTCCACTCGTTAGAAAGCTCTCGATTTATCACGCATTTCATTCGTACTCATTGTTCTATTAATATCGTAGTTTTATATTTATTTATGTTTTAATGGGTGTAGTAAACAATGCCGCTTGTTTTGTTGTCACTTAATTGATTAAAGTAATCGTAGACGCGCACCATAACAGAAAATGACCTACTTACCTATGTACTGTGTTCTAATTTCGATTAGTAAAACATTTATGTCGTAGTTTTAAATTTATTTACATTTACGAATTAGCGGGAAGAAAGAATGTTCTATGTTTAGCATTTTAGCGGAAGGCTCAAAGCGGAAAGCAACCGGGGGGTCCAGGGGGGCGAAGCCCCCTGGCGGGGTCAAGGGGCGGAGGCCCTTGCGAGGCCCGAAGGGCCGAGTTTCATTTAATTTTTGCAACCGAATCTACCTATAAGTAGCGGAAGCATTGTTTTCACTTTCGGGAGATGAACTTTTTTTTTTGTCTCCTAAATCAAAATTTCTAATTGCATTTTACGTTTTAAACAATTCTGATTATCCCACCTCCAAGCCCAAAGCAGAAGGCAGAGGGACGACGCACACTACAGTTACTTTTACTATTATAAAACGGAAATTGGTTTAATCTCAACTAGTGTAACACTTTTCTACGATAAGTAGTTTTTTCTATGATTTTTCTTAGTTCCGTGCACTGGTGACGTCACATTGGATTGGGGAATAGTCTCAATCAGGTGGAAGGGGTGCCCTAATTTCAATGGTGTACAAAGCTCAGAAAAATCAATTTGTGAGTAGCGCTCATTGCTTACCACATTCTGTAATACTCCTCCATTGGCAAGATGATCAGTACTTAGCTTGGTTACCCTCGTGGTCAGGAATCTAGAGGAGAGTGACCTGATTGCTTTGGGTCACTCTACTAAGAGTAACCAGACCAGCTTGGAACTTGTGTGTTATCACTGTTGAACCATTGGCCCCTTTACACAGTTTTTTTTACAACGCTCGATATGTTTGAGAGGTTGGTGGCATTTTCCAAGGAGGACCTTTGGAGAGAAGGAGGGGTAGTTTAAGTAGGTAGGTTAAGTAGGGATTAGGAAGGTAGTTTGGTATAGGAATACTTAAGGTTAGGGTGTAATGTAAGTCAACCTTACACAGTTAGTCTATAGTTGTACAGTGATGTAGGTTAGAGTAGCGGGTAGTATTTAACTAGGTGTAGGTTAAGCATGCGTTCTACAACCATCCGTTCATGGGCTGGGAGTACTCTCAGGCGTGGTATGGAATGCGTGGTGTCAGGGAGCCAGCACCCAACAATATCCTGGGGCAACACATGACATTCACTGACCACATGACTGACATTTCACTACCCTTTTCTGAATCCCCTTCGCATGATAAAGTGGTAGCACATTGTGCGGGCTTGTTTCCAGTGTAAGCCTCAAACCTACCTCTTATCAGATTAATGTCACCTAAGGGTTGTTCAACACCTAATGGCCTAAGGAACAGTATGGTAGCAGTAAACAAGAGGTCGAACAGATGGTTCCCTCTGACCTTGAAATATCAACTAATAGGTAACCAAAGACCACCAACCAACCAATGATAGGTAAAACTAGTTGTTCAACTCCTCATGGCCTAACTACCGGTAAACAAAGGTCAGATGGTTCCCTCTGACCAAAAGTAGCCAATATTGTTAGAAATAAAATCCCTGAAAGATAGGCAAAACTAGTTGAAACCCAAATGTAATTCATGAAAAGTAGCGGTACTCATGAGGGGGGTACCTAAGGCTCACTATAATGACGAGGGCACTCTGGGGAAAAGAATAATCAAATCCTCTTTAAAACAAGTGGAAGTAGCGTTTATTAATCGAGCTACATGAATAAATGATACGCATATAAGTGTGTAGGGGAGTAGCGCTATGGTAGTGTTTGAACGAGTATTCGAAACAAGGACAATGTAGGCAACTTGAGACTAACAAAACGTATATATATATGTGTATATATATATACATAAAATAACTAAAATAAGTATCCATAAGAAAATATGTGGTACTCTGATATGATTTAAGCCTTTAGGCAACAAAATAATCCACTCTGGGAGATATATACTCCAACAACTTTAAGGGAAGAAATAGTAGCTGGTATCAAGTAGCTATGGGACATCTGACATTTGGTTAGAGCCTGAAAAGCAACTATACTCAAAAGTAGTGAAAGTAGCTGTGTTATATTAAGGCCTGAAGGGCAAAATAGACATGTAATAATAGTAGCTACAGTGACTTGTATATGGAAATCAACTTTACAGTACCTCTTGTGTTCAAGATCTGGTTCACTGTCACTCACTTATCAAGTAAGCCCGAGCAATATCACGGTACCCAGTGGTAACAGCATCTATAGGGCGTTTTAAAGATGTTGCACTATACGTCTGGCTTCCCTGAAGGTATGCCGGTTCTGGTGATACTCTGAACTACGTTAGCGGTACTTGATACTCAAGCTTGGGGGGAGGTTGGGGACGGCATAAAAACTACGGCCGATCACAATGAAAACTGGAGAACGACTCAGCTCCTGCTCACAGCAGCTAGGCCCCCTCGCCAGGTTTCTTGGTGGGAGTTTCCCCTTCTTGGTTTCCAGAGGGTGTGAGCAAGATGGCCCCCCAATGACGTCTCCTCCTGCCCCCTTCCCCTTCCGCTCCACCCTGCCACTCCTCTTCCATAATGCTGACCATGTTACACCAGTCCAGCCTTAGGAATCCTCAGGGAACCTAAACTAGTAGCGAAATGGGTACTATCCCCCGTCTTCATGCACTCAAAATAATTGAGAAGTGGCACTCCTCAGGCGAGGCAAAGCGGTAGGTGCACCTCACACACATCTTCTCTGTGTCGCGCTAGTGACCATGCTGGTCTTAATGGAGGGAGCTCCAGGCTACAGGTGCATAGACTTTGTCAAAACACCAACTCCCCCCCCCCCCCCCCCCCCCCCCCAGGTGAGGTTGGATTCGCAGGGGCAGTGGTTTCATCACCCTCAAGATACAGTCCATTCTGCAAAAGTGGAGTAGAGGGCTGTGGGAAGTGTGTGGAGTGGGTCCCTTTCTGCGCACCTTGGCACTTGGAGTTTTGCAGATACCCAGAAACTCGGGCACCAACCTGCATAGTTGGTAATGCGAGCTAGAAAGCATGCCTCCACCCTCATGTTAAGACGAGTACTTGGCATCTATCAAAGTCATTGACTGTGAGAACAGTCTCCTCTCAGGAGGCTCTTCCCAGATTTTGTCTGGGGGGAGACTACAAGGCAAATTGCCTTAGGACTCCCAAACACGACTTCCATTCACTGGAAATAGATATTAGATTCTTCTGTTGAACCATTAGCAGTAGACAACAATAATAGCCATTCGTATACAGAGGTAAAAAACCACCTTTTAATAGGTTCGTCCCATTTTGACACTCACACCTAGGTATGTTCCTATGAAAAGAAGGTGTGTATACATACTGTCCATCTAAAGGTCCCTACACAATAGACAGGAACATGAAGGGACACCTATATACCTAATTTACCTTAACTGCAGTAGCCGTTTCGTCTTAAGCCCTTCTACACACCAGCTACGGGACAGGGTGGTGACGGCCTGGGCCAGGCAACGGACAGGAAACGCCACGATCACTCTCGGTGTGAACAATGTTACCTCTAGGCACCGGACATTTCCACCCTGTTCCTGCCCCTGTCCTGCCTAATGTGCAGAGGAGCATAGACATAGGACAGGGCGGCTACTGCCATTAAGGTAAATTACTTATATAAATGCAGGCAGAAACAGGGCGGAAGATTTATATAACTAATTCACCTTAATGGTGGCAGCCATTCCCTCCTATGCCCCTCCACTCAACAGCCGAGGGACAGAGCGGGGAAGGCCAGAGTAGGGCAATGGACGGGAAACACCGTGATGGCTCTTGGAGTGAAAAACACTGCATCCTGCTACCTGACGTTTCCGTCCTTACCTACCCCTGAACAGCCTAATGAACGGAGGGAACGGCTACCGCCATCAAGGTGAATTAGGAATATAAATTTTCCTTCCTGTTCATACCGCCTGGTGTGTGGGAACCTTAACTTGGCAGGCTTTCTTCTCATAGGAGGACGGGCTCAAAAGTCATCCACCTTGTTTTTCATTTGATTTTCCAATTTATGTGCACCTCTTTGAATTACATAGGTATATCATTTATCTCGTACATAGTACGATTTCATAATGTGTATTATAAACGAGTAACCCCCACCCCCCCATTATTCTTGAGTAGTTTCGCCGAATAAGATGACAACATTTAAGGTTTACTTTTCGTGGAATGGAACTCGCACTAGTTCCCGTCCACAATTTACAATGGTACCTACCCGTTTGTCTTTACTAAATAAGTCTCTGACTGCAACAGACCACAGTGATCCGGTGTAATTCTTGATGCCGATAGATGCAACAAATGAATGATTCGATTCGGAACTTCGAAGAAGAGAAAAGATGTGGGCTCCTGATTGCTCCACATTTAAGCACAATCAAGGTTTGATTGGAGCTGTCACTCTCAACATTCTCTACAGATTTATTGATGGCGAACTGCTATGACCCCCTTCACTTCAACCCGATATGACCTAAAGAGTTATAATTATGACCTTAACACAAAAAGTAAATCACCAAAATCGTTGAGTCAGTTGGGATAGTGGTACACAACTAATTCAAGTACGTACCCTCAAAATATTATATACTAGATATGAATATTCATCCACAATAGCTTATTACGGCATCTGCTATCCCTACCCTAGTTTTAGGAAAGAGAATAGAGTTCGCGAAGTAGGTATCCATCTTTATTCTGGAATGTGAGCGAAAATGGGCCAATGATCAATGAGATGGTGACGCCATTCGCCACTCGAAAAATTGGGATCAAACCCATTTTGAACTGGTCAGATCGCGATCACAATACAATACTAAACTTAATCCTGAAATCGGAATGCTAAATGGCCCATGTGCAAGATAATTAGGGGCCAAACATGAGTTTCGGCGAAGATGAATATGTACATCGACATTCTCGTGTTCTTCCATATCTCCGTGATCAAACTGCCCTCAGGCAAAAGAGGAATGCTGACAAAGAAATTCCTGAATAGTAAGTGGGGCCGCACAAAATAATTTGACGGAACACCCCCCAAAAAAATAGTTACGTAATGACAACATCCATCGGATGCCGGCAGTACCAAGTTTCGAAGTAGGCAATTTCAACTATTTAAAGGTTTTCACTAATTTTTCGGCAATAATACAAAAAATCTAAGAAACGGAAGTATAATCGCAAAAATAGTGAGTACAAATGCCTGCGAGACGAGGCTGATGATTCATTTTGATGACGCCTCAGCAAATAAGAAAACTTGTACTTACTTTCATCAGATCGAATCAAAAATCGGCGAGCCTCAAGGAATTTCCTGTCCAGAGCTGTGGAAGAGTAATAACAAATTGATTTTATAACAAAGGCTGACAGATAACATTTAAATTTTAACAAGAATCCCAACAACCGACCAGCGTCTCGTCTCACTCCCAAAAACGAAAAACCCACAAAACCAACGCCCGGCACAGCTCAACTGAGGTTAAGTAAGGTTGTTCACGTTAGAAAACAGTGAGCGTCACTTCAAGATTCCATTATTAAAAGGTTACAGAGTACGAAACTGAGGTTGTTCATATCCTTACTTTCCTTGGCATGGACTCACTAAACGTCAAGAGGGGCTCGTGCGTTCGACTGTTTACATTTCAACATATACGTGCCGCTAGTGTCGCTCCAGTGCACAGTGGGGCGAAACGGCCTTTTTGAGGGACATGCTGTTGTTACGTTCCAGGAAAATAACACTCACAGTCGAAGAGGTTTAATTATACGAGCCTCATAACTCAGATCGTTGGAGTGTTGCAACTTGGGGAAAATTTCCCCTGAGTTGTAACGACGCCAGTTCGAACTCCTGTCCAGGTAGGTATCAAATATTTTTGGCCTGTTACAGTGGCACGGTTGGTAGGACCCGAAATAATACATAACAATTATTATTTAAATCCCTCTCGAGCCCCAAAGAATTCCTGGAAGCTTCTGGTGTATACCTACAATAAACTCCACGCTTCAATTGGAGAAAAACTGTCATTTTACTTAGTTTTGTTAGTGATCCAATCCAAGGATACAAATCAGCTTTTCGTATGAAGACTTGATGAACGTTTTCCATGTAAGTACATATTTATGTACCGACTTCAGATAGAATAGATAGAAACTGACTTCAGATAGAAACCTACCTACGTTTTCTGTTTGGAAATTTCTGAGATTTCGTGATTGTTTATCATGTTTTTCAACGTTTTCCACTTGTGAGGACTTGAGATTTGTGCTAGGGAAGTTCTGTAAGTCTGCTGAACTGCTGATAATAAAGCTCCAAATGTCAACAAAGGCACGTTTAGTAGCAAGAGGATTCGCTCAAAGGAAGAACGTTGACTTTTTTGAGATATTTGCTCCTGTAGCAAAACTAAGCTCAGTTAGTTTGCTTCTCGGTGTTCTGGCTAAGAAGAATCTAAACCTTAGTCAACTCAATGTAACTACAGCTTTTCTTAATGGAGATCTCGAAGAAGAAATTTTCATGGAGTTGCCAGATTCACTGGACAAATACTTGAGTAAAATAATTTTGGAAAGTGCAAACGCCAATAAGGAAATATTTGAACAAGCACAAACCATTCTCGAATATTTAAAAAGAGAATCATCTGAAAAAAATTGTTAACTGTTGAAAACATTATAAACAAGCTGGTCGTCAATGGTACAGAAAATTGGACACCAAACTCAAGGAGTTAGGTTTTCATCCAGCGACAGTAGACCCCTGTATTTATACATCAGAGAAAGGGGGTAACATGCTGATAGCTGTTTATGCCGATGATCTGATCATTGCACCCTCAAATGATGACGACCTGGCTACGCTAACAAAGGACTTAAATTTTTTTTTGACATGAGAGATTTTGGAGAATTGAAATTTGAACAAGAAAAACGGAATGATCAAGGCCCATTAGAAAAAATCTATAGAAGAATTGTTGAGGAAATTCAATATGAATAGTTGTAGGCCATCAAGAGTGCCAATGGAACCAGGACTCAAACTAGAGAAAGCGAAAACCTGCAATACAATTTCCCATATCAAAACTTTATAGGTTCGCTGATGTACCTCTCCATTTCAACTCGACTTGACATTTCTTATACAATAAGCTACCTTGAGCAATTTATCAACTGTTATGACACAATCCATTGGAATGCTGCAAAACATGGGTCGAGATACTAGCAGGGATCCCTAAGTCATGTCCTAACATACAGACAACAGGTAAACCAATTAGTGGATATACCGATTGGGGTGCATGCTCAATTGACAGGAAATCCTACTTCGGTATCTGCTTCAGATGTGTAGGTGCTAGAAATCCAGAGAACAAAAATGTGTACCCCTTTCAACTGCTGAATTCGTCGCCCTAACAGATGCTGCCAAGGAAGCTATACACTTGAAGAGCTTAGCGAATGATATTGGGATTAAACAACAAGTTACTGTTATTTACAATGTCAACCAGGCTATTGATCAAGACTGGCTGATCTCAGGAGAAGTAAGGGACAAAGAAGCACCATAGTAAGGGGGAGTGTTGGAAGTCACTACTGTGCTTATAACAATTTGGTATGTGTGGTTTCCAACACATGTGAACTGAAATAACTGAACCAATTTATTGGTTAATGAGCATTCGCTTCAGAAACACTCAAAATATCTACTTGTGCGATTTTCAACTACGTGTTTGGTTCGTAATTTGTTAAATAATAATATTAGTTACTCTTTCCATTGCGTTTATAAACTTTACTAAATTACTTTCAAGATATGTAGATACAGTTTCACCAACCTTTTTATCGTTAATATCCTTATAATATACTATTTTGTTTGTTCAACAGTGGCCTTTTAACAAATTTGCCCATTAACAACCAGAGTTGATTAGAGTGAAACCAGTGACGCTTACAAATTTAACCCGTTGTGGTAAGGAAATGTGTAGTAAGGAGGTCGATGACAAAAGAAAATAAAAAATAAAAATAGCGAGGGCACTGGAGAATTTAACAACATGAAATATCAATCCACCATTTGTAATTGTAAAAATTACTCCAGCAGTGATTGAGGCAGAACTGAGCGAGGTTCAAGTTGCAGTATTGAGATTTTTGTACACAATTACCCCACTTCACTACTACTGCTCTGAGGTAAGGATCGCCCAGGTCAAGAGAAACTCTGCTGGCAAAGTAGGTACAACCCCAGTCATCAACGGCTACAGGATTCAGACCGCTGAGCACTACAACATTGAGCACGGCGAGTACTAGGACAAGTGAACACACAGACAAGGTTCTCTCTGTTCAAGTAGTTTTAAATACCTTCTTTACGGCGAAGCTCTCTCAAAAGAGTAGGGAGCTTTAAGCTAAATCATCAACTTGGAAGGAAAGCTGATGACATCATGACACTCTTGGCAGTCAGACGAAAGGCCCCAACCTGAAATGGGTGCTTATTTTACTTTTTTATCAGGAAAATACGTTAAATGTGGTTTTCTACTAATAACTTTAGGTTTTCAGTCAATTTTTAATGGTGCTTTGAAAATGTGCCTAAGGCAGAATGGAACCTTCTCTAGAAAACAATCGATTCGATAATTAGAGTTTTGTGATGCTTCACACGACGAACTATTTAATTTATTGTAGTCACCAGACTACGATAAGCGAGATCTAAAAAATGAAAAGTGAGAGGCAAGCCCCCTAGACCCCCCAATCTTTCTGCTTAGAGCCCACGGTTCAAATTCAAAAAAAAAGATGGGACGTGTTTATACGCGGTGACTCAGGTCCTCAGAATTTTATTGCAGAAAGTATAAAAGTTTCATTACCAATAACCACCTTCAAAGGAAGTATTATTTCTTATATTATAAAAACAAACAATCTTTTCTATATTTAAAATGTCTTCTTAACCAGATTACAACATATTACGTAATTCTAACCGACTGTTTGTCTAGGAATGTAGCTAGCAGACAATCAAATGACAGCTTCTTTGGGGTCAAATTTTCGCAACACAAAACGTAACGCTTTTGGGCACTTATTTCATGGCTAAAGCATGTTCCATGCTAAAATTGCGTTAAACAAATCTGTCAAAAATTTAGCATTACGAAAATCTGCCACGAACTGTTAAATTTTTCATCAGACTCAAAGTTTGACAGACTACCAGAGCCCTGAAATCTGGTGCACAGCTCTTGGGGACATGTGGAACTGATTGCGAGGCAGTCAGATCAGCTGGGTGAGCCAGGAACCTAACTTTTCTCCTACACATCCTATAGTCCTGACATTTGGTACAAAGCTTCTTGTGGATCCGTGAAAGTGGTTGTGAGGGAGCCAGATCAGCTGTACGAGCGATAAAGGTAACTTCTCATCTGTACATGCTAGAGCCCTAAAATTTAATACTCCGTTTCTTGGGGAACACTGGAAGTGATTGGGAGTATAAGTCAGATCACCAAGGTTCATTATTGGAAATAAAATCCAAAATTAGTCGTAGAACGCGTGCACGCTATACCATACGGAGGTCAAATTGCCAAAAGACAGGTCATTGTCCTCTGGAACCCTTCAAAACGTCGTTAGGTAACAATTCATTTTCCTGGTTTAAGACAAACAAAGCACAGCACCACGCTTTGCACAGCAAGCATCAGATGTTTCAAACTTAGCACCTACAATTGAAAGGTAAAACCACAAAGTGACGATTATAAAACACAGTAAACATTAGGGTAATGATTTTATTATAAGGTAAGTTTAGTTTTGACAGCCTATTTTATTCATAACACGATGGATCTATTAGTTGTTAAACAGCAATATTTCATACCAGCAGTGCCAGGAATAGGAATTGATATGTAGAGTTCTAAAAACTGCAAGAAAAATTGAAATGAACTTTTTATTAGGTAAATTGGCCAGAGGATGCAAGTTTATATCTTCCGTCATGAAACTCCCCATTTCATGGAATGATTAGGCCTGATCCCCGCGGATTTTGACTCAAAAAACTAGAAACCATCAACTATTGTTAATGACACATAATAATTACAACACAAAAAAATCTCTGATAAATGCTATGAACAATAAAAAGGAAAAAAAACTAATCAAACTTTGATCAACATCGCTAGAAAAGTAATAAAACTACAGTATCAGTAAAGGCCGTAAAGTACCTAATAGAGACATTTGAAGAGAGAGGATCTGGTAAAGAGCATTTGGGTCGCAGGTGTAGAATGTTTTGGCAGCATAATTCCGGAAAGCAGCTTTATAGTTTTCTCGAGAATGAGAACAAACTCAAATAGAAAACATACGCATTTATGTTTCTTAGATAATAAAAACGAGCTCAAATTTCCACCATTAGAGCGTAGTAGTTCGAACAAAGCATAACAATAAATTCCTTGTACGGTTTTCTTTCCTTCGTATCCAAAATTTGGAAAAGCTAGGGTGACTCGAATCTGGTAAGGAGCATCTGTGTTAATTCAATATAAAACCTACAGAATATCAATTATTCTAAATCCTCATAAATATTTACAGTAAGGCATAGACAAATTACGTAAAAAATATTTTTGTAAAGTTCAATATTTCATTTTATACCAGGAATACGAATTAGAAACCCTAGGCATTTATCAACATTTTTTTAAAAAACTTATAATGAGTTATTTACATTTTTCCAGGAATTGTGGTGGATAAAATTGTTTACCCTAGAGAAATTAGCTAAAGATCCAAAACTTAAAAAAATTCATCAGCCCTTCAGTAGTGAGATAGTCTCTCAGAGAATGACAATTACGCAAGACAAGCGACTTTTAATTGTCAGGACGATCAAATATATTCTCTTCTAAGGCCGTATCATACTAGCATTTTTTCCACATTTTTAATGCCTAAACGCGAAGAAGAAGAAGTGTTTTTTTCCAAGGGAGCATTTTTAAACTCACTTGGGAAAATTAGAACATGTTCTAATTTTTACCTCAATGCGAAAAATGCTTAAACGTAACCCTTGGGAAGGTAACAATCCAATGGAAAACCCCTAGGAGCCCTAACCTTACAGACTTAATAAAACTGCAGTCCGCCAGAATGCGCTGTTTTTGCACTTATTCCTCCTCAACATTCACAGCTGACCTTGGAAAAAAGCACTTTGCCTTCTTCACGTTAGAGCATTAAAAATGTGAGAAAAAAGCTGAAAAAATGCAAGTGTGATACGGCCTTTACGGTGGAGAAATTAATTAGGCAGAAAATAAACCTACAGGGGAATACCAAAATTGTATGTAATTTACATGAAATACAGGTGAGTATATCGATCCATTCAAATGTTTATCTAACCATCTACCAACTTTAAGGATAAAAAAAACCATCAACCGGAGCCACAGTTTAGTGTACGCCGGACCCACTAGTTACTTAGTTTTAACAATGATCAAGTGGCGTTCAAACCATTTAACACACCAAATCGGTTTTAGGACCACCTTCAATACCTTAATTCCCACTTACCACAATTGAAAAAGGACAATATTAATTATATGAAATCAAAATCAGTACATTATTCAAAAATAACTATTATAACAATATTTCATGAGTACCAAGCACGAAGATCGAGAATCATTCGTTCAAATTTAATGAAAAATTATAACCTGACAGCAGACATTTTGCGTCACTGTCTTCATAACCGTATTAAGGCTATACGTTCCATTCTCGTTCAATTTATTTCAATGGTGTCACATTCGATTATTATTTACACTTTTTCAATCAACAAAATGCAAAAGAACACCATAGTAATGAACCGCCAGAGGGGAAATTGCTGGTCTTATTGGTTGGTTTAGCTCTATTATAATCATAAAATCTACCAGTAGCTTCCACTAGTCATTACATAACATGACATTTGACATATTTCGCACTCTTGGAATCAACAGTTGACAATCAAAACTACACAGGAAAGATATATTTCAATAAAGAAAAAAGTAGCAAAATATTGTCTTCAAAAAGTATTGTCACATATATTATCAAACTAAAATGTTAAGACTATTTTTAATTCACTATCATGTTGATGTAACGACTAAAAGTTGATCTTCGATGATTAAGTTGTATTGTTGTAACTCACAAGAGTTTTTTTGTTTTATACATATATTTATTAGTAGCGAGAGAATGTTGCTTTTTAGCACAACTCCTCACCAACAAGATCAAACAAACCAACTCCAAAGAAAATTCCGTCACTGTAAGGAACGGGTGATTTATATATTTGTTTTGTTATCACCAGGATATTCCTTTTTTTCCAAAAACCATTTCTTCCTCATTAAATATTACCAATAAATGTTTTAATCTACATCAAAGGCCACCACTCATGAAAAAGAAGCAACATGCGACTTTCCACAAAATGCCCCACAAAGGGCGTACTTTAGCTCTAGCATATATAAATGACCCATTAATTAAAAAAAAAGAAAGTAACAACAAATTAGCTAAGGCAGATGCAGACAGTGAAAATTTTCCTAGGAGTAGTCCTTGCAAATTTAATTAAGATATAGTTAGGTATGTTTTTTTCTCAACTCTGAGGTATTTTATTGTATTCAAATGTACCTTCAGGACAGTCCGTAGCAGTTCGAAGTGGAAAGGAACATTTCGAAAATGTCGACCGTAAGTCTTGGTTATTTATGTAATACAAAACTCTGGGAAGACACCTATCAATTAAGATGAGCTACAGTCGTTTTACAATTCTCGTAGTAATATTAGTTGTGCTTTCGTTTTTTAACAATTAGATTACACTATTCCGATCTAAGGCTAAATGGAGTTTTCATTCATATACTTACAATTTATAAGAACGCGGTAACAAGAATTAACTATTGTGAACACTTGTGGTAATTTCAACCGAAGCCTATGGTCAAATCGTTTAAACACATTTTTTCAGTCTGGTTTCCTGTATCAGATCTCGATACTGAATAGTTTATGAGTCTGGGCATTTAAACCTAGATAATGTAAAATTCTAAAGGAATTCGATTGGTGCTTTAGTTTTGAAGGACAGACAAATTTGATTGTGTGGAATTTGATGTTACGAGTACTTGTTATCTTAAACAGGTCAACCATAGGCCAAACATGCGATCTGCACCTGCCGATTCTTAAGTATTGATAACAGACTATAATTAATGTATTTCTAGATGGTTAGGCGCAAGCGTTACCACTTCCATCATATCATCGTGGTGAGGATGCACTGGGTGTGGCTGGCGATGACTGTGAGAGGAAATGGGGATGTTGTGGTGGAGGACGTGATTGGTCACTTTCCTGGGCGACCGGGCTTTTATGATACGAGGTGGCGCTTTCATCTCTTCTAGAACCGAAGGCGCGACGTAGGTGAATCCCTGAAATGAATAAACTCATATTTATAAAGTGATCAAGCGACAATATTTCGTTAGATTTGTCTGAGTTAGTGCTGATTATTAAATCAACTGACAAGATCGGACAGGTTGATTATTCTGTATTGATAAGGAGGATATTGATTAACCTTCGTCAATGGCGAACTCTCACCCGATTTGGCCAGGCGGCACGATGTTGCCAGTTAATCTATCAATCAGTTATATTTATATGTCATTACTGGATTGTTTGCCATTTGATATCCATTCCAAGTCTAGTTTTGAATAAGTGCGGTGTTATGAATCGAAAATCTGACTCTAATAAGTTGACTCTACATTTGAAATTTGGATGGAGTGTGAGAGGATGTTTGTAGTAGGTATGAAAATGAGCACTTCGAAATCGGAGAATTCAATCTGTAGGAGAGAAATCGCTTCAGAATCAGAAACACCGTTCGGTGACAGGAATTTTTACAGTTTGAATAACCCTAGTTACCAGTATGCTGGTTGTACTCGTAATTAGTTGATGAAACCAAAAACTGAAGGATAAAATAATAATAACTATTGATTCATTTTGCTGTAGGTAGGTCCCCACAGCTACTCCCACTCCAGCGATGTACATGTGAAGAACATCGCTTTGTGGAACCGATAGGGGAATTTAACTATCCTCCCTGATCGTGTCTTCTTGTGTTATGGGGTTTCTTTCTTCTGTGTTTGTGCATTCTGTTCTTGTGTTTTCTGTCCTTGTGTGTTTTGTCCTTCTGTCTTCTTTCCTTGTGTCTTCTGTTCTTCTTTCTTCCGTATTTCTGTCTTCTGTTCTTCCTCATCTGCTAACAAATATGCAGGCTTCAGACGATCTATTGAAATATTCACACTGACTCCTTTAATTTCGAGTGTGAAAAATTTGTAAGTTCGTCCCAGAATTTTAAACGGTCCTTCATATGGGTGGGCAAGGAAAGGTTTCAACTTATCCACCCTTATGAAGACATGACTAGCTTCTTTCAGAGAAATATAAGTCTTTTCCATATTTGTGAAACACCAAACACAAATTATACCTCAATAAAAATAAATGAGAGGATTTTCCCTAGCAATTATGGCTTCTCTCCAATATGTGTCATCTTTCTCAGTTTTCGGTTGGACTAGTGAAAACAGATATTGAAATCTTCCGATGTCATCAGAGTGAAGTTTTTAATGGTCTCGCCCACTAAGTCCATTTTCATGTCCCTCATGAGTCGGTTACCCTACTTCATTCTTCGGTGGAATATTTCCTTCACCCACCAACGGCGATTGCGTCGCTGATTTCTTCTTCTCCTCAATAATCGATCAGCGACTATGATTGCTAAACATTTGGCAGCAAGCGAATTTATAAAAATGGCAGGAGCTGTTATTGCCATCGTTGCCTCGCAGTAACTGAGGGCTCGCCTTTTTCTTCGCTTATTGAGTGCTACTCGCACATCAGATTTGCTGCAACGCCTCGTGTATCTGCCTCACGAGGCAGATTCACACTATCTAAAGCCACCTTAATTATCAACGGAATCATGGTGTTCTTCAAAATACCATTTTAATTTATGTATCAGTGATGTTGCATCATTTCGAAGGTTGAGGTGTGCACTCGACTCGTCCCGGCCCTCCGGTTGATCAGTCCATTCTGTTAGCAACTACACTCTTCAACTCCTACCTGCCTTCTTTTCTAACTTTGAGTGTACGTTGATGTATGTCGCTGAATTCTGAGTACATCTACCTACATAGATCATAAGGTGATACTCGTCACTGAAGTCCGTAATTCCTATCCTACAATGCATACTTGACGGTAGTACAGAGAGTGAAAAGTGGTACTCTAGCTACTACACTTGAGGTAATTTCCTATCTCACAACCTAAATTTAAGTTCTTGTAAGTTTAAACTCACAACAGTTGAAAAAGTATAAAATCAAAAAGTTGTATACCTGAAAAACCATATTTGCACTCTCACTTAGTGTGGAGTCTTCAGGGGAATCAATTGGTGTTTGTTTAGTAAATTTGGTGTCAAATTGTGAAACATCATCTTCACTGGACTGCAAGAAAATACATTCGTAAGTTTAGCAAATGAAAAATTACAAATGTTTGATTTAAATCATAAATTCAATATGAAATGGCTGCATACCAAAGATGGCTTGAATGGAGGATCGAGTTTACGACTCATTACATCCCTCCAATTGATGTGCTTGAAGAACATGTGATTACGAATAGCATCACCATCACCAGGAGCTGATCCTAGTCTTTGAAGAACTTGCCTCTGTTGGAAGAAAATCAAACAATAATTTCCAAGTACAAGTGATGTGATGTGGATAGTGAAAGATGAGGCTGATACCCAATATTTAATGGCGATAGGCCTTGGCCTCTCTGAGGTCAGCATCATAAGACTGCAACAAAGCCCGTCTGTCAAATTGAGACAAATTTAACAAAATGGACTTAAGGTTTTGGCGAAAATGAATTTTTTGTTTGCACGTGATTAGCTTCCAATGACGTTACCCACGTATTCATTTTACATTTTTAAATGAAAGTAGATTTATTCTAAGAAATTTGATACTATTCGAACTCTCCTAAATTGAGTAGTTTTCTCTCTGATTTTTTCTCTCTACGACTTACACTGGTGACGTCACAATGGGAGGTAGGGGTTCCGCCCAGGCGGGAGGGGTGCTTTGACCTCACCAGTTGCGAAACTTTGAAAGATCATAGAAAGAAAACTATGTGGAAGAGAGCAGTTGATGCTAAACTTCTTAGGACGGAATCTCCTTCCATTTAAAAATATTTAAAATACATTTTTCATACCCATGGGTAACACTCATTGCCCGCTAAAAATAATCAACCACTTTAAATATCAATAATCATCTTGAAGAATAGAAGGAGGATTTTAACAGCGAAACTAAATCAGCCAACTAGATGAATAAATTAGTAAATAAATGGAGGTGGATCAGGTCTAAAAATTGTCTCTTGTCACTAACAAAAGCTAACAAGATACCATCGTTACACAAGATGGTACAAGATACCATTGCAACATCGTCAGCAAAAGAGGAAAACAAATATTATTAAAATGCATAGACAGCTTCTCCATTTAGCCAACTGTGTGATAAAAACATTACTTTGAGCAATTGTGTACCTTGAGGAGTTTTCTAATTAAGTCACGAGCATCAGGGGTGAGGTATGGAGGTAGCACAAGTTTTCCACGTAGAATTTTCTCAATCGTTCTCTTTCTGTTCTCAGCAGTGAAAGGAGGCTGAAATGATCAATTATTCAATCATACTTTGACGGAAACACTTACAGGAGAATAACATTTCGAAATGATTGAGGGAGAAATACTTACAGCACCGGTCAACATATCGTACATGAGAGCACCAAGAGACCACCAGTCAACAGCTTTTCCATGCCCACTTCGAGTGAGGATTTCTGGTGCCCTGAGGACAAATAGAGAATTTTATTGAATTGGAAAATTTCCTGTAGTGGTGGTAGTTTTTCTCAAGTTTACATCCGGCACACAGTAGGAAGGTAGAAATATGTGGTTGGTACTGTTACGCGGGAGAAAACTCCAAAGAGCTTTGATCAATTCAAGCTAGCTCTTTTATGACGAAAGAAAAATGGTTTTGTTTGGTACAGGCCAAAAAATGATAATTAGAGATAGGGTAAGGTCCCATAGGAGGGAAGTCCCCGCACAAGGGTTTCTCGCGTTACTGTGCTAGTTATGACTACGTCCGTTGGATGGTAAGTCAGTTGACACATCGCGAGTTGTATCTTGAGTTTTCTATAGTACAGATCCAGGTGGCCGAAAAAACGAGATAAGTTTGTTTTTCTCTATTTTGATGTAATATTTATGATTGTTAACTTCGATGCAATGTTAAAATAAGTGTTGCTATTCGTAACTGTTGTAGAGCTTGGAAAAAAGGGGCTTCTTACGTTCAAAACCCTGAGGCAACCTTCTTGGTAACCATTGTTTTATTAGTCTGAGATCAATTTTAGTCAAAATGGCGAATTGGGACAAAGCCCTGCACTCTTTGTGGGGCAAGATCCCACACAGAGTTTTGGTGCGGGGACTTGCCCCTTCATTTTCATTCAGATTATACTTAAATATAACGTATCAATTCTCTCTGCTCTTGTTTAAAACCCACGTTCATTCACACAATCTGACAACGAGCAATTTACAGTACGTCATTTACACGCTTCATTGCCAAGGTCCTATACTACTATCCTAATGAGTTGGTTAAGAGATATTGACCTCATAGTTCTTTATAAATGAAACAGAATCGAAAGTGCGGGGACTTATCCCACCCTACCCTATAGGTATGTGCCCATCCTGGTAGGTACCACTTCTAACAACATTAAATAACGTGTAATCATAAACAAGATTTATCAAAATTATTTACATGTATTCTATGGTTCCACAAAACGTGTGAGTCATGATTCCTTCTTCAATGTGTTCCTTGCATAATCCGAAATCCGTGAGTTTAACATGACCATGAGCATCAAGAAGAATATTTTCAGGCTTCAAATCTCTGAAAAGTTGAACATTATCAAAATCAACATTTACAGTCGAAAGCAGATTGAAATACGGAAAAACTGAACATAAAGGAGACAAAAATATAATGCAAAATATATGTGGCTAAAGCTGTGTCTACACAGGGACACCTAGTGTAGTTAGAGGAACTAGTGAGAAGGTCCAAATGTGGATCCAACCTAGAGTAGACATTTATATCGAATTCGACAGCCATCACCAAGTTCCTGATGGTACCTACAACCCAAAAATATTTGAGACCTCGACATGATTCGAACTCATGCCTTTCCCTATACCAGAGTTCTAAAAAAAAAAAACCCTTAACCTGCACTACCGAGGCCTACGTAATGAAACCTCGTCGGCTGCAGGAGTTTCCCTGAATGTAACACTGAAAATAGTAGTAATTAAGTTTGAAATCCACTTTCGTGGCACTTGGGAGTTTGCTGTGGCAATTTGGGCCAATATTTGGCAGTACAGTATCCATGTGGTTTGTTCGCAGACCTTCCAGCTATTTTCAAATTACCTGCAAGTACCCACAAACCGCCAGATGCACTGGATGATAAACAAAAGGCTTGTGTCTCACGAACTTGGACGAAGGTTTCACGTAGAGCACAAAAACGAGCATGAAAGTTATCCAACATTTTAAAATTAGTATTCGAGCCTCTTGCTTTGTGGTGCTAAGTCATTTGTTTGTGGTTTCAATTCCTATCGTATTCTTCAATTGATACCTGCACCAGCCTCTCACAGACAATGGACGAAAGTGGAAACACATCTCATCAGAAACCATTAAATATCAGGAATTTTTAAGAAATCCTTCTGCGTGTATTTTCGGAATAAATACTTACATCAAAAATTAGAGCTAAAATCGATATTACCACCTGTTTTTCCCTAACCAAATTTGTATTCCCCCGCCAGGTCTTGAGATGGAGTTGGTGTGTTGTCTTCCCAAACTGCCGACAGAGCGCTAATGTCGCTCAATTTTTTTGATCCCACTTTTTACGTATTTCATTGCGGAACCCTGATAATTCCTATTTTCCCAATCATCTCGTAATAATATACGATTTGAGCTCCCGATGATAGTGCAGTGAAATTGAGAAGTTGAAATTGTAAATTTTCTAAGAACTTTCATACTGTAAACACCGCATTACTCACTAGCGCCCTTCCAGTCCTGCGGACGATGAAGGAAGGTTCATATCAGTCTATTTCCGCCTCCCCTACAAATTGATTGCTCTCCCACCATTATGTATCACCTCCCGCCTTAAATTCATTAAAAGTGAATTTGGATCCCGTCATTTGTGTTTTTTATATCCGAAATTGTACACCACCTTTACAGTTACGATATTTGTACTTCGTAAATAATCAGTACTTTCAAGAAGTTGCAACATGAGCAGTTTGTTATCATAAATTCAGTATTGGTAGTAATTTATTCTCCTATCTTCAAGTATCACAAGGTTGCCTTAAACTTTCTGCAGGTGATAAGGAGCATCTTATCAATGGCTCTTTGGTAACAGTGCCAAGTTTGGAAGAAGTTCTTGAAAAGCAGTGATTGATATCTGAAGAAAGCTTTAAGCATACAGGGAATTGGAATCCACGAGTTCCCAAAAAGGTTAGCATACACCACGAATATGCGATCATATGTCTTTGCACAAACCACTCTTTCAACCACATTTTTCATTTTTAGAGTCTACCTTTAGATTAAGCTCTACCAAACTGGAATGCTCCAGCTACACTCAAGCGTCCTTGTGTAGAGAAAGCGTAAGGGTTAAATAGTACACAGATATACTTTACCTATAAATAATTCCTTGTCTATGAAGATGCTCCAAAGCTAAAATAATCTCAGACAAATAGAAGCTGCAACAAGGAATGATTGTTTATTCGAATATATTAATTTATCAAACAACTCGATGAACAAGGTCTAAAACATTAAATTTATTTGAAGCCAAATATGATACTTACCAAGCAGTGTCTTCTAGAAAAATGCCTTCTCTTTCCAAATGCATAAAAAGCTCTCCCCCACTGAGATATTCCAGGATGAGATAGAGTTTGCCGCCCGTTTGGAAGGCATACATCAAATCAACTATGAAAGGATGCTAAAACACGAGGAAATTACCAAAAAAAAAGTTTATTAGTAGTTATCAAGAAATGGGTTATAAATTACAGGTCAATTGCGAGTTCGAGGGTTAGTTACATTATTTGTATTCCAAGAACATATTTATTCAGAGAAATGAATAATATTTCATATTAATTTTACAGTTTAGTTCCCCATCTCAGCTATCAGAAACAGAAATGTATCAAGGGTTAGGTTAATTCAATTCAACTGTGGGAGCCCGATCCAGTTGGAAGGACCAACGACTCAAGTCTAGACATGAAAAGGCCCATGTCCTGTAGGCTAGGGTGTGACTCGGTGAGAGCCAGGAGTCACAAGCGAGCCACATCCTATATCGCATATTTTACTTGCAAATTGAAAACACTTTCAATTGACAACATTCAACTTCTTGATTGGCGAATTAATTTTGAATCATGATGAATTTATTTTTCTAGAAAATTGGACAGATCTTCATTAATTTGAGCACCTCTGACAGCTTTTTGCTGAGTTTAGGGAATAATAAAACGTACGTAAATATAAACAAGGGGCCAAGAGGCGTGCCGGTTGCCTGTGACTGAGCTCTTACAAGCTTTAAACTCAACCCCTTTGTGTGTTAAGAGGCCTAAGCCTCAACCTGACTGCAGCCACCAATCTGCCTTGGAAGGTGGGTGTATAGAAGGTGATCATTCTACAGACTATCCTCCTAGAAAATGGCGTTATTCCAAAATTTGCATAGACACATTAATAATTTGCAATCAGTATTGTGTCCAGCGTGGTTACAATCTGGCTACAGTAGCTGTCCAAGTCTATCCCCTGGACCCTCTGGAAGCTGTATATAATGCAGGAACCTGACAAAGTATGGCTATATCTACTTCGATCAACAGCTCCACACAGCATAGAAAACAGCCGACTAGATAGCAGGGGAAGTGATTTTGTTCATTGAGCTTTGCAAAAAATACACTATTATTATTATCTACCTTTGAGAGTACTGATGAAAACACATATGAACCAGAAAAGAGTCCAGATTCATACTCCCAGGTAAAGCACAGGTTTCATCTCGAGCGAAAGTTATACACCCTCCCCACCCTCTAGGATAGAGGTCAAAAGTGGGCCATTACACTCAGCTACTGTTTAGACGTATTTTTTTTTTTTTTTTTCAAATTAGTTTCCTGTTTTGTTTGCCTATTTTTATGAACTAGGATAGAAAAAAAAATCAAAATGTGAGATTTTACAGTAGGTTTGTTTCCACTGCTGTACCGGAGCAGAATCAGTTCAGAGCAAGGGCACCTCCATAGCTGTTCAGTTCAGATGGCAGCGGAAACGCCAGAGGACATGTTGGGGGCAGCAACGCATGGATACACGAAGATCCATGAAAATGGAGTCATGTTGGTGGTACTTGAGCAAACAAACCCTTAGTTTCGTGCCCTCCGACATCCTGGTGTTGTTCTGTGTAAGGTTATAGAAGTTTGAGAGAGGATATATCGGGTTATTCAAAGTTCCAAAGAGGGCATGCACAGAATAAGCTGCACTTGGTCTTCCGGTGGGGCAGAAAGTTCCCGTTCGGTTCATGTTTCTTGGGCAGCGGAAACTCCGGCCAACTTGCACCAAATATGAACTGGGGAACTGCAGAAACACCTGTTTCTTACTCATTCTTCACAGCGCAAGCACAGCTTGAGCTGAACATATTCGGTACAGCAGTGGAAACAAAGCAAATGTCAACTCCATAGAACATTTACAAAAATAGAAATAACGAACAGTATCTTCAAAAGATGGACAGACTATAGAAGATTAGTAGAATTCATGAGAGTACCTACAAAAGAACTTAAGAAACTTTTTCTTCGAAAAGAGAGGAATAAAAAATTAGCATAAAATTTACCTTGACAGCTTCCAAAATATTACGTTCTGCCTTAGTGTGAGCTGTATCTTTTTGATTCCTGACAATTGACGCTTTTTTCAAAACCTTCATGGCGAAAATAGTGCCTGAATCTTTCCCCGTAGTTTTTCTAACTTGAAACACTTTCCCATAACCTCCTTTTCCAAGCACTTTACGGAGCTCAAAATCTTGTGGTCCTGTTTTCTCTTGACCGGGGTTCACTGTATGTTCAGACAGTAGAACTCTTTCGATATCTTCTGAATCGACACTGAAACAAAAACGAGAAATCTGATTAAACTTCTGTGAACAGCGTTTATACGTAGGAGATTAAGTTACTCCAAATTCTATGTCGGATAAAGGTACTATACAATGCCAATAAAAGTAGTTTATAAAGGACCAGAAAAGTCAAGGGAAATTGTGTAATTAGTCTGAAAAAACGAGGATGATGAGGAATTATTCGTGAAAGACTAATCTCTCATAAGCTCCAGTAGGTATCAAATAGGAATCTTGTGCTTCCAAGGTTACTTTACACAAGGCCACGCATAAGTACTTACAGAGGCCAGCTCAAACTAGGGCGGATGGGCCACATCAAGGGGAAAAAATACGCCTCGATCTGTTTAGTGTACTGTGGGGGCGCGCACACCACAGCCGGGACGACCCTAAGGAGCAAGCGTATTTCTCCTTCAACCCACTGCATCCCAACCCGTTAACCGGATTATCCATCCCCAAAGCAAAGCTCATCTTCATCGGAAAAAGAATCCACGATGGACAAAACATTGAGTGAGGAGGAAATGAGCGCATTTTTTCGATGGGCTGTGGCACAACCCACTGCTAATGTGCTTATCGACAATTATGAGCTGTTGTAAACATCCGTTACATTGCATTGAAACCTGTAAGAAACTATTGGAATTGGATCTGAAAATAACCAAACTCGAAAAGTAAATGTTTTTTGAAGTACCTAATGGAAATGCTCCAAAAGAAACAACCCCCCACACTGTATTTTCTAAAACCCCGGTTGAATTTTCCATTTCTGTTTAATATTTTCGAGGTTTTTTTCTGCTTTCAATTCTGCCCTACTGTACTCGAGCTGGGAGAGGTCGTCATATATTTGCCCTTTCTGCTATGATTGTTGCTGCGCTGCATGCACAGTGGATGGAAATTGGTTTGATAGTACTCAGAATCCCTATTTCCTCTCAATGGGATGACATTGGTGGAGATCGGAGTCGACGACTCGACAGCTAAGTTTGTGGTATTTGAGAGAGTCAAGATAGGGCACCAGCTGTAGCAAAAATTAAAACCTGCAATGTTCGCAAACTCACAGGGAACACCAATAAACTCTGATGAGATTCACAAGAAGATATCTTGATCACAAGACCAATTTTTCACAGTGCTGTTGAGTGTAGCTGTTAAACCTCAAAACTGGAATCTCAACCTTCTTAACCCAACACGGACGTACATGATGTTTTTGTAATCGGTAAAGATGTAAGTTCGGATCAGGAAAACACTGAGTTGAAAAAGAAATTGATTTTGTTCCCTCATTAATTTATGGTTGGATATTATTTTAAAATGCACTTACTCAAGATTATTCACGTTGGGGTCTGGATCGTAACCTCCCTGAAAATGAAAATTCCAAATTATAGAAGCCATTATTATCATGATTATACGTATACATTAAGCATACAACTTAGCTAAGTATTTGTTAGGGAAGTTGGAAAGAAGTACAAAGTTTTCTTGAACATTAAAATTTTGTTTCCATGTCTGTTTGTCAGAGGTCAACTGAACTCCCGAGCAAAACTGCACCTAGATTTATATGACGTTTTCAGCGACCGATAGAACCGTGTGCGCATGTAAAAAGCAAATTTCCTGAAACATCTATTCATCACAATCCGAAAATTCAAAATTCGTGGCCGTAATTCGCTCAGAATCGGCAGATGGTTGAAAGATGGTCACAAAGTGATTGCCTAAGTTTTCTTTGTGGTTGGATCAAATATCGCTGCGGCGGAATTGTGATGGCATAACGCCAAAACAATTTTGAAAAATTATAGGAAATTTCCTGGGATTGTTCTTGTTAATTACCTATTAAAAAACCATCTTTATGTTGACTTACACTGAATATGTATTCTACCTGGTACCAAGCTACCAATATAGTGACTGACTGACTGCATAGGGCTTCCGTAGAAAGAAATCTCAGGCCTAATGGCTTATATTTCCCCAAAAGGGCCCCTTTAGAAATTGGGGATTCTACGGCTGCGCTATGTCCCTAAACTTGTTGCTCAGTTCAACAAACTTCTTGACCTTCTTGATCTGTTTCCAATCGAGGTCTCTGAGTGAAGCCCTTTCGATTGTATTGTGTCCTAGGGCTTCTTGCCTAGATCTCCAGAATCTGTCACAGTCGCAAAGAAAGTGTTCAGCTGTGTCCTCTCCTCTTCCACACTCGCAGAGTGGTGAAGATACCTTGGACATGATGAAAAGGGTCCTCTTAAAGCTGAAATGCCCTGTGAGGACCCCTATTAGTTTCCTCATTTGCTTTCTAGGCAGTGTTATGATCCAGTCTGAACTACTCTAGCCAGATATACACAACCTAGATTGTCTATATCTATTGATTGTCTATATCTTTTCTCCATAGCACATTTAGATCTTTGTTGGTCCAGGTATTTGCCTTGGCTTTACATGCGTTGCGCGTTATGCCTAAGGCTGGGGTCGGTCCATAATAGTTTCTAGCCGACCCCTGCCTGGCCCGGCGATCCGCCTCTTCATTCTCTGTATGATGTTTATCTTTAGCCTCTTTGATCATTGTTGAGGTGGTGACCGGGCTCATCAGCGCTTTGATGCAAGCCTGGCTATCTGTATGTATGACTATTTGTCTACTTCTCGTATTGTTTTCTATTAAGCTGTCAGCACACCTAATAATGGCATATAGCTCACTCTGGAACACAGTGGTGTGTGCATCCAGAGTGAAGCACTCAGCTATATCCAGATCAGGTATGTACACTCCAGCACCTGTTCTAGTCATGTTTTCAGATACGACTCTGGAGCCGTCCGTGAAGCATGACAGACGAGTTCTTTGAGTTCTAGGGACTATCCTGTCCCAGTTTCCTCTGTCACCTATGACGTACGTGGTGGGATCCTTCCATAAGTAGGTTTTCCCAAGCTCGTCATGTGGCATTTTCATTTCTGGGATATACCCTAGTGTAGCTGGTGCTATAAGGGTATGGCTTGATTGTCTATTGTGAGTTAGTGTGTGGTAATTATGTTTCCACTCACCCATTCTCATAAGCCTAATGGTAGTATGCATTGACTGTACCATTGCTAGTGTACTTATGGGTGCAAGACCCAAAATTATCTGTAGACTCCTAGTAGGAGTAGTCCGGAAGGCACCCGTCACTAGCATACAGATGACTCTGTCTAGCTTGTTCAGGATGCTTCCCCCCTTGATTCCGGGCCACCACACTAGTACAGATCGGGATTTCTGTGCGCGCGACCAGAACTGGTCGGGTCTGATAGCGAAACGTCCGCGCGCACAGAAATATTGGATCCGCTATACTCCGAATAATAATCTCGGCAGTATGAGCAATACTACGGAAGCACTACCAATATAGTGTTTCAGCTACACTGCCTAGACAACTTGGCAACGCCGAAGTTGTGCCATTAACTGACGACTTCTTCAAAATGTGCCTATAGCTTCCGCTTCCAGCTCTACGATTGCTCTAGATGATTTGATATTTTTCATTCTGTAAAATGTATTTCTACTAACATTTTACGTCTACGTTATGTTTATGCCAATGAACAATAAAAGATTCCATGAAGTGACTGCCTGCGTGTATGTGAAGGTACACAACACTGAAGTTTAACCTACGTATCCATAATTGGTTGTTTTACTCAAACGTAGGTACAGCTTGTCTTTATTTAGCACAACGGTTTGCTCTGTTTATAAAGACTAAAACATGCTTTGAACCAAACATCCTCGTGAAAAATTACCAAGAGTGAGTTTGGCGAAATGTAAACGCGGCTTTAGGAATGAAATGTAGAGGTAAATTTAATCTTACCACCTTCACCCACAATTAGAAGATTCTGCAATGTTTAGAAGAAGTATGAATTATGTTGTAACTATTTCATGTGGCCAATTACTTTGTTCTAGATCAAGAGAAAGCTGTCAACTCTATCTCCAACTCCATTGAGTAGGTAATATAAAACATCTTGTGCCTGTTTAGCCTAACAGTGATAAGCGTAGCGTTTCTCACCATCTCTTCAAATTTCAGCATCATAGGTTGAATGGCAAAGAAATTACAACGGAGATAACAAGGCAACGACAACACTAGCCTTCTTGTATAGGTATGTCGTTGTTACATATAATTTGTTAGTGACAACATTAAGTGTCGATAGATGACAACTTTCGGCAAGAAGGTCTCCATAAAAACGTATTCAACATAAAAAATTAATTATATTAAAAAAGTATTGTGTTGTCAATTAATAATTTCGTTATTTTTATTTTTCACGGTTACATAGAGAGATGTAATTATAATAATAGGCTATATTAATGATGACGTTTGATATATATTATCAGTCATTTAATGATTCTTTACCATGGCAATGAATACTTTATTATAATAAACAAATGTAATAATAAGGATCTAAATATTTGACGGAATATTCGTCTGATGCAGCACATGTTAGGAGGACGTTAAGAGGCTTGGTCGGAATACAGAACTGTATCTATGGCCAACAGTTGCGTAGAGTAATATTTATGAAAAAATAAATAAATAAAATAAAATAAAATAAAATAATAACAAACTAATCTTGGCTTCGAAAATTTAAGAAAATTCCACATTTTATATTAAAGAAAAATAGGAAAAGTAGTTTTATCAAGATTTTATAGCAGTTCACTTCTACGTCAAAACGCCAGGGAATTTTCAACAAAACAAGCTGCGAAAATTCTTATAAGTCATAAAATCAACTTTTATAGCGGAATGTTATGTACAATATTCCTACCTACTTGAAGAAGTTGTTTGACATTAAAGTGAACGTGAACAACTTTTGTGCTCATGGAGTGATCAAATTTCAGAGAACAATTCATGAAATAAAAGAAAAATTACAAAAATTCGTTCATGAGTTCATACTGCACGACTGGGACGAATCAAAATTTTTTTTCAAAGATCTGCCTTGAATAAATAAAATATTGCAGAACTGATGATGCAAGACCCCACAAAATTGCATTTTTCAACAGCTGGATAAGAGAATGAACGTCAAGATGGCTGCCGAAATCGTTCTCGTTGCATTTATTAGGTAATTTAGAGGTAAGAAAACACAAGTTTAAAATAAAGAGCCAGATCAAATAACATATTTTCGGAAATATGTGAATTTATCGCTCAAACAATAACCTAGTTTATGAGAAGAAGCAATAAGGACAATTGTGTAACATTCTTTCGGAATTCATAACTAATTAATCTCTGGTTTCCGTATCTTATACCGTACAAATATGGATGGAGAAAACTTATCTTCAAGGAGGCATAACGTGATGAACACGTCCCAAAATACTGAAGATAATGATACAGCTATAAGTGATATAATATTGATAATTTAATAAATTCACCAATTTAGCTGACATAATGAAAGGCTTTCAAGCGTAGATTTAAGAGAAGTTGTCACCTTCACAGCATCCCCGGCACTGTTCATTGGTTGGTTGAATAATACGCAGTTATTGAACGTCACTGAATCCGTGACATCTTGAATGGGTAATTAAATTTTATTAAAAACTCATTGTTACTGGAATTACATTGATGTTACAGCCAAATCGGTTGTGTTACTGTCAGTACACGTCAAATGTTGAAGAATCGATGCCGAAACTTTGGTCACAAGTGAATTCGATTCGACCATACTAAACTCTACGGAGATATAAAATTTTAACGACTTTAGTTGTCTTTCGCAACACCATGTAATAAAATGTGGAGATTCGTTGTTGTATACGCCATCCGCAGACAAAAGAAATTAATTTTGAAGTCATGCAAAAGAACAATGACAAGACAAAAAGCCAGATAAGCAGAAGTGATATTTACTTTACCAGTGTTCAATAAAATCTATCGACCTGTCTTGTTCACCAACAAAATATAATGCAATAATCCAAAAGCAACTCATTCACTGTGTACAATTCCTGGTGACAAACAATTACACATGCATTACACATGATCATTCGCTTAAATGATTTAAAGAAATTTTCGTAGTTGTTATTACAATGGTCTTGAAGGCAGCCGCCTACACATTCTCCTGCAGGGCAGGCCTTTTCCCAACATCCAGAAGGAGCTGAATCAACACCTAAATCACCACTCCAACCAAACAATACTAACCATCAAGCCGGTTTCACATGGAGCGGTACGAGCGTAACAACCGGAAAGACGGAAGGCCGGAAAACCCAGTGGAGGGGGCGGCGGAATGCGGCAGGGTGTTCACATGAAGCGGCACCTCGCTAAACGGAATCATATCCTTCCTACTGAAACCCTCTCTGATCTGAAACCTCTACTTGCGGTTATCAACATTCCTGTCCAATGAGCTTGCGCAACGCTCGACGGAACGCGGCAATGGTATACAAATTTCTACCGCCGACCGCCTACCACCCATTCCGGCAACATGGCAGCCACCATCCTCAACTGTTGTCCCAACAGCCAATCACATTGCGTTCCGTCTTTCTGTCTCTGGACATACCGCTCCATGTGAAATCGGCTTCATCCTCCCTACCACCACCTGGGAGAGGAGTGGGGGAGCTGCCTCCTCAGATCTCCGAATCGGCTATTGGCTCCTCCACACGGTTAGTCATCAGCCTTTATATCGTGCTGAGTAGTATTGAGTTGTGCAGCCGTTGTGAAAACCCCCAGTAAGTCCCGCGTGTATATGGCCTGTGGCAAGGTTTTCATCCCCCAGCAACGACGTGTATATGGCAATAAAATCTCCCAGGCTGGTCTGATACTCCCGTCCAAGCTAATAGAACAAACTGATTAACTTGTGACCTCCCCTACAACGTTTCCCTTCGTGGCAACGACTTGCTTCAGGTTCCGCCTCATGGACATTTGCGACAGCAACACTGTGAGTAGTTAGTAAGGTTTTTCTACGTTGGCCAATGCATTAGGTAGGCTCACCTCCTTGTACATTGTTCAAAGTAATTTTCATTTCTTTATTTTGCTTTCTAGTGTTTCGAAAGAAACGAACTACAGAGTTGGTATCGTACCTCAAGATTAACGAGGTGTGATATTCGTAACACTGATTGTAATTGCTTTTTCCTTTCTCGTTCAAAGAAACAAAATCTCACGAAATCACTACCGACACCCAAGGGCAAGTAGGTTTGGTAACCGTAATCCTTCATATTATCTTGCTTTTCTCAAAAGCAACGATTTTCATACTCGGTTCAAGAAACGTTTCTTTACGCCGTACCGATGTTCAAGAGCAACTAGGGTAGGTCAGTAACCTTTACTCTCCCTAACATTGCGCGGAGAAACTTTTTGCTAAGCAACCTTTCTTTCTGTTCCACCTAGTGGAAAGCAACTTTCATCTAACCACTTTCTAACCTCATCTTATCTTATGAAAGTAATTCGTATTCAGCAACGTTTTTTTCATCTGATGAACCCTTGGAAAGAAACCTTTTTCGTTAGCAATGTTTCACAAGAAAGCCTATTGTTTTAGAACAAACAACTAAGAATTTGATCTCACAACGTATTTGTCCCCTTCAGAGCAATACATTTTGGCTACAGAAAGCAACCTCTTTCATAAAAGTAACGTTTTGTATCTCAAGCTCATAACAACCTTCTCATTCTCATGTAAAGATAAATCTTCCCTAGCAACGCAAGGTGCTTACTATCCGCTAAAGCGAGTGAAATCCAAAAGCAAGGTTTTGGAGAAACGATTTTTATTGTAGAGAAACAACTCTCTCATAATCTACATTGTTCCTAGCAACTTATTTGTTCAACAACCAACCTAATCAGTTAATTGTAACTCAGCATACGTATAGCAACATTTTATGTTTTAAGCAACGTATTTTTGTATTTAATTTCTATTGCTGTCCGATCCAGTTGAGCAGTAATTATAAGACCATTCATAGTACTGATACTTTCTTTGACAACTGCCTAGCACCACCCTCTTACAAAGAAACGAATATTTACTTGCTAGAAATATCTTTCCATGGTGTGAAGGAAATACTCATTCACTTTTCAATTGATCAAATTAGAGCAAGCATCTTCAGTTTTCGCAGAAAGGGACGTAATCCCATAGTAAGAGTCTTCAACTGGCGGCTCATTTGGAGTGACGCCTTGCTATACAAATATTTCAGCTTAGAAGCAACGCCGAACTTCGCCACGCAGACAGACAAGGCTTCCGGCCCCGACCAAGGTAAGTGTTTCTATTATCTCTGCCGATTTCTATCTGTGTATCCATAAATACGTTTCTTTCAATTTTTCTCGCCAACAAGCCCCTCCCTAGAATCCCCTCTTTAGCTACCCGGGAAACCTCAAAAGCAACGTTTCCCGTTTAACTTCACTTTATCAAACTACCCCTTCATAGCTAACCTTTCTAGCTTATTTGAGACAGCAAGAACCTTATTTACTCAAGTGTTTCTTCTCCAAAAACACAGTTGGAGACAGCCCTTTTCCCCAGCAATCCAATTCCTGCACATCCGTTATTACAGATACGTCCCGCGTTAGCAATTCAGCGGGGTTTCCTACGAGTCTTCCCCTCAAGCAACGATATTGTGGCCAATGGTTTCAGAATCATCGGCAATCAATTCCCCCAATATACTTTGCCAACTACCTTTCCCGTCACGTAAATCAACTTTTCTTCCCTTTCCATTTAGAGTCCAGTTGCTTTTCGTCTCCCCCAAGGTAATCCCTGAATCTACCAGCTTTCAGTCCCAAAATGTACATAAATTAAATTTCCGAATTTTTTTCATAATCCAAATCTGTTTGAAAGCATTCTAAAACAATTCCCGAATTTCAACATTTTTCATATCCGTACATTATATCTCAGAACAGAAAAAATCTGCAAAAACAGCATTAAATGGCTAAAAATTTTCGAGTTTATCTTCATTAATAAAATATTACTTGAAACAGGTGCATCAACCATAAATTAGAACTTATCAACTTTGAGCACAAAAATGTGCTCTAATTTCAGACAAAACTTAATTTTAATTAAGGGTGGAAAAGTAAAAAACTCAGGTCATATCGCACAGCTGGTCTAATTACTTTTCTGAATTGTTAACATTACTGTGCTCTGCGATTTGTAACGTTACACATGAGGCATACAAACTATAAAAACAACCGTCAAGTGGGTGTGGCAAATGACTTTCTCGTACATGAACATGAATGTATAGGTCATTAAAATGCTTCAAATGAAAGATTCCATGGAGGTCTTTTAAAGTTGAGCAAAATTGGTCAATCAGGCTTTTTTGAGTTGAGCAAAATTGGTCAATCAGGCAATAAGGAAATAATGCGTGACAAACTTTTTGTTTGTGCAAGCGCAAAGTAAAGTCTACATTATAAATGAAGTATGACTCTAAGCAATAACCGATTAAATGCCGTCATATATAGTTTAGATAAGTTAATCATAGAAAATGGTTAAATAAAACAGAGGTTAAGTATTATAAGAAATGTTGAAGAGAGATTGGACATGGGCCTTACCTATTAGGTCAAGACGAAAGTTCCCTACTGGTCCTCCCGATTATTGGGCTCCCGTGTTTGAATGGGGCTCCAAACATGAAAAGCTCGAGGTAGAGATGCTCTTCTTTTGTTGCCTATAACGACAGTCCTGACGGACAAAAGTTGTTTTTGTTATTTTGGCGGGGTTATGTTTGTCAGTGTGTTTTTTATTACTATAATTTACTTATTAATAATATAATTTTCATTTCTGACCAGTATTATTGAGATTGATGGTGCGGGAAATGAACTGTATAGCAAAAAGTGGTGACTCAAGGTATCAACAGGGGGAAAGTCATGTCAACCACCATGTTCCTCAGGTCCTTTGCCCCCTGGTGGTCCTAGTGGTGGACCTTGTTAGTTCAGAGCCCCATTGAATGGGTCTCTCCGAACTATCCGAACTTATAAGGTCCACCGCTAGGAGCGCTAGGTGGCGAAGGACCATGGTGGTTGAAATGACTTTCCCCTTACTGATATCTTGTGTCGCCTCATTTCTCCCTACAATTCGTTCCTTGCACCATCAATCTCTCCAATACTGATCAAAAATGAGAATCATATTATTGTTAAATAAATTAATATAGTAAAGAAACACACCAACAGAATCAAAACTGACAAAAAATAAAAACAACTTGTGTCTGTGACGACTGCCCTTATAGGCATCAAAAGAATAGAAAGTCGGTAAGGTATTTGTTTACGTGCTGCTCTCTACCCTAAGCTTCTCATGTCCGGAGCCCCACTGAATTACAGTCCATTTCGAAACTAGAATTCATCAAAAAGTGATTGTTCCATTTCATGAGGCTAACTCGCCAAAAAGCAAAATAATGAGTAGCTACCAAGCGGAAAATGGCGAAAGCCAGCGCAGGTCGTCTCTTAACCAGGTTATAAATAATGAAATTATAATACTTAAATCGTAACTTGACTATCTATTAACTTGGAACTTGAGAATTGGAACAAGTTTATTGACGAGTCAGAAGATCTGAATAACGAGAATGACAATCGTGTTTTATTAATAAAGATGATTCGTAAGAATCGTAGCTACTTTTCGACAATACGGCGTCGGAACGACATTCGAAAACTTCAGCGCGAAACTACTGGACATGAATGTTAACCACATCGAAAACTTTTTTAACGGTGTTATTTTCAAATCCACTATTCTGGTAGCAAACCGATGCATCCAATACAAATAATACTGAAAGTACATGGGCAGTATAGTGCTAACAGCGATATCGGTCCAAAGACAGCTCAGTTAAGCCAATAGGTGTGTTCCAACCACCGCGAGTTCATGAACTTTTCGGAACTCAGGACCTCAACACTCGCTACGGTGTTCCCACCGCATCGGGTTCATGAAATGAGTTCAGTGAGTTCAAGAACTTTTCAGACCTGCTCGGGGATAGGGTTGAGAACTCGAACTGAAGGAAACCTTTCGTAACCTTCGAAAAATCTCATTTCACTGCGAACCTTCACGCTAAATTAATTGTTCTTGTTCCTAACTTGTTCCTCACTTCTTTGTTCATTCATTCTTTCTTCATTCGTTCTCAATTCATTGTTCCTCCCTTGCCTTGCAAGTCATGAATCTCAATAAAATAGCGGAGGGATTCTTTCTGGAAGAATCGGATTCGAATTCGGAAGTATTTACTTCAATAGCAGATTGGGAGTAGGTCCTTACTTCCGATGAGGAGGAGGACTTAGATCAACAAGAATTTGAGGCGAATAGAGTCGTGCCTAAGAACTTCGGGTTCTTTGAAAATGTTCTCCGATTTTACGACGGTGACCGTTTCATAGAATATTTTTTATTTTAGTTATTAGAGCAAGAGGGCTCATAAATAACCGAGATGAGGTTTTCACGTTACTAAAGACGACGCTAGCGCTAGTTAGTGCATTGACTGTCATGTGAACTACAGTGTTCCCACCGACGGGTTCTTGAATCTAAGTTTCATGAACTCGGAGGGGTGGTTGGAACACACCTATTTTCAAATCCACTATTCTGGTAGCAAACCGATGCATCCAATACAAATAATACTGAAAGTACATGGGCAGTATAGTGCTAACAGCGATATCGGTCCAAATACAGCTCAGTTAAGCCAATGCGCTTGAGTGGTTCAGGTTTCACCAACTGCTTCAACTGTACTGATTCTTGAGAAAGTGAAACAGTCGCAAACTGTTGTGACACATTATGTAGTGGTAGACTGGTGCACCACTGCCAGTACATACTTCTATTACAGAACCCGCTTTGTTTGGAACTAAGCGGTAATCTCAGAAACTCAAGAATTAGGTAACTTATTTAAGTGCTGAGAACGAAGCTAATAATCATACCCCACGTAATTTAATACTCATGTGATCCCAGTTGCAGTTCACATAGCCTTATTCGCATAATGTCTTATTCGTGACCTTTCCATTAGCTCGCCATATCAGAATGCATAGTAGGTATATAGTACCTACTCTATGTGCATAGATAAAGCGCAGCAATGACAACTACCTATCCGGTACCGTCTCACCTGTGAGTAGCAGAACTTCCATCGCTTGGAGCTAAGCTGAATTCGGGTTCAGAAACTCAAGAATTCATTCAAGATTGTTATGTAAGAAACACATTTACGTAAGTACATCATTTGATCATTTGGGTAGCTACTCCACTTGGAGCAGTTTTTTCCTCCAAATTTTCACAAAAGATAAGTCGATTTAGTGAAGCAATAGTTAATGCTAATGAAATGGGAGATTGGAATTCTTTATAACATAGGGGTGATATAAGCCGTCATGCTCCCTTTTTCGGGTAATGCCCATGAGTATACAAAACCATCGGAAATACCAGTAATATGATAGAATATTTATACGATAAAGGAAATGAAGGAAGAGCTTCACTGACAAAACATCTAGGCGCTAGGGCTTCAGTTTCAAAGACAATAATTTTCCAAAAAGACGATTTCACTGACATGTATCTATAAGTACACAACCACGAGAACAACACAAATCACAAAAAGTTGGAAATACATTTTCTATTCTTTGTGTAGGTGCACGCCAATTAAAGCTTCGCTATTGACGAGCTACGGACGGCGTAGTTACCAGTATTTTTCAGCTTAGATTTGTAAGTGATGAAATTTGAAACTGGGGTGAAATAGTATTAATGGTTTGCAAGAGTTTTGCAAGATACGATACTACTTCCTGGAAATGCAAAAATGCTGGCATATGGCAGCGAAAAGATCGGTGGCTAGAATTACCTCTTCAACTTCAAGCGTATCATCTTCGGAATCTTCCTGGTTCAAATCCTCATCGAGGGGATCTATTTCGAATATTGTGGCCATTATGTGAACACAAAATCAGAAGGCAAACACATGTATAAAAAAAAAGTTCACAAAGAATGATGTTACGAGGACAATTCCGTAATATCAAAAACTTTCCAAAGTTATGTACATAAAAGAGCAAGGAAGCAAAGTGAGCAAAATAACCTGAGACAGACCATCAGTAGTCGGGAATTTACAACTTCAGGATGTGGTTCAAGATCACATTGAATGAATCAACGACTACTTTTTATTCAACGTCCGATTCTGAACAAGAGTGGAGCGTTTTGGTAAGATGAATCTTATAATTATAATTAAACTTGTAATTGACGTGAAAATAATATGTTTATCCTGGGAAGGGTTTTTATATTGTAGATTTAGATTTCCCAAGTTTAACTTTTCACCTATTGCTGTTCGCCCTGCTGGTCCTACTAATGGAGACTATCAACTAGCGTCAAAACAGCTGACAGCAGGCGGGAACAAGTTTGGCATAAGTTTTATCACATAATTTAAGATTCATTTTTATTGTATTTTTGCTTTCATCGCTCTTTAGTTGTGAGTAAAGTATATTATAACTTTGTTTCGTGATTAAAAATTTTACTGTTCCTTAGCTCTTGTCACTCAAAAAAAGTCACCATAGATAGGTCGGTACTTAATACGAATATTGTGTAGACAGTAATTCAGATGCAATGTTTGGGTTGCCTGCTGGTGATGTTTTAATCAGTCCTAGAATGGATTCAAAATTAAGACACAGAAGCTCTATGTACAAAAGAAGAAATGAATCTCCGAAATTTCGAGATCTGCTGAGAGAGGTAAATATGTTCAATAGGTAGGTTCGTTTCTTCTAGAAATGATTATTGTGATAAACTCTTACTCATATCCATGACTAATGAAGACTCGTAGTTGAGGACTCTCTTTAGTTAGTTGGCAATTTCATAATTGTCTGAATTCTGTTCAATAAAGGCTTTAATTCCAAGGTCAGCATTATTACAATTTATTGAACAGAATTCCAATCAAATGGAACGACTCCTCCGTCATAACCGTCTCGAACTGGACCCCAACTCAATAACTGCTGCCATTGGTTGGAAACATTGGTTTCGCACGTTTGAAAGTTTCCTCCGAACAGTAGCTGGGCCGCTTCCTGAAGACTTAAGCTCGATCTACTTTTGAATCACGTAGCACCATTTATTTATGCGTTGATCAATGAAGTAACTAATTACGAGAATGCTATCAGTATCCTCAGGGGAACATTTGTGAAACCAATAAATGCAATTTTCGCTCGCCATCAGTTAGCCACAAAGTTTCTGGGGATTTAGGAGTCAGTTGAACAGTACTATATTGTTTTAAATCAGCTCGGTTTGGATTGCCATTTTCAAGCCAGGTCCGCCTCCAGAACCAGGACGATTGTGTGGGATGAATTCATTAGAGGATTAACATCTGCAGACATTCGCCACCGATTGTTTGAAAACAAAAAGCTCAGGCTTGAACAAGCCTATAATCAAGCTCGGACTCAGCACAGCAACAGTCCACTTCCTATGCTAGTCCCTTCCCTTCAGTAAATGCGATGGCCAGTGATGATCTTGTTCCAACAGTTTCGGCAGAAGATCCAACAACAGCAGCTATGCATGATAAAATATAATGCTACTTTTGTGGGAGAGCAAAACATCCTCGAAACTCATGTCCCGCTAAAGATGAAATATTTGCTCACATCGCAACAAAACAGGGCATTATCCCTCAGTTTGTCGCTCCAAGAAAAAGATTGTTGCGTTTGTAGATGAGCTTACAGCAGTTACTTGCGCCGCTCCTAAGTGCCTTTCAAAATCAGTGATTGAAGTCTTGATCAATGACATCAAAGATAGAGCTCTAGTTGACAATGGTAGTTCATCTATTTTGTAGACAAAAACTTTGCTCTCAAATAGAACAGAAAGTGTACCTGAGTCTAATTTTTGAGTGCGCATCTGATTTCAGTCTGCAATCACCAGTATGAAAGGATTCCTGTGATGCCAATATTGTTTAGTCACTTGCATTTTGGACTTGAAGATAGTACATATGAGTACTGTCATATCGTACAGGTCAGATTGCTGTTTGATTTGCCAACCAACATTGTGAGAACTTGGATACTCTAGCATGATCATCTGTCAACCAAAAGGTTCCTTGAGGTTGCAAGGCTCACGACACTAGTTAATTTTAGTTTTATGATTAACATTAATCCACAAACGCAGCTTTCAACTGCTTTATGGCCTGGCTGCACAAAACGTGGTCTTAGGGGGGGAGTGATCTCCTTAGTGGTCGGTGATATTGCTATCCTACGTACAAAGCGATCCACGGGGGGGTCTGTAACTTTATTTCGATCTGAAAACTTTTCCACAGTGGAGAAACGCCACCATCTTTGCCTTGCAGAATTTCTCCAGGTGTTCCTCAAGCCTCCAACGTGAAAAAGACCACCTTTTTTTGCCATTGAATATTTCTCCAGGTGTGGTGTTGGGCAGTTATCTTCTCCAGTCTAGTAAACTTGCTCACCACCTCTTTAGGTGGACAAAAGTTTACAAGCTGAAGTTAAGTGTATTTACACTGGGATTTTTGTGTTTCCTTGTCTCCTGTATCACTCTGAAATTCATAATTTATATATTTTTTATCATTCATGTATTGAATATAAATTTAGTCAATAAGTTTAGTGGTCCTTAATGTTGAAGTGAAAAAATATGAAATTTGTAATAATTTTGTCACCATAAGAGTTGACCCTCAATGCCTGAAACTAAGTACTCTTAGTTAGTTTACTACTGTTGTTTCGCCTGTCAGTGGAAAATTATTCTAGGGGAAAACTAGTCCACTGTGTCGAAAATTTACAGCCCCCCCCCCCCCCTCCCTCAAGTGTCGGATCACCCATTTTAATTAACCCCCAACAAAACTGCTTCAGACAACCGTCTGTGGTTTTGTAAAATTAGATTGTCTTCTGCCTTAGTCAAGACTTAGTCTCTGCGACAGATTATTTCGAGTGTGAGAAAGATGATGCCAGGTTGTGTTATGCAAACGTATCACTGGATCACGGGGTCAGAGATCGCTGCCTGCTACACAGACAGTGTTCTGTGTAGCCAGGCCTTTAATTTATCTGTCTGTGGACTGGCAACTTTGGGACGCTCAGTGGCAACCCAAACAGCTTCACACTATATTATACGTTGAAATAGATTGAGCATCTTTGGGCTACCTACCCTTCGAGTGGTCTTATTCCGTCTAACAAATACTGAATAGTCGCCAATCTTGAATAACCTCCTCCCTGAGCAACCGTAGGTCATCGCTGATTCACCGAGAAGCTACCTGGATCAGAAGTTTGACAACTTAGCATTCTTACATCAACTTTTGTTAACAATTGACGTCTGCTGAAATAAACCTTTGCTAGAATATTTCATTGGTTAATAATAGCTATGTTCCAAGCACACCGAGTTCACGAACTTTTCGGAACTAGTTCAGCGCCAAACCTTATGCACAGGTGAATCGTGTTTCAAGCGTTTTGAGTTCAGAACTCAACATTCGCTAAGGTGTTCCCACCGCATCAGGTTCATGAACTGAGTTCAGTGAGTTCATGAACTTTTCAGACCTACTCGGGGATAGGGTTGAGAACTCGAACTGAAGGAAACCTCTCTGAACCTTCCAAAAATCTCATTTCACCGCAAACCCTCACGCTAAATACTTGCTTTGTCATTCGCCTGCTTGATGCGTTAAGCCGAGTTCCTCGCTTGCGTTGCACTTTATTGATATCATGAATCTTAATAGAATAGCGGGGCTCTTCCTTGAGGATGGTGGCTGATGTTGCCGGAATGGGCGGTATTCTGTTATCGCGTTCCGTCGAGGAATCGGAAGTTCAGTTCCGTTTAGCGAGGTGCCGCTTCATGTGAACACCCTGCCGCATTCGCATTGCGGGATTTCCTAGGAAATCGGAATTGGGTCCTCAGTTCTGATGAGAAGGAGGAGTTAGATGAGCAGGACTTTGACGCGGATAGAGTCGTGCCTTTCGATGATTTAGGATGGATGCACACTTTTATTTTGACTCTTCTAATCTTGAATTAACAATGAATAAACGTACAGATGAGGGAATGTCGCTCACAGAAATAACTGACGAGATTTTCACGTTACTTAAGACGACTCTAGAGCTGGTGAGTACATTGAGTTTCAGGTGAACTATAGTGTTCCCACTGACGGGTTCTTGAACCTAAAAGTTTCGTGAACTCGTGGAACTCAAACGGATGCTTGGAACACACCTAATGATTATGATTTAAATTATGAATTACACTTTACTAAGGTGACCACAACTACACTGTTAGTGGGCACTTGAAAGTTGCTCCTTCTTGAATTGAAAGTTAACTAAAGATATTCCAGACAGTTTCTGGAAATCATGGAACTCGTTTGTTGTTGTAAGGCTAGGCAATTCCATTCCTGAAATTTCATTAAAATTGGAACTGCCCTCCCGAAAACCGTATACCTAATTTTTATAATTACTCATTTTAATGAACATTTCAGAGGTGCCGTTCAAGAATAAAAGCTAGTCGGAGGGCCTTGCTCACTGAATTTCGGCAGAAGGGTAGCGATGGTGATGATGATGATAATAGAATTCGTGATGCTCTTTGTGAAATGCTGCACGAAGAAATTGGGAAACTAAAAGAAGGAATTCCCGATTCATGGTAGGTTTTGGCGAAGCCATTTGTATTAGGTAGTTTCATAAGCATTGTTCCATCCACCTAACCGCGGTCGACCGTGGTCGACCGACTCATGCGCAGGAACGTCAACCGCTGTTCCATCCCAACAATCAGCTCAACACAGCGGTTGAACCGCTGTTCCATCATAGCAGCGTGGTCGACCACGGGTCGACCGCGGTCGAACCAAAACCGACTGCCCGATGGAGTGCGATTCATTCCGGTTGTTATAGGAAACCTCACGCGATTGAAACCTACTCATAACCTTCCTCATTTGAAATTCGAGCTCGGTGGGTGGACACCTCAACCTACTTGTGGAAAATGGCTTCAAGATTGAAAAATAAAGATTTATTTGAATGCCAAACAGTATTGATTTATATTTTTCCCTGGTTTCTTCCCAAAATAATTATGTCACATATTTTTCTTCTAAGATAAAACACTTGCGAATTTACCGTCAATGCGTGTAGGTCTATTCTGGGAAATTCTTTATTCTCTATTTTATTCTGAGGAATTCATTTCTCTATTCTCTATTCATTCTCTTTATTCTCTATTTTATTCTGAGAAATTCATTTCTCTATTCATTTCTTTATTCTCTATTACCAATCCTTAGTTCTGTGTCGAACTCATCAACCTTTTTTGTGACAAAAAAACGGTTGCCCTCAAGAGTTTTATCCGAATCCTGTAACTTTGGTCTGTATACCGGCCAGAAATAGAAAATGAGAATATAAAATCACTACAATGAGTTGTTGATGATGAGAATAGAAAATCACTACGAGTTGTTGTTTACAGTCGACTGTTGTCAAGGCGATGAAAATGTTTCCAATGGAGTGGAGTCACACGAAATGACTGGTGTAACGCTATTTTACCTCACTTGCGGTTGAGCGTTCCATCCATGGTTGGATCGTGGTTACGGTCGTCCAACATCATAGAGGCTGTGGACCGCGTGCTGACCGTGGGTTAACCGTGGTGAGGTGGATGGGACAAACCTATAATTTTCTTAATGTGTGTTAATTTTAATTGTATCAACATTTTCCCTACATAATTTGTGTATTATTTACTAATTCTATTTTAAGAAATTAGAACACATCAAGATCTCAATTGAAACTGCTTTTTATTTTATTGATAACCCGTAACTATACAAAGAATTGACTCATAATAATTTATGTAGTTGGAACATTGGAGGTAGGTACTGACTATACTTCAAGATATTTAACTCCTAAATAATTTGTTTTTAAGGGAAGAAGATAATTGTCATGAAGAGGACCAACCAGATGATGAAGGTAACCAATAACTCACTACGTATCCTAATCTTTATCTACTTTGATTCCGTTGATCCAAATGTTTGAGCGACGTGACATGATTTTAATGACGTCACTTTAAGCTGGAAGAAACTTCTTGGTAACTTATTATCAAGCTTGTAGAGAAGTTAACTCAGACACGTTGTGTGGATACATCAATCATTCATCAGTGAATGCTCTGACTGCAAGCTCTCCGCTTTTCGCGGTTATCTGGATTACAGTTTAGCCACACAAGCGACATGGTCGTCATGGGTTTTGGCGAGTAGGATGACATCATCGGTAAAAACCAATGCACCTACTCGCCAGCGAGATGCCAGTTTGGAGAACTGTTAGGTTCTCTGCTGTGCCATCCGTTGGCCGAAATGCTCTCTGGACGTCACCTATGACATTGTAACTCTTTATTTTTTGTAGAAATATACGTTTTTCTCACTAAATTCAGTTTTGAAATGGGTTTCCACAACTTCGCCGCGAGTGATTTAGTAGGTGTCTTCGGTACTTTGTTCCAGCATCCAGCAGAAGGGGAATTTTTGACACGGCACTTATGTGCCTCGTCATAAAGCACTGGCGTGCATATAATGCTGTGCAAGAAATCTCTGGTGGAAGCAGGGGGTACCAACGCCTCCACCAGGCCTCTCCCAGGGTTGTGGCTGGGAGCACTCAAGAGTGGCTCTCAGTAATCCACAAACTCCAGGAGAGGGGCGCAGCTACACGAGCTGGATGCTTGCTCCCCAACTTCTGGACCCACTGGTATACCTGCCTTCTTGCTCGCTTACCTCGTAAGAGGAATTCCTCCCTGAAGTCCCACCATGGTCGCTTCCTCAACCTGTGGGAAGATCTTCTGTAAACAGGCCGCAACCTTATCCTCCAAGCCTTCAGGCCCTTCAACAAACAGCCAGCCTCGCCAGGTCCTGCTGGTAGGTGCTCTAGTAATCAATGCGGTCTACCTGCTCCTCGAACCTCAACACTTCAGTCTTCAAGAATACTGGAGGTCCCGGGGGAGGATTACTGAATGGCTAGCTGCTGCCCCATGCCTGTAGGAGATGTGGGGGAGGCCCCACAGCTATTTGCCAGGATCACAGTGGGGCCTCAGGCGAAGAGATTAAATGGCAGAAAGTGTGCGCATGGGAAAACGCTGTTGCGAAAATGCATTAATATGACATACCCCATTGCGCACAGCCCCTGCCTCCTCTGCTGCCATTTGCTGCAAATCCTCAAAAGCATACCTGGGCCACTCTCGCTCTATATCTATTGTATCATTGGCCTGTACAGGATGTCTCTGCAAGACGTGGGCACTGAGGCCACGCTTGGAACTGAAGGCTCTCTCACAGTTGGCATTAATCAGGGCAGAGGAAGAGGATGAAGGATAGAATGATGAGGATGAAGAAGAGGGAGAGGATGGCTAGGGCCTCTGCCTGGAGTATACCCCCCAAGCGCCTCCCCTAAAACCCCGAATGCCATTTGGCCGGCAGGGGTTATGAGGCTGATCCATGTTGTTCTCCATAACTGAGGAAGCGCATATATAGAAGGGGTGTGAAGAGACCCGTTGACACGAGCCTCCCTCCTAATCCCCAGTGGGTCATTCTACCACCCTCTGTTCACCCAGAGGGTGCCTGGGTTGCATGACGGGAACATATGACCTTGACTTGGGTAGGGATATGAAGGAGCCCCGAAGAGATAAAAACGCCGACAGTTACCCCCCCCCCCCCCCCCCCCCCCCCCCCTACACACACACACACATATATATAACGTTAAACTCTAGGATTAGTTTCTGAATGGCTCAAAACGGATTTCAATGAAGAAAATTTTCATTTAATAATTTTTGGAGCCATTGCTATAGCTTCATTTTCTACAAAAATTCAATGAATGAAAAACTGTGTTGAATACCTTTACGAAAGGATTTTTATAACTTATTAAATGATTAGGATATTCATGATCGAGAAGTTTCTACGGGTTCCAATGCACATGTGTTGGATCATTTACGACGATTTGATTTACGACAGGCTGAAGCTTTTGAAAGTCATGTTTCGTCAACGAAAAGTAGCTACGATCCTTACAAATCATCTTTATCAATAAAACACGATTGTCATTCTCGTTATGCATATACTAGCGTGTCAGTAAAGTTGTTTAAATTCCCGTGCTTAAAGTAAATAGATACATAGTTGAGTTTTAGTTTTGTTATTTTATAAATAATTTTATCGTTTATTATTTATAACCTAGTTAGGAGGTAGTAACCTGCACTGATTCGGCTTTCCTCAATTCCCACAAGGGAGCTACTTAGTATTTCGATTTTCGAGATAGCAATAGCTAATACTGAACGATATTCTCTAAAAGATAAAAATTGGCTACCTTGTTTGTGTTGTAGAAAGTAATCATTTTAAAAAAAGAAAGAGAATGAAAACCCACGAAACTTTGGTTATGAAGTCGTGCACGCACGACAAGATTGATGGAGTATTTTTTATTTTATTTATTTATTCTGGGCTAATTTATTCAACAGGTCATTCATTATTTCTTTTGCAGAACAGTGGTTGCTCACAGAATACGACAAAGTTTTAGAGGATGAGGAGTTAATTCTATTGGGAGAGTGGGAAAACGAAGTCATTTGCCCATTATGCGAGAAATCGGCCCTGGTGGAAACGATAGACGACTCCGTTCTGTGCCGAAAGTGCTCTCAACAATTTCCCTCCGGCACAACTCTACTTGGACTGAGAGATGTCCTAGACACTAGCATTGAAACACACAACGCCACGTGTACAGAAAAAAGCCAATTCGCTCTGATTTCTTATAACGACTCAACAGGTTTTTACCAACTTTGTGATGCATGTGGCCTTATGGCTCACTTGTTGTGATCAATGGGACTAGTTGAAATTATTCTACTGTTGTTATCTATGGTTACATGTGATTGTTTTTGACGCGCCACTCGGGCTTCGATCTAGCCTAAGACTCAAGTACCTACCTTTGTAAATTTATGTTATTTATTATGTATTATTAAAACCATTGTCCACTTCCTAAATTTTAACTGGATAAAAGAAAAAATAAAATAAATTAATTAATAAAAATAAATTTGAAAAAGGTGAAGTACATATTTTTTAAACCCCACTCCCATAGTTAACACTAGGTTAAGGACAGAACCTGGCACGAAATGGTGATTTGGTATAGTTTAGGGTGATTAGGTATCAAAACGTAGCAGCATACTGATGTCTGCTTTGCGAAACATGTTTATCAGTGAGACTAGATTGTCATTTACGTATTTCTGATCAACTCACATGTCAAGAAATTTGTTCAAATTCTCATGTTTAAAGTTTATAGAGTTAGGTTTTACAAAATAATTTAATTTTTTATTATTTATAGCCGGGAAAGCGTGTTCTGTAACATTGTCAGATGTCACAACAGAGGTATAATTCTGTGGTAGCCGCTCCTTCTTCCCCGATGGGTGTCTTCTCAGGTACACCTCATGTACTGACTCTTCACTTTCCAAAGGTTTGTGTGTGTTAAAACAAGGTTTTTTAAACCAAGTTAAAACAAGGCGTGTTAAAAAAGGTTTGTGTGTGTTAATGTGTTATCGATAAAGAGGTTTAGGTTGTGGTAAAACTGCTTCATTACCTTCTATACTTCTCGATAGAATGCGCCGGAATCAGATCTGAACTCGTTCTTACAAGATGCAGTGGAAATTCCCATTTTAGGCTGATATCCCCTGTTGTTTCAACTGAACAGTCATCCATTGTTCCATTAATTTGTTTTCGTGTTATTGCAAGTTTTATGGAAAAATAGAATGAAAGGAGGTAAGATAGAACGTGACAAATTAAGGATTTTCCAGTAGATGGTAGGAGGGGCCCAGGCAGTGGGGTCATTGGCGAAGGATTCTCACTTTTCGCATCAAGAGTGTTAACCGATTGTTTGAACAAGCTAGCATGGGCAAAATAATATTTGTTGGACTAAACTAAAGTAATCAAATGCAGAATCCGACTTCCGGACGGATATAAATATAGCATTTGATGGGCCGTCTGCTTATACCAATCTCAACCTCTGATCTGACGACTCTTCTCTTCAAACCTACTACGGTTGAGGACGAAGCTTTCTACACGATTCTGCGACGAGAGATTCTGCTTTCTCCAAGCCTCCGGGTAGCTCAAGATAGTCACACTTCGTGTTACTCACTACCCTCTAGACGGTACCCCGACGTGGCTACACCGTCTAGCTTCAACTCGCCACCCGGATCAGAGGAGCAATACACTGATCGTCCGCTGGGACGAGTTTCAAGTCTTGTCGCCCGGGTCTCTGAAATTATTCACAGACCGTCCGCAGGGGCAAGCTCTTTTTAGATTCTCCGTCGTTCCGCCTTTTGGGGGATTCTCCGCTCGAAAGCCAAATTTTGCAGCTTGCCGACAAGGCGGAAATATTGGCACGCGCCGAACGTCAAGGTTCGAGCCGGCACGCGACGGAAGGTGACACTCACCCCTCTCGCTCGACACGTGGCATGGCCCACGGAAGCGAAAGGCCTGACCCCGGTTCGCCTTCAGACGAACCTGCGGGCGCGTCACGGCCTAGCCCCGTACAAGACCGGGGCTTCACTCATCTCCCTGAAACACGGCGAGATCGAGCTTTTGATATGACACAATCGTACGCACCTCCAGAGGATGTCAGCTACACTGTCAACCAACACCAGACCCCTTTAAAGGGGAACTATGGTGATTTCAACTCAAAGGTAGAAACACTTACACCTTTACCCACCGGGTACGTGGTCAACAGGAGCACTTATCACACTCCTCAAGTGCAGAATACGCACGAAAACAAAGGTACTTTTCAGTACCCCAAAAATACTACCTCATATCATAATGAGAACATCCGGCTAGAGCCTGAATATCAATATTCCCCAATGGAAAAATCTCACACAGACCAGCGTTGCGAGGACCGGTCTGAGACAACCTTATTTCGCGACACACATACATCCTATCAGACGAAATATGATAGTATGCGAGATAATAACGGTACTTTCTCGTACCTTTCACCTGAACACTATCCAGTTTCAAATCCGCATGACCATCTGAATGACATGGTTCGCGATATTCCTCTAGGAATTCCTACTCCCAGTCAGATGTATATAAATCCACTACATAAAGTACATAGTTGGGGCCCAGTTCCACCAACGGGAGTTAACTCTCGATTCATGTAGCACAAGATTTAGGTAACAACCGCAAATCGGTGTTTTGACTTGTTCCACCCAGTTTTACTCCCAGATTAGCCAATCCGAGTGACTTTTCTCAGACCAAAAATTAGGCAATAACAGCTGATAAATGTGGAGCTACAGTAGGGTTGCAATAACGAATGAAAAACATCGATATTCGATACATCGCTTCAGTAAAAAATCAAATATAAAGCGTTACTAAAAAAAAAAACCGATTATCTACGCTTAAAACAGAGCCGTTCCTATGGAAATGTAACTCCAAAAGTTCTTATGCTACGGAAATGGTTTAACACTCGTTGGAAACATCTTCATTTATGCTGAAGTCTTACGTTGCTTAGGCCAGAACGGGTGGCAGGGGTTTACCCCTGCGTTGTTGGTAATAAGGCGTAAGTAGAACGGAGGATATCCATCAAACCCTAGGAACCCCTGCACCAGCTGCGACTGCAGGGGTACCTGTGTAGTGTAGTGTTTCAGTTATGATTCGTAGGTTCCCTCTGCCTCGTCTATACCTCCTGGGGCTGCTGCCACTGTTTTTTTTTTTTTTCTTGTATTACCTCTGTTTCTATATACTGGAAAAGTTAATAATGAAATATGAAGTATAAACGATCCTCGATAATAACCTGACTTGGTAGTAACCTGGCAGGCTTACTACCTACTTATTTCATTAACCAAGAAACAAATTATGGCGAATGCTTTTTATTTATTGTTTTTGTCTATCCAAAAGAGCTGGACTTCTGCTGGACTTGATAGAGGACCAAGTTCCAAACACATTAAAAAAACAATGCCAAGGAAATGGCACATGAGCTTTCTCGTCACCTTCACAGTACGTCACCATTAAATTCCAGAAAACTAGAAACGACGGTTCTGGCATCAGGGAATGTGATACAGGACATCAAGAAACCTTGCCCGCATCATCCCTGAAAATCTGACCGAAATCCGTTCACAATTGCCTGAGTTATGACCGAAACAAGAAAATTGTATTTGCGCCTGCGCAGAGAGTACCGTTGATTCGATCATGTCGGAACTGATAGGGGACCATGTAGAGCTATTCCCGCACAAAGCCTTAAAATTTGAAGAAAATCGCATCAAAATTTTGGAAATTACGGCTGTTGCAAGGACCGTAACAAGAATATTTCGTTCACGCATGCGCAGAGCGTACCGCTAATGCAATTATGATGATTGTCTTATGGAACCTCAAGGGACCTTACCCACATCATCCCTGAAAATCTGACCGAAATCCGTTCAACATTGACCGAGTTATGACCGTCACAAGGAATTCACGTTAGCGCCTGCGCAGAAGCTACCGTTGATTCGATCATGATGAAGTTGATAGGAGACCATCTAGAGCTTAACCCGCACGATCCCTGAAAATTTGGTTAAAATCGGAACAAAATTGTGGAAGTTATGGCTGTTACAAGGAAATGTGGACGGACAGACAGACAAACACGGAACCAAATTTGTTCAGGAGGCTCTGAAACGCAAAATGCGAGTGGAAATTTTGATTTTGGAGCAAAAAATTTTTTAATTTATTTCGAAAGTGAAAAACAATAAATTACTTTCAAGTGATAAGTCTGGTCTGGAATGATAACCTACAAGAACATTGCAGCTTGCTGCCACAGAGTAACCTTTCCCACCAAATTGAACTCAGAATCTTTCATTTTGATGTTGGAACGAGGATGTGTGGTGTACAAAGTACTGTAGCTTAGGGCTGCAACATTGATATCAATGTTACAAATGTTGTATCACTGGACGATGTTTTTTTTTACCCTGTTAGTGTCATTTGATATAATCGTCACAATCGATGGTTTAGTACCCCATTGTATGGAGACATTGATGGCAAAAGTGGCAAATATCGATACAGTAATACAAGTGACTTTGAAGAATACAGGGATATTTGAAGGCGAGTACGTAAGACCGGGAACATGAGAAATGAGTTTTAAATTGTGGCGCCTTTAGCAAGAACGTAGAACTATTCGAGGCAGGAATAGAAGAGAAAAAAGATAAACACATACTCCACTATCAGCCGCCAGATGTATGAGAAACTTTAGTATAAGCCCCTTTTTGTTTTCAGTTTATGCACCATTTGGTTAAACTTTTTCTTTCTCTATTTTTTTGTTAATACAAGAGCAAGAGAGCTTTACAACGGGATTTTTCAATATTTTTTATGATTAAGAATAAAGGAGTTATCAATATTGGAAAATCGGGGCTTATACAAAAAATTTTCCACACTTCTAACTTAGTTGTAATATTCATTTTCATTTTTGTTGAATGGAGAAACGAGTTTTTAAACATAGATTAATCGATGTTTTTGATAAGATTATCAATGTTATCAATACTAGTATAGTTCCCGAGATCTTAGAATATGCAAGGCCAAAAATTGGGTCTGCCCATTTTTGGTGAACTCACCACTTACCACCGACCCTTTTCAGGGCCACCAAAATTAAGTTCACACATAAAACATGGTAAAAAAGACGTCAGGCTACCTCAAAACGAAACAAGATAAATCGTCGAAAAGATTATACAAATTACATAATCGCAAAGGCAATAAACACGTCAGAAGGTAAAATACGACAAGCTAAACGCTCACTGCATGAACAAGGCTAAGCAAGCCGGTGATCTGATACACGAAAATTACCTTATAACAAATGACATTGAAACAATAAGCCAAGGGCAAAGAAAGCCACACGCGCTCTATCGAGAAGGGGGAGAAGAAGATGTTTCACCCCCGCGACACCTCAAGCGCACTCAATCAAATCGGAACAGCCAATCAGACGCAGCATCCGGCTCCCCGACGAGTATAAATACAGCAGCTCCAACCCCGGTAATTCATACCGTTCTCTACCTCCGATCTTGAAGCTACCTTCCGACGCTTGACGAACCTCTGCCTTCCAGCCTACTGCGATTGAAACTCCATTTGGATTGACTGAGGACAAGGCTCTCAAGCCAGTTGGCAGCGAGATTTACGACACGAGATTACACCGTCTTCTAGACTACCAGAATTCAGAGTAGATCAAACATACACTTCGTATCGTTCTCACTCTAGTCTCGTTTCAGCCGAGACGCTAAACAAGCATTCCTATACGGACGACGCTGTTTTGTTCCAGAAAGCCTTGCTACCCGGGCTCGTCAATTTATTTACGAGCCGCCCGCTGGGACAAGCCAGTTGATTTCAAGCAGGCCCCACAGAGGCCGATCAACTGATATTTTTTGGCGGACCTATTATACCGAACGAGCCTCACTCGTTAAGCAGTCGACCCCAGGAGGACCCTCCGAATCGATTCGGAAGTGATTCCGAATTGTTTCGGAGTGCGAATTTGGTTCTTTTCAGAACCAAATAAACTCTTCCAAATGGAGCGAATACCTAGTTTTCGCCTTTTGGAAGACCAATATGAAGCCAGCACGACGGAAACTCCGGTTTCGCGGTCAGCTGAGACTTCTCAACGCAGCGACAGACAGGCAGGCGCCGGTGAACCGGGTCAACCCTTTCCCGCTCAAGTAATGGGCGAAGTTCCGGCTTTGGCCATATCCGGCGCTGCCTACGCTAACGGGCAAGGCACAGCCTCCCTCGCATATTCTCCGCCGTGTATCTCACACGCTGGTCTCACGGCAAATACGAACTCAACTCGACTTCTTGAAACACAGAAGGATCGAGCATATTTCATGGCACAATCGTACACATCCCCAGCGGATGTAAGCTACGTGGCCGACCAATATCAAACCCCTTCCGAAAGGGTCCCTTGTGAATTAAATTCACGAGCGGAAATATGCCTGTCTTGGTCGACTGGATACACACAAAATAAGAGTCTTTTTCAAGACTCTTGAGACCAAATCGAACACGAAACAAAAAGTACTTTTCAGTACTTTCAGACTCCAGTTTCGTATGGTCATGAGAACACTCAACAAGAGCCCGGGAATTTATATTCCCGATTCGGAGAAACTCACTGGAGAGACATTATTCCACGGCTCACACACCCCATACCCTACAGAACACAAGGATATGCGAGATAACTACGGTACTCCTTCGTACCTCTCACAAAACCCTTTTCAAGGGTCAAGCCCATACAACCACATGTACAACGTGGCTCGTGACGTTCCACTGGGAATACCAACTCCCAGTAAAACTTACATAAATCCACTACACCATTGTTGAGACCCCTCTCGACTGTGGGGACACACTGTGGCAAAGTGGAGGGATTTTAGTATCGGCATAATTTCCCTGTTTCCTTATGGACCGTGGGTCAAGGGCAGCCAAGGCTATTATTAGGAGGATTTAAAAGGATTAGGAGTTCGTAACTTTGAATTTGCAGAAGATTCCATCATAACGGAATGTAAATTTAAAAAAAAAAAAAAAAAAAAAAAAAGTGAAGGGACAGCCGTGTGATGAAATTGCAAAGAAAATTTTAGAACACGCAGCACAACTAGAAAACTACAAAATTTTAGTAATTTATGGGCATTTTTCACCTAAACATTCATTTTTTTCAGTGATTTATGAATCTTAGAGGAATCGCAATCGACTCAGCACTGACAAATACTTCGACTGCGACACCCCAAATGTCTTATTTACCGATTTTTTCAAATAATTTTTTGGGAAACTATATTGTAAATTTAAACCTGAAATTCTGGAGCAATCGGGCTGGCCAACGAGCTCGAGACCTGCCTTTTGCCAAGAAGGATGTTTCTACGTTGAAACGAATATTACATGCTGTATTTTAAGGTAGTATCGTCTGGAAATACACCCTATAAATATGTGAATAAGTATTTTAATATATAAATACGACGTTAAAATGTAGGATTGTATTATTTGATGTAAGAAACGGATTTGTAGGCCCCCGCCCCACATTTAAAATTTTGAAGCCAGCTAAATTTAAGGCATGGAAATGTCGAAATCGTTGTCCATCCATTCATTAAAGTGGACCAGTCTTCCTTCCTTACATTATGTTCATTCGAGGAATCATCAAGAACTAATTCCACAAAATCCGTGTTCAGAGACAAACTCGTTTCTTCATTATTATGATGGAATAGGAAATTAATAATTACGGTTAATAATTACGGTTTTGTTATGAAGAAAAACTCGTAACGGAAAGACAGGGTTAGGTACACAATTTTTCAAAGGGCAAGCTGTGAGAAAGTTGCGGATCAGACCTGATACATGGGATAACACGGAATCTGTGTGCTCACAAGAAGATCTCAAGTCAAGCAATGGTGGAATTTCGCCAATTGACTAGAAAAAACGTGGTCCTGGGTCAATCTAAGGAAAACCCACGTTGGTTGAACTGGCCCTAAGTAGTTTCAGAAATTACCGCTAGAGGCCAACTTTAATGGCAGCAATATGAAAACGAATTTCATCTTTTTAACTATAACAATAATGACTACTAAACTTATAAGGCGGCCTTTTTGAGTTGGAGGCTTACAGAACACCTGGAGAAATGAACCAAGGTGGCGCTTTTCCACTGTGGTTTGAGTTATCCATACCGAAGTTACAGAACACCCCTCCCAGGACTTTATAGGATTAGATAAAGAGGTCGAATATCTTGATTTAACCGGAACTTTCTTATGAAAATAATGTATTTGACATAATTTGAATTACATGATTTAACAAATATATATACCTATATTTTTTAATCAACAATCAACATTTCAAAAATCTTATTTGTAAAATCGTGGCTTACATTACAATGACCAGTCAAAGAGATCAGTATAACGCTCTTCAATCATTCTATTTTCCCCATGCATAATTCATCAAGATACATTCATAAGAACATGTGCGATTTCTTGGGGGTTATTCAGAATCAACGAAAGACATACCCGATGCCTCGGCGTATGATAAACTCAATTATATGAAGGGGTGACTTACCTATTATTTATCTAAGGATACTATTGTTACCTACAACACACATTAAAAGAAAAATACAAAACTTAATAGTTTGGGAAGAGATGATGATTATGGGACTAAACTAAAACTAAAAGGTACAGGATACCATTGGAACCTATAATCGTATTATGTATTTCCATGTTTGGCACTTGGATCAAGTGGAACTTTAATAACAACGAACATTTGTTTCAGTCCAGTGACTGTGGGTCCACTGTTTATAATCTCAGAGTGAAAAAATTGGTTAAAATTTAGCAGATATCTATTCAAAAAAGCATATTTGCGAATAGTTTTGAATTAAATTTGAAGGGTTGAAACATCCACAAGTGAAGCTTTCCGTATGTTAGACGGAACACGAATGGAACATGCTAGATGATAGGCAGGGATCTGCAATCAATTCTTTCGAAGTAAATACTAAACATCTCTTCAAGTACGTACAGCGTAGAGAGAGAACAATTTTCTTCTAGTACCCTTAAAAATGGTGCGTCATAGGTGCCTCGTTCAAACCAGAAACGCGTAGCTATCTGAAGTTTGGTTCTAGTCACAGAATCCTGATTGCCAGTTATAGGAGGAACTTCTGACTTCTCTCTGCCATTTCTGACACTGGGAAAATCCACGATGAGTGGTTTCTACTTATATTAACCTTCATCATGCTGCCCATGAAACTTGATGAAGTGTAACAACCACCATCTCAACAGCATTTTTGAGCCATTCACTGAAGGTTTTCTTGCGGGTTTCCATTGTCACCAATGCCAAAAATGTGAAGACCACAATGGGGAGACCCAGTTTGGTTTCCATTCTTGTTTTGGAACACTTGAGGTGGTATTCTAGACTAGAGGTTCAGCAGCTTGGTTGAACCACTCAACACCAGTGCCATCCAATTCCAACACAGTAAAATTTTTCCATCCTCAACCTTCGAAACAACACTTTAATCATAATTCTGATCCGTTTGTCCAACTAACCTGTATTTTACTAAAAGGGTTGATTTAGATTAGAATTTTGAGATGCGAGCTTGTGAGCATCCAGACCACCAAACTATACACATCATTCTGATCTATTTGGTGGCCCGTTTACTGTATGTGGTCTCCATATAATCAGCCCAGAAAGATGATCTGTCTAGATCAGGGGTGCTCAAACGGTCGATCGCGAGTGCTTTTTGAGTATATCTCGAGAAGAAAAAAATTTTTAATAAGCAGGTAACTAAACTACAAAAATTTATTACGTAATAACACTGCTTGCGGCAAAAGGCGGCTTTATCAAAGGAACGCTTTATCAACTGACGGCAATGTTTGGGTCAACTTACTTGTGCGAGTCTGCATTTTCTGAAATGAAGATAATTAAGTCAAAATATCGCAATCGACTAACTGACGATCATATGTCATCATGCTTGCGATTGGCACTCAGTGGTTACGCACCATCTTATGAAAAGTATGCTGAGGACATGCAGTGCCACGCTTCAACATCCAAAGTCACTCCTTAGTTGAGTTTAACACCATATGTAACTCTTTTGTTTTGTAACAACGAATAAACTCGCAATTTTGAATAACTAGTAGTTTTTTCATTGATATTGTAGAGAAGAACTTAAGTAAACCTAACCCAAACCTTGACTAAAATAATGTAAATTGTGCGGAAAGCTAATATCTATATATGCTACGGTACACCCTACCTAGGTAGGTAGGGTGTATCGTGTATGTACGACAACCCTGCATCACACATACTTGCTGCCTCTCAGAGTCGATCGTAAGTAGTCTAAAAATATTGAGGTAGATCGCCAGCAGTTCAAGTTTGAGCACCCCTGGTCTAGATCATGGTTATACGTAGGCTGCCGGTGGCTGGTGATAGAGCATTAATATTGGTCCAAAGGCAATAGTGGAATCCCCAAATAGTCCAATTACCGATCAGTTTGACGTTGAATGAGGTGTCAGACAAGGCTGCATTCCTTCATCTCGTATATATATATATATTATAGGCAATTGCTTGAAACTTTGAAAAAACGAAAAAACTCAAGTTTGATACATCAAGCATATTTTTCGACAAAGCCGCTTCGTCTTTTACCAGCTGATTCTTTTGGGAAAGACAGAGGGAAACGTGAGGTTGGACACAAGAGACTTTCTTCGCTTCGGGATATTTGTAGGTAGACTGGAATTCAGGACTTGGTGACTCTCAAGGCTAATGCCATTGGCTGTACTCTTACCACGTGAGGGAGAATGGATGGGTCGCCAATGGATGGTTTATATCTATGGCACCCAGAGAAGAGAAAAAGGCAATGCCACTTAGGCACTCCAGTATAGTGAGATAAATACAGCAACACCTGAAATAGCACCCATTTACCCTTATATACATTTAGGATGGTACCGGGTACTGGAGGTTTCCCCTGATAATGCTACTTAGAGCACCGAACTGCCTGGGACCTGGGACAAGGAATCCTTACATCTGCAGCTGTGTGCATTCAGTACACACTCGCTTCAGTGAACAACCACTTTCAATCAGACTTCTGCTGAAAAAGGACTTGGATCACACATGAATGGCAACCTATATGATTGCTACAATTAAGCATAGACTGGACTCGGATTACCTTTGACAGAATACTGTGAGAGTGATCTCATCCACACATCTTCTCTCACAACCTTGAGGCGACATGTGCGTATAAACGCACTTCTATATTATATTGGTTGTTGATAGCAAAAAAGCAGCTTGAGAAAATGCGGTGATCATCCTTTAGTTTTTCTACTTCTAACTCAATGATTCATTAATGAATGCAAAGAGTTTATTGAAGACGGTAATCTAGATAGGTCTGGTCAGTTTTGTACAGTTATAAGATCCAATGTTCTCAATTTGTACCTACGAAGTATAACGTTCAAAGTTGGTGTAGAAGTATTGCAATGCAGTAAGGCAAGGAAATATAAAGTCACTGAGTTGGAAAGTTTTTCTACAGCCCTTCTATGTAAATAAAAACACTACCAAACCTCTATTTTATAAACAATTATTAATTGCATAGTAACGGTAACATTGTAGCTGGTAAAAATAAAACCGAATGAATTCGGCGAAGGTAAGATGAGAAATAACAATTCAATGTAGTCATAACTTAAGCATACTCACTGAAAGCAACTGTCTGATTGGATGCATGGAGCTAGAAAGGGCGGATGGAATAGGCATCATCCTGGAGGGGGGGCAATATCATACATGGGAAGCAGGCACTTTGATGTGAGTGAGGCTTGAGAGCTAGATATCAAAATCCCGTAGTAAAGAGTACACTACCTTAATGCTGACTTAACAGTACACCCACTCTCACTAACTTTACTTTGGCCCACCTCATAATTTCTAGCCCCACGTTGGCTAAGAATTTAAACGACAATACTTCACTTGGAATATGAAATTAATTAAACAGATTCGAGGTCAACTATCCCTTCTTCCTTCCAACTGTAAAGAAAGTATGAAAAAGTACCCCACTTATTGAACTCAATTACGTAAAACGAACTATGTGTGCAAAATTCAAGGTAAATGATATAAAACTGGTATAAAATTGTAACCACGAAGATACAAATCATCCATGTAACATAATGAGAAATACTTAAAACTAGGTACATTATAATTATGGCACAGTTATATATGTTGTGGCTCAACGAGAGGTAATGACCGTACATTGGAGAGAATTTGATTTTTTTTTTTGTACGTTACAAAACCATACAACGCATTTAAATTTGGATAAAGATTTCCAGGTGATTCTCCTACAAACAATAGGGTAGGAATGGAAAAACGGTGTCAATTTTTGAGCAATAACATTGGTTTACATCACTGGTTGAAATTTTCGGGAACGGATCATCATATCCACAACTTTGTACGCTAACTTTTCTTCACAGCCTTGTCAACTGTGGACCTTGCTTCAATGGGTAATCTCCCTGGATCTGTAAGTACGTCAGTTGTTGTGCAGAGATGTCGAAGAGCATTTAAAACAACTGAAAAAAGAAACATTAATATATAGGCACATTTAAAGGTGCAGTGGGAAATTAAATCCTTAGCATTTACTATATTAACATAAATCACTCTTGTAGGTTTAAGATATTTAACCCCAGATTCTATCATCATCTCGACAGCGAGAACCCCAGTTCACTACAACTTTTGGACATGTTGATACGCCCGATATCCCAAACCAATGTTTGGGAACGAATTCGTTCAAAGGAAATAGTTGCCGTATTTTGCTACAGAAACTTGATTTGTTGCGTTCAAACTGTAGCATGAGTTGTTTAATATACGTTGATGCTTTCCAGAAGTTCAATGAAGTTGTCAAGGCATCTTTCTCAGTCAGGCTGGATCCAAAATTCATTGAATACATCAATGAATTCAAGGCATCATATTTATATTTGGATATTCCAGTCACTCCAAAAGTTTACACGGTTTTCTTTCGTGTGGAAGAATTTTGTACCAAACAAAGAAATGGCCTCGGCTTTTACAGTGAACAGGCTATGGAGGCCGTGCATCATGATTTTTCTGCGACGTGGGCCAAATATAAAGTATCGCGAATCAATTCTGAGTATGGACAACGTTTATTAAGAGCTGTATGCGAATATAATTCTCTGCATATGTAAAATGTTAAAATGCCATTATTTTTATTTTCTATTCAATTTAGATATATATTTTATGTTAAAATTTATATAATGAATCATTATAAACTCACATACAAGCGTACACATAGACACACACGCATACTCACAGGCATTTATTAAGAGCTTCATCCAAATATAATCATTATTTTGTTCAATAAAATTTTGTTATTTTTGTTTTTCTAATTATATTTGATCACAAAATAGGTCAGAACTATGAAACTAGATGAAGATTCTATTGTATAATGACACATGAATAATTTTTTTTTTCTGAATTTTGGCGAATATAGCGTATTTTCATGAGTAAAGTATCAATTAAAAATTTAAAAACTGAATAAGAAAAACGGCTCATTGTGTGATTTCAATTTTTGCTGAATTATAATCCTAACATATTCCCAAATCATATTTCGAAAGAAAATTTGAAGGGCAAGCACTTTGAGGTCAAATCCGATCGAGGACCACCGTGTCCGGTTAAATGCTTTCCAGTGTTTGAATCGAACTAGGAAGGTCCCAGGAACTTATGCATGCAGAAAGATTTAAACATTTTCACAAGTGGGAAGTATAATCTGGCAGCAATAAAATGCAAAGAAGAACCTGTACAATTCACGAAAATTTTATAGAAATCGGACTGTAAGTTTGTAGCCCTTTGCAAAGATTCATAAATGTGGAACCAGTGTTGTTCAGAATGGTCTAAAATGTGAATTACAAGTGGATTTTTTAGTCACCATCCAAAAGTGATAACAATACGTCCACCACCTTAGTAGATTTAGAAGCGAAATTGTCAGACCAATAGTATTTGTCCAATTGAGATGGGGTCATGTAAAAATTCTTCCTGAATAAAGAAACGAGTTCAACATAGAAGGGATAGTTTGGTTTTGAACCACAATAGCAACAATAAATATGGATGTAGTTGCAAGGAAATATCTCTATGAAGAGACAATATCAATTTCGGAATACCTCACTAGCAAGTTTTTCATGTAGGGTCCCAAAGTATCTCATTCTAGCACACCCTGTTCATTTGCATAATCAGATTAATAAATTACTCACTTGGCCTCAAATCAACAAGTGAACAATGCTGGTCTACCCATAGCAGTGTAGTGCGATACAACTCGTCCATACTGGCAGTGGAAACTACGTTGTTGAAGGTCTCCAAGAGTGGTTCACATATAAGACTCAACTGAAAAATCTTAGTCAAGGAAAATACGGACAAACATTTTCAAGTGCGCAGATATTTATATCCATGAGACACGAATATATGGGATTTTGGGTAGTTATCTATATTTGATCTGAAAATTGAACTGAATTAGGAAAACTAAGAACTAAGGTGTTAGTCAGGTACAGTGGCGTAGCAAAGCCATTTATCATGGAGGAGCAACAACAACAGTCAAAAATTATATATATATATGTAACTATCGTATATATGTACCTATGGTGGGTACTACTAGTCACAAAGAGGGCATTGTAGCACCTATAAAGGGTGTCCCACTTAAAGGTTACAAGGTTAGTCGATTACAAAGGTTCATTATTTTTTTACAGCATAACCTAACAATCTAAAAATTAAGGTAATTAACCCTTCTCTTGGTGGACAAAAAAAAAAAAAAAAAAAAAAAAAAAAAAAAAAAAAAAAAAAAAAAACCATTCTTACCAAACTAAATCTGTCTTGCTATATGAAAATGCTCATGAACTTGGGAGCATCATTGACTTACCGCTTCCAATCCAATCGTGTTTGTATACCTATGAGGATGTATTTCTCCAAGGGGTTCATAACTCGTAACTTTAGCACTCACTTTTAAAACTGATTACGATTTCTTGTATGTTACACATTGTACGCCAATTACCAAGAAATAAAATACAGGATACAGGGCATTGAACATCGACGAGAGAGACATCACAAAAGGTAAACAAACTTAAGCCGGCTTGAAGGTTATGGTACAATCATTTATCGGTTGGTTCAGATAGCGATTGTTTCAATCGTTTCCATTCGACTATAGATATTTCAATCACCACAGCACAGACATGTTTTAGTCCGTGTAAGATTCTATTAATGTTATTTTACCGTTACTTACCTACTTCTACTGGGACTCATACCAAAAATCAAGGACAATATTGAAGACTTTTATGAGTTAGAAAACTTATTGATGGAAAGAAGGACGCAATCGATGCTACTGCATTGAATCGATCAATCGAACGTGAATCGGAGGGCTGTAAAGGTGGGGAAAGTTAGGGGCAGTGAGAGAGGGGCAAAATGACTTATGGCTTCCAGAGGGAAATGAGGATGGGCGAGCCCCATGCGAGCCCAAAAAGATGTGGAGGGACGACGTAGTTTCACCATAGTTTATAGTGTCCACACTTTATAGTGTGCAGCATTCCATTATTTTCACTGTAGTTATTTTGCTTCTGTTGGATGGGCAATTATATTATCCACGGCGTTTGGCCCTCCCTGGAACCAGCCTTGGAGGAGCGTTCAAAGTTGCATTGCTTTGTGGGTTGCATTCTCGAACTTACCGTAATTGGTACTGACGTTAGTTACGTGAAATTATTAATTATTGTTCACGCAGCATCCGTTTCAAGAATAACTTCTACATCCTCTGTGATCGTGGGGGGGGGGGGGGGGGGCTCTGCCCACCCTGCCCCTCCTCAAATTACGCCACTGGTCAGGTATGTCCACCTGAAATGTGAGTTAGCACAGTCCCACAGGACATCTGGTGTAACTAGGTGTATTCATTATATGCCTTACATTGCTTGTTTCTTTTAGAAACTGAGTTTTAATAGAGAGGTCTTGAGATCCTGTGAAAGGTGAGTCGGGAGATGTTACTAGGGAGGGCAGACGCTAACTTCCAAGTCGAACTTCACAAGTGGGAAATCAGGTTCCACCTTAACATGAGTTAAAAAGTGACAGTAATGTGAGAATTGATTGAAAATGAAAATATCTTTCCGAATTCTGCCTATTGTATCATAGATACCAACTTTAATTCAGTAAAAAGTAAAGTCTAATTCAGGTTAAGTCCTATCTGGACCTCTACTTGGGCATAAATCTCCCTAACTACTCAGATTTTTCTAATCATGCAACAACTCTACCTGTAATCCCCCAGGTGGCAAGCTTAGTTTGTTATTCCTACTCGTAGTTTCTCCCACTTGTATTCCAACTCACATCTAGGAGCGCAAGAACTCTGATATCTTGAATATTGAAACGGAGAAGTAGGGGGCGTATTCGAACTGGGGGAATGGGGCAGTGGGGGAGCTAGTGGAGGGCAGCGGAACTGGATGAAATGTAAGACCGGAGGGCGCTAACTGGGTAACTCAATCAACTGTAACCAGCTCAGACATGCTGGCGATAAGTGCTTACTTAAACATTTCTTCAAGAAGATGGAAGCCGGTATGTGGTGCAAAATGTTTTTTGGATTGCCATTCCTTCCACCAGAAGCGGTGTACAATACCTTCACCACCCTCATGGATGACGCTGAAGTTCCCATGCAGATTATAACAGGCAGTTCCACACGCCACCCCCAACTCAAATGAAGTTATTTAAGCGATACGAGAAATCGGGGCAGAAGCTGCACTAAAAAGAGCAAGCATTGACAGATTTATGTACGTGCATTGTCAAGTGTTGTGCTTTTCCAATGTTTCCCTTATAAATCCCCTTGCATTATGCCCATATTGCTTTTCACTTACATAAACGACAAACGTAACGAAAAGAGAGGCGAGATCAGCTCTACTTTTTGAAGATGAGTTGGGAGGAGTACGAGAAGGAAAAGGATATAATCACTTACCTCACTAACGTCACAGCCCGTGATAATTACTACGTACCACCAGCTGATTAAACTGATTGAAACAAAATTATGTAAGTCATTCTAGTCACTGCAATATTTACGAAAATTGACCTTTCTTCATTCCCCTAGTCTTCTTTGAATTCTCGCTCCCCCAGTTCGATGCGGGATCTTAACCCACTTGGATTGCATTTTGGCTCCTATTCCCCCAGTTGAAATTCACCCAAAGAAGGAACTCACCAACTCAATACATTAATCATAGAAAGATATCACAAACTTATCAAAAACTACCTATCAACCTCACATTTGTAATATGAAGAGGTTGCCAGTGAAGTAGGTAGTTAGGTGAAAACGTTGAATAATGCAACTCTCTCAATAATTGAATCCATCTCTATTATAAAAATGAAACTCTGTGTGTCAGCCGGTCATCTCTATGCACGGCCAAACGGCTGAGAGGGGCGCGGTGTACGAGTGGGGGTATCTTCTTGGATTTCTCGGGAATAGTGTACAAGCGATTTTAAAATTTTCTAATCCCACCCAAACCATGGGCTGGAGGGGGGTGGGAGCTTAATGCACGTTTTTTCCCCGAGCGCCCGATCTTCTATCCGCTGCCCCATTAAAATTTGATCGGAAGCACTTCGTATGTCAGCAACAAAGTTATTTCAGGATCCATAGAATACGATGGTGCCGTCAAAATTGCTGAAAGATACTGTCTTATCGGAGAAAATTCGTTTCCCGCTTTAGACCGAGTAAATTTCGACTGTTTTTGCTCGGGTTGGTCTGAAAATGTTTGTTGAAGTTCCAATTTGATCCCATGCGAGTTTCGAGAAAGAAATTCTTTTTTCCGATTGTAGTGAACGAAAATGTAGATGAGAATGTTGGTTGCTCTTCCTTATTCCGCCGCAACATAGTTATCTAATCTTTGCCTTGCAGCAAATTATTACACACATGTCCCACTCAACAGTAAATACAATCGCATTGATACAGTCATACCGAGCGAGCGAAGCGAGCAACATTCCCTACATGTTTCAATTGTAATACACCTCAATGGGGGGGGGGGTCTGGGGAGGCTCCCCCCCCCCCCCCCGACAGGATGTGGAGGCGAGCGAAGCGAGCCGGAGCGGCTAGTATTTAATAAAACTAGACCCCTGGTTACCTCTATTTGCATACGTCAAATGAAATTATTGAAACACAGAATGTGTTTTAGCTCACACGTTTCACATAAACCTGTAAAACCCGCATATAAGAATGACTCAGATTTTGCGGCGTATCTTATCACTACTATGTCAAGTTGTTTTATTTATTTTCAGCAGCACAACGACTCACCATCAGCTCTATGAAATCATCAGAAATTAACAAGCAGTTGCAATCATGTTCGCAATATCAATAATTGAGAATGATCACCCGTGTGTAAACAATTATTCAAAACTCCATGCTCATAACTCAGCTTGTTGGTCACACACTTCGCAGTATTTAACATAATATGGTTGGATAAATCGAAATCTTTCGAACGAATGGTCAACGAATTTTGTGGGATGAAAAATGACGAAGTACCATTTCCCTAGCAATGACTCAGTTGTGAGCGGAAATCATCAAAAATTGTTGCAACACAATTTCGTTGCACATAAACGTTTCGTTTTCGGTTGGAGATGCCAAGGCTAAAGCACATTCTGTTAAAAATTCAGCTCAAACTCCATGGCTCAAGCCATAATTGTGTTGTCGGTTTATACAACACTTCTATCACACTATGGCTCAAGCAATCCAGAGTTCACATCACGATAAGGTGAACAATCAATAACAAAACGAAGTTGGCTGCTCTATTTTCAAGGTTCGTTTGGCCTTCTAGTACACATTTAGTAAGAATAGAAACGTAAAGTGGTTTGTAGTAATGAAAAGGTGAAACAACAACAACCTTGTTTGCTTACTACAACTCAGTGTGGACCCTGGTCAGCACCTACAAAAGTTTCCCATAGCTGCCACTAGTGTTCACCATAGCTCTGACATACATCGGAATAATAAATTTTTCTAGCTAAACCCAGACAGCAGCTATCTTAAATGTATTACAACGAAAATAATTATTGTATAGCGCTTAGAACGGTAAATATCAGTTAATGAAAAGCAACGATGGGGCAAAGGATACAATCCAGAATTTCCAATTTTCATGTACTCTCACTCGGACATACTTCTTGTACATATCCCTCATTTTATTGCTTCTGTGTTTTGAGATAGGAGCACCTGTGGCAGGCAGCAACGATTGGCAATTGCTGCAGGGACAAAAAAGGAAACATGGGGCAAAGTGATGACAAGAGAAAAGTAGAAGACAAACAAAGCGGGGAAAATGCTTACCATATTTCTGAATTTAGAGTCTCTATTTGTTGCTTTAAAGAGTCCATTTCTTGTTTCAGCTGGTGCCTTTCATTTTGAAGTTGCATAATGTATTCAGCACCCTTTTGAAGCATTGCAGCTTTGCTCATCTATGAAAATACGAACATTTATTTAACAACAGTGGGGGTCCAATTTCTAAGGAACTGCCTGATTCAAGGATGTGAAAGGGCAACACAGAACCACTAGGAAATCCATAAGAAGCATTAAGAATCTATAATTCATATAACTTAAATAAATTATGTCATAGGCCAGCAAAATGATTCATGCACAATATAAGTAACTGCCTAAAATGGAGGGGCAGGACCTGCTGCTGAATGTTCACCATTCTATGAATTTGTTATTGTGTAACACCTACAAACTTTGAATTTATATCATTATATATATTTAAAAAAAAGTGCGTCAAGGTTTTAGTATCCCCAGTCAATGCTTTTAAAAGTATTAAATGCAGCATTCCACCTTGTGGTAGGCGGATTCTTGGTTTCTAACGGAACTGTTACACTTCTCTCCCAGAAGACTAACTTATTTCAAGAATAAGTATCTAAACTAAATGGAGATGCAGTATGTGACCAGAAAATATCAACAGGAAAACTGCAAAGCTGATTTGCTTCCTACGTTAAGGTTCTTGCTGTGTGGTAAATAGATGCATTGGCGACTGGAAATAGTACAGATTAAAAACAGGATGAATAGGTTGTCAATGACTCTAGTTCATAATTACATTATGCACCATTTTTTCACGCCCTAGCCGTCCGATCTCATTCAAAATTGGATGAGAGTTGGGAGATGACGATTTAATCATCCCATATGAATTTCAACATGATTGCTTCATTAATAGCTACTAGCGCCGATGTGAAATCCTTGTAACGACCTTAATTTCCACATTTTTCATCCCATTTTTTTTGAGATTTTCAGGAAATGGGCGGGTTAGGTTGTAGATAGTTCCCTTTCAGTCAAATAGAACTGTTGCTAAATCAACACTACAGTATTGATTGAGTGAATACTACAGTTCAATACTACAATATTCAATACAATATTCAATAGTTCAATACTACAGTATTGATTGAGTGAAGTCTTCACTCTGCGCATTCGCAAACATAAATTCCATCAGGCTCCATTTTTTCACATCCTAGTCGTTAGATTTCGCTTAAATTTGGATGACCGTTGGGAGAAGACGACTTGATTATCCCACATCAATTTCAACACGATTGTATCGTTAATAGCTACTGCGCATGCGCCAATTTGAAATCCTTGTAACGACCTTAATTTTCACAGTTTTCATCCGATTTTGAAGAAATTGTCAGCAAATGCACGGTTTAGTTTGTAGATGGTCCCGTACCTATTTCATTGTTTCCAACTCATCAGTTCATTCTGCACATACGCAAACGTAAATTACATTGATTTTAATTTTTTGTTTCTAAATTGGCCAATTATAATGTTTCATGCTACTTTGAACTCCAAGTTCTACACGCTTGAAAAGCTTGCGTACAGGTGTTGTTCACTGGTCACTGGTCTGGTGTTTATGTGTTTCCATGTTGGACACCATTTTGATCTCCCGCATGGCACGACACACTGATGCACCAAACTCGGATTTTATTGTGTGCCTTGGCGCTCGCGCCAGATTTACCTACTTAGGACAAAGTCTAACTTACCACTGTAATTAATCTCAAAACTACTATATTGAAACAGCTGGGAAGGATAACTTGCAGTGAGAGGAGACTCGATGAAATATTATTTTGAAAATATAAGGCTGAGAATAAAATACAATAATTAGAGCGACGATGTGGATAAAAACTTACCTTAATGTTGGGGTTCTGATTGAGCATAGGAATCAGAGAATGAAGCGTATCAAACCCATTTTTGATATTACAACGCCGCTTTTGCTCAGCATTTATATGACAGACCCTTCGATGTTCCTGAGATCAGACAAATAGTGTTTAACACCATTACAAGATTAGGTCGACGTATTTTGAATCAATTCATTAGAAACTTAAAAAAATGAACATTTATTCACTAACAACTGATATAATTACCCTATATGCTGGTTTTCCAGAAGAGGAGGTAGGGCTACCAACATTCAGAGGTGATAAACTGAGAGAGTCTTGTCCAAGTGGAGATTCTGGACAAGATGTGCTTGGCCCTGCTTGCTGAAATGGAGTAAACAACACATATAATATTTCATCAAGGTTTAACAAAGAGAAACAACACATGCACCGACAGTATTTGAAACATGTTAGAATAAGTTCACCTACATTCCCCAATGACGTTTGGAGAGGTTTCACCAGCACAGATGAAGTGACAGGTGGCGATATAGATGAACAATGAGACGCCGTGGAAGAATTGCTGTTAGCTTCAGAATTGATCAAGAACGACTGCTTGTTTAAATCACTGGGGAAAAATTAAAATAATGAAATAAATATATATATACACATAAGCACTTCAATACTGACAGTTGTACATAAGTTATATTAATTATAATGGCTGTATAAAATTATACGAAATTGCCACTACAACGAGGAAACATACTGGGAATAAAATATTTCACCTTTCAGAATGGTACAAAATTCCCGAGCTGTCAATGGATTTGTATGTTGGCTGCTGTTGTACGTATGGCACTTCTTCTTTAGGGATCACTTTGGTAGGAGATTGTTCTTCGGAGTAGTAACCATACGTTGAAGCAGAGGCTGGAACGTGGGTAAAGATTTATTATATATAACTAAAAATACATAAACTAATGGGCTGTTCAAATATATGGGTTCCCCCATATATTTGAAAATGCACATCTATACTAAATAATGCTGTTCCACCATTATGGTCTGATGGCATGGGCCACCATTTAGTTCCCAAAACTTGGTTGCCCAGCAACAACAAACTAACTGGGAGAGATTGCAGGTACTGTTCTAACGAATATTGGGTCAACCGTAGAACTTGTGTCTTAGTAGAAGAGCAAGGAGTGCAAAATGTTAAGGATAAATAAATATAATAAGTGACAAGGGAATCTCATTCTTGGGAACGATTGCAATAGAGGAAGGACTAAATATGGAAACAGTTATTCTTGTTAATCCTATTCCCTTTTGGTGAAAGTCTGCCATAGATCGTTCCACTGATGTAATGACAAAATTAAGTTTATCCTAAAATGATAATCTAGAACCGATAGTTATATACAGGGCATTCCAAAAGTAACCCCCCTTCCCAACTTTTTTCGACAGCTTGAGATACGATGTGGAACTTGGAGAGAGTTTTTGGGACGCCTGATACTTCGGTTTAAACAATTAAAAATCAGAAAAAATGTGTTTGGACAACCGAAAGAAGGGGGTATGGGTACTTGGAAATCTCCCCCTCCCCGTATTTCACCGAGTGAAACCTTATTACGTTCTCAGATTAGAGCTGATGAACCACGAAGAAGTGAGATTGTTTATAAAGACAGGCACCTACTTTTAGAAAAAATCGCTCTTGGGATAGACCATACATTTTTCATTTTTTTCGGATTTTTATTTGTTTAAAACTTAATAAGAAGCACCCCAAAAACTTCCCCGAGCTTCACTTCGATACCTCAAAATTTGTGGAAAAAGTTAGGGGAGGGGGGTACTTTGGGGACACCTGTATACCTTGTTAGAATGAGTTAGTCTTCTCGATCAAGGCCAAAAAAAGTGTGTAACCTGCATAGAAGTACATTGCAACATGATACGTCTCAATGATTGAAGTTTGAAGATTGAGTTTATAAGGAATTTAGGTACCCCCCCCAGAGGTGCAATGGGGGCCTAAATCCTCATAAAAAGGCCATCCAACGCCAAACCCAGCTGCTAAAACATTCGAGCACAGGCCACGACACCCGTTGTTTCATCAACGGGACACCGACAGCGCTATCTCTGAAGCCCTGACGGGACCTCAATGGAGGTAACTCTGTTACACTCCTCCCCTTAAAGACATACTTGATTGAAGATCAAGTATGTTAACTAGGTGGAATAGTTAATAGCTGAGAACTGATGCTCATTCATTCATAAATAGCTGCATTGGCGATTGAGGATGGGAAAAAGAGAAATTAAAACGGGATGGATTGTCAATGAATCTTCATAAGAAGTATTCATTGAACAATCGGGACAAAACGGTGGCTCAACTATGGAGACTTATACCTTAGGAAAATAAAATTGATATAAATTAATATGCCCAACATTGGGGACTTAAATTAATATGCCAAACTTTGGGGACTTAAATTGTGCTCTAACCTGGTAATTGACATAATAGCAATACTCAGGTGGCTAAAAATTGAAAATATAAATGGGGAATAAAAGAGAAATTATAAGTCAAAGACCAATGAAATTATTTATATACCAAAGGGTGATAATGGGAATTCCTTCTGGAACCCCGGACCATGTTTCTTCTGAAACATTAACGCCCCAAAAAATAGTGGATTGAACTACTAGGCATTAGACGTTCATAATCCAAACCACGCTCTGCTACCATATAAGGAATTTAGGTACCCCCCCCAGAGGTGCAATGGGGGCCTAAATCCTCATAAAAAGGTAGAGGAGAGTAAAGAGCATCCCGTCAGAGAGATACCCACTCCTACTAATAGCTTTTAATGAGCCATGTTCGGAGTAGATTGGTTTCCAGTCACCTGGAAAGCCCATCCAACGCCAAACCCAGCTGCTAAAACATTCGAGCACAGGCCGCGACGCCCGTTGTTTCATCAACGGGACGCCGACAGCGCTATCTCTGAAGCCCTGACGGGACCTCGATGGAGGTAACTCTGTTACAAGTTTCTCTTCACTTCTATTCATTTGATGCTCGCATTGCCTCGCTAGATATCATTTAAGCACGACCGATACAATTTGACGAACGATATCATACACAAGATGTTTGGGATGGATATAGACAGTTCCCTCCTTCTCGTTTATTCAACTGCCGCCTCCAAGGCTATTCCTGAAGCTTCCGAGCTCTCAGGATATCCTCTGGGCAGGTTAATCGCGTCAGCCCTTTGATGAAGGAGTAACTACTCTATTTCACCACTTACTTGTTAATGTTTCAAGAGAATGATACAAACATGATCGGGAATAATTTTTTACAGATCACGTCTAATATTCCCTGGTTACCACGTATGAATAGCAAGTTCCTACTAACTTTTTTTCTCTTGGCCTGCAGCCATGAAACATATTTTTTAAAATTCTCTTCCACGAAATGTCTTGGGAAGAAGTGCACTTGAATGGATGATGTGATAACCAAATGCTTTCATTCTAGATCTGCAGTAACTGTCGCATCAGCATCTAGGGTGTGCTTGGCTGAATCTTTTCTTCAAGATCGCAGAAGCACATTGGTGAAATATTGGTGTTTATGATATTCAACATTCTACGGAAGTTGTAGACTGGTAACCTATCTGGTAAGGATTCCATGGTTCTAACAGAGCTTCTACTTTCATTCAGGAGCGAGGATGCTTGTTTGGTATCCAACTATGTAGCAAGCATTCCTGCCTATCTACATTTAGATCTTGAGCGTTCAATTTCTAACTTTTTCCATTGCAGGCATTTTCAGAGATGCAGATGGTTGGGAACGAACCCAAAAATTGTTAACCTGAACCTGCTCATGCCAATCCGTCTGCAGTGTTACGCTCCAGGAAAATAAATCTCACGAAGAGGTTTGGTCACCCTGGCCTCCTGGCTCTGATCGTTAGAGCGTTGCAACTCCGGGAAATTAATAATAATTTCTCGTAGTTGTGACGACGCGAGTTCGAACTCCTGTCGAGGTATCAAATATTTTTAGCCCGTTACAGTGGCGCAGTCAGTAGGTCATTTCCTCACTCACTTGAGTCAAAACACACCGTGACAATGACCTCGCTCGACTGCTGACTTGTTCCAGCGAGCATCTGCTGAGCCAGCGGCCTGCAGTTTCACTCGTCATTCGTCCGACCCCAAACCAGCCGAGACGGCTGGTATTTGACTCCGGGGAAATGTTACGCTCCAGGAAAATAACTCTCACAGTCGAAGAGGTTTGGTCACCCTGGCCTCCTGGCTCTGATCGTTAGAGCGTTGCAACTCCGGGAAATTAATAATAATTTCTCGTAGTTGTGACGACGCGAGTTCGAACTCCTGTCGAGGTATCAAATATTTTTAGCCCGTTACAGCAGCCAGATCCCCATGAGGTTTATTCGTCAAATTTGTGAATCTCCGGCATAAAAATTGATACTTTACAGATTCGTATTAACGGGTGTTTAGGGTAAACAAATTTAGGAAGGTTCCAATAGGTTTCCTTCGTTTCAATTTTTCATAATGATCATCATCCAGAGGGTTAGGGTTCACTCTTAAAGGGTCAGAGTGCGGATTTTCAGCTGTTCAACCCAAACGCACTGGAGCACAATTGATTTGGTCCTGGGACCCTCAAACTGAGAATGTCTCTGGAACATACCTTTAATGGGATGAATTAGGTCCTAGATGCATACAAAAATCGTCTAATATCTTGTTAACATCATCTAGCATCACAAAAATGTACTTACTGTTGGTTAAAAGTTGGGCAAGAAGAGCATTATTTGGTTGGATTTGAGTGCTAGTCGATTTAATCGTAGATACAGCACTTTGAGGTTGAGATATCACAGTACTACTATTGGTGGCCAATTTCTTCGACCCTTCACTGCGGCTACGAGTCTTCTTGACCTGAGAAAATTTTTACAATTAAAATGTATCACATGCTAACAACCGAAGTTTTGAAGGTCATGATGCTCTGTACAAAATGAACTAATTCAGCAAAACAAAACCAATTTACAGAAGAAATGCATGATTGAACAAAGATACTCGTAGTACGTATGGAGCACATATGCCTTGCCATAGAAGTGTCCACTGCTTCAAGACCAACTGCAATCTGTGACAGTTCCCGTGAGATTCAAGAGAATGCGCGTCTGTCGCTCTGACGTCGGGCGTCATTGTCAAGTTCTTGAAATGCTGCGTTTGGCGATAGATGAGGATCCGAGAATCGGAAAATGCTATTAGTACGAGTTGTATCTCTTATGGTGCTGTCACACCCCTCTCTCTCTATGAGTCTAGATTTAGGCCCCATTGCACCTCTGGGGGCGATCTAAGTCCGTTACAAATCATTAAAGGTTTGTTATAATTATCGTATACTGTTCTAATTTTTTACTATGTGATTTTATTTCCTTTATTAATTAATTTATTTTTTTGCTCAGAAAAACAATAAATTCCAAGCAAAGCGTTCTTTGGAATCTAATTTATCGAATTTAAAATTTTAATTATGCCATAAGCCTGATTTGAATGAAACCGTTTACCTTCAGCTAAATGAATTTCCAGAAAACATTCGATATTTATATGAAGATTAACCTTTGAACGTTTCAGACGGTTTTTTCTTCCACAAGGAACACTAGAAGCCTACTGTAGATACTGCCTCTCTGCCTTGATCCCACCATAAACTGGTTTACTAGGTCTCACTACAAAGCTCTTTCTGAAATATTACAAACTACTACACAATTATGAAGGTACGAACCTTGGAAGGTACCAGATTTTCTTCCTTCCTCCCTCGAGGAAGTCTGGATACAGGAGCAGAGGGTGGAGGAGGAGGCGCTGGTGGTGCTGGCGGCAGAGGGGGTTGGTACTGTCGAGGCATTTGAGGTGCCTGGATGGAAGGTAAGGGTGGATCGTAGGGGTTGGACTGCGACATGTACCACATGGAAGATGCATCCTGCCCAAACTGCGATTGGGGACCATATGAGGACGTCTGCTGACCGAGTGCCACTGGGGAGCTCACTTTAAGAGGGGATGGATCCGACGGTTGGTAAGCTGGCGGAGGAGGCTGTACAACGGCAGGTTCCTCTGGCACGGTTGACAGTCTTGTGCATAAAAAGTCTAGACAGTGAAAAAGGGAATAATTTACAATCAGAAAATACATTCTTTTCTACTGTATTTGTTTAAAACATTATGGTTCCTGATATAAGTCACATATGAAAAATGTCTCTTCAACACTATGCTAGAGATGATTCTGATACGATTTGACAAGGAATTTCAAACAAAATGTGAAGACCTGAACATTCCCAAATACAATGCACTCATTACAGAATTCTCAAGGGCCCCTCTAGTCGTATGGTGTGACGCTTGGTATCCATGATTCAACAAATCATGATACTTGACATTAATACCACCCGTTACCTTGATATGACTGATCAGATCGTAGATACAGATGTCAGATCGTAAATACCACGTTTTGTATCATAAATTACCACAAACTCAACAGGGCTTTCAAGCAACAAAAAAAGGCACATATCTTCCTCGTACCCATTCAATGAATCCAAAATTTGATCGTACAGATCATCAAAACGCATTAATCAGAGATGATTTAGAATATTTTAATTTATAACTTATTATGCAGGAACATAGTTTGAAAAAAATAAGCAAAGATTGTTTATTAGAAATAATTTTACATGCAAATAGGCCATTCAAACTCTGGGTAGAAAGTGGCCCACAAACTGTGAATTTCGTGTGGGACTATCAAGGGCCTTACAACTAGTAATCCCTGAAAACCGAATCAGATGAAAATTGCGGAACCCAAATGTGTGCAGGATTTCACGTTTATGCAGTAGTTTCTATAAATCACACAACGATGATTTACGAGTTCAGTTAAATTAACGTTGAATCCTCAACTATCTCTCAGAACATGAGAACTCAAGAAATTGACTTGTCGAGAATCCAACAATTACGAGAGTGCAGAGATTTCTATCGATCCAAGAGTGACGTTTTTCTTTTTTCTTTAACAGTGAACGATTTTAGAACCCATGATTATGCTAATCATTGAAAATTTCATAGACAAGGGATGAAAATTATGGAGGTTATACAAGCGGCAAAGATCTGCACACTAAATCACTCGTATCAAGTTGTCGAAATCCATTTCAATAAAGCCAGAATTTTCTAAATAGATCCACAGAGAGACAAGAAACCAAAATTTGTCAGAGAAATTCAAAGTAGAAAGTGAACTGGTAATGCTTCCACTATTTTGGCAAACTCGAAACGAAAATGCCTTACATTCCTTTGTTTTTTCTTTTACCCATTTTTCTTTATTATTTTTGTATCCAATAAACCAATATTGGGTAGTTTCCACCATTGTTATTGTTGGAACCCAAGCCAAGCCCCAAACTCTCTTCATCCGTACAATAAATTTCTTGATTGAGAGCGAATTTAGCGTTTAACAGGCTATCATAAAAACTCAAAGCGCTTTTCTAACTTGGCAGCTTATAGAACTGCTTTGAAAAAGTAACAATAAACTTTTTTCAGACATAGGATTTCGCTTAATGCATTCCTTCGTGCCCAAACAAAACAAACTACCACAGTATAAGTAGAGCGATAAAAATATTAGTTACCATGCAGAGGTTCAATGTCCATGAACTCGTCCAAATTAGGTTGGAGTTGGACCAAACTGGGCTGAATAAAATCCGCTAGATTCACTCCTCGAGCTATGGAAAGAAAATGTAGTTGTCGTCCATACAATGAAATCCATGCATGTATAAAATTACATTCATGCTTCCTCACATCCATCCACATAAAATGTTCTTAAATTAAAACACGTAAAACATTGCACTTAGGTTGATAAAGTTACAAAGCCCTAGTATTTTAACGATTTCAGTGAATGAAAAGTTGCCCATAAAACGTAAAAAATCAGGTTCTTATGCAATCTGTAAGTAAATCCAAATAATCTTTGGTAACATATGTCACAAATTCCTTGTTGTGCGATAAAGATCCCGACCCAAACACTGATCAAAGTCGGGGGGAGAGTGTAATATCCCCTCTACACAATGGCCTTTGCTGGTTCAGCATAGGAACTAACGCTTGGCCGTCACTGGTACCAGCTTGATAGCAATGAAATGCTGGCCCAACATCCCCCATTGAATTTCCACACACTGGTCATCTTCGGGACATTTTGAATGTGTCTCCGCTGCACAGAACCATGCTGATCTTCAATGAAAACCCGCAAAAGAGGCGAACGCAGGCCAGCCTCCCCACACTGGCCATGCGACCATCCCGTTTTTCAAGGTCATAGACATAACATAGGGTTTGTTCGGACACGTAGTTCCGAACCAGTTCGGAATTCATCTAGTTCGGAATCGAACTGCAAAGGGAGGGGATGGGAACCGGTTCAGAACTCTTAGTTCTGAACTCCCAGTCCGAACGCCATTTCGTGTAGTTCGGAATTGATAACCTGATAACCTCTCCGTCTTTTTCCCAAAACGTGGTTATATGTTTGTAATTTGTTTTCTAAAAACTATAACTCAATATTTTTGTTATACTTTATCAGGTCTGTTAACCGCCTGTTAATGTTTATGAGGCCTGTTAGTATCTTGTGATACTACATTTAAGCAGCAATACCTAAATTGTTATTCAATAAAATGTTTTGAATTTAACTGCGTACTTTCATGTTCAATTTCCGCCCAAGGTTTGACTTTGATGTGTTTTGAAAATGGCTACTGAACACATAAATCTGAACTAAACCTCTTTATCATTAGTTGAGAGTTGCCCTGTCAGGAACTGAACTTGACCTCGGTAACTCCTATGAATTTCATTGATATCCCTCGAGCCATTTTGGAGAGTAGACCAAAGAGTGCTAAGACCGATTATTCTCCCCCAACCCCCAAATTGGCCATTTAAGAACTTTTTTGCTAATTAAGTACCTACCTGTCTTATGGGATGAGGGGAACTGAATATAATTTGCACCCAGAAGAAGAATAACTCCTATGAATTTCATCAAAATCCCTCGAGCCGTTTAAGAGAAAAGGCAACAACTGCTAAAAAAAGACGTTTTTTCACATACTTCGATTTGTTAACCCTAAAATAATGATTTTAGGCTATTTTAAGTATGGGTATAGAAACCCATCTCTAGAATCGGAATGTTTTTATGTCGTACCGTAAGGTTGCAATCGTGTACCTACACGAGTTACTTACAGTTGTATGAAACGTTAGGGGCAAGATAAATTGAAAAGACATCAGATAAAAATGTGAGCGCGAGAACGTGAATTAAGAAGGCTGATGACAACTTGAAAGTTTGGCGGGATGTACGTGCATACGGAGCGGGGCCAAGCTTGTTTACTGCGCATGTCTAGAACTATTAGTTCTGGAAAAAAGACAGAACTGGTAGAACTGGTTCGGAACGGTAACGAACTACTACGTCCGAACAACGAACTGCTAGTTCGAGGTCTTCCAGAACTGGTTCTCGTGTTGTCCGAACAGCCAAAAGTGGGCGTGTCCAGTTACGAACGGTTACGAACTACGTGTCCGAACAAACCCATAAACTTTAGGTTTGGTCAGACTTGTGAGGGAGGCCGCCCGGCTCTCTCCAATGTCCATGACTCTGTCCAAAAAAATGTAAGGGCGGTTTTTACCATCAAACTGTGTTGGTCAGGGGCTTCTACCTCCCAATTCCCAGACTAAGCCGGCTCATACCAACCGAGTTGGACAAAATTGGTTCGTGTCGTTGGACACTTACTGACCGATTTAATCTACTGTTCTCCATATTTTATCGCCAAATGTGTCAAATACACCATTGAATTGGATTATTTCATCCATATCACTTGTTCAATCTATGGTGATCATGTATTTTGAATTCTATTTTTTCTACTTCGTTTACTTGTAATCTTCATATGCGTTACTCTGGTGACTTCTAAGTAGTTATAAACGATACAATGAGTTAAGGTAGTCCAGAGTTCTACTGATGTAGGATATATTTGAATAAATCAAAAGAAACGCCTAAAAAAGAATCTATTTGAGAATAATCACCTGTACAAAGACGCTATACAATAAAATGTCAAACAGTAAGGAGTTCTAGTTGAAAAATGATGACGGTCTTGCGTGTAGGAAGAAGGTTCTTGGTCGTGGAATGGAGAGATGCTTTCCTCTCCTCCGACTTTGGTCGGTGTTTAAGTCGTTCTACATGCTAAAAAGCTGTCTTTTTTGAAATAGTAAACGTAGAATTTGAAATAAAACTGAAATCCTAAACTTAATCAACAATGTTGATGAACCCCTACTTCCAACCAAATTTCGATTGATAATACAATTATTCCAAGCTGAAATTTGATGTACCATTAACATTTTCATGGAGAGTATTTAAGATAGACAACTAAATTTTAGATAAATTGAAATTCTTCATCTATGTAACTGTCCACATTTAACGGTTTGATTGATATGTATTCAACCAATCAGCAATGCTAAATGTTTTCTATACAGCTTATTGTTGACACAAATAACGATGATATAAACTTATGTAGGTAGGTACTAAAATTCAAGATAGTTTAAAATGTTTTGTAGGGTTTATCTAATCGTACTGTAGCAAAAAATGAATTTTACCTATCTCCCGTGTGTCAGGAAAAGCAAACGGTTGATTAGCGGTGATGGTTGAGAAGAGTGTGTCACTCATAAGCCCCATGTAGTCTTCATCCACCATCATTGAATTGTCTGCAGCACATATTTGCCAATCCTGTCCCTCGAATTCGGCAAGCTGAAATACAAAGTGATTTACTTGAATAGAAAAACGAGGTACTGATAACAATCAATTTATTTAAATGAGCTCTAATAACTGTTGCATATACAATACAGGCAGACTTGAATGAATGAAGAAGACAGATGAATGAACCCGATACAGATGTGTGTTCTATATAATGCCCTGATCAAAGGAAAGCATTTGTCTTTCATCTAGAAAAATAAGGATGGAGGATACCAACCAGTAGAGAACAAAAAGAGGTTACCGATACCTTTACAGGAAGAAAAAGTAGAATTTAACTAAAGATTAGTACTCAGTGAACATCCAGACTGCAGCACGAATAATAGCAAGCGAAGCAGCAGGTTGGTTTAAGATGCAAAGATTGTCATAAGAAACCAGCCACGGACAGGTTTAGGAATAAATTATTATGGAAGGATAGGGGCCTGCCCTGGATATGGAAGAGCAAAGTTAGAGGATAATAATGAACTAACAACGCATTCAAATCAATAAGATATTAAAAGGGATTGACTATGCTGGATTTGGCATGTAATATTGTGGAACATAGCAGAAGTCCACAAAAACTAACTACTGTCAAGGGATTGACTTGCTTGGAGTCAGGCGATGGTGAGAGGCTACTAGAGACTGAAAATAAAATACTAGAAGTGAATATTCTATAGAAAAATATTTCAGAAGGGCAGCAGGAGGCCAATAATCAATGATGAACAACATAAGACAGCTGGACAATATGCGTGTCAGGGGCAAGCAAACAGGGTTCAACGAAATCTTTCAAATAAATCTAGATTCTGAATCTGCTGCGGACATCCAGGTGGCAGCAGGGATATAGGCAAGTCAATACATAAAGTTGAAGATACAGGCAGAGATCGGCTTGCATTTGTCAAGGTATTTGGCAACATGTGATGTTGAGTGGCGGCGCCAGATTGGCACTAGTAGGGAAGGGTAACTGAGGCGGTCGAGGTCTATGATGGAAGTAGGTTAGGCAGATAGCCGCTACAAACAGAATGAGAAATCGAAAAAAAAAAAGGATGGAAGAATAGGGAAGTGAATGTACAGAAGGAGAAGGTTTTGTCTTTTAAATTTTGCTTCGTACGGCGTTCAAAATTCATTTTCAGAGTTAGAAGTTTTAAAATGTCTCCAAGATTCAATTGAGTACTTTCAAGTGATTGAGAGTTACCGAGATGATCAAATAAGGGCAATTTGCGATATAATATGTGACGATGTGGCGATACGAGTTTAAAGTTATATAGGTGTAAAATTAGTTGGTCCGCTAAATGTTGAACTATACTTAGTTTGGTTCTACCAAAAACTATACAGAAAATTCTGGGTGTCTAAGGAGTACACCTACAAAATTTCAAGACAACAGCTTCAGAAATCACCATTTTTACGGTTTTTGGATGTACCGTCCTACGTCTATGGGGTTTCATCACTGTATTGCGTGGATTACATTTTAGATCTAAAAGAGTTTCAATTGATTCTATGTGACAGAAACTATTGAGAATGATACCAAACTCGATTGTTGATGATTTGATAATGACTGTATTGCCATTGACTAAGACAACTTTTAAAGCGTTCATAGTAGTTTGTAGATTTTTTGTGGCCTAAACTCGATTTTCGGTTGATTTGACGTCGATTGTCGTCGCCGATGACAAATCCAAGTCGGATCTTCACCAAAAACTATACAGCTAATTCAAGATATCTATTGGGTCTACTCACCGAATTTCAAATTGTTAGCTCCGAAATTGCGGTCTGTTGCGTGGAAAACACACGCACGCACGCATTATACTAGCAGAGTCAAAAAAAGTCGAGATTCATTTTGAACGTAAAATATTTTGAACTTTAAGCCATCTTGATACCAAGAATTTACTCACAAGGTCTTGAGTGTCTTCCTTGTTGGGTTTCCCAAGAATTTGGTTGTGACTGAATAGGCGCCATTTCTTGTACTCAGCGGTCACAGCATTCAGTTTCCTTTTCCAATACTTGCCCTCAAGAACAACAGCCTGTAAATGAGAAATAACGATCATTTGAAAAATCGTACCAATTCCAAAAAGTTTGCTGGGCAAAAGTATATTTGCCTGTGATACAACGAGATATGCATAGTGTTATGCTTAACAAAATATTGGATGTGTCTCACCCCAAAAGATTACAAACAGTTTAGATCTTAAGGATTTGGAAATCTACCTCGGGTTTGTTGTGGGTGTCAGCGTCCAGAGGTGATGCGAATTGACAAACCAATGTGTTTTTCTTCTTTATAACTGAAATGTAGATCATAATATGTAGAACGGTTGACATGCTATGCATTAGGATAAGCTGTGCATTTAGGGTGGGAGGTTAATTGGAGCCTACGGGGTATAGTATAACAATCCCATACAAAGTTGACCCAAACAAGTTGCTTGTTAGAAGGGAATGTATTATGAAGAGCTTTTAAAATACACCTTTATCACAAATTATATTCACCCCTGAATTGCCAGTATAGTAACGATTTGAGCTTCTCGCATTCTATAGAAGAAGAGGACAGGAAACACCATGGGTAGGACATAGGGCGTCTGTGCCAGTCCCGTCTTATTTCTATGTGCACACTGGACTCTCTTTCCCCAACCTCCAGAAGTGGGTGTAGTTTCAGAATAGGAAAGAACTAAGTGCAGTATCATTTAATTGTGTTCTTCAGTCTATTCAAGTTTATGAGTTACAGTTTAAAGAAGACTTCCGGAACCCAACAAAAGTGCAATTGAATATCATGGATTTTCTAGTGGATGTCGTGCATGTTTTGTTCTAAGATTTCCCAAGTGAGGAAAGCTAAATACTAAAATTGACGAAAACATGAAATGATATTTGCAGATTGAGAATGTGAACGAAAAAGAAGAGGAAAATACTATACATATTTTCGAAGTTGAAAAACAAAGCCATCAAGAATCTCAAGAAACAAATATATTTGGTCATGGTGGAATGTGTTTAAGGTGCAGTAACACTAAGACTGTACTTGAATTGGCTTGCGTGCCAGTCTGAACCTATCCTATCAATTTCGGAGATAGAGTAAACTCCTCGATGTCGAATAACATAATTTAAGGGTATTGACAAAGGCGGGTGGACGGGCACCCATTTTAATTTCTTTTTCTTTATTTTCCCCTGGCAGTCTTCACTCTTCATAACCTACATGGAAAGGAAAGAGGAGAAAACAACATCTCTCTTTCCCTGTTTTGTGGAGCACAGTACTGCATGGCCTTCCCAGAAGGTAATGAGGAGTAGTGAATCAAAAATGAAAGAACTGAAATGATTCACCGATCGTTCACTTTCTACGAACTATTATTAAGGTGTACTTGTGCAGGCAAGCATTCTTCAAATATGAAGCGAAGAAACAAATATTTCCCGTTTGTAGTCCGATCGGTTTTTTCTAGATACTTTCACCTATTAGGTTTAGCCACACCTTGTCCGGTGAACCTTGTACGGTTTCCACCGAGTAAATTTTATAATATTTTACTGTAAAAACCAAGACATAGTTGTTTACGTACTGTATATTACGTGTAATCTATAACTTTACTCAAATCTATATGTTAAATTATAAACTCGTGGTTAATTTTTCTTACAAAAATGCCTGCAGATCAGATTAACTGGCCAAAACGCCAACTGGCTAGGCTCTGATCCCGAGGTGGCCAGTTAAGAGAGAGTCTACTGTACCTGCATTCATTAGTAATTCAACATCATTTTCATCTGAAGAAGCAGCTATAGTTGGAGCAGTTCTGCTCACCAAACCTAATATAAGGGGTTTGTAAACACCACAAGAAAAGAGATGTAGTTGGAGAGTTTAATACGATTTTTGAAGACCCCAAAAGAAAAAAAAAGGTTGTATCTACTACTGAATGAGCTATGAACCATTGGACCATGTATTGTATGCAAGAAGAGGAATGGGAACATGGAGAATGTAAACATTAGATCCATCGCATAACAGCCACATTCGATCTTCATTATACAATACTGCCTGAGTGACAACAGAGCTGCTATTGTATGATCAGCTCCAAGATTATTCCGAGGGCAACAGTTTACTTGGTGACGCATAGTATGGTTTCTGTAAAAATAACGCAATACAGTGCAGGCAGTAACGGAGTTGATTTCTGAATCTCTCAAGGGTCTTGATGGCGGTGAAGTGGTTGGGGCACTAATGTTTGATATGTCCAAGGCATTCGACGGCGACTCCTTCTCTTGATTATGGTTTCCACCTTGATGTCATTTAATTTTTCCAAAGCTACCTGCTTGGTTGGTAGCAATGTCTTCATTTCGAGGGTAGGTTCTCCGAATTTCGCCCACCAGCAACGGGTGATCAACAAGGCCCCTTAAAGGGTGATTGGCCCCTTATTTTTCATAATTTTTACCACTGACGTTCACGAGGTAATTTTGTCAATAGTCTTGGACCAGTCGAGAACTGCCATTCAAATAACTATGAATGCAGACTACCTGACAACACTAATCAGAGCTTTTTCACAACCACAGTACGAGGTCACTATTGACCCTAAAAAATCAACTATTTTACGCTCATAGCAGGTCAGACACCTGGCCCTCAATTCAAAAAAGATCCAGGCTTTGAAATCAACTGCTCAGTCACACTTCTCGGCTTGTGATTGGATGCAGCAATATCTTGTAGGGTTCACTGTTGGGCATTACCTTGGAGTCTTAGAAGATTAATGTTTCTACTAAGAGGACAATCTTTTGCAGTCAGGCGTTCTGATGAAGGCACATTGTGGCCTATTTGACTCGCGCATAAGATAAATGGCTTCCTACTTTGGAATAACAGCTGTAGTGCATTGGCTATATATATATATATATAGACTCAAGAAAGCTGCTATAAGAATTCTCCACGGAGCTCCAGCTGATGTCCATTGCCAACCATTGTTCTGGGAGCTGGGGATTTTGACCCTCCATGCACGCTGTGGCCTCACTAGAGAGAATCGTTAATACAATTGACAATATTACCCTCGAAATGGGGACATAACATGGTTACCTAACGAGAATCCGGGAAAAGTTGATAAATCCGACTCACCGGTTTGCTCTATATCAGAAGCATAACTCAGATTACACGGAGGTGAGGATTTTCAAGTTTCCCGGAAAGTATCAAGATCCTCCCTCCAAAAGCCTCCTTAAAGAAGATAAGAAATATAATAATTGACTTTGTCGCATACTCTTTTTCTGAACTGTGCCCTGAATCGTCAATTGGCTCTGCATGAGTAACTTTTCTAGTAAAATAATATTGTATGAAAACTATTAGGTAATAGACTACTTGTTATTGTTTGTTATTTCTCAAGAAAATGGTAATTTTTTCTTTAATTTGACGACTCAGTGTTTAGATTATGACCGTGAAATAAATGAATGATAAAAATCCCGCCTAGTCTGCTTATCTCCATTCAATTACGCCGAAACGAAAAGATACGACCCACGTCCTGCGGCTGCTTCCTATCTTGTTCCTCTCTAATGTTTGCTATAAGTAGTGTAATTAAATAACAATGTCGAGTGCATTACATAAACTTTTACAACTTAATTGTAAAATATCCAACTATTTATGAATACACAAATTTAGTGACTTTTAGTACTTTTGGGCGTACTCATCCTCATCCAAGTAACGCTTGTTTCTGACAAAATAGCCGTTTTTTATTTCGATTTTAAGCTCAGACATCGTCTGGAAGGACGAATAAATACAGATACGCATTGGTAAATATACAGGGTTTCAGCTAACTATGTATACCCCTCTCCTAATTATTTTATCTAATTGAAGCCCTAGAAAACGTCGTTGTTAGATGACAACTTTCAGCAAGAAGGTCTAGGGAGCTTTCACCCCAAAACGTGACGGGAACTTTTGCCCTGTGGCGTAGTAAAGACAAAAAATGTCAAAACACATTAAAACTTTGAATACATTTCGAAATATAAACAATCAATTTCTTTAAGAGCATCTCAAGATCCAATTTCCACAAAAATCCGTTCCAGGCAAACCGCTATATCGCCAATCCGCATACCAACAACGTTATTTTGTGTTATCTTATGCCTGTAACAGGTGCCTAACTAATAATCGATCATTCGACTTTTTATCTAAACCCCTTTTCGTCATTATCAAGAATTACGTTAACATCTCTGTAAGACGTAGGTGTAATCATTGCCTCGTTTCGCCATTCGACACTTATCTTCTTGATAGGAACTCTCGCTATCAGTTTTGTTTCATTCGTTTGGGTATCAATTCCTTCTTTTTTCATTTAAGAGGCGCTAGATCTGAAATCTAAAAGTTCGAGTCATGCTGGATTGCGAATAAACGGATTTCCGATCGAATTTCGATGATTTTCAGCCCATATTTTAGTTCCATAATTTCTGAGGTTCAGAATTATGGTATATTGTTTGTACCATAAAAATAAACCTGGTAGCAGCTGCTTTTCAACGAATTCCGTAGAAAAAGAATCTATTGCAATGGCTTCAATAATTTTAAAATCAAAATGTCCGAAAATATTCTTCATTGAATCCGGTAAGAGGCATTTTGAAACGAATCCTGGAGTTTAACATATTCAAAGTTAAAGATTTTATGAGTTTGATCTAAATTATTCCAGACGATAATCCTCCTTAGTACTGAGATAAAAATTTGGTTCTTGCGCCAAAACATCTAGCTTTCCAAATGAAATACACTGCCAAGGAAATGGCACATGACCTTCCTCGTGACCTTCACAGTACGTCACCATTAAATTCCAGAAAACTAGAAACGATTGCCTGACTAATGACCGAAACAAGAAAATTTTGTTTGCGCCTGCGCAGAGGCTACCATTGATTCGATCATGACGGAACTGATAGGGGACCATGTAGAGCTATACCCCCACGATCCCTAAAAATTTGAAGAAAATCGCATCAAAATTGTGGAAATTACGGCTGTTGCAAGGACCGTAACAAGAATATTTCGTTCACGCATGCGCAGAGTGTACCGCTAATGCAATTATGATGATTGTCTTATGGGACCTCAAGGGACCTTACCCACATCATCCCTGAAAATCTGACCGAAATCCGTTCAACATTGACCGAGTTATGACCGTCACAAGGAATTCACGTTAGCGCCTGCGCAGAAGGTACCGTTGATTTGATCATGATGAAGTTGATAGGGGACCATTTAGAGCTTAACCCGCACGATCCCTGAAAATTTGGTTAAAATCGGATCAAAATTGTGGAAGTTATGGCTGTTACAAGGAAATGTGGACGGACAGACAGACAGACACGGAACCAAATTTGTTCAGGAGGCTCTGAAACGCAAAATGCGAGTGGAAATTTTGATTTTGGAGCAAAAAAATTTTTTTCATTTCGAAAGTGAAAACAAAGCTTCCGCTGCCTTGCAGTCTCGGAAGCAATATGTAATGGGTTCTTTGGCCAGCACTTTTGGAGAACATAAAATTGCTCAAATTTCAAAAAATGTGCTAAAATTCCAAAAATGGCTAACAATTGACAAATTTAGGTTTTTAAAACATAATTTATAATCAACATAAATTGATTAACAATAGAACTAAAACGTTGAAATCATGCTGAAAAATGTACATAAATAATTGCATTAATTTTGCTGAAAATTCAGTAAACACGGAGATAAAACGGGGTTTTTTGCTTATTATAAAATCGGTACCTAGTTAACAATTTCTTTGCACTCAGAGCTCAAATTTCGATACGATGTAACATAATACAATACGGTAATTTACGAAAATTTGCTCATACGATTATGATTAAGACTGAAAGTTTCTTGTGTGCATAGTTTGTACAAACAAATTTCTCTAACGCCCCAATTTCTGGTGAATTGACTTTTTTTCGACAGCTATCTATCGTAAAAGACAAACTATGCGATTTTAAATATTAATTCGGCCGTTTTTCAAGCTCTGAAACTTTTCATAGGTTCCCAGCACAAAACTGATATTATTTTGAGTGACTAAAATGTGTTACGCAGTAAAGTTTTCTAATGCCGGGATACTCTAGGCAGTGACCTATCTTGCATAGCGCCCGCCGAGTTTTTTTTTTTTTGCTTTAACTTTTTTTTTAATTTCACGAAGAGGGGTTTTTGCGGGGGAGGGGTCAGAAACTTGGTTGGTCTTGGGTTCCGGAAACATCAAGGGTTCATTTTCCAAACATGAAAAAATGACGAATGACGACAATTGTGGGTCACTGCGATTTTCTGGCCATTGAAGAGATTTCTGGACCACTTTGAAAAGCGATCTTAAGATTTCAGTTGCCTGGAGCCAGTGGTGAGTTTTTTTATGGACCCATTCATCATGAAACAACTCAAACCGCCACAGCAATTGCAACAATTATTGAAAAGAATCTGGGGCATTGAGAAGTGATGCCGGTACCGAGCGCATCCAAACGGATTGACGCCGAATCTCCACCACCCTATTACATCATCCTGATATACCTGTCCAACTAATCTGAATTTTTACTAAGGGATTGACTACTCGATGTTATGTATTTTTGAGATGCGAGCTTGCGAGCATCCAGACCACCAAACTATACAAAGCATTCTGATCTATGTTCTAGTTTGGAGAAAATCCGTCAGGATCTGCTCGGTACAGGCATCACTTCTCAATGCCCTAGAATCTCCAGAATTTTGGACGAAGAAGTGGAAAACCTCGAGCTGGAAATAGTCGAACTGAAGAAAGATATCATCCTGCAAGCACATGCCACACATACCACCTCTTGGAAACTTTCGAAAAACAACAGGTTTCCAGAAGAGTTGCATATGAAATCAAGTCTTGTTTTGGGCCTACCTACCTCTGCGAATGTCAATTTTCAACCGTGAACACCATCAAGTCAAAGAACCGGAGCAGGCTCAGTGATTCGCATCTTGAAATTGTAAGCCTACGTGATCCTCAGAATATGCACCTAATGTACCAACATAAGTTGGTGGAGGAAATTCAGTACAACACCATAGAAAAGTTCCAGTCATGCAGCATGATCGTATGAGCGAATTTTCCTGAATCATCATATTTAATATTATGTTAACTACATTGTTTTGATTTAGAGTACTTTGAATGCAAAGAAATTGTTAACTACCAAAAAAAAAAAACTCGTTCTAAATAATATTCAGCGACTAAAATTTTGGTTGTTGGAATCGTAGCTTTTTTTGTGCAATTTGAGTTGTTTTGTCAGCAAATATCATTGAAATTCAAGTAGGTACTTTTTCAGCATAATTATGAGCACACATTTTGAATGGTTAACTCTTTTGACTAAAATTCTGCTAACAAACATAAATTTAACGATTAGTAGCCAAAATTTTTGAAATTTGAGCAATTTAATGAGCTCAAAGTTGCTGGCCAACGAACTCATCCTTTCATGTCAATGCTAAGGAGAGTTTTCGTCTGGAATGACAAACGCACACACGCGAGCACACGGACACACACAAGCACAAAAAAGCGTTAAAATCTAGGTACAGTTTCAGAATACTTCAAAACGGATTTCAATGAAGACAATTTTTTCAAACATTTTTGGAGTAATTGCATTAGCTTCCTTCCTACGCAAATTCGCTAAGTTTAGAATTTCATATAATAGCTGGATCTAGGGATTTTCGGGAAACTTTTGTGTACAATGTTTTTAACGTAATATAAGGCTGAAACTTTTTCAAACTCATATTATCCAATTTTTAGGCATTCCTTTCTGACCGTCGATAGTCTTTAAAAATAAATAATCTTCAATTAATTGAAACTGTTAATCCGAGGTCATATACCTAGCGCTAAAACGGAATAGAAATCATTTTTATAAAGCTGTATTCCATAAATTTATTCCAAATATTTAAAAAATCGCCCATCAAGTCATGTTGCATTGATAGTTGCAAGACTGCCACAAACACTTTTAGTAAGTACATTTATGGTAACGTACAAAAGTAATATTAGAGCCCTTATAATAAATGGAGGTGAAAAGAGGTATTTGGCACATTTTTTATTACAAATCATGCAAATTGAACCAAAATTGTTGAATCAAAGCTGATTATTAATCTAAAATTTGATTATTTCGCAGCGTTTTTCTCTTCAGTGTTGTGATTCAACTCTGAAATGGGGTCGTTCTGATTAGTGCTATGAGGTTGAAAACAATATTTGCATTGCTCCAGGAAAAGAAGAAAATATAGGTAGGTAATTATACAAATACAATTATTGAGGGACCACTAACTTTTTGGTTACCCTTTGGCCCGTTCGGAAAATAAAAACAAACAACAACTAACAAAAGACGGAGTATTTTCAGAGATGTATTCCTATCAACATTGAAGGGAAATATTACATAACGGGAAGGCGGTGAGCGACCTCTCTTATCTTATAAAAATCCCGTTTCTAGCAGAAACCCCACCTCAGACCTTAGAGCCCGGATCAGGTTACGCAATTAAACGAGATAAAATTCGAGATAAATTATGTGTGCATAGCGGATACGTACACTGCATATGCCAACACCTCCAAATCACGTTGTTTAATCGTATTTTGTCCTTCCATCTCAGGCGTATTCCTTTGAATCGGTTCCATTTCGGTGACGTGAGTTTTTGTCTGGAATAGAAAAAGAAAGACGAGAATTAGACAAGCTCATTTCAAGTTGTCAGAGAGTTTAATCCTTAAACTTGGAACGGTAATGGTGAAATTCGTGCGCTATGGTTAATATATACGCCTCCGAGTCGTAGAGGAATAAAGAAACCATATGACATTGAGATAGCCCTAAAAAACTTTTAAATAACCTCAAAAGATTACATAGCCTGTGGTAGCCGGAAATGGTAAATTAAACGCTGAATATTAATATACAAAGGTTTATTGTTTCTGTATTAGATATGTAGCCATACTATGCAGATCACTGGTATATAATTAATAAACCCCGTTCATAGCATATTTACTATCGAAACTCGAGGCTTCGCGCCACTAAATGGGTTCACTGCATTAGAACACACTTTTCTGAAAAGTTAAGGAACAAAACGATCTACGACTATGTCATTTTCCACCAAGTAGAAGGGTTACATACTACACTGTACATTGATTTGAAACTGTGTTTGTTTTTTGCACATAAAATACTTAACTATTATTTCACTAGGTTGGTTAGAAAAGAACTAGGTAGTACCTAATGTGTCTGCATAGGTGTAGACGCCTACTGAAGAGAAACTAATAAAAATTAAGTAACACACCTAAATTTTCCTTACACAAGCTGATGATGCAGTGCCGTGAATTGTCAAAACCATGGGGGTGGTGCGTATGCTGCCCGCTTGCTGCAAGCCTAACACTATCTAGCGGTCATTGATGAAACTTAGTTCCCCCGAAAAATCATAGGGTCACTGTTCCATTTTAGCTCGGGTACCGTCTCCCGTCCACACATACTCATAATGTTTGATTCTGGCCTTAATGGAGAAGAGCTGTATGGCGCTGTCTCCAGTAAATGGTACCGCGGGCGGGGGAAGCCCCAGGCTACTGGTGCATAGACTTTGTCGAAGCACCACCTGCCTGCCCCACAGTTGAGGTTGGGTTTGCGGGGGCAGTGGTTTCATCACCCCTAACGTGCAGTCTATTCTGCAGATGTGGGGTAGAGGTGCGTGGGAGTTGACTCGCGGGGGTGCCTCCTTCCACGGATTTCGGCATTTGGAGTTACGTGGGTTTCCATAAACTCGCGTACCAACCTGCTTGGTTGGTAATGCCTCGACCCGTAGGTCAAACCGGGTACTTGGCAATTGTCAAGGACATTGACTGTGTGTACAGTCTCCTCTCAGGAGGATCTTCCCAGCTTGTCTGGGGGGGGACCATAAAGCATGATTGCCTAAGGGCTTCTAAAGACGACTTCCATTTTTCGGAAGGAGATATTGGATTCTTCTGTTCCATTATAGCTTGTAGTGAGAAAGGAAGTTTTCGAGATCTCGATTTTCAATATTTCAGCCCTTAACTACTACCCTTTAGGGTTGATCAAAATTGATGCCAACGTTACTAGCACATCCTCGGCCGAGGTATGGTTTTTCAGTCAAATTTCATGAAGTTTGTTCCAGTAGTTACGGAGAAAAGTTTTGGACGGCAGACGGAAGGATTATCAACATCGTAACGGACGAAAATTAACAAATTTTGAGGGGGGGTAAAACTTTTCTTTTCTTTTTTGATTACTAAGGTTCATTATTAAAAATAATGAACCGAAATTTTGCTAAGAATGAGAAGTTGCTTGCTCCCTTGTATCCAACAACTGAACACATTGCCTCCCTAACCTATATTTACGGTGACCATATTTATCTTAAGCAAAATCGGGACGGATAGAACTATCAAGGGGGTCTGAGGGGTATAGAATACCCTCCATAGGGAGGGGGGTCCACCCCCTCAAGTTTGAATTTTTTACCCTTTAAAAGTTTGTTTTTAAGCCTATTTCATCCATTCAAACATTGGTTTATTAAGAGTTTCGTATCAAACTAAAAATATGTAATATTCATTAAAGAATGTGACACTAAGAATTACATGACAAAATAATTTCAAGAAGTTTATTACATACACAGAAAGAATATGTACCTTTTGCACGAACAAACTGAACTTCACGAACAACAGGTAAGTTTTTATAGTCAAATAAATAAACATTAAGTTTCAAAAAAATGAAAAAATAAAAGTTAACAGAGCAGTCTGTTTACATCATTGTTCTTGTTATATTTTTTCACTAGGGCCAGGGTTACTCTTTTTACTCCAGTCGTACTTCTGCGTTGAGGAAAGTGCTCTCAGCAAGGAGTCGTCTTTTCTTATTTTGTCGTACATTTCAACACACGACAAAGAACTGTTCATTTGGACAATTAGTAATGCTTTAACACAGTCTAGTGCCATTGAAGATTTTTCTGCGGTCCAAAAGTTGTTTATCAATGAGAAAGCTCGCTCGACTGAAGCATTTGTTCCTGGTAAAGAAAGAGCAAATTCTACCAGAGTTTTGAGATTAGGAACGCTTATTTCGTTTTTCTGCAGACTGATCGTCTCCAGACTGATGATGATTTGGTTTGAAAAAATCTTTATTGGTGAAAATCGGGACATTTCTTTCCCGATTCGGGACCCCGGGATACCAATAATAACCGGCAAATTTCACTTGGGAACAGTTACCTACATTCTGATATGGGGGACGAACACTATAAGTTGTTAAATGAGGCAAAAGACCGCACTTTTTTTGGAGCATGAGTCCGGACCGCACCCCTGTTAGAGTAGATTTTTGCCCATTTGATGGAATTACGATTTTCAGCAATTTTTCTTAAAAAATAAGAGCAAGTCCAATGGGTGAGAAATTTTAATTTAAAAATTTCCAAAATTTTCTTCATAGAAATTTGTTTTGAAGTATTCTGAAACTATTTCTTTAGTTTGGGATAATTTATAACATATAGATAATCATTTAATTCAAATTTCAAAGTTACATTTCACATAATCTAAAAAAAAATCACTAAAAATGGCAAAAAACGGCACAAAATTATATTTTTCAGTCGAATGCCGCTACTACATATTTTAAAGATTTTTATCGACTATGAACCAGAGAAGACATACGTACAAAACAGTACTGGACAGTAGGTTAAATTTCATTAATACGTGTTAAAAAAAAAAAAAATTACAAAAAATGTTTGAAATCCAAAATCTTAACTTGAATAACAGATTATAATTTCTAACAAGTCTTTTTGCTATAAAATTGATAGAAATTTCTTTGAATTTGACGAAAATTTGCTCAAACGATAATGCTTTTTACTTCTTAAATTCACCCTTCCCCCTTCTAATAAAAACTCCAGTGATTATTTTTTCTTCTCTCCTTGAAACTTGAATTGTTCAAATACGATTATTTTATTGCGATCTTGTATGTCGAGTGTTGAGATCACGTTAGTTGAAAACTAACAAACATTCCTTGAATACTGATTATTTCTTTAAGAGTTATCATGTAAGAGGATTAAAAAGTTTACATAAGTTGAGAGCAAATATTTTATATTGAGTTTATTGATTTCATATGAAAATAAAAAATTTGTTTCGAGTTATGATGTGTTAGTCGATGAAGTTATCCTTTCGCGCGTGGTGTAGTACGTTCTGAATGGTAGTATCGATTTTTGAGAATGTCCGACCATAACTGATTAAATTTAAATCTTAATTAATTAAAATCCCCGGATTAAATTAAAATCTGGGGCAAAAGGGCCCTATAAAATTGATCCCTGCCTTATCGCACGGAGCAAAAGTCCATAAAAAAGGTTTAAAAACAGTGGCGAACGATTTTCCTGCTATGAAAACTAAGGGGGTTATACTTCCCTAGTAACGCATTGGTTGTACGTGAAAATCAATATTTTCGCCGTGACGTGACGGTGGGAAAAAAATGGAAACGTTCTGTTCATCAATATTAAACGATAAAAATCGATAGCTCCCTAAATATTCATAGAAAAATCATCAAATTCGCAGGGTGCACAAGATCATCCTAAAATAAATCATCTGAAATTAACTAACAAAAAACAACAAAATAGCAAAAGATACAAACTTCGTAGGCACCATTGATTTTATTTCAATGCATGGGCTATATTACGTGTGAAATATGGCACAACTTTTCAGTTAAAATTAATCGAAAACAGGAAAATGTCTTCGACGACAGAAAACAAAGGTCGGTATTTCGTAATGCTACCGGGACACTGTGCCCATTTTGCATTTCCGATGATTTTTCCTGGTTCATCTCGGTGAAAGAATGAGATATTTCGAGATTATTTTATAATATTTTTATTATTTTATAATAACCATATTCTTGTTTATAGGGTGTCCGAGAAAGATGCGATTTTTAGAGCTCATTTCTGATCTAAAGTTCCACATAGATTTTTTTAAATGCTTTGTTTTTGAGATAAAATTGAGATTTGAGTTAAAATTTTTTGTGTTTCGACCTTGCCTCACTAAAATGGGCATAACTTTCTCATTTGCCGAGTAAAGTAAAAATTGAGGTTACCGTTGGAAAAAATATTTAATTTCCCATCAGATAGGCAACCAAACATTTTCCCTAACTCCCATCTAGTAATTTTTTGTCAATTTCAAACCTCAAACGTGTTAATTTATAGTGTTTTCTGACAAAATTCGTACATTTTAACCGTTTTTTAGCAAAATTTCGTAGAAAATGAAGCTATTGCAATGGCTCCAAAAATTTTAAATCTAAATTCTCGAAAATTTTCTTCATTGAAATCCGTTTTGACATTCTGCAACGAATCCTAGAGTTTTACACTTTTCCTTTCAGCCGAAAACTCTCCCTTAGGATTGAAATAAAAATTCTTCTTGCGCCAATAAACCAAGCTTTCCAAATAAAACGACGAGTTCGTTGGCCAGCATGTTTTGAGCACATTAAATTGGTCACATTTGAAAAAAAGGGCTGAAATAATCACTAAAAACAGCAAAAACGGCTAAAAATCGTTAAATTTATATTTTTTTAAAGAAAATTGCTCAAATAAAGTTTATGAACTATAAAATAGAACATTAAAAATTTTATGTACAAAATTAAGCAGAAAAATGTACTTTAATTTCATTAAAATGTGCTAATAAATCGATAAAAACTATAAAAAGAATTAAAAATCCAAAAATCTTTCTTGAATCGCAGAATATTATTTAGAACGCCATCAAACAGGTAGTTAACAATTTCTTTTCCCTCAAAGTCCTTAATTTTTAAAGCAATGTAACATAATATAGTACGATAATTTAACGGAAATTCGCTCATAAGATCATGCTGCATGACTGGAACTTGTTGAGAAAAATCGATGGGGTCTTCAAGAAAAACATCTTTCAAGTAGATTTCTAACGGTCTTCACGTTTACTTCGCTAATTAGGGGAGTAAAGTACCTATGTTTCTATGTTGAAAAACATGGTTTTTTTCTATAAAATCTAGGGGTTTTGTGAAAAATGACCCCCTAAGAATATAGAGTTCGGGGTTCGGGGTGAGTGGGGTTTCTACGTATTTTCAAGCTGAATCGAATGGTAACAGTCGCAGATCTCCCCAACTCCGTTATAACCGAGTTTCACACTTTAACTTACTAGCTTTACCCTTAAAAACACATAAAATTGAGAATAACAAATAAACTAAAAACTCGAGATACCCCGCCTAAAAAAGCAGCTTGCAACCACAACTATTGCATGAGCACAGATGCTCTGGTGATGTTTGCCTTGTCAACATGAAATCTTGAAAAATAAAGACAGCTCCTTTTCTTCCTTGATGAAATCAAGAAACTAGACTTATTTCCATTTATAAGCGAAAAACCCTGAGAAACGATGTGATTGTGACATGTCACCGGTTCTATACTCAATTATGTACCTACTGATTGTGGGCCACATTCTTACGTGTTGAATCTCGTGGTGGTCAGTTTTTGGATTGAGTTCATATATGACCCACGATTTCATGAAGTGTTTGTGTGTCATTCCAGACGACATTTCTCCTTAGAATCGTGAAAATATTGTCCGTCAATTTGCAAAAATAAAATCAACCTTGGTTCCAAAAGAAAGGGTGAGTTTGGCGAGCTGCGCTTCATGAGACCAACACGTACCTAATATCGAATCATGCACTTCATTGTTTAAAATGTAAATAATCAAGTACAAACACTTAATTTATGTAAGTATTCTTTTCTGATATTATTTCTTAAATGGAGCTTTGTAACCGACAGGGACGTACTTTTCTAAAATGAGCCCTCTATAATTTACAGTCCCATTGCTATAGGTAGGTAGGTACAATTTTTCTCAAAAATTCAATTATGTGCTATAGCTTCTCAACTGTTTTTCTTGAGTTTGAATCTTTTGTTTTCCTTGTAAAGCAGGTTACAAATACCCGTTCACCAATTCGGGTGGCGGCTTTGGGGAAACTTTACCTATTGCTTCCAAGAAGGGTCTCGTTGATATTGCTTTGCCTGAGGCGAGGATCGCCTACCCTCGACGCCCTTCCAATAATCTGGTGCTTTCTACTCTCTAGCCAGTAGGCACATACAACTCTATCTTGGAATGAAGTGTCAAAGTATATTATACATGTACTATTTTGTGAAGAACTAGAAACCTTGTTTCCATTCCAATCTTTGAGTATAAATAATACGGAGCCATTAGTGATAGTTGAGTTTTCAAACCATAGGTGCCGCTTTTGTCACGATGGACCACGTAAAATACTCGACTTTCAAAATGGCCGTACACCGATCAGCTGATGTCATATGAGATGTTCATCGTTAATACTGTTTTCTGTGGTACCTATTATAGTTTTCTGTTAATCGTAATTCAATCGAAATTCCTGACATACGTTCCAAAACTATATTGAATACGTAATGAAACAAAATAAGAATGACGAAAGGCGGTGGAGATTCGTAGCTTGGGCAGCGTTTGAGTGAGAGAATGGGAAATTATCCCCTTCACCCCCCACCACGACAGCAAATCCGAAATTCCCAAGGCTTGTTGCACAACTAGACTGAAATTGGGATCTAACCAAATGAGAATCTCGAAAATCGGTTGAGAATTGTAACCTGGGTAGCGTCGACAAAATTTGTTGAAAAACCATGTTTTTCCAGGTTTACCCCCCTCCATTCCCCCTCTTCCATCACACGGAATTCAAAATTTCCATCGCGGAGTAAATTAAAAATTAAGGATACCATTGAAAAGAGCATTAAATTACCCATCCGATAGTCATCCAAACATTTTTTCAAACCCCTATCTAGTAATTTTTTGTCTAGTTCAAATTGGTTAATTGTTGGTGTTTTCTGACGCAATTCTCACGACATTTTCACCTATTTTTCGTTGAGGAAAATCATGCGGTTTCGGGAAAAACAACCTCAAACTGTCAGCTTTTGAACGATCCAGTCAATTTTACTTTTACTTTGCGAATTGGAGAAGAAAAGTATGTTTGTATGTTGAAAAAACATTGTTCTTTCTATGAGATTGACGGTTTTCGTGAAAAATGACCCCTTAAAAAATTACGAGTTTGGTGCCGGTTTCCAAGTGTTTTTTCAAGCTGAATCGAATGGTAACACTCGCAGATCTCCCCACCCCCGTTATAACAGAGTTTTACACTTTAACTCACGAGTTTTTAGTTTATTTGTTATTCTCAATTTTATGTGTTTTTAAGGGTAAAGCTAGTAAGTTAAAGTGTGAAACTCGGTTATAACGGAGTAGGGGAGATCTGCGACTGTTACCATTCGATTCAGCTTGAAAATACGTAGAAACCCCCGAACTCTATATTCTTAGGGGGTCATTTTTCACAAAAACCCTAGATTTTAAAGAAAAAACCATGTTTTTCAACATAGAAACATAGGTACTTTACTCCCCTAATTAGCGAAGTAAACGTGAAGACCGTTTGAAATCTACTTGAAAGATGTTTTTCTTGAAGACCCCATCGATTTTTCTCAACAAGTTCCAGTCATGCAGCATGATCTTATGAGCGAATTTCCGTTAAATTATCGTACTATATTATGTTACATTGCTTTAAAAATTAAGGACTTTGAGGGAAAAGAAATTGTTAACTACCTATTTGATGGCGTTCTAAATAATATTCTGCGATTCAAGAAAAGATTTTTGGATTTTTAATTCTTTTTATAGTTTTTATCGATTTATTAGCACATTTTAATGAAATTAAAGTACATTTTTCTGCATAATTTTGTACATAAAATTTTTAATGTTCTATTTTATAGTTCATAAACTTTATTTGAGCAATTTTCTTTAAAAAAATATAAATTTAACGATTTTTAGCCGTTTTTGCTGTTTTTAGTGATTATTTCAGCCCTTTTTTTGAAATGTGACCAATTTAATGTGCTCAAAACATGCTGGCCAACGAACTCGTCGTTTTATTTGGAAAGCTTGGTTTATTGGCGCAAGAAGAATTTTTATTTCAATCCTAAGGGAGAGTTTTCGGCTGAAAGGAAAAGTGTTTAACTCTAGGATTCGTTGCAGAATGTCAAAACAGATTTAAATGAAAAAATTTTTTGAGAATTTTGATTTTAAAATTTTTGAAGCCATTGCAATAGTTTCATTTTCTACGAAATTTTGCTAAAAAAAAGGTTAAAATGTACGAATTTTGTCAGAAAACACTATAAATTAACACGTTTGAGGTTTGAAATTGACAAAAAATTACTAGATGGGAGTTAGGGAAAATGTTTGGTTGCCTATCTGATGGGAAATTAAATATTTTTTCCAACGATAACCTCAATTTTTACTTTACTTGGCAAATGAGAAAGTTACGCCCATTTTAGTGAGGCAAGGTCGAAACACAAAAAATTTTAAAACTGAATATCTCAAAAACAAAGCATTTAAAAAAATCTATGTGGAACTTTAGATCAGAAATGAGCTCTAAAAATTGATGCCTGAAGTTAAAATCTTAACTTGAATAACAGATTATAATTTCTAACAAGTCTTTTTGCTATAAAATTGATAGAAATTTCTTTGAATTTGACGAAAATTTGCTCAAACGATAATGCTTTTTACTTCTTAAATTCACCCTTCCCCCTTCTAATAAAAACTCCAGTGATTATTTTTTCTTCTCTCCTTGAAACTTGAATTGTTCAAATACGATTATTTTATTGCGATCTTGTATGTCGAGTGTTGAGATCACGTTAGTTGAAAACTAACAAACATTCCTTGAATACTGATTATTTCTTTAAGAGTTATCATGTAAGAGGATTAAAAAGTTTACATAAGTTGAGAGCAAATATTTTATATTGAGTTTATTGATTTCATATGAAAATAAAAAATTTGTTTTGAGTTATGATGTGTTAGTCGATGAAGTTATCCTGGTTCATCTCGGTGAAAGAATGAACAGCAGGTCCAGAGATGTTTCGAGATTATTTTATACTCAGCAGATCATAGTCCACAAGAATGGACCTACCATATTCTTGTTTATAGGGTGTCCGAGAAAGATGCTTCTCATATTCTCCTCATATTGGGGGTACGGTTCGACGAACTGTCAGGTGTTTCAGCAGGGCTGGACTTAGAGGACAAGCTGGGACTCTCTTCCTCCATCTCTTCACCGTGCTCTTCCAAATTCTCAAGCAGTGGTTCAAGAGTTCTTTGCTCATAGAGACTGTGTAGGGATATTCGAGACGGTAAATTAGGCCTGTTGATCACTGACTCTTCATCATCTTCTTCCCGTTCGTGTGAAGACTCCCTAGACAGCTCTTCACTTGATTGACAACTGTCAGGGCTACTATTTTGCGATGTACTGCTAGTATGTGGCAGCTCATCACAAGTTATATAATGCCTTGATTGCAAACTACTCCTAATTGACCCACCAGTTAAATTAATGTTTTCTTCAGACAGACGGACACTTTGAGGAACTGGAATTATGTCTAAAACGTTTTCTTTGGTTGGACTTGATAGAGATGTTTCACTTGCTAACTTCTTAGAAGGCTGTCTAACGGTGGAAGCTGTGTCATCTGAATAGTTAGTTTCATCGCGTGCAGCAGCTTTGGCCAATATTATGTCATGCATTGAAACGGCTCGTCTAGGTGTTACATCAACAATATCACAGGTCTTTGCTTTTTCCATCCATTGGTATCTTTTTTGAAGGCCGGTTGATGTAATTTCTGCTGAGTCGAAACCCATAAAAGCTGCACTATCGCCAGAAAGTGAAGGAAGGCGTGGTTTTAATTGAGGAGTGAAGTGAGCTGAAACAGGATGTTGTACATCACCTGAACTTTCTGGATGACCAACAAAATTTGATGATTCACAGCACGATCTCACCGAAACATCAGGTGCACTGTTTGACATACTGGGGGCTGGGATTGGAGACGGGGCTATAGTAAATGTCAGTCCAAAATCCAACTTAATTACAATATCACTATGCCCTTCAGGTTCTAAGACAGCACTGGACTGAGCAGATTCTTCTGACAAAGATGCTTGGATTTTAAGAGCATCAAATGCAATACCTAAAGAAGTGTCTGCGGAGGAATGATTGACAGGTGTGCTTTGGTACAACGGCTGTGGCAGCTCAATACTCTTTTTCTTTTCTAATTTACGTTTGTGTTGTGCCTTTCGTCGGGTATATTGTGGGACCGTCTGGAATAAAAGTAAATCCAAAAAAACTTGAAGCAATCTCTAAATTTCCTAAAAATTCAAATTTGTCGGAATTGAGATCATTTTTTGGTATGGTGAACCAACTAGGAAGCTTTTCACCAAGTATCAGTGCAGCTGCGGGCCCTCTAAGAGACCTATTGAGCGTCAAAAATGAGTTTGTGTGGAGTTCAACCCATGATCATGCATTTCAAGAAGTCAAGAAGAAATTAACAGAACCTCCTGTCCATACTAATTTTGAGGTGAATCGGGAAACAGCTCTTCACATTGACGTATCTCGTACCAATGGTCTCGGCTACGTTCTGTTATGGGAACATGACGGCATCTGGAAGCTTATCCAATGTGGGTCAAGATTCATATCTGATACTGAAAAAAGATACGCAATGATTGAGATAGAGATGTTAGGAGTAGTATCGGCAGTTTTAAAATGCAAAACTTACCTTCAAGGCCTTCCAATGTTCTCAATCATCTGTGATCACAGACCACTCATTCCTATCCTGAACAGACAAACCCTCGACGAAATTCAAAATCCTCGACTGCGGCGTCTTAAGGAGAAATTGGCGGGTTTCAGTTTCACATCAGTGTGGAAATCGGGAAAGACTCATGTAATACCAGATAGTTTGTCACGTGCACCGGTTAATGAACCAGAGGAAAGTGATTTTTTGGCTGAAGAGGAAAAAACAGCTAATGTAAGCTCCATTATTAAGCAAATATTCCTGTTGAACGAACAGGAAGAATCGTTTCAGGACCCATCTTTGGTAAAAATACAGGAACTTGCGAGAAACGATAGTGAGTATCTGGCACTAAAAAAACAGATCAGGGAAGGCTTTCCATCTTACAAGGGAGGTCTCCAAAACGAGTTAACACCATATTGGACGGTCAAGAATGATCTATCTGTAGAGGGTGAACTCATTTTGAGGGGATGTCAACTTGTTGTTCCGAAAGCAGCTAGAAAATATGTTTTGGACCAGCTTCATGCTTCACATCAGGGTATTGAGAAGACCAAGCGGCGGGCTCGACAAACAGTCTATATCCAGCGACATAAAAAATACAATAGAAGCGTGTCACCTTTGCCAGGAGATGAGATCTTCACTCCCCAGAGAAACCATGGTCTACGATCCTGTACCAGACCGGCCTTTTGTTGACGTATCCATGGACATGTTCTCAGCGGGAGGAAAGAATTTCATGGTTTACATCGACCGTCTATCTGGGTGGCCAATTGTCTGCCAGTTTGGATCCCGTTGTCCAGATAGCCAGGCTGTGATCTCCTGCTTAAGAAGGATATTTGCAGACACTGGTGTCCCCATCAGGGTAAGATGCGACGGTGGCCCTCAGTTTTCTTCTTTTTCTTTTAAACAATTCTTGAAGAAATGGAACGTTATAATGTCTCCATCTTCATCTTATTTTCCCCAGAGCAATGGGCATGCTGAGGCAGGAGTCAAAGCCATGAAGGCATTAATCTTGAAATGTATGAGAAGAGGAGTCCTTGATGACGAATCTTACAACGCAGGGTTATTAGAGTTCCGGAATACTCCTTCTGCTAATGGTCTCTCTCCGTCCCAGGTGTTATTTGGACACCCACTTCGATCGTTAGTACCGGCGCACTATCAATCATTTGCAAAAAAATGGCAAAAAGCATCTGACAGATTCCACCATGAAATCATGGACAAAAAGTTGAAAGTGGCCGAAAGATATGACTTGAGAGCTAAAAACCTGACTCCCATTCCAGTAGGGGCCTTTGTCAGGGTTCAAAATCCCTTAACAGGACGATGGGACATGACTGGAGAAATTGTGGAACAAGGCCCGTACCGCAAGTATACCATAAAAGGTCCTTCAGGAAGACTGTTCGAACGAAACCGAAGATACCTCAAGATAACTCAGGGGGGGATGGCCGGAAGGGCTTGAAAAGGGAGATGTTGTGTATCTATCATGTGGTATTGCTGTTAAGGTAATGTTGTTAAGATGATTCTGTATGTTCGTTTCTAACATAAAAGTTCAGTTTCCAATCTTGTAATCTACGAGTTATGTTTTATAGATATAATGAACTCAGGGTTATTGCAGTCCAGAGCTTTTCTCTGAAATTACTGGACCGTTTACTTATGAAATTTGGCTCAAAAAACCTGATCTGTTTTTTTAGTGCCAGATACTCGCTATCGTTTCTCGCAAGTTCCTGTATTTTTACCAAAGATGGGTCCTGAAACGATTCTTCCTGTTCGTTCAACAGGAATATTTGCTTAATAATGGAGCTTACATTAGCTGTTTTTTCCTCTTCAGCCAAAAAATCACTTTCTTTGGTTCATTAACCGGTGCATGTGACAAACTATCTGGTATTACATGAGTCTTTCCCGATTTCCACACTGATGTGAAACTGAAACCCGCCAATTTCTCCTTAAGACGCCGCAGTCGAGGATTTTGAATTTCGTCGAGGGTTTGTCTGGTCAGGATAGGAATGAGTGGTCTGTGATCACAGATGATTGAGAACGTTGGAAGGCCTTGAAGGTAAGTTTTGCATTTTAAAACTGCCCATACTACTCCTAACATCTCTATCTCAATCATTGCGTATCTTTTTTCAGTACCAGATTTGAATCTTGACCCACATTGGATAAGCTTCCAGATGCCGTCATGTTCCTGTAACAAAACGTAGCCGAGACCATTGGTACGAGATGCGTCAACGTGAAGAGCTGTTTTCCGATTCACCTCAAAATTAGTGAGGACAGGAGGTTCTGTTAATTTCTTCTTGACTTCTTGAAATGCATGATCATGGGTTGAACTCCACACAAACTCATTTTTGACGCTCAATAGGTCTCTTAGAGGGCCGGCAGCTGCACTGATACTTGGTGAAAAGCTTCCTAGTTGGTTAACCATACCAAAAAATGATCTCAATTCCGACAAATTTGAAGGTTTAGGAAATTTAGAGATTGCTTCAAGTTTTTTTGGATTTACTTTTATTCCAGACGTTCCCACAATATACCCGACGAAAGGCACAACACAAACGTAAATTAGAAAAGAAAAAGAGTATTGAGCTGCCACAGCCGTTGTACCAAAGCACACCTGTCAAACATTCCTCCGAAGACACTTCTTTAGGTATTGCATTTGATGCTCTTAAAATCCAAGCATCTTTGTCAGAAGAATCTGCTCAGTCCAGTGCTGTCTTAGAACCTGAAGGGCATAGTGATATTGTTAATAAGTTGGATTTTGGACTGACATTTACTATAGCCCCGTCTCCAATCCCAGCCCCCAGTATGTCAAACAGTGCACCTGATGTTTCGGTGAGATCGTGCTGTGAATCATCAAATTTTGTTGGTCATCCAGAAAGTTCAGGTGATGTACAACATCCTGTTTCAGCTCACTTCACTCCTCAATTAAAACCACGCCTTCCTTTACTTTCTGGCGATAGTGCAGCTTTTATGGGTTTCGACTCAGCAGAAATTACATCAACCGGCCTTCAAAAAAGATACCAATGGATGGAAAAAGCAAAGACCTGTGATATTGTTGATGTAACACCTAGACGAGCCGTTTCAATGCATGACATAATATTGGCCAAAGCTGCTGCACGCGATGAAACTAACTATTCAGATGACACAGCTTCCACCGTGTTACGCTCCAGGAAAATAACTCTCACAGTCGAAGAGGTTTGGTAACCCTGGCCTCCTGGCTCTGATCGTTAGAGCGTTGCAACTCCGGGAAAATAATTTCTCGTAGTTGTGACGATGCGAGTTTGAACTCCTGTCGAGGTAGCAAATATTTTTGGGCCGTTACAGTGGCGCAGTCGGTAGGACCCGAAATCATACGAAACAATAATTAATTAAATCCCTCTCGAGCCAAAAAGACTGTAAACATCACATTTCCTGTTGTTATGCCTTTCATTTCCTCGCTCACTTGAGTCAAAACACACCGTGACAATGACCTCGCTCGACTGCTGACTTGTTCCAGCAAGCATCTGCTGAGCCAGCGGCCTGCAGTTACACTTCGTCATTCGACCGACCCCAAACCAGCCGAGGGGGCTGGTATTTGACTCCAGGGAAATATTACGCTCCAGGAAAATAACTCTCACAGTCGAAGAGGTTTGGTAACCCTGGCCTCCTGGCTCTGATCGTTAGACAGCCTTCTAAGAAGTTAGCAAGTGAAACATCTCTATCAAGTCCAACCAAAGAAAACGTTTTAGACATAATTCCAGTTCCTCAAAGTGTCCGTCTGTCTGAAGAAAACATTAATTTAACTGGTGGGTCAATTAGGAGTAGTTTGCAATCAAGGCATTATATAACTTGTGATGAGCTGCCACATACTAGCAGTACATCACAAAATAGTAGCCCTGACAGTTGTCAATCAAGTGAAGAGCTGTCTAGGGAGTCGTCACACGAACGGGAAGAAGATGATGAAGAGTCAGTGATCAACAGGCCTAATTTACCGTCTCGAATATCCCTACACAGTCTCTATGAGCAAAGAACTCTTGAACCACTGCTTGAGAATTTGGAAGAGCACGGTGAAGAGATGGAGGAAGAGAGTTCCAGCTTGTCCTCTAAGTCCATCCCTGCTGAAACACCTGACAGTTTGTCGAACCGTACCCCCAATATGAGGAGAAAAGCAAGTAGGTACAGTGAAGAGCGATCTCCAACTGGACGATCTACCATTGGGAGAGCTCTCCTAACGCCTGACTTGAATTGTGTCATGTAAGAATCAGATAGTGATTCTGTGTCAAGTGATCAGGTTGGAGACTTACCGTTGGAGCATTTCACCTTGATCCCAGGGAAAAAGTATAGGAGGTCTTTGTCTATTTTCGTAAGCTAGAAGACCAAAGAATAGCTGAAAATACCTACAAAGGCAGAAAATTCAAGGAATCTGTTGAAGAAGTGATACGACTCCTGAATTGTACGTCTTGTAACCGATGTAACCGATCCTTCCATTTCGCTTCAATCCCTGAAGCAAAGGTTAAGTGTACGTAGATCATCTCTTATGAAGCAAATGACACCTCCTCCCAGGCGTAGGAGGTCCACAATTACCCTGCCATGCAATAACCCTGAGTTCATTATAGCTATAAAACATAACTCGGTAGATTACAAGATTGGAAACTGAACTTTTATATTAGAAACGAACATAAAAAATCATCTTAACAACATTACCTTAACAACAATACCACATGATAGATACACAACATATCCCTTTTCACACCCTATCTTTTTCACAAATTTCTTGGGTTTACAACATTTAGCGAAATGCCCTCGTCCTTTACATTTGTTGCACTTACTATCTTTTGCTGGACAATCTTTGAGGGTCTGATGCCAACTGAAGACTGTAGAGCTTCGTCAGAGTTGTACATTTCAGAGTATGTTTCCAAGATTTTTACATCCCTGGAAATAATTATTTTATTTAGGGAAGGTACCCAAATTCGGTATGCTTTTGAGATTGTAGAATATCCCCTCATCAGCCCAAGGATCCAATTTTCCTCTTTTCATAGTTTTGTTCAGGAAATATGCTTTAGCACCGAACAAGTGTAAGTGTCGTGCTGATGGTGTACGACCTACCCATAATTGAAATGGTGTGGTGCCATTTAATGATCTAGATGGACAACGGTTCAGTATATAATTCGCTGTATTTATGGCTTCTGCCCAAAATTTAGTCGGTAACTTAGCTTCTAATAATAAACATCTAGCTTTGTCCATAATTGACCTATTTTTTCTTTCGGCGAGTCCATTTTGTTGTGGTGTATATGGTGCCGATAATCTTCTCTGTATACCACATTCTCTCAGATAACGATCAAAGTTTTCATTGCGGTATTCACCCCTTCCATTGTCGCTTTGAAGGTATTTTATGTTGTGTCCAGTATATTTTTCTACCTCATTCCTATAATTTTTGAATGTTTCCAGAACTTCATTCTTATGTTTAATAAAAAATAATTTAGTGTACCTCGAGTATTCGTCAGTGAAGCTGACATAATACCTCGCTCCTCCTGGTGAAGGTGTTGAGTATGGTCCCCAGACATCTGAGTGGACGATCTCAAGCAGTCCCACAACCTTTTGAGTCAATTTGGCTGGAAAAGGTAGACAAGTCATCTTGCCCTGATGCAAATCTCGCAGTTTCCGAGCTTTTCTGTTGGATTGAAGTCTAGGCCGGTGATAGTTTTTCCTTTCAGGGCGTTTTTGAGATCGGTCTCGTTGAGATGGCCCAATTTTCTGTGCCATAAATTCATACTAGAGGACAGAAAACATGTTTCAGATTTATGTTTGGGTTTTATGTAGTACAGTCCGTTTGACCTCTTTGCCTCTAAGACTATATCCCCATCACTGTTTTTTATTTCAGCAGACTTTTGTTTGAATAGAACTTCATATCCTCGATCGGTTTTTTTTCCTACTGACATTAAATTTGCAGTAAGATCAGGTACATATTGAGTATCTACGAGGTTGATAACATTATTTTTTTCTAGTGAAAGTTTCACTTTTCCCCATCCTTCGATTGAAGCTGAATGATTTTTGGAGGCTAATTGTAATGAATTCTTTGAATTTTCGTCTAGTTCTACGAATTGGGATTTTGAAGAACAAAGGTGCGATGTGCATCCACTGTCTAACACCAGTCTTGTTTGGATTTATATTCATTATTTGAATTTGACGAAAGACACACTGCATTAGCGAAGGTTTTTTCAGATTTCTTTTCAAACTGCTTCGATTTATTTTTGTGCCAACAATCATTTGCGTAATGTCCAAATTTGTTGCATATATTACATTTATTTTTCTCGTGTTGCACTTATCCTTATTTAAAGAACCTTGAAATGTTTGTTTTTATTGTTACATTTCTTAGATTTACCAATAAATGCCTCTTCTGTGGAGCATGTGGTGTGTTTCCGAGCCTCATGTTCTTCCAGAATTTTAATTTTTAAATTTCCGGGAGAAGGTAGATCATCACGTGACTCAATAGCTACGCGAAAATTTTCAAATGTATGAGGTAAAAATAAATAACATTATGCTAAGGAGATTATCATTTATTTCTATATCAATTTCAGCCAACTTATCTACTGTATCGCTGAATTTATTTAGGTGATCCCTAATGTTGTCTGTATCTCTCATTTTATGTAAGATCAGAGTTTTTAATAGTGTTGCCTTTTTGGCTGGACCTTTACTATGGTAGATTCCTCTTAGTACATCCCAAATGTCCTTGGAATATTTGCAGCTTTTTACATGACGTAATTCGCTTGGTGAAATTAACAACAATAGTTCTGACTTAGCTTGTAAATCTTGTTCTAACCATTTTCCGAGTTCTCCATTTTTCTCTAATGGATCAGGCTTCGCGCGATCGCCTGAGACATATGTCCAGAACCCAGCTCTCGTGAGCAAGGCTTGAGCCTGGATTTTCCACGTGTCGTAGTTTTCTGACGTCAATGTTTCTGAATAGACATGTTCAATTTCACTTACGTGACTTGCTCCTTTGGGAGATCGAATTTAGTTATTTTTCTTCTTCAGATTTACTCACGATTCCACAGATTATGCTGGATAACCTGTAGTAATGTGATAATGACTCGGAACTTTTGGTTTTGTTATTTTATAATATTTATTTCGTACCTATTCGGTAAACATTCAACTTGATAATGCAATCATAATATTTTGATTCATACGTGTGATAGATATCAATTAGATAGATCACATGTTGATTCAACTAAAAATAAATAGACTTGAGTGAGTGCATTTCTTCACCAACTGTTGTCACATCTGGGGCACTTTTTCTTAGGTTCGGAGATTTTAGAAACCATGCTTGAAGTATTGTACTCTTCTCTAGATGCCATCTCTTCCGCCTCACAGATCCTAATCACATCAAATAAACGAGAATTGTCTGGGAGTGCTCTGCATTTCCTCCTCACACTATTGTCTCTGAGGCTTTCTATGTGTTTGTTCATAGCAGTGAGGGCAAGGATCGGAGATCTGAAAAAGTTTCGTTTTTTCACGGAAGAACGACATGAAGCTTATATATATATATATATATATATATATATATATATATATATATATATATATATATATATATATATATATATAGAAGACTGCTGGAGTCAACCGCACGTCCCGTGACGTGTTGCCTGAAGGCACGGTACACCGAACAGATACTGTCTTTTTTTCTGTAGTAACTGTTCAATTCTTCCAGTACTACCCTGTAGTCCGTCCCGAATGGAATATCTAAAACTAAATTCAGTACATCCGTTATCTCTTGTCCTAAAAAAGAGAAGAGAATAGCGTTGGCCTGCTCTAATGGCGCTCTATGTGCGCCTTGCGCTGTCAGGTAGTTCATGTATCTGCGATGCCAGTCTTTGTATTGGGCAAAAGAATAGGACTCCTCGAGTTGCTCAGGTTTCGGAATGCCTGACAATCTTATACTTTCTCCACCACCGGTTCTTGTCAGCATCGGGGCTTCATTTGTACCGAGTTGAGAATTCACTCGAATCTCAGGATCCCGAGAGACAAATGGGCTTGATGGATTTTGTGAGTGCGGGATCGTAGGACTTGTTGGTAGGGTGATCGTAGGATGAGTTGGTAGATGGCTTGTGGTGGCTGTCAATACTGCTCGTGTCAGTGTTTCTAACTGACTTTTGAATTCTTGCATAGCCGCTTCCACTGGAGCCAATCGTTCTTCCATCTTCTGATCAGCCTTCGTCTTCCTAGTCATTTTCGTAGGTTTATCACCTATACGCTGCGCCATGCAATAACCCTGAGTTCATTATAGCTATAAAACATAACTCGGTAGATTACAAGATTGGAAACTGAACTTTTATATTAGAAACGAACATACAGAATCATCTTAACAACATTACCTTAACAACAATACCACATGATAGATACACAACATGGACGGATTATTTTAAATTCGATTTTGGATTCTACACATCTTGAAAGGAAAAAATTTCAAATTTTGGTCTTTTTTCTCGGTCGATTACAAAGTTTCATTATTGAAAATAAGTAATTAAAATAAAATAAAAAACAAAAAAAAAGTGTTACAAGTCTTATGGGCAACGTCGTTAATTGAAAATGCCGGAATAACGGTCTGGTTATGTTCGCTTGTGATACCAGCTATCAGTACGGATATGCAGCCTTGGTCCAGGAAGAAGCTGACAGAATTGTTGTCCAAAAACATGGTATTATAATTTAGCGGAATAGACAAGTCCTTGGATAACTGATAATAATAAAATATATTTTCCCGAATAATATTCGAACTGAATTTCAACATCAACTAAAATCTCTGGCGTCCACGAGATCACCTGTTGACAGGTTCACACCTGTTAACTTCTTAGGTACCTCGTGGAGTAGCTCGTTCTCCAATACTCCTCCTCAAGCTTCAGGTTGCAACCCTAAGTTTGTCCTCATCATCTGGTGCCTGTGACCTGGCAGCGGCTTTGTTAAGACATCGTAATTGTACTTGCTGATTTTTTAATACTCGTGTACTTGCACTTGAACTAAATAATTGGCAAGTACTTTTACTTGTATTTGTCTTAGCTATTCAATTACAATGTACTTGTAATTGTACTTGCCACTGCAATTTCAAGTACAAGTACTTTTGAGGACTTGTACTTGCAACTACTTTTCAATTACTTGTACTCGTACTTTGTACTTGCAAGTACAACTTGGTCAACTCTACTAATTAGTAACACTCGTGGTGTGCTATTGACCATTCATTGACGAAAGTGATGAGGAAAACAGCTCTCATTCCATCTGAAACATAGTCCAGTCGGTATAGGATTTGGACCTGGAAATAATTCGGGACAAAACGAAACTTTTAGAGGATGTGTACGGGTGCCTAGTAGTCGTAAGTTCAAGGTTTTCTATTAAAAATACCCTGTGGAAAATCTGAGGTGGCCGAAAAACCGCGATTTTTTTGCAGTTGTTTCAGTTTTTCGCTTATAATGTGGAAAAGACGCATCCTACAGAAAATGTTACTCGCTCCAAAATAGAACAGCATAACATTTGGCGTCAAATGAGCTCTAAAACTTCAAAACCGGTCAGGCCGTTCAGCCGCAATCGATCGTTGAAGTTCGTCAATTTTTACCAACTTGGCTTAAAAATGGGTTATCCTCGAGTTGAAGGCCTGTATCTTAAAAACGGCTAACCCAAACGAAACATTTCACATAATAAAAGTTGTAGAGCATCAAATTTCAAGTTGGAAAACCTCCTAACATGAAATTTTACTCACCCTAGCGCTGAGATACAAGGTGTAAACCAAATGAAGTCGTGCCAGTGAATTTCTGGTAAAACTGTATTTCCTAATGGAAATACTGTCGAACCCCACATCATTCATTTTTGTCCCTGACTTTCATTTTTCACCGTATCTACGTATACTATTCGTACCCCCCCCCCCCGCTCATCGCGAAAGGGGCCATTAGATGATTAATTGTAACGTCCAGGAGTTAGAACAGGTAAAACATACAATTTTGTCTTAGAAACATACAAGTGTTAATCATGTACAATTAAAAATAAATGTAATAAATCGTAAACAATAATTAATATGAACTAACTACTGTAAAGGAGTAATAAAAGTTATGAGAAAAACAATTTACAACTTCATGCGCTTTGCCGCCGTTCCAGCCCTCCTCATCTTCGACGTCAGAGTCACCAGTAAACATGTCGGATTCGGGAGCGTTATCGCAGGCATGGTCTGCACAGCTTTTGCAAAGGCGGAGCACCGCAGTCCAGCTTTCTTGTAGCAACAGGCTGAGGTGTTACACCCTTTTTTGCATTTACAGGAAACTATAGACAGTATATTGTCTGGAGCTGCATTTTTGGTGCCACCCCGCGTCTCGTCATGGACCACCCCCAATCCGACGGAAGGAGGTCGTTTCCTAGCCACATTTGTACTTGTAGATATGTTCGGCGAACATGGTGCGTGCTGCCTCGGTAGTAGGAGGTAGTCTGTCCAGCTAAAAGGTTGGTTTGGCAAGTGATTTCCTGAACAGCTGGAATGTCAGTGTGTTGAGAGCATCGGTTCCACTTTCCCCCCCATATAGTGCCACTTGGAATCTCTCAACTGCCTCCATGATCTGGGAGTGGCTTGCTTCTGCATCTGAAAAAAACAGCTGCGAGATGTTTTTGTATGGGGACTTCTCGTAGAGCTTGCAGACCTTCTTTTTTCCTAGGCAAAAGGGTGTCGAAGTTGTATCGCACCCACTGATTGCATGCAGGAACAGGATGTCCTTTTGGTTGATGATGCTTGAAGCTGCTGAGTACAACAGTGATGGTGCTTTGCCTCTCCCACTCTTCTCAAAATAGATGTTTTTGGGTGTGCCTGGAATGGATGAAAGCCCCGTAAGTATTACAAGGAGATCGACATATTCACCTGTAATTACAACACTGTCATACTCAACAGCTATTGTTAGTGCTGTGCGAAACAATCATAACCTCAGTATCTTCAGGAGCTTGTTTTGGTCATTTGATAGGAAGCTCTCTTGGCTTATAGAAACTGCAGTTGTTCTTGAGAATACAAAACTGGTGGATGCGTGAACTACAGCACGAAAGGATCTTTCTGCAGATTTGGTGCTTTGATAGGCCGGGTCCTTAGGATACCCATCAAACTCAACTGTGGTGTTACATCCAAAGTACTTCAGCACGTAGACCACATATGTCTGGCACACTGATAGAAAATTAGGATTTGTAGTGTTACTCCATACAACCTTATGGAGTAGGAACCCTCCATCAATTACAGCATATTTTCTGCTGAGAGAGTTTTTCACAACACAACACCCACATTCCTTCTCTCAATAAACAAACATGCCCATCCAGAAGTCTTGTTACCGTTATACTTCAGTTTTATTTTATTTTTTAACCCCGAAAATTACTGCACCCCCCCCCCCCCCCCCCCATTGCCTTATCCTTTATCCGAAAATGGTCAGGGGGTATTCATAGTACGTATAGTATACATTGAAATGAGGGAAAATAATTTTAAATGAGCGAAATGATTTACCACAAATTCTCTGGCACGACTTCATTTGGTTTACACCTTGTATCTCAGCGCTAGGGTGAGTAAAATTTCATGTTAGGAGGTTTTCCAACTTGAAATTTGATGCTCTACATCTTTCATTATGTTACATGTTTCGTTTGGGTTAGCCGTTTTTGAGATACAGGCCTACAGCTCGAAGATAAATCATTTTTAAGCCAAGTTGGTAAAAATTGACGAAATTTAACAATCGATTGCGGCTGAACGGCCGGACCGATTTTGACGTTTTAGAGCTCGTTTGACGCCAAATGTTATGCTGCTATATTTTGGAGCGAGTAACATTTTCTGTAGGATGCGTCGTTTCCAAGTTATAAGCGAAAAACTGAAACAACTGCAAAAAAATCGCGGTTTTTCGGCCACCTCAGATTTTTCACAGGGTATTTTTAATAGAAAACCTTGAATTTACGACTACTAGGCACCCATACACATCCTCTAAAAGTTTCGTTTTGTCCCGAATTATTTCCAAGTACCCCCCGTATTTCACCCTATACCGAATGGACTAACACCAGTCCCCGGGACAAGGAAAATACACCAGCTAGCAGTGGACAGCTGTTCAACTGCAATATAGAGAAATCTCATTCCTCTACAGCAACATTTTCTGTCAAGAGTACTTTTCACCGTGAAAAGTTCCCCTTAAGATTTAGAGTTCAATAGGTTGAAATCAATTTGCGACAGCTTCTCGCATTATTCCAAATTCAGTTTGCTAGATGGTGCACTAAACGTCAAAGACTACACGTATACCTACCACGCAACATTTTTCTCTAGTACAGCCTTTTTTGCACTGTAGCACTCGTGACAAAACTTATTTTTGAGTCCATATTGTCTAAATTGATAAAAAGAAAATACTCAAAGCTATTTGACAGAAAATAAATTCTCGTGTTTATCATCCTGAACATCTAAACTAACATTCTAGATAAAATTTTATTCAAAAAGTTGCTTTACATTTTTTTTCTCCAGCTTGCAGGGTCCAGAAAAGCCAAATGGTCAAATTGTATGAGACCATGTACCTGTTGTGGGGGTCTACAATTTCTGGAAGCCTTCAATTTCTAAGAAACTTTTGAATTTTGAATAGATGACAATCTGTGATCAATAGGATTACGTAAATATCGCTGGTAGACATGTTGGGATCAAGAATTAAAGTAAATAGGAAGCGGATAAAATAGGTGACAGAGTTTTGCACACATGTACGCTAGTGACATTACAGCTCTGAGTCCATAATTTCAGGGGAAGTCTCAAACTTAACTGGATCACGTGGATGTTTTCAATTTGGAATCAAAATCACTATCAGAATATAACAAGGTGGTACTTTTAATCAGGGATGCAACTAGTATCTTGAAAGGCACTGCAATGCAATACAGTCAGGTACCACCTGAAACACCGTTGACAACATAGATACGTCGCAAGTTTTGTAAAGCTTCGTTGTAAGCTGTAGTTCTTGTCAGTGACAAACCTTGGTTACTAGAGAAATATATATATGATGTACCTACAATTAATTGATCACCAATAATACATCTCATGAGACAGTCTTAGTTAGCTCAGACGAAATACGTACCTCAAAAATCTAGAGGTAAGTTGTATATATGATAAATGTATGTATACATTAAATTGTCTAACATCGAATAAGAATTGCAGTGAGGTAGTTGGCTACGAACAGTACTTCTCTGTAGGCCAGTGATATGAACTGTAATAGCCTGATCAATAATCAGGTAGGAAGGTTATTATAGCACAGATGAATTCAAGTAAGTAGATAAGTATCGTGTAAGTTACCTGTATGCCAGTGACATGCACTGGAAAAAGCTTGGTGAGTGATGTTTCAATAGAGAGTCTGCAATTCCAGGGGAACTTGCCAACCTGATGAAACGGCTGGACGGCCCCAAACTCGAAAAAGCTGGGAGATGGTGGAACCACTTTGCTGATCACGGCCATCGCCTTGGTCTCCAAAACTTCTTCGGGAACTGGCACTGCCACCTCGTCTTCATCATCCTGAGCTTCGGCTTCGAAACTCGACACCATGAAATGCCCAGAATGAATCGCCTCTTCTTTCGAGGGCCTTGGCCAGTTCTGTTTGAAATCCACCGTCTGCGCCATGATTGTCATATTATTCTTCACTCGTAAGGGGAACCCGTCGAAATTGCGGAACCTTCGGAGTCCCCAAGAACCGACACCGGGAAAAACAACGGGAAATCACCACAATCCGAGATCACGGGACCGACGTAACTCGCTGAACTCCGAAGAACGAAAAAAAATCAACTAAACAACGCCAGAAAAGCCTGGAAGTTGCGCACAATAAACGCACGCCATCGCTTCACCCATCACATTGCTATTTGCTATCACAATGAAATCAGCTGGTTTTATTTTATTTCCTTGAAATATTACGACGTAATAGAAACAGCTGATTCGGCACGAAGATGCCGCCGTTTTTTAAAGCAATACAAGCTGCCAACGTTTAAAAAATAAAAACTACAGAAATATAAGTACTTAATTTCTTCCTTTCAAGAATAGAAACAATGAAAAAATACAATAACGAAATCAAGTAGGTTATAAATGTAATGAATTGGGTTTTGAAGTAATTACTAGCTTGGTATAATTAAAAGAAAAGTCTTGTTTGGTCTGACAACTTTTGGTTGGTGTTGGTTAAACTGCGTGACAGCAGCTGTATGAAGATGGAACTTCTACAACCTGATCCATGCTCATGGAAGGTAGGGAGAGAAATAATAAGTGACCCCTTTTAGTTTGGAACTGTTTGGTTACATTCTAGCGAGTTGCCTACTTCGGAGATGAAGGCGTCCAGTCAAGGCCTTTGTTACTTTCATTCACATAATCACATTACATTCTGGCAATCCCAAAAAACAAAGCATTAATACTGAACAACATTCTAAATCATATTGAATTAGATTTTAATGTTTGATATCTCGGATTTAGATGATTACTTTTATGTACCATTTTGCTTCTAGGTTTACCTTTATTCCAATCAAATGGTGCTCGGAAAGGCCTGTTGGGATGTTTTTTGGGATGCTGAATCGGAAATAAGAACTTTGGAATAGGTCAGCTTCACATTAAAAAGTTTCGACGTTTTGGGACTTTTAGCGAATTTCTGTACAAAAGAAACTATTGCAATGGCTCCAAAAATTTTCAAATAAAAACTTTTGGCCAATTCCCGCTGGGCGAAATCAGCTGTGGGTGTGAATTCTCGTTTCTAATTAGTACGGTGAAGCTGTCAAGAGTTTAAAATGTTGTGGGTTAAGCTACGGCGAAACCCAAAATGATGGTTTTTATCCCCTTCAGGGGGAAAACCAATATATTTCGGGTCTGCGCCTTTGTTTGACCCGCTTAATATCTGTCTGTTGTCTGACAGCTTAGGAGAACTTAGCCTATTCTGATAGTAACAAAACAATATAGTTAGATTGCATAATGGGAGAACACATTGGATCATTGGTAGAAAACGATGGCTTACCCAAGCTAGGTGAGTGTCAGGGGGTCATATCCGGGCGGAATGCCGTGTCGATCAGGTTGGGCCCCGTTGGAGCTGAGGGCTGCCCAGCCAAGGGTCGAAAGTAGTGTTGTAGAAATGTGCCTGCTGAGCGCCAATTCCCCCTACTGTGGATCACATCAATCGGAAGCTCTGCCCTAGCTAGCGCTGAGTTGACTGCAGATCGAATGGATCCCAGGGAAAAATGTAGTCCTGCTGCTGATTAAGCTGAAGATATCCAAAAAAAAAAAAAAAAAAACTCGCCAAATCACTCGTTCGAGATACAAGTAGAACTATTCTCATTGTGGAGATAAACAGTGTTGTGGTAGGTTTGGATCCACAACTCTGGTCTGAAGGACTAAGAATATAGGCAGCCAGAAGGGGACACTCCAGAGCGAGTCATCCAGGGGCGTCGAAGAGAATCTCCAACCTGATTGGAGGTAAGAAGACGAGTCAGTTTTAGATCCGAATGCTGGCCAGAACACCACCATATCTGTCATTTGTGGAAAGTGTGCGCCATCCACATGTAATAGGTTCAGGTCGTGAATGCGTCTCCAGGAAGCTAGTAGAAGTAGTAGTGCCAGGTGTCTAGAGACTTCAAATAAACTGTGGGTGGCCGGGCGGTTGTCCCTAATCCTCTGGGACATATTAGCAGGATCAAATGGCGCATGTGGGCTCATCTGGCTGTGATGCTGCAATACCTCGGATCATACTGGAAACCACTGAATGAGCCAACAGAGTTGCTGAATGATCAGGGTTGACAAATGTTGCGACTACTGATTTATGAAGCATGATGGAGATCGTAATGCTAGTCCTTTGGACCGATGGGGATACTAAGCTAGGAAATGTGCCAACTGTGCAGGGAGAGGATCGGAGTGGTCTATTTGTTAGAACAGGCCCAAGAGGTCCACCAAGCCTAGGGACGTCGACAAGTGTTGCGTGTGGAAAGTCTTCAAGCTGCTGTCAAATATTAGTTTCTCTTCCTGTGACTATTCATTAATCTGGGGGCTCCACTCCGTATGAGCTATACCTCCAAAGTCAGCTCCTCTAGACGAGGAGGGGGCCAGTTGGTTGTGAGAACCTGATGTAGGTTCTTGATCACCACAGGGGGTGTGATTGCTCTCGCTTTCAGATTCGGCCTCCAGAAGATCTTTGGTCACCGCGGAGCTATCACCATGTACCGACCCTGTGCATCGCTCAGGTGGTGAAGGACCTAAGGGACCAGTGGTGGAGGGGGGGGGATACCCAGGCCAGGTTGAAGTTCCATACCCTTGAAAAGGCGTCTATGAATGCCGCTTGCTGGTATAGATTGTCTCAAGAGGCAATCACACAAGCGGCATGTCACAAATAGACCTATTTGTGGAAATCTCCACCGTTGGAAGACAGTAGGTGTGTGATCATTATGTTCAGATGCCAATCGGGAGGAGCAACACCACGGGAGAGCTTGTCCACTAGTGTATATAGAGCTCCTGGAATGAAAAGTGGCTGAAGGTGGAGATTGAGGGACGACATGAGCTGGAGTAGTCGTTCAGTCTCTCGTGGTATTACCATTGACTTCATACCCCCCTGTCTTCGAATGAGTGATGCGACTGTCATATTGACTGTCTGCAGAATCACTGTGCAGTCTCTCAAACTTGTTTTGTTCGCTCGTATTGCCTCTTGCACAGCAAATACTCGTAGTTCCTTCCTGTTTGTGTGTCATTTAGACTGACGACTTGCCCACCTGTCTTGGAAGCTGCAGCCTGAGAGGTCCGCACCCCATGCTATGTCCGACCATCGGTTGACAGAAACACCCGATTCATCGGGGGATGCACGGTGACGAGCGAGCCAGGTTGTGCCTTCACCTGTGCAGTTCTTTAATCGCCACTTGGGGTATGGGGGACTTGTGACAGGGTCTCTGGCGGTGAACCTTGTTTGGGCATGGCACATTATCAACATAATTGCAATATCAGGCAATGAACCCAAAGCAGCCATGACAAAACATCTACCTCCTGAACATAACTTTGGTCATAACTTGAACCTGCTCTACTTATTCAAGGTGGCGTCCACGGTGTCACGACATAGGACATTACGGTCATTAGGATGAAAGTCATAAATTAAAATTGGTTCATTATGGATACAATGGCAGGGTGAGGTCACTGGTCTGCGTGGTGTCCTTCAGGACTTGAGCCCGGTGGGCCCTTTCGCAACCCCACTTCCGAGGAGGGATCGAATGGCGGTCAACCGGGTTGCCACTGGCCATACCCGTCCTACTCTCAGACACCTGCTTAGCAGAAGCTCGAGATGTTGTGTGTGGGAGGTGATCCGCCACTTTCTGAAGGACTGATCCGCCCTAGTGGACCTCCGAGTCCAGCATCAGCCCCCTCAGTGGGTTGACGTTTTTATCCGGACCAGACAAGGTCCGATCCCTGTTGTTGTACCTGAGAGCCGCTGAGCTCTACTACGAACTGTAGTATCTGATCTGCGATATATTTATATACAGCTAGTCGTAGTTTTATTTAACTTTGCTGATTGTATATAGTAGCATAAATATAGTTATTGGCCTATTTTGAACTTAGTCTTAGTTGTATTACTTTATTTTTTGTGGTTTTTCAATCCTCTTTGGGGGCTAAACAGTGGTCATCATTGTACCCCCCCTCACCCCCCCCCCCCCCAAGTTGCCGGTGGAGTCCATGATGGCGCTCCTTTTTAGTCAAGGATGGCAACATAGCTCCCCTTAGAATCGTGCCACTTATCATGAGGTGTTGTGATAAAATGAGAGCATTCCAAAAAGTGGTAAACGATTTTTCTGCTATGAGAACTAAGGAAGTTACACTTCTCTAGTAACGCATTGGTTGTACGGGAAAATCAAAAGAAACGGGCATCGTCAAGTAAATGTCCTTAAGAGGCTACATACGAAATTACAGCTTCCTAGAGTGTAAAGTATAGAAATTACCTGTTAAAATGATTTAACCACCGCTTCACAAATCAAACCGTTCTCGCAATATTCGGATCACCTGCTATGGATCAAATCATCGAAACACCAGCTCAATGAAATCATCAGAAATTAACAAGCGGTTGCAATCATGTTCACAATATCAATTATTGAGAATGATCACCTGTGTGTAAACAATTATTCATATAACCATGCTCATAAGTCAGCTTGTTGGCCACGCACTCCGCAGTAGTTAACATAATATGTTTGGATAAATCGATAGCTTTCGAACGAATGGTCAACGAATTTTGTGGGATGAAAAACCACGAAGTACCATTTGCTTTGCAACGATTCGGTTGTAAGCGGAAATCATCAGAAAACAACTGGGACAATTTTCGTCAACAGTTTACGTAACGATTTTTTTTGTATGTACCAAAGCAAAGACAAAGATAAAATGTCAAAATCAAAACAATAGTGCAACAACATTTAACCTGAGATACAACCATATAATATTTATATTTTGTTGATAAACCTCAATGCATACCAGGTTACCTATTGTTGGTGGTACTGAGTCTAAACAAGGTGCTTTATTTCGTTGTTATGGGCCCTGATGATTGTTTAATAAACCGAAAGCTCGGCGATAAGGAGTGAATTTCAGTGTTCAGATCCCCTTCCTGATAGCTTGACTTCAAAACATCTTTTGGTACGCTAATGGTGTTTTATTCTCATAGAATATCTGACCAATAATCTACAATATCACTTTGGGATGCGATGGGAAAATAACGGAAGGCCATCGAGAAGAGAAGACCATCGAGTAGGGAAGACCATCGAGTAGGGAAGACCTGGGCTTTTGACCAAGGGAGTTCTACTTTTGCATCACAATCAAGCCCTGATTCAGATTAAAAAAGTTCCAGTCATGCAGCGTGATTATTTGAGCGAATTTTCGAAAGTTATCGTATTATATTATGTTAAATTAAGTTGAAAATTGAGCTTTTAGTGTGCAAAGAAAACGTTGACTATTAATTTTATGCCAAAAAACGTACTCTACATAATAATCTGCTATTCAAAGAGAGAATTTGGATTTTTAGCTTTTTTGCAGTTTTATAGATTTTTTTAGCGCATTTTGATGAAATTTAAATACATTTTTCAGCATAATTTATTTTCATACAATTTTGAATGTTTTCTTTTATAGAATACACTTTATTTGAGCGATATTCTGCTAATATATATATGTATATATATATATATATATATATATATATATATATATATATATATATATATATATATATTAGCAGATTTTTTTCTTCTCTCTATTTCTTTGTTGAATTTCTTCTAAAAGATTATGTACCTATATATATATATATATAAATATGTATATATATATATATGAGTAGTATCCGAATACCAATCCTGGACCACCGACTTCAATCTCTGTTGAAAATGCTTTTCTGTTAAATCTCTGATAAAAATGATTCCGACTTCAATCTCTGTTAAAACTACTTTTGTGCTAAACCCTGTTAAAAATGATTTTCTGTTAAATCCTGTTAAAAATGCTTTTTCTGTTAGACCCTTGATAAAATTTTTCATCACAAAACATCAGAACACATTATTTTTATCACAAAACATCAGAACCAGTGACTTTTTGGGGGGTATGTTAAAAGGATCTCTCCAATAAAAATAAAAATGTCTCATCCATTGTTACAATTTTCACTTAAGCATATCGAATTCATTGAATGTTTCGCGTATATCGATAGAGATAGAGATATGAAAGTATACAGGTTTATTGAGCAACTAGTATACGGAGAAATCTCAGCTGATAAAATTGCAAATTTTAAAACACAGTTGAAAAATGTAGGGGTTGAAAAATTCGTAAATACCGTTAAGAAAACAATACCGGTATCTCCGAAAAAAGGCGTGAAATATAAAAGGAAAAATATCAAAGAAAATATGTTGGAGAATTACGTTATTCGTAATAATCGAGATAAGAAATTTCTACAAGAGTTGAACGTAAAGATTTTTTTAAAGATGATCCCAGATAAAAATATAATTGTGGACGATGGTAATATTATCGATATAATATTACCTTGATTTCGTATTCGCGCTTATCTGAAATTTCATCGTCTTTTGCAACTCCGTCAGTTCGTAGTATTCTGAGGGGTAAGTTAAAAGGATCTCTACTATAAATAAAATGGAATACTTTAAAGCGTTAAGAGAACTCGAAGATGGAAATTGTCTTTCCAAGAGCGAGTGGCAGGCAGTATCTAAATCTGGAGAACTGACTGATTATTTCGTGAGGAAGTATCATAAGTTTTTGGATTTAGCAACTGTGAAACGTAACTTTCTCAATGGAAAAAATAAACTAACTGAAAACATTCTAAATTTTACTCCTTTCAAAAATATTAACGTTTGCAAAAATTGTGGTGTTAGAGTAATAATGGGAATATTTGTTTTGAATGCATCGAAGAGGATAATCAAAATATGCTAAAGAGTGTGCACAGTATATTTACATTTGTAAGAGAATCTGTAGTAAGAGGAGAGATGGAAAAGGAGATGGAAAAGGAGATGGAAGAGGAGATGGAAAAATATTAGGTTTTTATAAGAATCCCTTATAAAAATTATAATTTAGTATTTACTTTAATCCTACCTATAATTCCATTTTCTTTCTCGTTTTGTGTTTTCATAAGCTCCTTCAGATGATCTACGAAATTTTCTTTTCCTATTCCAATTTTATGATGTCCCCAAGCAAGAGTATCCATACCTTTTTCCAGAATATGCCTTTTATCATCGTAGGCACTGAGCGCTTTCTTGTTCTGTTTAATGGTATAAATATCGTGCTTGTTTGTTCTGAACATCATTTGCGTTTTGTAGATCGGTTTCTTGGTCAACAGACATTCTTTGAAATCATTGAATTTAATGTCCTGTTCAATAACGTTTTTCTTGATCCCTTTCGCTTTCTTTGTTTCTTTTTGATTCTCGAACGTTTTGTGTGCGTAAAGTTTCGATCTTAGTCCGACAAATTCCTCCATTACTTTTCCGCTCATTTCATCTTTGAATTTTCCAAGTACTTTCTTGTTCACTTGAGGTATACCGTAGACATTTTCTTTCGGATAATCGGATGTATCAAACTGATCAATCATGTTGTTTTTAATATTCGAGTAAAAGTCTTCAGTCTTTATATCCATGATCAGACTGTCCGTGTCACAGTACATCAATTTGACATTTTCTCCGTATTGTTTCTTTATCGTGTTGTAATAAAAATCGTACATTAGAGTTTTTGAAATGTCCAAAATACTCATTCCGATGTAGATGGGTTTATTGAAAAGAATTTTGGTCTTTTTCATGTGAACTGCTGCTAAGTTTTCAGTGAATATCGTTCTACGATCAAAAGTAGGTTTTGCTATCAATAATTCCAGTTTCTTTCCGTTTGAGCATAATTTGATATCGATTCTTTGCCTGATATTTTCCATCGTTTTTCCGAATACACTGTTGTTCATCAATTTGAAAAATTCCTTTTCAAAATCATTTTTCGCTTTCGTTCTCAGTTCCGTGTTGAAGTCAATGTACACTTTCAACCAATCCGATTGATCAAACTCCAGAACTTTGTGCACTTTCTTTAGTTTCATCCCCATGCTCAGACACTGTTTCAAATTCCTGTAGTGCAAAACGTATCTATCTTTGTTGTACAAAGTTGTCATCAGTTTAGGTAATTTTGTATTTCCAATCCTGTTTTCCGGTGCAAGTGGTAGATCCGAGTGTAAATCGTGTAGTTCTTTAGGATATTCCAAGTCAACTTCCAGAAAATAACCTTTGGGAGACTCATCACTTATATTTTCAACATCTAAATTATCCATATCTAAATTGTACAAGTTCTCTACCCATTTAAAACCACCAGATGGTAAGTATTTGGACATTGCCCATCCATAAAGGTTGTTAGCGTCTACGTACGCTATGTAACTCGAAGGTTTAGATGGGTCATATTGTTCACCCATGTACTTATTGTTTGCTTTCGCGTACCTGTTACTACATTGAGATATTCCACCGCGAATTCCTTTTTCTATCATTAAAATTTTATTATAATCGGTCAACAGTTCCAATTTAACTTTTGTCATTTTCAACATACAATCCCATGAGAATCCAGGTGTTGTGTAGTACCATGCAGGATCTAGTTTGTACGTTTTCAGGGAAATATCTCTGAAATTTTCCATTACATCTGCAAGCAGTAAGATGTCTCTTTTGTTGTAAAGCGCGGTGAATTCCCACATGTTTTTAATACCGAATTTTTCCCAAACTTCTTGTGCATTTTTATATTCGTTTTCTTTTACATTTTGTTTATTTAGATGGCTGTAAAATTTCTCTATAGGTGGCAAACAGGTTTCATCGTACCTTTCCGAACTATCCATGTACTCATATGGGTAAGCTAGTTTCCTTGTCATCAACTCCAAGTTCTCTGTTCCAAAATGTTTTACCAGTTCCTTAAATTGATCTTTCGTTAAATTTCCCACTAGTTTTTCCAAAGAGCTTGCTAGAAATTTGTACGAATCCACGAACCTTATTTCAATTTTATTCATTACTTTGTTTCCTTTCTCATTAAATTTTCCAGAGTCGTACCTAAGAATCTTTGAAAACGAAATGTACTTTTCCTCAGTATTTGGAATCAATCGTATTTCCCTTCATCCTCTCCGAGTTGTTTTATAAATAAGTGGGCATCGTACAGGTTGTGGAAAAATACAGGTACGAATCTCGGACATTGATACTCCAAATTACACAGAGAATGGGCGGTACCTCTAAATTCTCCTGACAAATGATCATGATCTTTTACTTTTATACAATTATCAGGTATATTTGACTTAAAAACTTCTAATTCTTCAATATATATATCTGCTTGATTGTCATTCTTTTTATCAATAAAGTGTTGAATTGTTTTTCTCATTACATCAAGTTTCTTTTCTAACATTGGAGGCAATTCGTTAAAACCTCTCTCACAAATGTGACAAGATTTAGCATTTTTGAATTCCTGTTCCTGTTCGTTTGTCAATGGTTTCATGGGTACAATTTTATCGTAATATTCCTTAGCAATGTGTAAAACTTCCTCTTTCAGTTTCTGATAAAATACTTTTGGAGAATCTGGACCAGAATATTCGACTGGAGGTTTATAATATCCGTTGGAATACTTTATGTAATATGAAAAACTGCTAGCTTCGTGTTTTTGAATTTTATTAGTGAACGCATTAGTTTCATCAGGTTGACAAGTTTGAAGTTTGCTTAGAAAACTTTCAAAGTCCGAGTAGATAACGAATGGTACTTTCATGGAGCGTTTATAATTTTCAAATTGTAAAACATTATCGTAAGGTTCTGGTAGTTCTACTTTAACAGCTTTATGAGCTCCACAATATTCTTTATGTTCGTTTAATTTAATCTGAGTTCCAAAGCTATTCAAGCACATTTTACATAAAAATCGTTTGTGGCCATCCTTTGTTAGCTGACTATGACCAACAAGTTTCCATAAGTCCTTGATCCAACAATAATGTTCAGTTTCCTCGTTTTTCAAGTAAAACAAGTCAATGTGCCTTTCCTTTTCCTCTTTCGTTATTTCCAAGGGTATTATAATATTTTTTTCATCCAGACAGTAAACATTTATGGAAATCCCAGTTCTTTTCTCAAACAATTTTATACTCGTAAGTTTCATAGGAAAACTGATATCTTTCAACGCTTCTTCAAACTCATGTTCCCATGTTATGTAATTTCCTATTCTATACGAATGTTGGTCAGCTGGATGAAGTGCAGACAGAACAGACCAAAGGAAACATTTATTATCGTCATTTTTCACATTTATAATTGCTTTCCTATATTGTAGAAAATTAGGGAGTGGGATGTAAGACGATCCTCTCAAAGGAGTGTACTTGTTAACGTTCAGTTCTAAATGTTTGATTTTGTGAAGTTGCCATTGAGATCCTTTTATTTCGAACGTTTCCATTTCATTTAGAATTTTCTGTTTCATTTCCTCGTAACAATTTGGTACTTCTGCTGACTGCAATATTATTACGTTTTTAGTTTTGAAATTGAGTTCATGATACTCCATATTATTTTCGTTAGTCCCTTTTTTAAATTCTGCGATTAAAACTACATTAACTTTTAGTTTCATTTCTCTAAGTTTCATGTTGATTAAACCAGTTACGATTTTTTTAATACTGTCAAGAAATTTGTAAGCATCTTTAAATCCTTTCGTATTTTTAATATCGTAAGTCACTAATCTAGATTTAAATGCAGTTTCCTTTTCTCCAACTTCAGTTCTCGGTTCTTTGCTTTTTTCAAATATTTTTTCACTAAAATTAAATACTTTGTGCAATTTCCTCGGATTTACAAATACAGGTTTCGCTTTCCTAGATTCTTTGCTTTTTTCAAATACTTTTTCAAATATTTTTTCACTAAAATTAAATACTTTGTGTAATTTCCTCGGATTTACAAATACAGGTTTCGCTTTCCTAGGTTTTCTGATAGTCATTGTCCGGTCCGGGTCGTTTTTTTCATGGCGCTTAGACTTTAGGTGTCTAGCCCAATTTTTATAAGTAGTGCTAACATCGCACTTTTCACAATGTCTTCTCGCATCATACATTTTATTATAGAATATATTCTTTTAACTAGCCCCTCATTTTTTTTTTTTGAATTCTTAAAGGTGGGGGTGAATCGCCCTCACCTTTTTCTTTTGTCTATTATAGTAGAGATCCTTTTAACTAGCACGGTGGTTGTTTAGTTTACCATGGAATCACCAAATCAAAAAATGAAAAAATACATGCATAACATCAAGTTTGTGGTAGTTTCGTTATTGTTAACCGAGATCAAATTTTGCGGCTCACATGTGAGCCGCAAAATTTAGTATGAAATGAAAAAGCCGCGGCTCTAAAATTATGAGCTTTCTTACGTTAAAGAGGGGCGCGATTCGCGCCCCCCCACTTTAAGGAATTGTGTTTTAAAAGAAATTTTTAAATGTTCTCGACTTGTATTCGTCTTTACATCGGACCCCCGTCGATTCGACGGGGGTCCGATGTATTTACTGTTAAAAATCAAATTGACTTGTATTCGACTTTAACGTTAAAGAGGGTGGCCAAATTGGCCACCCACTTTAAGAGTTTTAAAATATCCCTATAAATGTTCTCGACTTGTATTCGACTTTAATGTTAAAGAGGGTGGGTCCGATTTGGACCCACCCACTTTAAGAGTTTTAAAAGAAATTTCTAAGTATTCTCGACTTGTATTTGCCTTTAAAGGTGGTGTCTACTAGACACCACCTTTACGAATTGGGTTTTAAAAATAAAAGTGTCTTGTGTTTGCCTTAATAGTGGCGGTGAATCACCACCCCTATTTAAAAAAATATATATTCTATAATAAATAAATAGAAATGAATAGGGAGCAGCTATTGAAAAAACTTAATTTTGAAAACAACACAAACAAGCTTTCTGAACTAGAAATCGGAAAACCTTACAAAATTATAAACTTTGAATTTGTGTCAACGAAATACTCGTGGGAGGCTGTTATAGCCAATCTAGGAGAATTTAGAGTGTTCATACCAGAAAGATGTATTCAAAAATTTGACAAAAATGAACTCCAAGCTCTAGTTGAGTACGGTGTTTGCTTAGTGTACCATGGAATCACCAAATCAATAAATGGGAGAGACATGTATAACATCAAGTTTGTTTAATAAAAACGTTTTAATGGAAATTTTCCATTAAAACAACAATATTATACTAAGATTTTTTCAGAATTCAATTTCCCTCTGCATGTTTTTAAAACAGTTTCATAATCTTTTCCGTTTGAAAGTTCTTTTAACACTATCAAAGACAGATGTCCACAAATTGGAGGATCATTATACTTTTGAATTTGTTCGGAATTGTAAAAAATATGTTTATTTTCCAAGTATTTTACCAACTCTTTAGGAGGTGGTGCGTTTCCATAGGAATCGAAATAATATTTTTCTTTTTCGAATTTTTCAAAATAACAAGTCCAGTGACTACCATTTTGATAAGAATTTTCCAAATTAATAATTCCACATTCAACGGATTTAGGTCGATCAGGAAGTTCATCTTTCATGAAAATACCTCGGAAATGTTTTATTTTCAAAATTTTTCGCGAAACGATTTAAATCTAAATTACTCAAAGGTTGGTAGTTTTCCGTTTTTTTCGTTTTTTTAAACCGGACCCAATACTTAAACTTTTTGCATTTTGTGCTAATCTCTCCATTTCCAAGTTATGGCGTTTGATTTCTGCTTCTTCAGCAGATTTATGCTTAGAATCAATAACGCTAGAAGCTACTGCAGCTCCACCACCCAATAATGCCCCAAGAGCACCAATTCCTGCAAACACCAATGGTAAGAATCCACCCGTGTGATTCAATTGTAGTTGTTCGTAATCCAAAGTTAGCGTAATTCCTTTCTTTTCTCCTTTCGCTTTTTCAAATGCTTTTGATTGAGTTTCCCACAGTTTGATTTTATGTTTTCCGTTTCCTGAAATTTGTTTCGCTGTCAAAAGAATTGTAACACTTCTGCGCTTCTTGTAAGCGGCTCGCATTTTGGTTAGTTGATTTTCGGTTAAATCTATTTTTTTCGTAATCATAGTTATTTATTATAGTAAATTTTTTTAATAACGAACTCTCATACCAAAGGATCGTTTACTCATTGTAACTTCCTCACCAAAGTATTGTTTACCCATTGTAACTTCCCCACCAACGAATCGTTTACCTTTCATTACACCTCTCACTACAGCTGCAGCAGCTTTTTCTTTCCAACTTGCATCACTCGCGTACATTCTTTCTTTTGCCACTTTTTCCAGTGCTTTATCCGCTATGTGTCTTTCTTTCGTGCCTGTGTGATCTCTGTAATATATATCATGTAGCTTACAACCTTCGTCCAATTTATTAATTCCAGGATCTCCTCTTTTCAATCGTTCATCTAGTTTTGTAAATGGGCCACAATAGTTGTATCCGGGTAAATGCATTTCAGGTACGAAACCATCTAGTTTATTCAGCAAAGTATTTAAAACTCCGGATCCACTTTTAATAATTCCTTTCGGCAAACTGTTTACAACTTTCATCAGATATTCTATTCCTTTGGGATTATCTATGTTTTTTTCCAACTGATCGCTTATAAACTTTACAATTCCTAATTTTTCATTGTGAAAATTGTTATTACCAGCTCGTTCTTGTGCGTGCAAATAGAACAAACGCTGTAGCAGCTGTTGGAGGTTGTCAATGTATTTAAATTCCACTGGATTTTCAGAATATTCTATCAAACCCGAACCAACTTTACTTGCTTTGATTTCTTTCCAAATAGGTGCGATCAAATCTTTCCATTTTTTCCCCGTACTAGACTTTACTTTATTGGTAGTTGGATCGTTCTTTTGGTATAGAGAGTTCGTTTGAATGAGAATTTTCTTGTAAACTTTCAAATCCTCTTTAGTGTATTTATCAGGATCAGGTCCTAGAGGATCAGTTAACAAACGCCATAATCCGTGAGTTCCTTTGTAAGTTTCATTTTGAATAACGATTGCATCTCCATTTACTTGAATTTGTTGGTCTCCGATGTAAATTTTGTCCTCTTTTCCCCATATACCAAATTGTTTATCATCCTGTCTGATGTAAAGTCTCGCAATAGGACCAATTCCTTTCGGACCAACGCTATTCGATGGGGTTTCATTCCGATCTACCATATCCATGATGCTTGATAAGCTACTTCTCGTGTTTACTACGGTATCATCTGACGCAGTATCAACTAGTGCAGAAGCTCCTTCGTTTGGATTAATGTCAAAAGTATTAGTTGGTCCAAAAGTTACAACTTTCTTTCTAGGAGAACTAGTTGGCTTGTAGGGAACAATTTCTAGTTTCTTTATGATGTCTTCATCAGCTTGTTTCACAGCATTTATTACTTCAACTACTTTTTCAGTGATGGGTGCAAACATCTTTTCTTGAGTTTCTCTTTCGTTAAACTTATCTACTCTAGCTTCTCGGAAAGCACGTCTCAACTCTTGTTTTTGTTTTTGAATTTCGTTAGCTTCCTTGACAGTCATTTCTTTTTAGGTTTTTTCAGGAAAATTCTATTTTCTGGTTCTGAATCATCAGGTTGATTACGAGTTTTTCTTTCGTTAAACTTATCTACTCTAGCTTCTCGGAAAGCACGTCTCAACTCTTGTTTTTTTTTTTTTTTTTGAATTTCGTTAGCTTCCTTGACAGTCATTTCTTTTTTAGGTTTTTTCAGGAAAATTCTATTTTCTGGTTCTGAATCATCAGGTTGATTACTAGTTCTGAATCATCACGAGTTTCAATCTTTTTTTTAATTTCCTTACATTTTTTCAACAAAAGTTTTTGTAAATGTTTTTCAGTAGACATTTATTATAGTAAAAAAAAAAATTTTTTTGTCGAATATTTAAATCCAAATTTTAAAACGGTTATTTTAACGGTTATTTTAACGGTTATTTTGATCGTTTAACGGTGTTTTTGACCGTTTATTCACCGACTCAAGAAACGTTTTCTCAAACTTTTTCATGTATCGACCGTCTTTAATTGTTTTGTTAGGTTTATCGTTAGAAATCCAAAATCATCGTCCCAACATTCGTTGTATATTTCTTTGAATCGTTTGAAAGTAAAATCTGTTCCAGCATACTTATCGTAAATCACTTTCATGTAATCTGGATCTTGCTTGAAAATACACAGGAAATTCAGATTGCCTCTAATCAACTGTCTATCAACTTTAGTGAATGATTGAGTTAGATAAATGCAAGAAATATTCCTGTGACGCCCTTTCGCGTAATAATCTTTTATAACTCGTTGATGTTCAACATTAACACAATCATCGAAAACTACAAGACTGTTTGGTAGGCATTCATCTAGTACAATTAGTTCGTCGCAACTATCGTAAAAATGCACTATTTTCATTTCAAATTTAGCCTCTATTTTTTCACTATTTTTTCTCAAGCCTTTATAAAATTCTTGTTCTAAAGTTGTGGAACATATGTAGAGATTGTCATGGGGAATTCCCCATGGTTTAGTAATCAGGTTGTACAATAGAGTGGTTTTTCCACATCCGCTTGTTCCAACTATTAAACATCGAAGAGGAAGCGGTAGTAATCCATTATGAACTTTGTTTGATTCAAATGGATGAGGATCAATATTGTATTCATGACTCATTTTATTTATTATATATTATATAATAAATAATGTTTATAAAAATTTCAGGAGATACAATATGGTTTGAGGAACCGATTCCACTCGATCCGAATAAAGAGTATCAGTTGGGCATGTCAGCATTGATGTTTACAACTAGGAAAACGTTTGAGATAAAAAACTTCAAGTTTTCATTCACATTTCCTTTCCCCGATGAAACTTACGATGATGTGCATGAACTTAATGGTGAATACACAATGAGTTCGTTCAAATCCGAGTTGATTAGTCATTTGACTAGTTTTCAAAGTATTTTGTTAGCGAAAATAGATACTTTGAAAAAGCTCGAAAACCAGACGGTAGAAATACCAAAAGATAAACAAAAAGATAAACAAAAAGATAAACAAAAAGATAAACAAAAAGATACGCAAAAAGATAAACAAAAAGATAAACAAAAAGATATACAGAAAGATATACAGAAAGATATACAGAAAGATATACAGAAAGATATACAGAAAGATATACAGAAAGTTAATCCGAATAATTTGAAATTCAATCTCGAACACCTAACTGACGATAGTTACAGAATTGCTGCTAACTTCCCCATGGATATGAAAATTATAAATGAAGGTAACTTTTGTGACATATTCCAATTGAGAACTTGTTCCGATAATTCATTCAAAAAGAACACCAACTACGTGTCAAATAACAATGCTACTCAACTCGTATTTTCGAGCAAAATAATCGAATGGCATTGCAACATTACGGAATACAGCTTTACTAATCACGAGGAACACCCACATTTGCACGTTGAACATGAGTTATTACACGTTTCTTTCACAGAGAAACCACTGTCACCTAATACTATTTACACGGAAAAACCAAAGAAAGTAGTTTTCATTCCACTAAGAAAAGGACTGAAAGAAATAAAAATGATAAAATTGTCAACAACCACGGGAAATAACGAACCCATTCGATTCAACGATATTAAAGCTTACTTGTTGCTGAAAAGTAATTAATTTTTTCATAGTAAATAAAAATTATACGGTTCCCCTCTTTTAGTAAATAAAAAAAATTATATTTACTATAATAAAGTATGCATCAAACTAAAAAGGTATTTGATAAATATCAAGACTTTATTTGTGCGAAAGCAATTTCGTACCATTAATCCAACTACAACGTTGAATTTAAATGCAGAGAATAAAAGAATAATTTTCCAAATAGATTTAGGCGACGAATTTCTGTCTAAAGATATACAATATAACGTGGAGGGAGTTCTAAAGTCAAAAGATCCAACCAAGGAGTATTCAGGTTTAGATACTGTTAAGTTGGTAGATAATTTCGTAGGTCATATGTTTTCGAGTATAGAAGTGAAAAAACACAATGTGACAGTAGATTTTTTTTTTTTTTTTTTTTTTTTTTTTTTTCGTGATTTATTTATTGCAACTGAAACATATACATCTCATCTAGCAATATTACATTTCATGTTAGGCTCACTAAGGGGGGAGGTTTACAGCAAAACCTGGCCCATACTTGTATCAAGTACAGTTAAAAGAACACTGGATTACACTTGCACTATTTGCACAGCACAGTTAGGTCCAGAGGTTTATTTCTCTTGAGTCGCCGAAGTTCTCCTTCGTTTGTTTAAAACGTTGAGCATCTCCAGGTTCTCGTGTTTGTGGAGGCGATGTTCGTGCTTCCTTGCATATTTGGCGATAATTTCGGTGACCGTTTCTACCCTCAAGTCTCGATGAATATCATCATTCCGCATGAACCAGGGGGCCTGAACTATACTTCTCAGTATTATATTTTGTCGGGTTTGGATTGTTTTAATATTTGATTTTTTCGCACAACCCAAAGCTGTATCCCATAGGTCCAGATAGGGCGCAGTATCTGTTTATATATGAGTAATTTATTGTGTAGTGAGAGATGGGAGTTCCTTCCCATCAACCAGTACATCTTTCTGAACTTGATTTTTAGTTCCTGATTCTTTTTTTTCAATGTGATATTTCCAGTTAAGTTTGGAATCAAGGTGCATCCCTAAGTATTTTACAGTGTCAGAGTATGGAATTTTATTTGAGTTGATCTCAACTTCTGGGGCTATGATTTTTCTATTAGTAAAGTTGATATGCACTGACTTTGTTTCATTTAGTTTCATTCTCCACATCTTGGTCCAATTGACAACCTTGTTAGTGGACGTCTGTAGATTGCGAGTTGCAGTTTCAGCGTCATCTCCAACAGAGAGGATGGCAGTATCATCTGCAAAAGTAGCTACAGTTGTGTTTTCCTGTTGTGGAAGATCTCGTGTGTACAGCAGGTAAAGTACTGGGCCCAGGACACTGCCTTGCGGTACCCCTGCTTTTATAGGCTTCAAGACAGAGTACTGGTCACCCTGCTTTACCCTGAAGTGTCTGTTCGCTAGGTAGGATTTTAGGAGTAAGTAAAACTGTTTTGGGAGATCCCTGTGCAGTTTATACTCAAGTCCCTTGTGCCAGACCTTGTCAAATGCCTGGGCCACGTCCAGGAAGATACTGGCACATATTTTTTTACCTTCTAGAGCCTTTTCTATTATGTTAGTGATTCTATGAACTTGATCTAGCGTAGAGTGGGCGTTGCCTGAAACCGAATTGGTGGTCTGGTATCAATTTTCTGTCTTCAATAATTGGTTTAAGCCGTTTGAGCAACAATTTTTCGAACAGTTTTGATAAGACAGGGAGGAGGGATATGGGTCGGTACCCCGTCTTCTCATTTGGTGATTTTCCTGGTTTGGAGATCATTATGACTTCCGCTACTTTCCACTGGGAAGGTACATGTCGTAACCTGAACGTGGCGTTGATGATATGAAGTAGTTTTGTTATAGCCTTTTCAGGAGCTCTTTCACAATTCGACCGGTTATCAGGTCATAGCCTGGGGTCTTTTTAGGATTAATGTTGCCCTTACTTTCATCTTTGAGTTCTTTTAACGTAAACGGGCCGAATATCAAGCTCATCCGTTTTTTCTATCAGTGTTGCCGTTTTCTTCAGGTGTCTGCACTGGAAGAGGTTGAAAAGTTTCATAGAGATGATCTGCAAAAAGTTGAGCTTTCTCTCGGTTACTTCTGGCCCATGTCCCGTCATCCTTTTTGATTGAGAGAATGAACTTTAGGTCTATTTATATTTTTTGGTTACCTTGTAGAGGGAGTATTCGGTGTTTTTCTCTGCAGTTAGGTTACTCAAAAAATGTTCAACTGATTGGTTATCTATTGATCTAATAAGATATTTAAGTTTGTTACCGAGTCTATTAAGAATAGTTTTGTTTTCAGGGTTCTGTTATTCTTCCATTTCCTTCTGGCTTTACGTTTGGCGCACAGGAGATCCCTTACTTCTAACGGATATGATTTCGAATTAGTGTCATAGTTACAGTTTTGGTTTATTGGGTACATAACCAGGCTGCTTGTTGTATGTTATTGATGAATAAGTCGAGTTCGTCTTCCAGTTGTTTAGGGGTTTTCAGAGGAACTTTAAGGTCGATCGATGTTCCAATTGCTGCCGGAAACAGGACCAGCAAGTATTTCTATTGAATAAACTCGGAGAATTTTCACTAATGATTACTTTTTCACTGATTGTTATTATGACAGGCGAGTGGTCAGAGGGTAGGTCATCGCTGTCCTCTAGATTTATGTAACCACTTGAGATACCTTTGCTTATAAAGAAGTCTATTAGGTCTGGGGTTTTGTTAGCATCCGTGGGCCAGTATGTAGGCCTTCCAGTTGAGAGGAAGTCGCACTTGAAAGAAGCTGCTGCTTCATACAACTCTTTACCTTTAGCCGTGGTTAATCGCGAACCCCAGAAGGTATTTTTGGCATTGTAGTCACCTCCTATTATAAAGTTGTTACCAAGCGATTTAAGAAGGACCGTATAATCATCTTTCTTGGGACAGTATATTGCGGCTATACTAAAGCTTTTATTATTGAGTTGTACCTTGACCGAAGTTACCTGCATTTTTTCCTCTTCGATTTTTGGTTCTTCATGGTGAGTGATGTTAGCTTTAATGAGAATTGCCGAACCTCCTCTAGCTTTATTACTTGGGTGTAACGTATGATAACACGTGTATCCTCTTATTTTGATGTATGACGTCCGAGTGAAATGGGTTTCAGAAATAAGTAAGATGTCTATCTTGTTGGAGTGGAGAAATAATTCGACTTCCTTAATGTGATTTAGCAATCCGTTCGCATTCCATGTTGCTATTCTTAAAGTCGGTCCCATTAAATCAGTCCATGGCTAGTAAGTCCTTTTTCTAGCTTAGTTATTCTTTCAAATAACTGTTTATTGGTATGTTTTTGTTCATCCAGTCTTTCCAGTATCTGTGCCAGCATTTTTTCTGTGTTCGACACATTAACCTCTTTTTTAGCAACGGTAGCATATGAAACTTTGAAGTAGTTGCTCCTGTAATGGTTGAAGTAAGCGATTCCGCCTATTAAAATTCCTCTCAACTGAAGCATCACGCTTGGTCTGTTCTTTCAGTTGGGGTTTAGTAATTTTGTTTCTCATTCTTTGTAGCTCCTTAGCTACCTCGCATCCTCGATAATTTGCTGATGATTCCCTTTGCAGTTGACACATTTGGGGGAGTCCGCTTTGTTCAGGGTACATTCAGAAGTTTTATGCTTTCCAGCACATTTCACACAAGCAGATTCCTTCCCGCAGTAGGATTGGGTATGCATGTATGACTGGCAATTCTTACATTGGGGAATGAGTTTAGAAGTTTTTTTCACCGGCTCAATCTTCACAATTATGTTGAGAATGGCCTTAATACTATAGATTTTATTTACATCCTCATTTTTGTCGAAGGTTAACATAAAGAGAGGAAGAGGTTTATGAATGGTTACAATTTCACCACTGTCATTTTTCCTTTTCTCTTTCTTGAGAATGTTGGTAACATCCAGGATGGCAAGACCTTGCTCCTTAAGGTCTCCAATAATGTCAGTTTTCTCACATGTTTCATGTAATCCTCTAACCATGACCTTAATAGGTCTGTCTGCTTTGTCTTGATATGTGAACCACTGTTTTTTATCTGAACGTAGTTTGTCTGTAATCAGTTTCCAATTGGTTCTTGTATCTACGTTTATTTTCCAAACGTTATTATTGAGAGCAGTGACCTTGTATTGCTCTCTAGGGATATTCAGTAACATATCTTTGAGGGCTGCGTAGCTCTTTAGCCCTACAACATTTATGGGTGGAGGAGGAGGGTCCTTTTTAGGCTTAATCGTTTCTACCTTGGTTACCTTGGTTACGTCCTTGTCAGTCTTAGTCGTGTTGGTAGGCCATTCAACCTCCGGAGAACGCCGAGCCTTACGCTTTTTGCGGGCCCTTTTTAAGATCCAATCAGTTTCTCGAGACAATTCGTCTTCGTCCGTACTGTAGGATGTAGGGACGTTGGGTTGAGTTAATTCCGATGTCCTTTGTTTTTCCTTTTGATTTTCATTTAATTTAACAATATGATCGTTAGCTTGACTGAGGTAATCGCATAAGTCAGTTATAATAGAGTACAGATGATTAAAAGCATCACTTACATTGGGTCAGCGAAGGCTCTTGTTGTTATGCGATGTTGCAATAACTCTTGCTTAGTTTGATCAACAATGTCCTGGAGCGTCGTCTGCTCGCCAGCGGCGTCCGCCTTGTCAGTCATCCCACTAAATAAACATCCCAAACGCGAAGCGAAACATCAGTGTAATAAACCTTTATCGCGGGAGGTCGCTCCGATGTTATTCCAACGAGCTCTCGCACAAGACTGCAATGTGACAGTAGATGAAATTGGAAAATCCGGGCAATTTGTGGCTTGGTGGAAGGTTTTGTCACTCAAGAATGTCCAAAAGATTATAACGGACAAGGTATGAATTCAGGATTCAACTCAATAGTTATCGGAGGAGGGAATTTTCAATGCTGTTGGTTACCTTGGTGACTTAGGTTTGGGTTTTTTCAAAGATTTAACAGTTCCAATTTTCAAGGGAGGTTTTGAAATAACTTTTATAAGAAACAGCGATAATAATATTATTTTTAGATGGAAAAAAGATAGAGAATCTCCTATTCCTAATGAAGGTGTTGTAGAAATTAAGTCTTTCGTTTTGAGAGTTCCGGTGATTGAATACGAGAATGAAGCAAAAGTTAATTTGATCGCAGATTTGAGAAGCACTCCGTATCAACTCCAATTTAAAAGTTGGCAATGCATAGCTAGGAACGTTACTGGAAACTTGTTACAGTTCGATTTATCTAGCAATTACAGAAACGTTAATAACCCATTATGGTGCTTCGTGGTATTTCAAACTGATGTTTTGAACGATCAGACAAAAAACAATTCTGAATTCCATCATAAAGATGTGAAAAATTATTGGCTTGAATTAGGAGGTAGAAGGTATCCTGAGGAAACGCAGGGTTTAGATTTCAATAAAAATAGATATGGTTTGGCTTACGATGCATTTTTAGAGTTCAAAAAGACTATAAGTTCTAAACAATCTATTCCATACATCATTGCCTCATTTTTTCAAAAAAGAATATCCAATTTTTAGCATCGATTTGTCTGATCAACCTCAGAGTCTATCTAGTGGTAAAAGCAATTTGATTCTCAATGTTGATTTCAATACATTTGTAGAAGCAGCAACAAGTACGGCAGTAGGTACTACGTGTTACGCTATTATTGTAAGTGGATCGAATTTTGTGTACGACCCGACTAAAAATATGATTAAAAAGGAAATTTTATAATTATTTTATAAGGTATATATTTTTAATGGAGTGATCTCCATAAAAAAAAAATGTATCTAGACTTAAATAAATAATGTACAACGAAATTTATTGCTGTAAGTGTAAGAAAAAAACGAAAAATATAAACGTGAAAATTGTACAAACTGTGAACGGAAGGTGGAGAATTGCAGCTAAATGTGTTAAATGCAATTCTCATAAGAGCAAATTCATTCAAGATCCTAACGGAGAAAAAGCACCAATTCGTGCCATTTTTTGATTGGGCTATAGAAGGCAAGGTACCGGACACATTAAAAAAATCGTATTAGACTTAAATAAAACATGGAGGATGAAATTTATTGCCATAAGTGTAAGAAAAGAACAAAAAATATAAACGCGGAAATTGTACAAACTGCAAACGGAAGGTGGAGAATTTCAGCTAAATGTGTTAAATGTGAGACTAACAAAAGTAAATTTATAAAAAATCCGAATGAGGAAACTAACGTAATTCCTGAAACTGAAGTTATAAATTTACCTGAAAACGAAAAGTTAGAATTTGCGAAAGAGTTACATAAACCCGTTAGAAAAAGATTTCAGAAAAGAAAAATTGTTACTCATGGAAAAGATGATCTTTGGGCTGCGGACTTGATTATAATGAAACAATACGAGAATGAAAACAAGGGGTTCGGTTACATGTTGAATATCATTGATACTTTTTCAAAGTACGTTTGGTCAATTCCATTGAAAAAGAAAAACGGAATAGCAGTTTCAAAAGCTTTCAAAGACGTTTTGGAAAATGTGAAATTTCATAACCATTCTACCCCTAAACTCCTTCACACGGACAAAGGTTTAGAATTTGAAAATAGACTTTTCAAAGAACTTTTAGACGAGTATAACATAAAAATGTATCACACGGAAAGTTTAGAAAAATCCGCAATTATAGAAAGATTTAACAGAACTTTGAATCACAAAAATGAAAATTCGTTTCGAGGTGAATGGAAATAAAAATTGGATCGATATTCTACAGGAATTAGTTAATGAGTATAACAAACAGGATGTTCATCGTTCCATTGGAATGGCACCTGCTCAAGTTGACGCGAAAAATGAAAATGAAATCCTGAGATATTTTATTTAAAAAGAGTGGAAAAAATGGAAAAAAAGAAATTTAAAATTGGAAATCGTGTAAGAATTACGAAATCGAAGAAAACTTTTGCAAATAAATATGAAGCAAATTGGACAAAAGACATTTTGGAAAAAGCTGAGATTTTAGGAACGAACCCTGTTACTTATAGAATAAGAGATTTAAATGGAGAGGAAATTCAAGGAAGTTTTTATTCTGAGGAATTACAACTCACGAAATTTTAAATTTTTTTATGATAAATATGGACTGTTTGAATCTTTCATTGTTTATCGATAAGATATTCGTAATTATAATATAAAAACTGACTCTAGTTTCCATCTACATTACACATGAAACTGGAATCAATCACAGAAGGAGCTTCAGAGCCTAAGTGATATTAAATGAATTCCCATAAAAAAATCAAAGGAAATTTCAGCAAAATGTCCCAACTTAACCGCACATTCTCTGGCTTCTTAATTTCTACACAGCATCCATTCCTGAACGATCCTCTCTACCTCTGTTTATAAGAGGGGATCTTTGAATGGCGCAACCTTGCACGACTTCGATGGAGTTTCAAGTCCATGAGACATTTCAACTTAGCTTTTCAGTTACGTTGAAGTTTCGGTTTTTGCTGTTTTTAAGTAGAAATTAAGAGCAGAACAGTTAAGGAAGGAGATTTTGACGATAAGGTCGACTCTCACTCCCGTCGAGGTGGGATTAGATTAATTTATTAGCTTAAAGGGCCCATCAGCTAATAACGAAGTCTAAAAACCTCGTCGAGAGTGTATCCTCATTATATAGAAAAAAAAATTTCTCGGTTTGAGACGGGCAGCGATCCCCCGATGTCTCTCTTATGAAGCGAGAATGCTAACCACTGCACCAAAGCGACCAGTTGAGATGAGAAACACGTTCCACAGTCTTGGATAGTAAATTCCAAGGCTGAATGAGGTCAGTGAGGGGACCAGAACGCCTCTTGACTCGGGGTGATGTAACCGGTTTCTGATAAGAATTTGCCTCCCCCCGGACACTCTCTCTCTCGCCTCTCATATTAACTAACCCCTCAAACGGTAGATTGCGCATGCAGCACTATATTAAAGAGAGATCGACTCATTTCTCTCAGAACAACCTTGTTCAATATGTTTTAATGAAGATCGACGGGTCCCGGAAAAAAAAAAATATTTTCTATAATAAATAAAGAGATATGGGTTTAGACGACGAAGCATTAAATTTATGTGAAGAACATGGAGGTTTCTGGAAGTTTGTAAAGACACCTGAATTTCAATTTTATGAAAAAAACCTTGACGCACTAGAGAATATTTTACATGAATTGGAGGAGTATAGACTTAGTAAATTGTTGTTGAAAGAACGTTTATTGGGTATCAATGGTAAACCACCACTCCATACAAAAGAAAAAGTTGAAGCAGACCTTAATTAAAAAAATATTAAGGTTCCTAAAAATGCCACTGAACATCAACTTAGAAAAGTGGCTTATATCGTGTATAAAGCTATACTGAAGAAGCAGTTTGAGGAATAAATTTTACGCTTGCTAAAGCTCAGAATGCTTGGGGTATGAAGGAGATTTTATTTTTAATGAGCTGTGTTCATTAAAAAGTTCTTAAGGAAACTTTACAATTCTCTTTCTGAAAAAAAATACTATGTAAACATAGTATTTTTTTATGGCATTTTTTTAGGATAGAAAAATGATTTTTTATGGCATTTTTTTAGGATAGAAAAATGATTTTTTATGAATTTGTGGTGATTGGAGGGAAAGGGTTATTTATATAAAGATTTTCTTTATATAAACGATAAAGAAATTATAATATTTACTCAAAGTCAATCAGAAAAGCCTTTGTCTTTTTATCAATTCCTTTATAAATAAGTTTTTTGGGGTGATTTTCCGGGTCGTTTCTAACATGTTCAAGAAGTCGACCAGAAATTGTCTTGGGTAAAAATAAATTTAATTCACATTTTCAGTATTAATAGTAGTAACAACAACAGTTTCACCATATTCCGTATTTTGTATACAATTTGATAAGAGATCGTAAGCCCCTTATCCAAATCTTTAAACGACGAGTAGTAGTTTTTTTGGATGCTTTTTTATAAATTTCGATCGATGCCATTTTTATTATAAAAGTTATCTTTTTAAACATACCCCCAAAAAGTCACTGGTTCTGATGTTTTGTGATAAAAAATGTGTTCTGATGTTTTGTGTGAAAAATTTTATCAAGGGTCTAACAGAAAAGCATTTTTCAACAGGATTTAACAGAAAAATCATTTTTAACAGGGTTTAGCACAAAATCAGTTTAACAGAGATTGAAGTCGGAATCATTTTTATCAGAGATTTAACAGAAAAGCATTTTCACAGAGATGAAGTCGGTGGCCCAGGATTGGTATTCGGATACTACTGGTGCTTATTTCATCGCGGAA